>CM035138.1:3695000-4895000 GCA_020205605.1 Panax ginseng | reverse complement strand
ATATATAGTTTGTGTGAGATGGTTATACTATATACTCAAGGACAAGGTCATTATTATAAGATACTTTCTAAATTCCTACATTTTATAGAATCAATTCTTGAAACCTAAAAATTCAAATCAAAAGTTTTCAATACAAATAATTGTAAATTGTTTATGGATTACTATTACATCATATATAATTTTTGTTTTCAAAATTTAAATGAAATATATAATATATAATATATTTTATATTTCAAAATTTATAAATTTATAAATTAATCTTAAAAAGTTAAAATATATTTTTAATTTTGGAACCATTGAGTTCTCCCTCTATATAGAAGTGATCACATTTGATTTTTGAATAATCTGAGGTTCAACCTTCGAGTAAAAATTTTAATTGAATAAAATATTAAAAATATTGATGTTTAAGAAGTAACCAACGCCAACTAAAGCAGTAAATGAATCGAGTCGAGTATTGAGTTGCTCATATTTGGTTCATAAAATTTATTGTGTATAAAATAAGATTTGATTGAGGTTCGTTTAGCTACTCAGTTGATTACGATCTCAAATCGAGCCCGATTAGTTTGAACTTTTCAAACGAATATGATTCGAGTATTAATAGAAAATTGTAATTTGAGGAGATTTGAATAATTTATCAAACTTTAAAATTTGCTCATATTTGAATCATTTATATTTCGAGTCGAGTTCAAATCGAACTTTTAGTCGAATGAGTACAAATCGAACCCGAATTATTTACTTATTTTACAGCCTTAATACAAACGCTCAAGTTCAGTAAATGCAGTGCATGCCAATGTTAATTATGGACCTCGCAGGTAAATTAATATTGCTAGCTAGGAGAAATTATGTGATTGGGACAACTCAATATATATATATATATATATATATATATATATATACACACACACACACGGTCTCTTTGTTCAGTTAACTATAGGGATTGAACCAAAAACGAATTAGTTATAGTGATAATTTTTTCCACTGATATAACATACAAAGCCGATGACATAGTAATGGAGACGGTTCAAACCATCATTTTTTTGATGTATAAATAAGTTTAAATTATAGTTTAAAATATGTTATTATTAGTAAGGGTATAATAGTTCAAACGATATTTTTTTATCCAATCATTTAATTTATCTTAGAAAAAACAAACATAACATAAAATTATTTTAAGTTATCTTATGAATAATCTTATAAAAATAAATATGTGATTAAAACTATTTAATCTTAGAATTAATAATCTCATAAATTATACTCACGAGATTATAATATTTACAAGTAAACATGAGCTTAAATGTATTATCATGGGGGTATTATCCAAAATTTTAAATTGTACATGAGCTGGTACTATTAAAGAGTCCAATATTGTACATGAGCTTGTATTATTTAATTAATTGTCCTTACAAAGTACTCTGTTAAATATAATATTATCGGTTTTGAGTTAACTCATAATTATAGGAGTTGGTATTTTTGATAGTATCGAGCTGCAACATGTTGTTCTTGAATATATTCTAATTCAAGCTCATAGAATTTCTAACCGAGTTAATTTATTATAATTGATAAATTAATGAGATATGATTGTTGTTACTAGTAAGGTATACTATATGTTACTAATAAAAGCACTACTGTTTTTTTTTGAGACTTTATATGCAACATGTGAAATAGTAGTATTTTTTTAGTAATGACATTTAGCATTAAAAGTGATAAATTTTGCGCAAGTACATGTACAACTTCTCATACATGCCAGCACAAACATAGAAAGCATAAATTGCGCTAAATTATGGACTACTTTTTAACACTTAAAATTTCAATACTTCATTTTTGTGACTAATTAAATTTCAATAATCAAACAGTACTTTAATCTCCTCCACGGCCAACCCTCTCTATTTATATTAATTTGTCTGAACTCTCTTGATATAGCACTTCATTTCTTTCTCTCTCTCTCTCTATATATATATATATATATATATAATCTCTCAGAAAAACAGACACAGAGAAAGAAATAATTATAAATAAATATGGATAGCCAACAACAAAATAAGAAAGGAATTAGTAATATGGATCATATGGTGATGAAAAGTGATGAGGAGATGAATAAGATGGGGAGTAGTAGCATAAAGAGGAGTAAGATGTGTTGGGAGGGTAGTAAAATGACAGTTTTGAGGTTCGTGGCGATGGGGTTGACGTTGGTAGCAGCGGTGGTGGCAGGGACAAATAAGGAATCTCAGATCATCCCCTTCACTCTTGTCACCGGTTTGCCTCCTCTCATGTTCCTCTTACTGCTAAATGGCATTATCTCTCTTCTACTGTGTCAGTCCCTCCTCCTAGCTCGCTCTCTTTCTTGCATGTTGTGTGTGTGTGTGTATTATATATATGTATATATATTTTCTCTTAGTACTCTACTTATTTTATTGCAAGATATTTCATTTATTTTTTCAAAAATTTTCTCTAGCTAACCTATATATTAGAGGTCTCACTTATGTGTTTTAAAGTAATTAACAGCAGTCGTCTAATTATATTAATTAAGTAAATAATATTTAATATAGTTTTAATTAGTGGGTAACTTAATTTATTGTCATGAGAAAAGAATTCATGGTATCAACTTCATATATTTAGAAAGCTACTACTCCATGCTAGCTTTTACTACTATGCATTGGAACTTGATAGGTTTCTTAATAGATTCTTTCTTATTTGGCTCTCCCCTTCAGAGTATTATGGTATTTTATTTATTTTTCAAATATTTAGGATTATAAATAGACATATTTTCATTTGTAAGTTATTCTTTTTCAGTTTTAAAGGTACCGTAAAAACTAAGGAAATTAGTAATATATATTACCAGAAAAAAAAATCATGCCTAGTTGTGTTTTATATATGTAAATTTTAATTAATATTTGAAAAAGAATAAGTAAAAAAAGAAATAAAAGATGAGTTGCGGTTTCAGACCGGGGGGCCGGGGTGGAGCTAGGAATAGGCTTTCCCTCTGTCTCTGTTCCTCGAGAAATAAAACTAATTTGGATTTGTTGATGAATTTGAATTGATGATGCAACCATCTCTGAGAGAGAATTAATTTTTACCACCCAGTATTTATGAGCTATACACCAAACTACCCATCTGTCTCTCCCTCTGGCATTAAAAAATGACTGACATATTTATTTTATGGTCAAACCAAACAATATTATTCCAATCTCAACTTATATAAATAAATACAACTTGATTTATTAGTAATATTTTTTCACCAGTGATTAACAAGAGTATTTCAACATTTTAATCTTCTCGAAATTAATAAGAAAAATAAAACCTTTTGGCACTAATTTTGTTATACTCTCCATTGTGTAGCTACTTTGTGGTGGCAAATGCCATAGCATGCACATACTCGGCAGCATCTCTTGTACTCCTCATGGTGTCCCAGAGGCGGAGGAGCTTCACAGAATTTACCCTAATGCTGCTGCTTATATCAGACCTCATAATGGTGGCGCTGCTCTCCTCCGCCAACGGAGCTGAAGTGGCTGTCGGAGTCATCGGCATTCACGGGAATTCTCACACGCAGTGGCACAAAGTCTGCAACATGTTCAAGAAATACTGCCAGTATAGTGAAGCATCCATTGTCATATCTATGATTGGATCCATTGTGTTTCTTTCCCTGGTTGTGCTTGCTACTTTAAAACTCCACAAAAAATCCTCTAGGTAAATCTAAGTCGGCAGAATTATGTATTATAAGGTTTATTATCTAATTTTAATATTAGGAAACAGTGAAAGCTTCATAGGGTCGGGTCTTTCTGTCCAGGTGTGGGTAGTTAAAGAAGAAGTGGGGGGGCTTAGAAACTTGTGTATTGTAATGTAGTATTTGATTGCTCAGTAATATCTATAGTTTCTTCTGTAATCATCCAAATATATGCATGTTATGCAATGAACCTATACTTTTATATAGCTTTGAAAATCCAGGCTAGATCTGTAATCAAAGCAAGATGATAACTGAAAATAGGTTAAGCTACATTACGTACAACATAATAATTTCAAGTTTTATTGATACGACTTTTCTTGAGAAAAATAAGATACATTTTACGCTACTAGGAAACCCAAAATATTTCTAACCTACAGCTTCACATATTGATAACCCACTGAAGTGAGATGCAACATACTAGCAGATAAGTTCCTATCTCATTTCTGCCTACCAGTAAATCAGTGATCCATCTTAGCAAAGCGCCCCTTGATTCTTATTCTATTTTCTGCTCGAACCTTCCGTGATTCATACCTGATGCGCTTATCATACCTGTTATAAATAAGTCAAAACTGAGTATAGAAAATAATAACCACCAACACAAAAGCAGCATTTTATAAGTCATGATTCATGCTAATTGATGATAACATCCCCATGTGCTTCACAATCACCATATTTGGGTATATGCTGATTAAGAATGAATTTAAGTCTTTATATGATAAATGAATGGCTGAGACTTTAAAGGGCCGTTTACAGTGGTCATCTAGGATAACCGGACACATGCCATGTAGTTCTTAAAGTCCATATTTCCCAATTGACTAGAGCACGATAAGCTTTCTTAACTATCAGTTTATCAGTAGTACACCAATTCAAAATCATGTATAACAAATTTATCTTTTCTTTTTCTGAAAATAGAGATTTCATAGCTTTCATTTGGCTTGAAAAAACAAAAAAGATGATCTTCATGAAGAACCTCAGTGATCAATTTCTATATTCCAAGACCTTAAATGTTCCTATCTACAATATACATGAGAGACATAGTCATGGCAAATAGATAATTTGTGTATACCTCCTAGATTTCCTCTTCTCCTTGTACCGCAGATTGCAGAGTTCCTATCCTGAATGGAAAATTCACGTGAGCAACTTTAGGCAAGATTTGTGCAGCTTCAGTGATAACAGGACTCTCTGATTGTGCTTCATGACCATTGTTTTCATGACAAAAACAATGACCAATTTCTGAATCTTTGTCAGGAACCAGACAGTTTGTGTTGAAGTAGTTTTGCAACGAGGTAGAAGGAAGACCTTGATCTGCATCCTCGCCAGTATAACTGCACCACTGTAATGGTCTTGCCTGCAAATAGAAAATAATATTTTAATTTCTTTTTTATCTTTATTTTTCATTTATCGTGTACCATTAAGTGGACAACCTCCCCCCCTTTTTTTTTTTTGATAAAGAGGAGTTTCCCGACCTTGCGACTAGACTATTTGGAACTCAATTAGAGTTCAGGAAAGAAAGTAAAAGAAAATGAAATACACAAAGTATAGGAGCTTTTACCAACAGACCATTAAAACTAACTTTAGCATTATCTAAGATTATTCAAAAGAAGATACAATTGGACCTACGACTTCTAGTTTAGATTCTTTTCCCTTTCCTATAGCTCGTATTTCAGAATTCCAAACATCACAGGCTAGATAATCAAGTCAAAGTTAGATATAGTTCAACTATCTGCAGCGAACAAACTGAGAGAGACGATTTGGTTCCAACCATTGATATTGCAGTCCTTAACTAAAACATATTTTTTGAGTCTGATTTATAGGTTAAGTTGCACAAATAAAAACTACCCAAGAAATTATGACCCATCTATCTTGGAACTTTTCATAAAACTAGAATTGGTGGCAAAATAAAATTGTCCTGCATCTTCCTTGCACGGTGGGCAAACTAATGAGATAAGCCATCACACAATCGCCAGTTTTCCAGATTTTGCAAACTAACTACAGTAATAAGGTCAAGCAATTGCAGTCAATCAATGGCAGTCAAATGGGCCACAACCTCTTCACAAACTTTGTAGAATTACTGGTTAAAAGTATATAGCATTGGTATAGACCAACTCACCCCTAGCGTGTGACCTAGGAATAACCCAAATACAGTTACATTATAAATCAACAAGCCCTGGTTTCTTTAGAACTGCCAGTTGTGCTTGCTACTTCTTGCTTCCTCAAAAAAATGTAAGAAAAATAAATCATCAAAGAACAAACACATTGAATAACCGGCAAAGTGAGCCACATACTTCATGAAAAAGTAGCTCAACAAATTAAAGAGTCATTATCAGAATAAATGCATAAGCATAAATTTTGTCAATCCCAATTATCCTCCTACCCTACCCAACAAAACTTGGACCACAAAGATATCTCTGAAGAGGTATGAAATCTATAATAATTCCAAAATAGAAACTTCCCCAACCCCAGTCATCAAATGAAACACGTTAGTTAAGCACCCCCTTGCAATGGAATGCCCACGTGTGTAAGCCAAGTGCTAAACATAAAAAACTGGAAATACCCCAACTGAGATTTCAGCCTCAACAGTTGTAAACATCCTGGGTACTCTTAGCTAGCAGTTGTCGCTTAAAAAACAGTTGTGTGGATCAAACATACATCACTTTATATTCTACAGGGTTGAGTTTCCAACAAAAATATAAGAAAAATATAAGCCACAGATACACAACTAGGATATCAAATCAGTATATGCAAAGGGAAAGCAAACTATAAAAAATCAAAATTACCAATTCAAACAAACTCAAGGCAAAGAAGCCTAACCTCTAATGAAGGAAAAAAGGTTGGCTCCGCCTTGTGTTCAAAGCTTATATATGTATCCAGCTGTTGGCAGTTTTGTTCAGGTAAAAGGGACCGAAACCCAGAAGAGGACTCAAGGTCCTGTTTATCATCATCAAAGTTAGGTTCCAATTTTGCCATTTCCCGAAGCTGACAAAGTATCTCTTCTTTGTGTTGTCCACAAACAGTATTTCGGTTCTGAATGAATAACAATATCCTGAATCGTGTTAGAATTACAAAAGGAAACAAACATGTTCATTTAACAGAATAGGCAGAGTGCATTTCGTTCTCAAGCAATGAATTCTTAATTTCCACCAAATTCCCTTGTGAATAAACCAGAAAGGAATGAGTGAATTAGAGGAATATATAATTCAAGCAAAAAGTTCCACTACTATGTCCCACTATTTCAAAAAATACTTATTTAAGTAAATGGAGCCTAAGAAGCCATCTGAATACAGAAAACATTTTGCAAAGTTACAATAAAGTGCATACTGAACAAGAATCAGCAAGCCCTCAACAAAATAAACCAACTAAGGAGCTTAATTTGAGTTGAATGCAATGGCATACACAACTTTTTTCTATAACATCACCACAAATACAAAATTTTACATCCTGAACGTGAATTGCAGCAAAAGTAGGGCATCTATAAAACATACAACTATGTACATCAATCAAAACACTAACAAGCCCCAACAAAAATCCAAGAAACTACAAATCAAATATCTTTGAACTGAAACCAACCAAAGAAATCAACCCATTTCAGAATATGTAATACTCCTAATACCTGAAGAAAGAATTTTAACAAAAGAATCATTTTAGAGGGACTAACCTTAGGCAAAGGAGGAACCCCCATAGCCTGAAAATTATGGTCAGAACCATTCGAAGAAATCAAATCATCAAGGCTAACAACAGAAGGAGTGTCCCAAATTAAATAATCCGAAAACCTATAATTCTCAGAACCCACAAACCCAGCATCATCTTCACCACAACCAAACAGAGCCTTCTTATTCTTTTTGCCCAATTCATCAAACCCAAAATTAGCCAACAGCTCAGTCACCGAAGGACACCCATTAAACCCTTCAAGGGGCCTTCGATCGTGAACAGGGGAGAGAGAAAGACTGTGACTTTCCCAGTCACAGTTCTGGCAGAGCACGGAGGAGTGAGTGGAGCAGAAAATGGAAGAAGGGGAGGAATCACATGAGTCGCAGAGCAGGGAACGGGTGTGCTTGGTAAAGAGCTGATTGGTGGAGTGAACTTGACGGTCGCAATTGAAACAGAGCTTGGCTGAATCAGCTCTGCAGTACAAAAGGGCTATTGATTCGCCACAGAAATCACAAAGACGCTGCTTTTGTTGTTGTTGTTTTTGTTCTTCTTGGTAGGTTTTGGGACTCCTATTTTCTTGAAGTTGGCCATTTGAATAACTCATTTTTTTTATTTTCTATTTTGTATTTCCCTCTTCACTCTGCGTGTAAAAGGGCTGAGAAAGGATTATTTAAAAAAAAAGTTTTAAAAGAAGATGGAATGGGGCTACGTAGTCATCCTTGGTCTCCAAGTATTCATCACGAAAAAGTTTGATTTTTGTGTGTGAAAGAGATGGTGGGTCTGTAGAGAATTGAGGAAAACCTTATCACTTTAGGAAAATTGTGGATCTTTGTAGTGGAGCGGAGTAGTATCTATTCTAATCTAGAAGATGGTTGAGTAGATTTTAATTTTAGAGAACGAATAATTTTATATAAAATTGATGTTTTTATTTAATTTCTTTCATATTATTAATAATAGTGTGTTTGATAAACTTGGAAATTAAAATCTGAATGATTATGATGTCTTAATAAATTAAATCATCCGAATTAAGCATGTATGAATCTAAAAATTGTTTTGATAACTAAAAAGTAAATTGTCTTTTAATGACACTATTTTACCATTTTAAAGGGTAAAATTTTATTTAATAATTTTAAATATTCAATTTAATAAAAATGAGTGCATAATATTGTTGAATATATTTATATAAAAAAAATTATCAAAAAAATTCCATTAAGAGTTACCTCTTAATTATTAAGATTTTATTTTCTGTCTTACCGATTAAGAGGCATTCAAAGTTAAAAAAAATAAACAAACAACATTATGCCTCTTAGCGAATAAGAGACAATCCATTAAAAAGACAATGAAATGTAAACAAACATCACCGAGTCTCATCATTTTTAACATGTAAAAATTTTAATTTTTTAATTATTTTTTTGTTGTATACTCCGCTTCTCTATGGAGCCCATGATTTTCCTACCAACAAGGTTGCATTAACTATGCAATTGAATAAATACTCAAGTAAGAGTAAGAAATTGAAAAAAAAAATGGGTAGATCGTTCAAATTAGTGCGTCATATTTTGCATTCTAAAAATTTCATTTCCGGTCCTTCCATTTATTTAAATTTGAAGGGTAAGAAATTACGAGAAATTTTGTTGATATATATATATATATGTTATATAACATGCAAGTGATATAATAAGCACTCATGTTGTTCTTTTTTATCCTTAAATATAGGAGTATATACTAATTTTAATCAAGAAAATATTCTTATATATATAGTCCGAATCTTAAGCTCACCCCTTATCCAACTCATCCGAGTTCACCTCCTTTTAGCGACAGACCCGTCGACGGTTCGGTCATACAACCGTCGTCTATACTTTTAGCAACGTTATATGTTGTCGTCATTAAAAAAATATACACGACGGTTGTATAATGACCGAATCCGAATCCGTCAAATTCCGTCGCTAAAAGGGGTGAGCTTCTGGTGAGTTGTGTATAGATGATGAGCTCGGTGAGTTGCATAAAAGGATGAGCTTGGATGAGTTGTAGAGGGGATGAAATTTTAAGATCCTGATCAGTATATATATATATATATATTCTTTTCTTTTTTTTGGGTACATGAAGGAAGGTTAATGGTATGTGTTGTTGTGGTTGGGTCTTGAAGTCAAACGGTGACGCTAGATACAATAGATATTTGATTGGAGATATTTGTTTTTTTTCAAAATTAAAAATATAATTTGATTTTTAAAATCATACAACATATTAAATTTTAAAATTGGTATAATTTTAAAAGTGGGATAAATAACGCTTTAATCATTTATCTTTGAGTCCGGTTTTCATTCCTAGTTCAAAAATTTTTTTATTACAATTGAATAACTGTATTCTCATATATTACAAAATGGTCATTATTATTTTCAATTTTCGTCCGAAAAAACGGACGAAAAAACTGACTAGGCATAAATGGGTTAGTTTTGCTGATGTGGACGGCTTTCTTTAACCTTTGACCCATATCTATCATTCTTTTCATTTTCGCCACATACAATAATAATAATTGAATACTGAAAAATAAATACTTTATAATTTTATTTATTTATAATAATACTTTATTATTTATAATTATTCATAT
Source organism: Panax ginseng (assembly GCA_020205605.1). Classification (NCBI taxonomy): domain Eukaryota; kingdom Viridiplantae; phylum Streptophyta; class Magnoliopsida; order Apiales; family Araliaceae; genus Panax; species Panax ginseng. Next base: position 4,885,026 of record CM035138.1, on the reverse strand, counting down.
AAAAATATTTTTATAATTTATATAATTTTTAAAAAATTTAAATTTTAAAATTATTATTAGTAGTAGTATTTTATTAATATTAGTAGTAGTATTTTATTTATTATTATTAAATAAAGTTTAGTTAACGTTTTTTAAAAAATTAGTTCAGTTTAAAAAAAATTAACGTTTTTTAACATGTCATCCAAATGAACAAAGATTCACAAGACTCTCTAAACCCATAGGCTTGCCTTTGATTTCTTTCTAAACCCAAACCATGCAACCTAGTTGTGTACACATCTCTTCTCGCAAGAATCATAACGCGGTATTAACACAACCATCCTACAGTTATATACCTTGAGTTTGCTACGCACATTGTAAATTTCTTGGCAACCCTTTAAATGTGTGTGTAGAGATGATTAATCACTACAAAAGGAGCACTAAAGGAACAGTATGGCACAACCATTAGCACATGGAAATGAAACTAACAAAGGGATGTAACTGTAAAGTGTAACCTGAACAAAGACAACTATAAAGATTTCCAGCCTAATTCAGTTAGCAGCGAGCCTTCAACCCTCCCAAACTAGTCAGTACTGATAGCCATTAACCATATTTTTATTAAGCGTGAAATGATGTGCATATAATATAACTTACGGATACACACTCCATACAGCACTTACAAAAATATCTTGCAAAGAGGTTGATGAACCCATGTCATTCATCCTCAAATGAAATATAGAGCTAATAAAAGGTATAAAAGCTATGATGATTAAGCTTAGGTGTGGAGGGGGAACTAATTTTATACCTCATGATCAATTCTTTGCCAGGTCCCCGACATGTCAAGCACCGACTTGGAACAGATGGGACAGCGATACCTGCATGATGGATAGAAAGATTACAATAAGAATCTGCCAGGTTCCCCGGTTGTCTGGGTAAGACAACTGATCAATAAGACAAGAATTTGTATGATAAACTAGAGTTTACTGATTTTGCTTAATCATTTCTCTGAAGCATTCCAAATGGATCGTGTGTCCACATTTCATAATCGTTGTGCCTTTAACCGAGTCAAAAAGGAACTGGCAGTTTAGCAAAAAATGTTATTTTTAGAACATATAAAATGTTGTAAGTAACCCATAACGATCTTTACACATACCTCATAACATATAGGGCAGTGGCTCTTCATCGAATTCTCTACACATGAATGATTATCACGCAAATCCACCGAATAGCAAGATGCTGCACCATTAGTAGTGACATTAGAATGAACATAGTAATTATTAATCACACAAGGAGAGAGGTAGAGAGCCCCTCTCTGGAGTAAAAATAATAAAAGACGATTAATAACCAAGGTAAAGAGGATAAGTGAAGCAAATAGCAGATGCAGAGTGAAGAAAACCTCAAAATGTATACACCCTATCCAACCTTGATAAGTTCAAGCATATTGTGCATTAGCATTATATTTGTTTATTATATTTATAAAAAAAATGCACAGCATAAAATATCCATCGACAGCAAAAAAAAAGCTTGGTTCAATTTAATAGATCCACTATCCATTAAACCAAAATCCTCAAAACTTAAGTGTGATATTTCTAAATGACTCACTAGTTTTAACCATCAAGTCAAAACAATCAAATGAATTATCCATCTAAATTTATGGTTAAGCCCGTTGACATCAATTTATACAGCCTCTGGACCTAGTTCTGAATCTATCTTCAAGAATGCTTTTAAGAATAATAAAATTCATTACATATTTTTATAAGCCTCTTCAGGTATACCAAGTTAACCACAAAGTGAACTCCACTAACAGTTGATTTTAGGTTAGATGGTAATCTACAGATCATTTTTGGTTAAATGAATTATTCCACAACGAGAGACCCAATTTGAAAGTCAATTTTTTAGGGTTCATAGGTCAAGGAAGATTAGACTCTTAATTTGGGACAGACGTGGTAATGATAAAATCAAACAGACAACATTATGAATTATAGAAACTACAAGTTTTTCTTAGTTTATAATTGGCTTAAATATAAATTACTACCTTAAACTATAGACCATATTTCACTTCGGTTATTCACCTTTCAATTTTGTCAATTAGATGATTGAGCTATTAATTTTTTTCACTTCCATTTAATTGGGTCTGCCACGTCAGAAATTGCTGACGTGGCTTGGATACATGGCATGTTAGTGCTTATGTGTTAAAATTGAGTCATTTTTCAAATTTTCTTTTATCATTATATACAAGTAATAAGGACAAAATAGTAAATTAATAATAAAACAAAACAATAAACAAAATATAACTAAACACATCCTCCCTCTCACTTCAGATTTCGCTTTTTACCGAATACCCAAATCTCTCAGCAATTTCACAGCAATTTGTATGCAAGAGTGGGGAATGAGGCAGGAAGGCATTTTCAGTTTGTATGCAAGAGTGGGGAATGAGGCAGGAAGGCATTTCTATATGTATCAAATTTGGTTGTCTTTGCTTTTTTTGACGACCCTTCACCTTCAGCGGCCATTTCCTTCCTTGTTCAAAATTCTTTCCTATGATAGATAGAACTCCCATTGGCCCATTGCATACATATTTCTAAGAGTAAGGAATAGGAAAATGGTAAAAAAAATTCGAATAATAAAGGCTTCGGTGGAGGAGAGAGAGTGCGTGTTGAGGAAAATAACGCCGGCGACGGCAGAGGGGTGGAGGCGGAAAGAGAGGAGGTCAACAATGAGGATTTTGATGAGACATTTCCGGATTTGTAGAGAGGCGGTGGTTCAACGGCAAATCGGAGGTGATCTCGGAGATGGGGACGCGGCGGCGACGTCGTTTTGGATGGATTGTTTTTGGGAGGGGCAGAAGAAAGTTGGAGAAGGGCGCCTTGAGATGGGGTTGGTGGCTATCAACGATTGTGTGGTGTTTGAAGTTTAGGGTTATGATTTGGGAATTTTTTTTAGAGAAAGAGGAATATGAAGCACAGGACATTTGATCTTATTTTTTATTTTATTTTGTTTTGTTTCTGCATTTATGTTTGTTATTAATGTTTGTTTTTGTTATTAAATAAGTTTGTGTTAAGTTTAATTATTATTTTTGAATGTATTAATTGATTAGGCTTGTTGGTTATTAAAATAATATTTTTTTAATTACACACAAGCATTAATTTGTATAGTCAGCTGACCACATCATCGATTTATGATGTGGCAACTTAAATTGAATAGAAGTGGAAAAAATTAATAGTTTAATGATCTGATTGAAAAAATTAAAATGTCAATCATCGAAATGAAAAAAAGACTAATAGTTTAGGGTAGTAATTTATATTTAAGCCTTTATAATTTTATACAAGTATACATGTGGGCATTAGCATGTATTACAAAAAAGAAAAACACGGATGCATAAAACACGAGCCAAATAGCTAATGGATGCTTTGTTCAACTTTTTTATAAAAAAAGAAGAAGATTAAAATGAAAATACAAAAATCTAGTTATCGTGTGTAAAATGAAACTTAGCAAACATCAGAGCATACCACACTTCTGGCAATGAAAGAAGTTCTCCTGACCTCCTACTCTGTAATCACGATTCACATAGAACAATATTTCAGTTGACTAAACAGACATATAAAGAAAACAATCAGAACAAAATTACAAATAGATAAGGCACATATTACAGGCACACCAACCTACAGATCCCACAGTCATCACAAAGAAATTGTTGCTTCTCAGTCTGCAATTGAACAAATTTTACACCGATCTCCCAATATTTGAATATACCAAAATTAATGGAAAAAGTTATGAACAGAAAACTAGTTGAATTACATTATCATCATAAAACTTGCAAATATTGCAAAAGTATTCCCCCATTTTGACGCCACAATTCGAACAAACCTGAGCAACCTAGAAAAAAGAATTCACATTAACTAACGAACAAACATTCAAAAGCTGACTGGATGCAATCCAAATTTAAGAAACTAGAACAAAAATCTAACCTGCTGCTCAGTCTCACAAACTGCACAAATTACCTGGAACCATTATATAAAATTGGAATAAACAGAAAAGTGAATTTATTTCAGACAATATTAACAAATGTTAACTAGTTAAAAGAAAAAGAGGAAACTGAAAATTACTTGTTTAACTTCATGACGAACAAGCTCGTGTCGCTCCTTGGGATTGCTCAAAGCGCTCTATATCCAAACAGAGAATATTAATTACCACTTCATAAAATATCTCAGCTATAGTATAGAATTCCGAAATTCAAATTCAATAATAAATCAAATTGCTTGCTCGTGTATAACAATAGATAGAGGGGAAGAAAGAACGAGAGAGAAACCGTGAATTCGTTGTGACAGTGACGGCAGGCGAAGATTTGGTTGCAGCAAGGAGCTCGAAGTTTGCATCGTCGCCGGTAATGCTCGCATCTACCAGTATACAATATAGCAAACGAAAGAAATCAATTAGATTATACATACATATACACACACGCAAATACAGAGGAGGAGAGAGGGAGAGTGGAATATTACCCGTAATTCATCTTCCCAAAATCTTCTTTGTTGTTGTCATTGTGAGTAACGGAATTGTCATAATCTTTTTCCATTGTTGTTATTTTTGGTTGTTTTGTTAGGGTTGGGGTTTATTCCACGGAGGAAGAAAATTGTAAATTGCAATTTGCCCAAAACTATACACGAGTCACAATACTAAAAAAATAAATAAATATATATATAAGGGTCATCATAACATATTTGTTATTTATCATGGCTATATACCATTTATATCATTCAAAATAAAAAAAATAATTAAGATTAGTTGACGGTAAAAAAAAAACTTCAGTTACTATTAATAGCGAACTCTAATTAATTAGAATAATCATTTGACTGTATGTCCTATAAGTGGGTTTGGTTTTAGGTTAACAATCAACTTGTACTTATTTTCACCCATTAAACATGGTGAATTGCTACTTATTTTACAAAGTAAATTTAGTAATTTTATGCATTATAAAGTTATCCAAATTGTGTATAGTTCGTGCTTATATAATTACTATATAATACTTTTTTATTTTAAATTATAAAATTATTGTTGACTTTTACAGTTTAAAATATTTTTAAATTCAAAATTGAGATACTTTATTAAAAATTATGATACAATCAATTTTAAATAAATAGTATTTTTTAGATAATTTATAATATTTATAATTTTAATAAATAAACGAATCTATTTCAATTTGTAAAATATCTTAAGCCAAATTTATATTTTAGAACATAGATAGCATTTGAATTGTGTATATTAGAGTCCTTTTTTTTTTTTTTTTTTACTTCAGCCTCATCCTTTATGTATTCAGTCTCTCACGTACGTAAAAGAAAATCCTGCAAAAATATTAACTTCATTTGTAAAAGTAGCAGTTTCCAGTAGTTTCTTGTCTTTAAGCTGACACGATGTGAATGCATTGAAACCTCTATAGTATTAGTCTATTCTAAAATTGAAATTGAGATTTCACCCATAGGATTAGGACAACCACAAGGCAGGCGGGGGGAATTTGCCTTTATTATAGCCGGCCCCTTATTGGTGGTTGTCTGCGAATTTCATTATTAAGAGGGGCGAGGGGCTGGGGTGCAAAATGCTGAAAAGTCCTCGGATTCTTTTTTCACAATCAGCTACCGAACCACTCGTAAAAAATGGTCATCCAAGTGGATATCATTCTGGTTCCCATAATCAATCCAAATATCAAAGTATGGTGTAGTAATAAGATCAAGATGGTAAACAGAACAGATGATTCAGAGTTATACCAAAACAGCATCAAATAGTTTAGATTCACAAAATAGGTGATACATAGGTCATACATGGATCATGGCAATAACCCCATGACTAACTTGATAAAGATGAAGAAAAGCAGCAGCTAACTAGCTCCATCTGCATCTACAATGTACCCCTAGCTGCTTCCACTCTTGTTTTTCACTCTACCACAGCTAGAATCTGGCCGTATAAGTGATTTGCTTTCATGTTCACTCTATTTTGGCTAGATAATTTCCAATCATGCCGTCATATCTTACCATCCTTTCTGCTGTATGACAATCAATACTCCACCTAAATTACAAGTGAGAGGAGGTATCAGGAGCAAGATCCATCAAAAATGTTAACCTATTCCAGCATACAAGCGATTTCTTACATATAAATGCCATGGCGAACAACCAGAATTGATCAGCAAATTTTCCAAGTGAAAACTAAAATAGTCATGTGTTAAAGTGTTTTTTATCAACGAGAAGAAGATGAGATTAACTGATCTTAAATTAGAATGAACTAGCACAAGTAACCTTAAGTATATAATGACTAATAAATTATCTTGCACATAGTAAAGTGACTAAAAAAATTATGTTGCAAATAGTGATATTATTAATATTCTGATCTTAAACTACATGTCAACTAAAAATTTCCCCAGTTTGGGCAGCTGCAGTTCAAAAGAACCACCAAATTTTATTATTTGCACATAAATATGATTATGATTCATGAGCATTGCAAACACTATGTACATTTGCCCTATCCATTATACCATTTCTTAAAGTAACATTAGATAATTATACTTGAGCCCCTTCAGTTCATTTAAAACATTATGTTCATGATCAAACAAGCTTTTGTTTACACGTGTGTATATATTTATACATACATATATATATAGAGAGAGAGAGAGAGAGATTTCTTAGTACAGAAAGGGAAACTACACACTACGTAAATTACCGTATTCTGAATCTTTTATCAATCATATCATTAATGATGCATCAAAGTTCCAACTCAATATTCAAAATCATCCAGGTACAATGGCATAAAGAAGAGGCCTAAAAAATAGCTGACCTGTTAGCAGAAGGATCAGTTATAGGCAGGCTTATCCATCTTACATTCATTTGGGTCACCACTTCTGCACGTATTGCTAACCTTCACCCTACAAAACCATCAAAAAGAAAGTAAGCCAAAATAGTTTAATTTGAACCACAATAATTACGTGAAATTATATATTCAGGACTACAATAGAAATATGTTTATGTTATACCCCCAAGTCCACTTGAATCAAATCATCATTATGATAGAAAAATTAAAAATCCTCCTCAATTTTTTTTACAAGGACAATGGATAAGTGGCTTCAACCAAAAGAAAAGCTCAAAACTTTGTGACAAACCTTCATGTGCAAGTTGCTGCAAGTTTGGCAGCAGAAGGGTCTCTTCATAGAATGACCTTTGATGAACATCGATACACAGCATCCTTTTCTAATAACTTCAAATGTGAACATTATGCAATAATACAAAAAAGACCATGCTTGTAACTTTACCGGTTAGGTGGAGATAAGAACAGATTAACTGGCATGTTTATAAATTATAAGGGCTGAACTGATTCCATACATCTGCCTAAAGAAATAAGATCCACATTTCTTTCTGGTGTATTCTTCCAGAGAACATGTAATGACAAAACTTGACCTGTCTATCCGGTAAGAGATAAATCAAAAGCACAACAGCCTCAATGCATCACATCAAAGCTATATTATGGCATAATTTGTACATATACATAAGCATACATATATATGTTTATATACACAAACATATAACACTAAAATATTTCAAGCAGGCAATCAGGCATAAAAGAGTAAGAAACTACCACCAATTTATATGTTTCTCAAATGCATTTCAGAAGTTTAAAGACTGGCACAGAAAAAATAGCCTTTCCATTCTATTATGACAGAATTCTCATAAAAGTTACAGTAGATAGTAACAAGTCTTCTATTTTGTATTGTCAAATTTACATATTATAATTCTATCTCTCTCAAACACACACCTACACAAGAAAAGGGAAGCAAAAGTCAAAGTAGACACTTTGATTTCGAATATTGAAAAAGTGATAGCACATGAACAGTAGGAGCAATTACAAGGGGCAGAGGCAACCTGCTAAATCATGGATGCCATGCTTTTACTTTTCCTTTTTACTCATTCCCCACCAGAATGAAGATGCATTTTAAACACTACATTGAACTAATTCATAAAGAACTTTGAGAATATGGAAAGGTAGTCCACCGTCTGTGCAGGGCAGCCACAAAGCATGTTTCTCACTCTAAAGGATAGTGCATGAGCAAGTACCCTGTTTTGGCTTCTCCTCCTTGTTCTTGTCTGCAGTACACCCAAAGATGGAAGCAGAGAACACAGAATATAAGAGGTTCGCTTGTTAGAGACTCTAACACTAGCTGATAAAATAATCATGGTAAGTGAAAACCAAAGCAGCAGCAAAATTTAGAAGGGTAATTATTTAGCAAAAATAAATAAAAAATATAAGTGTAATTGCTAATTCTCATTCAGTATAAGCTATCTTATGTCATGAGCTGACTTCTCCAACTGCAGCTTCTCCACTTTGAAAACTGCCAAAATATACCAACTTGAATGGATAAATACATGAAAGCACCCACTAAGTGAAGCTTATGATACTTTTATCTACAGACGCATCATATACTTTTATGAGCACATTACTAGAATTCATAGAATCAAATATATTTTGCAAGGCCAATTGCATTACAGAAATGAAGGCATCGGTTGCAGTCAAATAGAGATTATAGACAATAGTTTGCTAAAGTTCTAGAGTATAAATGCATATATTAGTTAAAATTTTCTGGTATTACTAACTGCCAAATCAAGTGTAAATAGTCATTGACTCGAGAACTTTTTATTGTGTTCATTTATTCGCATTCACGGCCTATGATAGGTAATATGGACACAAGTTCATCGTTTATACTTTCAAAAACAACCGCAATTCAGAGGGCCATATACTATGCAGGAGCTTGTTCTGTATCATAAGAAGATGATATAAGTAGGTAGAAGTAATTCCACAAACCTTCCTATAAGAAACTAAATTATGAATGACAATACGGAAAAAGAAGAATTATACATACTTGGGCAAGTTAACAACCAATTAGGGCACAAAATATTTCAGGTTTTCTTAAGCAAAATTTGCATCACCAAATAAATTCCCCAAAAAGAAAAACAACAATCTTCTTTTACCATAATCTCTGCTTTCCATAATTTGCTTGACCTGACACAATCATATCAGATTTTTTTTACCTCTAAACATTTCCCTTGCCATGGATGAGGAATCTTAATTCAGAGTTGTGGGAGGAGAGATACCATGGTAACATACTCCCTCCATTCGAAAAAGAGTCTCATTTTGACTTTTTAAAGTCAATTTGTAAAATCCTAAAATTCAAAATTGCTACGTATTCATTTGATTTTAGTTAATATAATAATAAATTTTGTTGTTTTCAAAACTTAATGCATCACATCAATTATAAAATTAGGATTTCGCATTCGCGAATTGATTTCAAAAAGTCAAAAATGAGACTCTTTTTGTAAAATAGAGGGAGTACAATTTTGATCCATCAATAGTTAAGGATAGATTTTGATCCCTCAATATAAGTACGAGGGGGAGAAAGAAAGATGATGCTTCCACTTTGCAGCGGCAATAAGAGAACTATTATGTATTCGCAAATCGCAAGGCTGAGGAGGCATCATTACTTTGTTATCTTTTTAGTTTAGAACTTGAGATTGCTGTTCCAAGGGCAAGAGGCAGTCAGAATTCTGGATTACTGCGTTTTTGCGTGATTTTATTTTACCAAAATTGTGTTTTTTCCTTCTCCCTTTAGTCCTGGATATTTGAATTAAAACTGTCCCAACATAGGTTTGATTCGCTTTTTATCCTAAAAATTAATTGATATAAATGAATATGAAACTCTCTTGTAAACTTCTTCGACCTAGAATAATTGCATATATTCAACATAACTAACCTTTAATTGACAAAAGGAGAGATAATAAAGCTAAAAAAACCTGTCTTCTTTTTAGTAACAGGAGGTTGAACCACCACATGCATAGTAATAACCCCTCCAGGAAGGTCACCAATGTGTATTCTGGACTCAGAAAGTGTCTTGCTATTCTCCAAAAATTTTCCAGCATGAATAAGTTTCATCTCACCTACTGATTTTGGTATGACTGATTTTTCTGTCGACAGAAAGGAATTGCTAAGAACTAAATCGAATGCACAACATTAAAGAGTCAAACTGCATAGAAGAAGGCAATTCAAACACACCCAAAAAGAACAGGCTCTTGAATACCTACATAGATGTATGTGTTGGGAAGTGCGTGCTTGCTGTAAGTGCATATATAGTATATATACTAGTACAGTCATCATGGAGAATTTGAAAATTAAAATTAACCCAAAATACATTAGTTTTCCTAGCACAAAATAATCATGTAGAAATGAAATTTATACTCTAAACCAAAAAATATCTCAATCTAATCCAAAAGTCTGAATTAACAAACAAACATATTTTTAGCCGAAAGAGATGAACTTATTTTTTCTGAATATTATGAAAAAATTTAAATATTGTTTGTGCATTTAATGCATTATCCTATAATCTTGTATTAAATCAAATAGATCTACATTTTTGGACATATAGAATAACAAGAATCAACAGCATTTAGTACCATTGACGAAAAACTCCATCAACACCAAACCACGTCTTTAAATTAGTTTAAATAACTTATGAAACACCTGTTCTTTTAAAATTTCCTTCCTGTACAAGTGTGACGCGTCACAGTTCAAACTACTGAGAGCTGATTTTACGAGCATAGCAAGGGACCCAATAAGAAAAATTATAAACCCAAAGGCAACAGGATATATAGATTATAAAAATCACCACCATTTGATGCTAATCAAGCATGGAGCTCAATTAGACACTTTTTATAGCATGAAAGGTATTCAAAATGTATCCAGTAGTTTGACTCAGAACGCTGACATTTAAAAACTAGTTAAAATGAATCCGTGATCACACTTCATACCTCAAAAACATATATAAAAGTTCGAAAAAGAATCAAAGTTATAAATTGCTAACCTTGAGGCCATTCAGCAACAAGCCTTTGCTTAAGAGTCGCAACAGTAGTAGATGATGCATAAGTTCTGTGACCTATATCAGTTCCATCAAAGATTCTGAATTTAAGTTCAATATCCTCCTCTCCTTCAGCCATAATAGAACTTTTGCTCCACCAAAATTACAGGTCAAATGCAACAAAATGACAAAAAAATCCAGTCGAAGAACTAATTTTCTCCCAATACACCTGCCAAACTGAAAACACTTTAAGCTAAACAAAATCTTAAATCTAACTTCAACCCTATGCTAAAAGCCTAAAACTAGGTAAATAACAAAAAAAACAAATCTAAGATATCATTTGAAACAATCACGATGATCAGAAGAAATAACATCACAACATGGTGGTACAACTCAAGTATTCTCACCAGACACTACTTTGATATATTTAATTATTCTGCCATTGCATCTAGTATTCTCCAGACCAAGCAAACAATAGAAGTTGACAGCAGAAATTCCAAGCAAAAAATGAAATATCCTTTCCCATAGTAGAGTTTTTATTTATATTTTGATAAGTCCCATGATAGATTTTCTACCAGCAATGAAACAATAAGGAAACTATAAAAAATGGGGCCACTGGAATAAAAAAAAAAAAAATTGTAGCACAAACCTCAGTCAGTCTGCTAAAAAGTTCATGAAACAATAGTACATTTGATTTGCCGCTTATAGAATCGAGTAAGCACCTCATATGACCCAATGACTCCAAGCAGCAATAGTAACAAATGTCACTGCAACATATATGAAGACCCACAAAATTTCAAAATCAAATTCATAAAATCACATCGTCAATATCATCATCACCACTTCTTACAGTCATGAAAACCTAAAGATCATTTTCGTTGCCAATATAGTATTACTTATTATATCTAAATCAATATTCCATGCATATATGTTTTGGGAGAAGTACAGGCAATTTGTTTGATCAAGAATATTTATGAACCATACACAACAGATAAAATTAGATTGCATTATTTATTCATATATATTTTCTCGTAAGTTTCTCGAGAACAATACAAGTGAATATTGAGGGAGGGAGAGAGAATACGAGTTTACCTGGTCAAGACGCCATGGACGAATAATTCATACAGAAACAGTGGTGGGTTTGTGCAGGAATGAAGGATTAATATGGTTAATTAGGGTTTGAAGACCGAGACCAAGTTGTATGTATTTGGAAGAAATGAGATTGAGGGGTATGCCATTATTGTCACATTAAATAATTTTTAATATATTTTTAATATTTTCTTAACGCCCTCTACAAATAAACAACGTACTCCCTCCTTGTCAAATTATAAAATTAATGCTAGTTTTATAATTTAGAACAAACGAAATATTTTACTACATAATGTTATTCAAAATTTTATACTTCCTCCCTTACCCTTACGCAAAAAAGGTGCTATCTTTTGTAAAATTTTAAAATATAAAAAGTACATTTATATTTTAATTATATTATTAAAAATAATAAGTTGTTAGTTTAATAGTTTAGATGAATAAAAATATTATGTCATTTTATATTATTAAAACTCAAGCGATATGTTCTTCTTTTTTATAAGATACACCAGAATCTGTATGGGAGGTTTGATGATATGTCCCTCTTTCGCATTTATAGCATATATTGATTGGTCGCTCTCTCTCTCCTCGAACTGGGTTGTTCTTTGCGGTATCGTCTTCACATGGTGGTCTGTTGAATCTCTCTTTTTAAAATCTCCTCTAACTTCGCTTCTTATTTTTATGGCCATGATTACCACGGAGTGGTTCTGGGCATTTTGTCCGTCTTTTTCTTTCTCCACTCTTTATTGTTTTTGTTGGTTCTTATCCGTATGATCTGATTATTTTTTCTCGGTTGGTAGTTTATTTATCTCGCTTTCTAACAATTGAGCCACAATAACTAACATCTGAATAAAGATCAGAAAATTTATGAGAGATGAGATATTGGCGTATCTGGGGGTTTGAACCTCTCGGAAACATCCAGGTAATACGTTCCTCATTCTCCACCAAATGAGGTGCTGAACACAGATAACTCAGAAACTTTCGTCTTCGAGACACCATCATTCTCGCCGACTTCCTTCATATGATGAACACTTTCAGAAAGTATTTGTCATTAAATAGTTTACTGAAAGCGTCTCCCCGACGACATCTTTGAGTCTGGTTTGGATGGAGTCTGTTCACTGAGACTCCCACATGGTGATGCTGCCTTTACATGGAACATAAAAGGTGGCGAATGGAACCCTCTGTTCCTCTGTTCCCAGACATCGAATATCTTGGTAATTTTCTTGACCCGTGTTTACCTCGCCGTGATGGGATCTGGCTTTCCTTAAATCGGTGGTCCCGACTCTTTGAGCTATGCATTGGTGATAACCGTGAAATACTATCATTTCTCTATATTTTGAACACGAGTTTCCACTGCGTGCGATTTTGCATAATGAGCTATGAAAAAGCTTCTAAATATCCCTACGTTCATCATCTGCTCGATTGATTATTTGTTCACCGGGAGGAACATTGTCGACTGTTCGCCGTTCTCCTCGTTGGTGAGTCTGAGCGTCTCCACGGTCTCATTTCCATTATTAATATTCTCGAATTGACATTCTCAAAATCATCGTAAAACAAGGGTTAATTAAGCAAATCAATATATCACATAATGTCCTTATATCTTGACCACTAACAAATAAGCTTAGGTAGGACAACCTTTAAGCGAAGGATTTACTCGTCTCTCCCTCAGTTCTATTCCCGATCTCATGGGAGATCATATCCCTAAGCTCGATACCAAGCTAATGACACCCCAAGCAGTTATCATCACCCATTACGAGTTGTCGATACGATGCAGAAAATAACTACAATTTTATTATTACAATAGTAAAAGCTGTGAGTTTAAATACGAGGATATTGCCATCTGGAGACAATATCACATACAAATAAATCCTCATCATAATTATTGATACATTATTTTACAACAATGGTGAGACTACTAAACAACTCTCCTAGAACCTTCATTCCATTTACAGGCTAGAATACTACATTTATGTTCTGCATATACGAGAAGAAAAATGGAACAAAAAGGAAAAGGGTGAGCTCAAGTTTATAACTAAGATAATATACAACAAAATTATCGTTAGTCTTAACGAGGAAAAAATATAATAGAATCACAATCGACAACAAGTTTTAAATCAATATTAGTATAATAATAATTCATTAGAAGAGTTAAGTAGAGAATGCAAACTACTATCTTCTATGTATTAATTTTAAAGTTCATCGATTTTTATCCTGTAACATCAATCAATATATATCATCAAATATTCATCCTTGCACCACTGTGCCAAGGACATTCACCACCGGTCATGTTCATCTAAACACATGTTCATCTTTGCACTACGCCAAAGATATTCATCAAAAATCATTCATCTTTGCACTACTTTGCCCAAAGATATTCATCAAAATCATTCATCTTGTTTCACTAGATTCGCTTTTTTAAAAATATTCAACAAAAATCATTCACCTTAATCCTTAATCCTTGCATTACATTTTGTTTCACTAGATTCGCTTTTTAAAATATTTTCATCATCCCTCACTTTAAATGATGATATTATTGAATATCTTTGGTCCAGAAAGTGCAAAGATGAATGATTTCGATGAATATCTTTGGCCCGTAGTGCAAAAGATGAAACAGTGTTTAGATGAACACGACCAATCGATGAATATCTTCGGGCCTCAGAAGGCAAAAAGAGATGAATATTTGATTTCGTATATATATATCGATTGATGTTACAGTGGATAAAAGATAGACGATGAACTTTTAAATTCATACATAGAAGATAAGAGTTTGCATTCTCTACTTAACTCTTCTAATGAATTATTATTTCACGCCGTAATATTGATTTAAAACTTGTTTATTGTATTCTATTAGATTTTTCCCGTTGAAGACTAACGATAATTTGTTGTATATTATCTTAGTCATAATATTCTTTATCGGGCTAGTTGAACTCACCCTTTTCCTTTTTGTTCCATTTTTCTTCTCGTGAGGCGGTAATATAATGTAAACGTAGCTCTGGGTATGGAATGAAGGTTCTAGAGAGAGTTGTTTAAGTAGTCCTCACCATTTTGTAAAATAATATATCAATAAATGTGATGAAAATTTATTTGAGTATAAATATTGTCTAAAGATAATATTTGTATTCAAACTCACGCTTTACTGTTGTAATAATAAAGTTGTAGTTGTTTCTGCACTCATGTATTAACAACTCGTAATGGGTGATGTATACCTATTTTGGGGGCGCCACAGTTGGTATCAAAGCTTAGGGATATGATCTCCATGAGATCGGGAATAGAACTAGGAGGAGAGACGAAAATCCTTCGCTAAAGTGTCCTACCTAAGCTTATTTGTTAGTTGGTCAAGATATAAGGACATTATGTGATATATTGATTTGCTTAATTAACCCTTGTTTTATGACATTATTTGAGAATGTCGATCGAGAATATTAACAAAGGAAATGAGACCAGGAGACGCCAGACTACCAACGAGGAGAACGCGGTAACAGTCGATAATGTTCCTCCCGTGAACAACCCCACCGAGCGAGATGATGAACGAGGGATGTTTGAAGCTTTTGCAATTCATGCAAAATTAGACGAGGGAGACTCGTGTTCAAAATACAGAGGAAATGATAGTATTTCACGGGTTGTCACAGCCAAGCAGTTCAAAGAGTTGGGACCACCAGAATTTAAAGGAAAGCCAGATCCGATCATGGCGGAAACATGGGTCAAGCAAATTACCAAGATATTCGATGTCTTGGGATGCACAGAGGAATGAAGGTTCCATTCGCCACCTTTATGTTCCGTGAGCGAAAGGTATCATCGGTGGAGTCTCGTGGCGCACTCCATCCACCAAGACTCAAGATGTCTTGGGAGACGTTTCAGAAACTATTTAATGACAAATACTTTCCGAAAAGTGTTCATTATATGAAGGAAGTGGAGTTCATCGATTAGAACAAAACAACATGACGGTGTCTCAGTATGAGGCAAAGTTTGCAGAGTTATCCAGGTTTGCACCTCATTTGGTGGAGAATGAGGAACGTATGACGCGGATGTTTCGAGAGGTTTGAAATCCCAAGATACGACAATATCTCATTTCTCATAAATTTTTCTCTATTCGGATGTTGTAAATGTGGCTCAATTATTATAGCGAGATAACGAGTACGGCCAACCGAGGGACCACAATCGATCATCATACCGGAGATAAGTATCAACGAAACAACGATAACCAAATGGAGAAAGAAAAAGACGGACAAAATGGTAACCACTCGTGGTAATCATGGCCATGAAAATAGAAGGTTGCGAGTTAGGAGGAGATTTTAAAAAGAGAGATTTAACAACGACCATGTGAAGACGATAAAGGTCATACAGCGAAGAATTCAAGTTCTAAGGAGAGAACGACCACCCATTATATGCTATAAATGCGGAAAGAGGGACATATCACCAAACCGCCCACAACAGCTTCAAGGTATGCTATAATTGTGGAAAAGAAGGACATATCGCTTTCGAGATTAGACGCAGAAATGAAACCTAGTTCAATGGGACGGTGACTCAAAAGATCGTCCCCTGTAAAAGTCAAAGTCAACGGTTCTTGGAAGAAGCGTTTGTTGTGGTCGGTCAAAATGCGAGAACCCAAACGAGGTGATCACGGTAAGCTTATTTATAAATTCTTGCGAAGTTTATACCTTACTTGATATCGGTCTACCCATTCATTTATCTCTCCCGCCAGTGCTCAACGCTTAAACTCGACTCGGAGAAATTATACTTTG
The DNA here is from genome assembly GCA_020205605.1 of Panax ginseng. NCBI lineage: Eukaryota > Viridiplantae > Streptophyta > Magnoliopsida > Apiales > Araliaceae > Panax > Panax ginseng. Next base: position 4,868,343 of record CM035138.1, on the reverse strand, counting down.
ACCTATCTGTGGAAACTCCGTTAGAGAAACTTTCATCACATCCATCGCTTATAAATCTTGTTTGATTCAAGTTGGCACCATCACCTTACCCATTGACCTTATCTCTTTAAAGATACTTGCTTTTGATGTGATTTTCTGGATTGATTGGTTAACTACTCATCATGCCAAAATTGATTGTTTTCGTAAGGTTGTTAGCTTTCATATTCCTAAACAACCCATCTGTATGCGAATTCAAGCTACTAAACCATTAAAATCAATCACCGCTATATCTAATCATAAAGCTATTCGTTTATTGAAAAATGGATGTCAAACTTTCTTAGCCCATGTTATGGATTTGAATAAAGACACGCCAAATTTGAATAATATTCCCATTGTTATTGACTTTCCCGACGATTTCAAAGAACTTCCTGCCTACCCCGAACGTGAAGTTGAATTCTTTATTGATCTTGAACCTCGTACAAAGCCCATTTCTAAAACCCCATATCGAATGGGTCGCTATTGAACTTCAGAGTTAAAGGTCCAACTACGTGAGTTGTTGGACATCGGTTTCATTCGTCCTAATACATCTCCTCGGGTGCTCCTGCTTTTATTCAGTAAAGAAGAAAGACGATAGTATACGACTTTGTATTGACTATCGGAATTGAACCATGTCACCATCAAAAATAGGTATCCTCTACCTCGTATTGATGACTTATTTGACCAACAAGAAGGAGCACAATTCTTTTCAAAATTGATTTTCGCTCGGATATCATCAAATGAAGATTAGAATCGAGGATATTCCAAAGACCGCCTTCTTAACTCGATGACGGGCATTATGAATTCTTAGTCATGTCTTCTGGATCGACTAATGCTCCTATGACTTTCATGGATATGATGAACCGAGTATTCAAGGAATATTTGGATCGATTCGTTGTTGTCTTTATTGATGACATCCTCATATATTCCAAAAGTCGTGAAGATCATGAAGCACCATTTGAAGTTCGGTACTCCAAAGGCTTCGTGAAAACAAACTATATGCCAAATTGAAGAAATGCGAGTTCGCTTGAGGAAGTAGCATTCCTTGGGCACGTGGTGTCGAAACATGGAGTATCTCGTTGATCCGCGAAGATTGAAGCAATACAAAGTTAGAGCAAATAGAAGTCGGTGGATCAAGACGTAGCTTTTTGGGCTTAATTGGTTATTATTGGAGATTCGTGGAAGGGTTTTCTCGAATCGCTAATCCATTAACCCAAATTAACTCGGAAGGATACAAAATTCGCTTTGGAGCAAAGAATGCGAGAAGAGTTTCCAAGAGCTCAAGAGGAGACTCATTTCTAAGACTGTTTCTAACAATACCATCCGGGTACGGATGGATTTGTTATCTCTGGCGATGCTTCGAGTGCAAAGGGTTAGGATGTGTTCTCATGCAACATGGGAAAGTCATAGCCTATACCTCGCGACAACTTAAAGAGTATGAGAGGAATTATCCTACTTATGATCTAGAGTTGGCAGTGGTCATTTTATTGTTAAAGATATGGAGGCACTATCTATATGGGGAAAAAGTGGAGATATATTCAAACCATAAAAGCCTTAAATATTTCTTCACTCAAAAGAACTCAACATGCTGCAGAACGACGTTGGCTCGAGCTATTGAAAGACTACGACCACACTATTCAATACCATCCCGGAAAAATGAACGTGGTAGGTGACGCGTTGAGTGGAAAGATCATATCGCAGGAATGAGTGCAATGATGTCAAGTATACACATAGAGCCAACTTTAATAGAAAAGTTAAGGTTGCTTGCTCCACCCACCCGGTGAAAGTGATGCGTATGAAGAAGAAAGTACAAGAAGGTGTTATTCCTAAGCGAGAATCGATGAAGAAGGAATACTTGAGTCCACTCTGAACTTTGTGATCCTAACGACTCGATTTGAAGTACAAGATTATGATGGAGGCACACAATACACCATTTGCAATCCATCCTCGGAAGTACTAAAATGTATCGTGATCTTCGACATACATTTTGGTGGAACAATATGAAGAGAAAATTGCAAAGTTTATCTCAATGTGTTTAACTTGTCAACGTGTAAAGGCGAAAGATCTAGTACCTAAGGGTCCGTTGCAACCACTTGAGATTCCGAAATGGAAGTGGGAACACATTACCATGGATTTCAATTCACGGGTCTTCCTACGGTTTCTCAAGGGCATCAATGCCATTTGGGTTATTGTTAATAGATTAACCAAGTCTGTTTCATTTCTTTGATAATCTTGGAGACTTATTCCTCTTGAACGCCTTGCTAAGAGATATATGTAAATGAGATTGTGAGGTTGTTGTATATTATCTTAGTCATAATATTAACGATAATTTGTTGTATATTAACGATAATTTGTTGTATATTATCTTTAGTCATAATATTCTTTACTGGGCTAGTTGAACTCACCCTTTTCTTTTTTGTTCCATTTTTCTTCTCGTGAGGCGAGAATATAAGCGACGCAGTCGAGGTATGGAATGAAGGTTCTGTAGAGAGTTGTTTAGTAGTCCTCACCATTTTTGTAAAATAATGTATCAATAAATGTGACGAGAATTTATTTGAGTATAGATATTGTCTAGAAGATAATATTTGTATTCAAACTCACAGTTTTACTGTTGTAATAATAAAGTTGTAGTTGTTTCTGTACCATGTATTGACAACTCAAAATGGGTGATGTATACCTATTTTGGGGGCGTCACAGATTCAATTACTATGAAATTAATTTAATGTTAACTTGATCAATACAGTGTTGACACACAAATAGAGAGATCACCCTTCACGTGCGTATCGACACTGTATTGATTAATTGACCAAAGTTAACTTCATGCTAACCGTTCTCTTAAAACACAATTTCAATGCCATCTGACTAGAGATGAAAAAAAATAAGTTTTGGTTGATTTTGTATTACATAAAATATGTTTGGGTTGATTTTAGAACCAAAATTATATTACCTATATTTAATATCCAGACCTATTTTTCAAATTATTATTTCACTAAAATCTTAATTTTTGTTATATTAAAAGAGTCTTATTTTAATTTTTTTAGACCCAAGTTTGAAACTAAATATTTTAATTGATGTGACTAATTTGAGTATTAAAAACATTAATTTTGTAAATTTTACATTAATAATTATTATATTAATTAAAATTAATGAAATTATTGAGAATTTTATTACAAAGGATCGGTAAATATTATTTTTTGGAGTGTATATATAATGAGTAAATATTTTTTTTGGGGGGTGGGGGTGGGGGTGGGGGGGGGTGGGGCAGGGGTGTATACATAATCAACAAATAATATTTTTTTGAGGGGGTGGGGTGGGGGTGGGGGTGGAGGTGTATACATAATTAATAAATATTAATAAAAGTGTTAATTTTATTATGGATTAATTTCATAATTAGTGAAATGGTTTTTATACATAATTACAAATGTATAAATTACAAAAAGCATGTAATATGTATATAATGTATATGTGTTATATAAGAATGTAGTGTAATAATACATACATGTTGATATATTAGCTCTACAAGGTATAAAAAACTATTATAGACTAATATGAGTTAGTTAAACTAGATTCAACCCATATTTGTAATAATAATATGGGTCTAAAATCAAACCAATCTATCATCTAAAATCTAGTTAACCAGCTCAATAGATTCAAGTGATTTTGATGAACTATATGGTTTTTAAGTTAAATTGTCAGGTCTAACAAAGCAACAGCCAACAGTTGCATAGAAAAAAATATTTTCTACTTCTTCCCCTTCCTCAAAAATCTTTCTCATGTAAATTCACTTGACTATGAGCTTGAATCATTGACTTGTGTTTGAATTGGATTAATGTTCTTCTTCTTTTTTGGAATCCAAACATATCTTTTATACTGTGCAATTTGTTCATAAACTGACGGTAGATATTAGAAAGGGTATTTAATATCTTTCTTTATCTAGAATAAAATCAATGCAATGGGACCTCACCTCACACCACACTAGAAAAGGTGAGCATATAATTTCCTTTAAACTTTCTGCAACTGGATTGAAACACAAATTTCCTAAGTTGAAAATAATAGTTGCTCTTGACCATAGTATAGTAGTATAATTAAATTAAAATTAAAATACATGTTTCGATTCATTAATAATAATAATAATAATAATAATAATAATAATAATAATAATAATAATAATAAAGCAAAACCGTTATTCTATTGGACTTTTTTAATACCGGTTGGTTTCAGAATCCAGAGGGATAGGGAGGGCATCTATGTGATAAACACACTTACTTTTTAACTCTACTTTACGTTTCTATGGTGGGAACATATATAGAAAGAAAATAAAGCTAACTTCATTAATTAAGGTAAGCAAATAGGCTACACAATTTCTCTTCTTTTTTTCACTAGGCAGGCAAATACACTACTTGCTTAATAACTAATGAAAGCTAAGCCAAATACTCAATAACATAAACACAAATTACATAGACTACTGATCAATACAGAGCTCAAAGTACTGCGCTGAGCCAATCTTATTTTACTTCTAACATGTTATTAAACAGCTAGGTGGTGCAGTAAGCTTAAGATATAGCCTTATATGGCTTGAGCAGAGGAATGAGGGAGCCACTTAGGTGGAGTGACATGACTTCATTGGTGGATCCCACAAGCTTGCCACCTATGAATACAGCTGGCACCGCCGGCGCATTGCACCCCATCCTCAACAGAGCTTTCTCCATTTCCCTTCCCTCAGGATCTTGATCAAGTTCATGAACAAAAGGCCTCACCGCAAGTTCTCGGAACAGAATGTTCACAGCGTAGCATAAGCAACATGTGCTCTTGCTAAAGATCACTACTCCATGCTCCGAGGCTACTCTTGCTATCTTATCCATCTTGATCTTCTCTACTTGGTAAGATCTAGAAAACCAACTTAACTAATGAATTAAACACAATAATTAAGTTAAAGATGATCTTACGCACTTTTTTGGACTGTCAAATTTAAATGCCACAAACCATCAGACCGAATTCAATTTTGAATTTCGATCCGATGGTAGGAGCTTTTTTAGAAAAAGGAGGAGAAATTACTTAGGAATATGGGAAAATGAGTTTCAACTTTGAAGCTGAAGGCTGCTTGAACTTGGATCTAATGCTGCTCTATTTATAAACAGCCCAGCCCAAGAGTGGACTCTTTTCTCTTAGTAAGAAATTATTCAAAAGCCAATGTGCTTTACTTAGATGCTAAAAACTAATAAAGTTACTTTTTCAAGATAGAGAATTAGAGATACTACTATTATGTTCCACAGATTGATGAACAAGTTGGAAGATAATATATATTCTGGTCACATGCACTTGAACAAGCCTACGTGAATCAATAATAACCATCTGACATGCGGACTATTCAGTATTCTTTCCAGTTGAATTGGATTGTCACACATGTGTGCAGCCTAATCACCATGTCTTCAGTATATGTAGATTCCATGGACTTGAATACTCTTCGTGGAAGAAAATATATGTCAAAAATTCAATAAAGCTGGTCAAGTTCCAACAGATTCTCCCACATGTCGTTATTTTATTCTATGGTAGAAAGATGGCGAATGAGATAGCTTTCGGTGGCTGTGCAAGATTCTTAGGGGAGCCCCAATCAACTTGCACGCTTGCTTCTCACGAGTGAGCTAGCATCCAAGTTTGTTCATATATATTGTTGCCACACTTCATGTCAATGCAGCTACTCTTCTCTTATCGAAATTGAGCAGAATCTGCCATTCTTTAACATTGTAAGATTTTAAAGAAGTTGGTATCTTAACAGCAGCAAGTGATCAAAGTTGCTGATTGTAGCAGCGATGATAGTACTGAAAGAAGATTTTTGTGTAGACTGGTTGAGAGTTAGTTTATTTCTGTACGATGTACCCTCAAGTTCTACAAGAAATATTTGGCTTATTGAATATAGCAGCAAAAGATTTCAGTGTAGATTGGAGTTGAGTTAGTTTCTTTCTGTATGATTTAATTGTACCCTCAAGTTCTATAAAAAGTTTGGTCTTATTAAAATATGCTGGCAATCAGCATAACTTGGGCAAAGCCACATTAGTCATAAGGTGGGGCAGTTGAGCCCCTTAGACTTTGGAAAGGATATAAGATATTAGTTACAGTTGTAACTGTTTATGACAAAATGGAGTCCAGAGGTACTTAAGAATATAGAATTTTTTCCCACCTTATCATGAAAAAATGATTGAATTTCAATCACTTGGACTATAAAAAATTGTGTTAAACTTAAATATTTATGACTGATCCCCTAATGTAAGTTTCTGACTTCTCCATCCGTAAGAGAGGAGATAACATAGATGGTGGGGGGAGGGAGTATAGTATGTAATTATACCATAAAATAAAATAAAAATAAATCAGGCATACATGCATGTCAAATAAACCAACAGATACTCTGTATAAAAGTATAAAAGTTGTAGGGTATACATGACATGCATGTATGTACGAGTATGAGCATATAGTATACAGCATACTACTATCACTCATGCAAAGAGAATAAGTACTGTAACATCACAGACTTAAAAAGTTAATGAGCTTTAAGATATGAAGGAATTCATGGGGGACCAGAAGAATTTTGTAGCATCTCCTTTCAGTCCCTCTTTTAGCTGTGGTTACATGCAACATGGCTTAGCATGAACCCTTAACAGCTGCGAAGTCAGCTGGTAAATCCTAATTTCTTTGCAATTTTCACTCAAAATGGTAATTTTTTTCCTGACAGATGATTATTACCTTTTCTTCCAAGAAACATGTTTTAAGGGATAAAAAGGTACAAAATTATGAACACCATAATTCATGCAAGATGTAATTTCTCGTGGAATTAACATTACTAGGATTGTGATTTTAACCTCGAGCACAGATAATTGGTTTTCAAGAACTTAAGCAGATAGCCACCATGCACGACAACACATCACTAATGGGATAAATTCTCTGTCAAAACATGTCTAATAATACTTAAATGGATTGTGAAGCTTTATTCAGTGCTAGTTTACCTTTAATAGTAGTAGTTCTTCTAAATATTCTTATCAGTTGTCAGAACAATATCTGAAGTGGTGTCTGATCCAAATATGTACACCTTATCTCTAATTTGCATTTTCATAAATGCAAAAAATTTATCGCAGAAAATTTCAAGACACGTGAGTAGATGAGAGAGAGAGAGAGAGAGAGAGAGAGAGTATTAGTCTTGCTTCATTTTTTTATTTTTTGACTTACAGTAATACTGAGGAAAAAAATAAGTAGCAGAAAATCATTAGAGACTTGAAAAGCCATTTTCATTCACTGTTATAAACCTTAATCACCAGAGCTGGCAAAAAGAGAAGCCCTTAGTTCAATGTTATTTTAACATGGCATGGTAGCTGGTTCTAATATTAGTACGTATGACACAGAAAGTCTAATTAATAACATATTTATATATGGAAGTAGGTTTCAAGCCAAGGTGACTAGAACCAGATAGCCCTGGCTTCAATGAGCTTTTCTTTAAGAGATCCATCTACATGAAGGGATATGACATCTTTGGCTGAGCCTATATATTTTCCGCCTATGAACACGGCTGGGACAGAAGGATTACAACCTAGCCGTTGAAGCGCCCATTCCATTTCCTCCCATTTGTGTCTTGATCAAGTTCATGAATGGCAGGACTTGCACCAAGTTCATAAAAGAGTGCCTTAACGCTATGGCACATGCAACATGAACTCTTGGTGAAGATCACTGCAGCCTTCTTTGATGCAAGGTCTCTTACTATTTCCATTTGAACAAGATTTTTCTTAAAATTAATTTCAGGCGGTTGCTAATATCAGACAATCAAGAAAGCTGAGGTACGTATGTGGGAAAATAAGAGTGTTATGTGACTGTGAACTCTTTAAGGGAAGCTAGCTTGTGTAGGGAAACTCACTCTTCATCACCCCTTATTTATAGTTGCTTCGTAAGGTCATTGCTTGATTGTTTAATCCAGTAAAGAGAAATATAACAATAAAATAAATGTTTGAAATACGAAAAAGAGAAAGCTCTTTTAGGTATTTGTTTGGATAAGAAAAATGCCCCTCATGATTTTCTTGATAATGATCTTTTGTGCTACAAACAAGTTGACATGTGGTAGTATCACTCATAGGTTCAAAGCTACAAATCATATCTCCTTATATGTCCGTACTAGTACCACACAATAATGGAATTATAGCAAAGATTAGATTACTACTTTGAGACATGCATACTTGCATGATTAAATATCAATTACAGGGTGATAGGGGATAAACGGTAGAGGGGTGGGCGAGAGGTGGGGGATATATTCTTTTATTTTTTTATCAAAATCCTTTGTTAAAGAGGGAAACTTTCGGATATAGAGGAAATGTTCTCAAATGCCAATACTTATGTTTGTGGTAAAGTTTGAGTTATAAGTAGTATTATTCTCCGAAGTGAAGGGAAACTGAATATTTCTACAGTAACCTGGTTACAATGTCAAACTTCTAAGACAGTCTGATGCCTTTCCAAGTTCCTAACTTTTCAAGACTGTATGATTCATATGGTTAACAACACAGCTTACAGGTTTCATTAACATGCATACATGATCTCCAAGATCTAATTCCTTTTCTGATCATAGAGAGTCAAACCTTAAATCAATATGACATAAAAAATGAAATGACAAATTTGAGGTCAATGATTAGTTTCATAACCATTACATACTGTCAAATGATGTAATTCCTTAATTTCATTAATTTAGTTCTTCTTTCTTTTATGTTGTTTTCTTGATACTCCCTCTCCATTCCAAAATATAAGATAACTTGCCTTTGAGAAGGTAGTATATTTCTTTATTTCTGTTGTTACTTCTTGCATGTTCTATATCGTTGTTATCTTGGTAGGATCCCATAGTTGATGTGAGAAAAGATAAGAGTTTTATCCAATTCAGTTCCACTTTTTGATATCGGTCCCCTCACAGACTCGTGACATAAAATTTCATGCATAAGCATAAGAGAATCAAGCAAATAAGCGGGCCAAACTTATAACACAAGTATGAGCTAAATCATCTCAAAGATACCTCATATCAAATAGTACATTTAAAAACTCGAAGCTCAAGATTAAATCTCAGTAAAATTTATGTTCTACTGATCTAGTCATTATACTTCTGTTTAGAGCAAAGTATTGCTCGATGATTTTCCTTACACTTACAGGCGCAGAACCTTTGATTGATCAACAGTGATACGAGATAATGATCAAACTCTCTTTCCTGCTTATAACTAGATTGACTTTAAACAAGATAACAAAGAGTAGCAAAACCAAAAGAAATTAAGAAAAATCTTTGTATTATGTCACCAATGGAATCTCCTGCATAAAAGCATCTCCTTTTCGTTCTTCTGGATGAGGTTTACTATGAGAGAATCCTCCTATGAAAGCTTGGGAATTTTCGATCCAACTGCTCGCCTGTTAGATGTCAACCAATGTATGGTAGCCAACCATGATGATTGATGGATAAACAAACTTTAGGGATAAGACATGCCCATGTTGTACATAAATGATGTGCATTTGTTCTTACCCCTTGTATGACTCCAAAGGTCATGTTACAATATTTCCTTTTCAGTACTAGAAAACTCACAATTGATCATTGAATCATACTTTACTCAATGATGATGCATGTCTCTTTTTTTTTTGCAAGGAAAAAGAAAAAAGAAGGCCTGTTTTTCTTGGATTTAGATTTCTGATGAGTAGTATTACGTACCTAGAGAATTTCAAAATATATATATATAACTTGGAAAAATATTGAAGCACTAAACCTAGAATGAAGCCAAAGTATAATATATAATAATGGATATAAGCCTAATTGAGAAGATATGATATATGAGAGGAAGGGAGAAGGAATGTCAACTTGAGGGAGAAAGACAGACATGTACTGCAGTTTTGGACAAAACAGAAAGTCTATGTTTCATGAATAAAATGGTCTGATGAATTTTCTTGTTAAGGTCTAATGAATCTGTTGGAATAAAAATTTATCAACAATTATTAAGGTTCAGTTCTGAATTCTCAAATGTGCTGCCATGACTGACTTTCATGGAATTGGCATATATATATATATCTCTTGTTTGTATTAGATTTTTTTCAATATATCTTCAACTTTGCATGTGAATAATAGAATTTGTTTTTCTCTTGCCTTGCAAAATTGATGACGTGTTTCTAATCTATAAAGGTCAAAAGTACAGCTGAAATTTATAATACTAATGCTAGACTTGGTTCCTAGCTAATTTTCGTACTTTATTGCAACCTAAAGCTTCAAACATAAAATCAAAGTTAATTTTAACCAGTAATTTTTCCAAGTGATATTGTTTTTCACTCTTCTGAAAAAGTTTTCGACATATTAGTTAAATGTTATAATCATTAGTTTTGGTCCTACCTTTTATAACCCCTTGCATATGCAGTAGGGATAATATTAGCAAGAATAATTTACGCTAAATATGGACTAGGAAAACATACTATTATACAATAACCAATAATACCAGAAAATAGTAAGAAGGTACTGTATCGATACTTGTTCGGTTGCATGTGATTTGTCGTCTAACTTAGACCATCATATATATATTTATATTGCTTGATATGCTGCTATCTAACATTCAACAGCATAACCACTTCCTTTCTTTGTTTCGACAATCCTTTGGTACATTTAGGATTCTGGACTTGTACTTGATATAATTAAATTGCTGCACACAGCAAAGCCAGAGCATTAAATATCAAGAACCATCAACATAAATATGGATGTAGAATTTGGAAGTAATATTTTAGCCTACAATATGATCAAGATACTTGTCTTCAACTCTATTTGAAAGCTATGAATGGGAACAAATATTTCAAATGGACTATCAATTTCCTGCTAGGGAGAATAAGTGGTTCATTAGTATTTGATCACTTCATTAAATTATCCAAACTCCTGTTTGATCTTTTCATTTGTACTGCATTGTCCTCTAACCTGTTGATTGGTCGTTACTATCTCAAGTGGCCAGTTCCACACAAATCAAGCTGTTGGGTCATGATATTTCTCCTATTTGGGCCGGCTAAATTGGGCTCACTTATTAATTTAATCCGTTGGGCTTTTATATTTAAGCCATGGGGCTCGTTAGGGCCTAGTCATTGTGTTAACTTTATTTAATCCTATAGGGGCCGGATTGATTCGTTGGATTAACCCATCGAGTCACTTAATATCTATTACTTTGACTTGTAATGATGATATAGTATGACAATTGACCAAGATATATCTCGCCATGCATTAATGTGGATGGGATTATAGCCACCGACGGTGTGAATAAAGGGCCAAAAGCGATGGATAAGCTCCATGCGATCGGCGAAACCCAACAGATCGAGGGGATATGTCGGATGGTAGTGGGTGCACAAGATAATCCGAGCAAAGATATTATTTCTTGGCGAGTAAGTCTTCACAAGGAGGTACATTTTGATATATATACATTCACACAACCGATAATAATAATCTCTCTCATTACACTAGATTTTATCATCCTCTTGAGTTAACCTTGTGAATGTATACATATTTACTCACGCGCGAGCTATCCCTCTACGGTCCTACCGGCCAAGCTTGTGATGTTTGTCGTGTTTTGTCTGCGAGGATCGGGACGTCTTTCGTGATTGGGGCGTGGAGAAAGATCTTGGCGTTAACATCAAGCGCTAGAAGGAGGGCTCGATTCTAGTGTCTTGAGTACTTTTCAATCACTGATTGTGTTTTATTCTATTCGGTTTTCATGGGAAAGAGTAGAACACCTACACCCGGGACGATCGATGGTCACGGTGAGTCGATCTGCATGAAGTATCTCCGCCAAAGATCGTTTGGGACCAACCATAAGTGTTCATGCTAAGACAAATATCAAACGGTCACTGAAGATTCTCGGTAGAAGCGGCGGTAAAGCGGCGTAAGCTAGTATTCCCGACGCGGAGAAGGGTCCGGTTATGGTCGGAACGCAGTGAAGGCACCTCGCCTAGAACTTCAATAATCAGAGATGACCAAGATGGTGTATTCTCCCGTGGCTAAGATGGCGGATGAAGCGGATAGAGCTATGGAGGTACCGGTGAAGCGTACGTCGAGGATATAAATGAGCGCATGATGGCTCTTTAATGGAGGAATTGAGAGATGAAGAGCTCGGTATGTTCAATCCAAGAAGCAAGGGGCATCGGAATGGGAAGGAACACGCTTCGCTTGAGCGACGATCTCGGACCGAACTAGGGAAAGAAGAAGGTCCCGAAGCCCTACTCCTCAGAGATCAAAGAGGACTTATCACCCTGCCGATTCTAGGGGACAGGGGCGAAGCGAAAGAAGAGGTCGATCCAGGGATCGCATTCCAGAGCATACCAAGAAGGCACTTGTTGTTGCCCCTTCTCACCATAACGCCCGAGTTCAGAGGCGAAGTATATCGAGAGGACATACTCCCGAGAGTCTACTGAGGACACACCGCCCTGTAGACACTCGTCATCGGAGAAGCCCTTCTAGAGTCGAAGGTTCTGTTGAAAGAAACTGGTCTACTCACAAGAAGAAGGGGTCACCGGATAAGGAGGCATCACCTCAACTAGAAGGTGTGGAGTATTTGGTTAAAGAATTAAAGGAGCTTGAGCAAATTAGAAGTCTGAAAAAACTAAAGACACTCCGGGAAAGAAAGCATCCCCTTTTTTCGCGGAGATCCTTAAAGAAAAAGCTGATCCCACCAAGAAGTTGCCCGATATCGAGAGTTATGATGGATCGGGGGATCCTTACGACCATAGTCGGTGTTCGACCGACTCATGGATTATTATGACTTTAGCGATCTTTAAAATGCCATACTTTTGTTACAACACTTAGAAAGGATGCCCGATAAAGGGATGGGGACCTTACCCTCGGATTCAATCTCATCTTGGGAGGACATGTGCGATGAAATTTCATGCTCGCTTTTGGGAGCAGAATGAAGAAGGGAAAACCAATCGGTTCATTGGCTCAAGTTCGGCAATCCTCTAATGAGTCTTTGGGCGAGATGTGAAGCTGCTTCCGGAAGCGATCGGCCAAGTGGAAATTTGAATGATCTACAAGTCGTGGAATCATTTGAAATGGGTTAGATTTGGTTAAATCGGAAAAGTTGGTGAAAAAACTTATGTTTAACCACCCAAGAGTCTCATAGAAGCCTTTGACAAAGCCGAAGGCTATATCGTGATGGAGGAAGCCATGAAGCGACCTCAAACATCCTTCGAGATCGACAGGAAGAGAGATCGGGACGAGAACAAATGGAGATCGGAAGAAGAATGAAGGGAATAAAGACCGTCATGATGGCGGGTCGAAGAGATACAACAATTGGAGGCGAGGTGGAGGGCGTTCGTCCGCCTCCAACCCAGAGAGAAAATAGGGCGTACATCGGCACTCAACGCAGCAGTACATTATCTTGAATCGATCAAAATCAACCTATCTTGAGCCACCGCGAGATAATATTAAGCTTGGAAAAGGAATCCTCGCAAGTATTGCGATTACCATCAAGTTTCGGGTAATGAAACAAACGATTGTGCCAGTTTAAAAGAATTCATTGAAAGAAAGGTACAAGGTGGGGCTTTAGTTCAATATGTGGTCGCCGAACTAATCAATGGCGAGATCAAGGACTGTCTCTCAGCAATTTCAACCAGTTAAATGAAAGCATTGCCGGCTCGGGACGACTTCGAGGCATGTGATAGATGTCATCATCAGGGGTACTTACAGCAAGCTCATTGGAAAGAAGCGGCACCAAGCTATTTGGATTCGGTTATGTCGGTGGCAAGTACCTTCCGAAGATCGACAGACCTTTATCCGAATCTGTAATCTCCTTTCTTGATGAAGATTACCTTTGGAAGTCATCGAACCGCATACGAGGATCATTGGTCTTGTTGCATGAAGTGGGTTCGGTGGATATGAAAAGGATGATGGTAGATAATGGGTCTTCTGTAGACATCTTGTATGCCCACGCTTATCAAAGGATGAATCTGGACGGACGAAAGATGGAAATAGGGCAGGAGGCTCCTCTTTATGGTTTCAGCAATGATCCAGTTAAGGTGGCTGGGACCATTGAGCTATCAGTCATATTCGGAACGGCCCCTCAACAGGTAGAAATTATTTGCAAATTTTATGTTGTGCATGTAGATTCTGCTTATAATGCTATTTTGGGGAGGCCCACTTTAATTGCTTTGCAAGATGTAACATCAATAGCTCATTTCAAAATCAAATTTTCTACGGTTCATGGGGTTGGGGAGGTGAAAGGAGATTTGGATCTGGCCAGAAGGTGTTACAGAAATGCTGTTATTACTTCGGGAGTGGGGGTATCGAAGCAAAAGCAGAACATGGCGATAGAGATCGAACCCTTCACCGAGAGTAGTTCCGAACCGTTGGTCCTGCCAGCTGGAGAAACGGAGGAGACAGATCTCATCCCGGGCAAGGTGGACAAAATGGTGAAAATAGGTTCGGGCTTGCCAGAACCTCTCCGGACGAACCTCGTGGAGCTCCTGAGGAGCTATGTTGACATCTTCGCATGGGAACCTCAGGATATGCCGGGAGTAAGCAGGGATATTGCTGAGCATCGATTGGAAGTGGACCCGTCAAAGAAGCCGGTGCGGCAGAAGAGGAGGATCTTTGCACCTGAGCGTCAACGGATCATAGATGAAGAGATTGCAAAACTGTTGGCAGCTGACTTCATCTTTGAGATCGACTACCCGCAGTGGATGGCTAATGTGGTGCTGGTCCAGAAGCAGAATGGCAAATGGCGAGTCTGCATCGATTATACTGATCTAAACAAGGCCTGTCCGAAGGATTTCTACCCGCTGCCCCACATCGATCAACTCATTGATGCCACTTCGGGGTATGCTTTATTAAGTTTTATGGATGCATTCTCTGGGTATCATCAGATCTCCATGTGTAAAGAGGATATACCGAAGACGGCGTTCATTACGCATCGTTCGGTATATGCCTATAAGAAAATGACTTTCGGCCTCATCAATGCCGGAGCCACGTACCAGAGGATGATGAACCATATCTTTAGATATCAGTTGGGCAGGAACATTGAGGTGTATGTGGATGACATGATTGTCAAAAGCATATTGGTGCATAAACATTTGGATGATTTAGAGGAATGCTTTCAGACTATTCGTCATCACAACTTGAGACTGAATCCCACTAAGTGCACCTTCAGTCTGGGGGCTGGCAAATTTCTGGGTTATCTTGTCAGTCAAAGAGGAATTGAAGCCAATCCAGAGAAGATTCAAGCGATCCTGAACATGAAGACTCCTCAGTCATTTAAAGATGTTCAACGTCATTTGGAAGGATTGCGACTTTTCATGGAGGTTCATGCGTCCAAGTCGTGAGAAAGATGTTTACTGCTTTTTAACACATTGAAAGAAATTTGAAGAATACAAAGACCTTTCAATGGACTTCGAGAGTGTGAAGACGCCTTTCAAAGCATCAAGTCCTATTTATCTTCTATCCTTTCTTTGGTGAAGCCTGTTCTGCCGAGCCTCTATATTTATACTAGCAGTAGCTGCTTCGTCGTCAAATGATAGGAGCGTTTTGGTGCGTGAAGTTGGGGGAGTAAGACCCTTTGACGGTTTATTATGTAAGCCATGTCCTTCGGGATGTTGAAACAAGGTACCCAAACATTGAAAAGTTTGCTTTTGCTTTAATAACTTGCTAATCGAAAGCTTAAGCAATACTTCCGGGTAGATTGGTAATAGTGTACCACAGATCGACCTTTAAAGAAGATTATGGGCAAACCCGGAGTATCGGGGAGACTAAATTGCATGGACGATGGAGTTGTCCCAATTCTTTATTGAGTATCATCCCCGAACCGCCATCAAAGGGCAAGCCTTGGCGATTTTGTGGTTGAGTGTTCGTTTTCGAAGTCGATGAAGTTGTGGCCGATCTTTGGAGGATCCGACAAAGCGATTCTTAGTTCTTCGTGAAGGAGAGTTCATGGACGCTGTATGCAGATGGGTCTTCTACTTCGGACGTCAGTGGAGCAGGGATTATCTTGACAAGTCCGGAGGGATTCAAGGTGCAACAGGCCATCAGATTTCAGTTTAAAGCGACGAACAACGAAGTTGAGTATGAGGCAGTACTTGCAGGGTTACGATTAGCGAAAAGTCTTGAAGTGCAGAGAATAGTCATCTTCAGTGATTCTCAGTTAGTCGTTAAACAATTCTCTGGGGAATACGAAGCTCGAGGTCCAAGAATGATCAAGTATTTGGCAGAATTGAAAGAACGACTTCAGTATTTCCAATTCTACGAGTTTCAGGGGGTCGAGCGTAATAACAATTCCATTACTGATGCACTCGCCAGACTAGCTACTACGAATGTTAATGTTTTTGAAGGATCGGTGTACCTGGAAATTTTGCAACATCCTAGTGTTCATCATGAAATGGTAATGTGCATTAATGAAACCAATTTCTTTGGTTAACTCCATACCTGGAATATTTGGCAGATGGCGTCTTACCTTCGGATCGGATGCTTGCCAAGAAAATCAAGTACAAAAGTGCCAATTTTGTTCTGATTGATGGGGATCTCTTCCAAAGGGCCTTCTCGTCTCCATTATTGAAATGTTTGACTCCATCCGAAGTCAATATGCTTCTCAGAAATACGTGAAGGCATTTGTGGTGACCGTATGGTTTCTAAGTCATTAGCCTATAAAGTGCTTCGTCGAGGTACTTCTTGGCCTACTATCTTCAAGGAAACAATCGAAATGACGTCAAGAAGTGCGAGAAGTGCCAACTCAACGATCAATACCTCATCAATCCACCCAAGAGCTATACTTGATCTTATCTCCTATACCGCTTCACGTCTGGGGTTAATATACTAGTCCACTACCAAAAGCAAAAGGCCGTGTCGGTTTTGTTATAGTTGCCATAGACTATATGACCAAATGGGTAGAAGCAAAGCCACTTAGGTCAATAACGAGACAGAGTGTTTGAAATTGCGTGAAAGAATCGGTGGTATTCCGTTTTGGAATTCTAAGGTGGTAGTGTCGGATAATGAACGTCAATTTGTGGGGTCAAGAAGTTTGAAGTATTTTTGGCGAAATGGGGATCCAAAGACGAAAAGACTTGATAGCTCATCCTCGATCAAACGGACGGAGTTGAAGTAACCAATGAAGCACCGTTGAATGAGATCAGCGTAGAGTTGGAATGAAGCTAAAGCGAGATGGCGTAAGAGAGGCTGCTTAAGTGTCTTTATGGGCTTATCAAACTACTCCAAGGACTACAACAGGGATTCACCTTTTCAGATTGGCCTATGGTAATCGATGCTTTAGTCCCAGTTGAAATTGGATCTCCAAGTCTTGAGTTAGTCATTTCGGAGATCTACAATGATGAAGAAGTCAAGGCCAATCTTGATTCTTTGGAAGAAGTCGGAGAGATAGCCTTAATCAAATTGGCGACTTATCGGTGAAGAGTGGCTAAGCATTATAATAAGGGGTAAAGCTTCACAGATTTGAAGTAGGCGATTTTGTCCTCAGAGAAGTCGAAGCATCTACGCCTCAGAATCTGGGAAAGTTGATGCCAAATTGGGAAGGATCATATGAAATCACTGAAGTTCCGAAGCCGGGGACTTATCGGTTAAAGGCATTATATGGCTCAGTAATCAAAAACACTTGCACGCATTTGGCGAGCTTAGAAGTACTTTCGATGAGATTCAATGTCGATTACATCTAAGTAAATATTAACATCATCATCAATAAAAGTTCCTCTTTCTCTCAAACAAATTTTATCTCTGTTCTTTGCTTTCAGTTCATTGGTGTTTAGGAGGTTCGGGAGGACTTCACGACCATTCGATGGTAGCCTCTTGGCGGTGGTCACTATTTGGCATTGTCGAGCCCTTAAGTGGTAGGTAATGGTCGACACTTAAACTTCGCAGAGCCCTTCGTGGTAGCGAATGTTATCTTTCGGTGTTATTAGGCCTTTTGGGATAAACAAACTCACGATAAAGCGGATCATCTCTCTCACACTTGATGGAATCGAATGAGTATCTCTTTACTTTATTACGAATTTTTTCTAAGTGTTGAGTTCTGGAATGCCTCGTTCTTTAATTTCACTTTATCACATTATATGACATGCTTAATTGTTAATTAACAATTTGAGTTAAATTCTTGAAGGGTTTTTGTACATTTGTCCCTATAAATTCATATTGAAGTATTGGCGGGAAGTAAAAATACATCAAGTCATAAGGAGAAGATCATTTTTCATTAATACTTAATTTATTTACAAAAAGGGAAAATAACAAAAAAAAATTACAAGTATTTTTAAATAAAACCAAGAGAAACAAAAGTTGTTGCTTCAGGCGACACCCCTCATCATCCCAAGAGAGTCGAGCAAGTATGGATCTAAGTTGGCTTTGATCGAACCTTCTCCTTGCCACGACTTCTACGCAGAGCTCGTAACTTCAAGTATGAATCCTCATTATTTCTCCATTAATTTCATCCGGAGTTCCAGTCTTTCTTCACATATCTCTTTACAAGAAAGATCGATCAAAGGAGGCCCAAGGTCCCGAAGAGCCTTGAGTTCTCGGATTTCTTGTTCGAGCTGTTGCCGTATATCCATCTGACGAGTTTCTTCCCGCTCCAGCTTATGAGTCGTCTTAGTTAAAAGCTTAGAATCAGCCTTTAGCTCCTTGATCTTATCCATCCTTATTTCACTCCTCTGAACCAAGTCGACGTTCATCTTGACGATCTCTGCATGCTGTGCTTTAGTCGACTTCAGTTATTCCTTGAAGGACTTTGCATCTTCCTTGGTTTGGGCCAACTCTTTCTGAAGTCCTTCATTTGTATGAAGGATGCCTTCACGTTGGGTCCTTTCCCGAGCCGAGGCAGACTTCAGGATGGAGTTCTCCTTCCTCAGCGCCTCCTCTTCGGATTCAGCCTCGAGAGATCTTGGACGTAGACGCCTTTAAATCTGACATTTACTATGCATGTTCAGTTTTATTTGATCAGTTTTTAGATATATGAGTACAAAGATAAGTATGGAAAGCAAAGGGAGGGGAGAGCCATTTACCTTCGCCAAGTAGCTCATGCCTTCGCTAAGCAAGTCCCCATTCGTACTGTTCCCGAATCGGTGGTCATCGGTTTCGCGAACGAAGGCCTCGAACAGTTGAAAGGGAAAGTTGGCGTTAAATCGAGGCCACATTGTTGGAGAGGCCATGGCATCATGCTGGAATTCGGTAGTCGTTTGTCGTGGAGGAGAAGGCATAAATTTGGTTCTTGAATCGACGAGGATCCACGTGTATTGCCTCTGGGGAAGGAGATCGGGCAGGCGTAGGCTCGGGAGTTGAAGAAGGGGCAGAGGTTGAACCTGGCTGGCTGTCTGAGGGTTGTTTTCTTTTTCGAGACAGTGTGGGGTCGATGATTCGAGCGGACTCGAAGATCGTGTTTGGGTTTCATGGCACTATTGGGGGTTTCTTGTTGAAGATGGAGGAGCACGGAGTTCTTGGTGGTGAGTGGTATTATTTTTTGATCTTAATTTTTTAAGACGAAGGACTTTAGCCGATCGTGTAGAGGTATGTCAAGTAGACTCCTCTTAATTGGGGTTTTCGTTCGAGAAAGGCGTAGTAACGGGGTCGATTTGAGGAGTTGATTGGGGATTGCTTGGAAGAATCTCCTCGTCGCTTTTCGAGATTTATCCCATGAGATGGTTCGCTTTTTGGCACCTTTCTTCATTCGGCGAGGTCTAAGGGTTTCTTCTGGAATGAGAGGCTCGTCGACCTCTGCTCATCATTCAAGGAGAGTGGTTGGTGGATCGGGTGGGGGGTCGGTTGGAAAGGCTCTTGATGGAAGCTCTTCATTAGCCTCAAAAGTCCTCCCGCATGAAAAATCTCCCAAATCTTTCACTTACGAGGAAGCTTTGCTTTGATCGGGGACACCGCAAATAATCACATATTAGAATCCTTGCCACATAAATACCTCAAAAAATTATATTGCAGAGTTATTCAAAACTTACATTTATGATCATACTGTACCAGCCGTTGTTTGGTCGTGAGGTAAAACTCCATTCTTGTGGAGGATCTTCTTCGAAAGTCTCCCATTTCCTTCACACGCCTCTTGGAATGTCACCAAAGTCAGTGAGATCCGGGTCTAGGATGGTCCAATCTAAGAGAAGAGATCTTTGGTCCAGATGATGAAGAACCATTTCTCGTGCCGACCTTTGTTGCTCGAAGGTGTGCTCATCGGGGACCTCTTCTCGAATTTAGAGTTTGGGCGCAGAGATTGTTTGCTCAGCATCTTAAACCCTCGTTCTCGGGATCTATCGGTAGAAAGGGTGAAGAAAAGGTCTCTGGAGGAGTAACCCCTAGCTCGTGGCGTAAGACAATGAATGCCAAGTATGTGGATGTAGGAGTTGGGCACCAAATGAGCAAAAGCCCACTCTTATGAACCCTGGGAGGTGACGCACGAAGGCGTGAAGGGGTAAGCGAATCCCTTTTCCGGAAAAAGTGGCGAGGCATGGCGACCAAGTGACCACGTATCACATTCGCCGGTACATTCATTCAGCTCCTCCGGAGCAGGAGCCCTTATGGCGTAGTTGTCCGGAATCTGGTATCGAATCCGGAGGGCACGTATTTCAGATTCTGTGACGGTGGATGCAATGTTGGCATGAGGAAATTTTTCCCCATCCTTGAAGAAATCGGTAGGAGATGGCGGGTTTGAACTCGAACCCTCTTGGTTAGGGTTTGAGTGGAAGGAAACTGGAGAAGTCTGGTTTGGATTCACCATTGTTGAGGTTTCGAAAGCTAGAGAGAGAATTTTTGAGAAGGAGAAGAAAGCTCAAAGGTTCGAATTTCAAATTAGCAGGTAAAACCGTCAGAATTGGTAAAGCTTACCTTTTATACTGACGGTTACACAGGGAACGAGGCCGGCGCATTAAATGTCAATAAGGATGAGAATTTGAATGGGGCGTGTTTGGGACGACCTTTGGATATCTTATCGGATTGGGCCTCACAGTTGGGTTTCTAATTATTGGTCCATCCTATTCAATTTCAATCCTTTATTGATTGAGCCTATTACTCTGGGCGTTCAGCCATTCCATGTCCCATTTTTTGCACTAAAGTGGGTATGTCTCAATTATTTCTTGTTTTGGGCCTTTAATAAATTCTGATATCATGGACCGTTTATAGTTTTCCATTAAACATCCTGTTTAACAAAAAACTAGGGGGTAATATTGGGTCATGATATTTCTCCTATTTGGGCCGGCTAAATTGGGCTCACTTATTAATTTAATCCGTTGGACTTTTATATTTAAGACATGGGGCTCGTTGGGCTGGGTCATTGTGTTAACTTTATTTAATCCTATAGGGGTAAAGATTGATTCGTTGGATTAACCCATTGGGTCACTTAATATCTATTACTTTGACTTGTAATGATAATATAGTATGACAGTTGATCAAGATATCAGTCATGCATTAATGTGGATGGGATTATAGCCGTGGCGGCAGAATGAAGCGCCAAAAGCGGTGGATAAGCTCCATGCGATCAATGAGAACCCATCGGATCGAGGATATGTTAGATGGTAGTGGGTGGCACAGTAATCCAGGCAAATATATTATTTCTTAGCGAGTAAGTCTTCACAAGGAGGTACGTTTTTGATATATATACATTCACACAACTGATAATAATAATCTCTCTCATTACACTAGATTTTATCATCCTCTTGAGTTAACCTTGTGAACAGACATATTTACTCTCACGCTTTGAGCTATCTCTCACGGATCCTACCGTCAAGCTTGTGGTGTTTGTCGTGTTTCTTGTCTCGCGAGGATCGGGGCGTCTTTTGTGATTGGGGACGTGGAGAAAGATCTTGGACGCTTATGGCCTAAACCAGATACATAGCTACATTGAAGGTTATTCAGGTTTGTAAAATTTAATGAAATGACCAATCTCTAGCTAATCCAGTATCCAACTTTTGTGCAGTGACTCTCAGCAGACAAGGACGTATAACGCGCTAAGATCTTACTCGTTTTACAAAGGAAAACACTCGTGATTCACATTTAGGATCAAGTTTCATACTCTGGACACGTCAGTTATCACAGGAAAAGAAAAGGGAACAAAAATCTTCTCAATTTCATCAACCTCAAAATGTCTCACACTTCAACGTGAGCACACTGGTATTGTACACAAGGGACATAAAAAACCACATAATTGACTACATCCATCATGGAAATCGACAGGCTGAATTTGTGGCCGCTTGCAGCTTACTACTATAAAAATTGGTGAACTTTTTGCTTTGGCAAACATTAATATGGGTAAATAAATATCAAAATTCAATAGTCTTATGGAACTCTCATCTTTACGGTGGGAATAATCTTAGCACATGGCTTTCATTTTCCAGAAAATGCAATGTGCAGAAGTGGATATTGTTGTAGCCAGGTCCTAAAGGTATCTTCTTCTCCTCTTGTACGGATTTCATGCAGACTTAATAGTTATCCCCCATACTCAGTCTCCATTGATAAGCTAGCATCTCTTTTGTCTGACTTCCTTTTGGTCTTCTTGATCTGAACAAGACGAGAATATAGTTGAAAAGGCTCTACTAAATTGGATAAACACTAACTTTCTCCACCTCCATGAATGCTCCAAAATGGAAAAGCCATCTAATGAATCAAAATATCTCTAAAGAGAATTTTCTTTTTCACTCCAGTGCAAAAAAACGTCTATATATAGTCTCTTTGGGAGGTCAAGTTTTCCCCACAACCAAGTTTTAGCTACACAGCAAGCCTACTACTAAAGCTTTCTTCGACTCTTCTGCTTTCGTTTAGCTAAATATCTTTCATATTTCTCAGCTGCAGCAATGGCATTGGTCACAAGTTTTGGTGCTGAATATCCAGCGGTGATCTTCAGCAAAAGCTCCTGCTCCATGTCCCACTCCATCAAGACGCTGATATGCAGTTTTGGGGCAAACCCCACAGTTTACGAGATTGGTGAATTACATCCAAATGGACAGCAAATGGAAAGGGAACTGAAGGGACTAGGACGAAAGCCAAGCGTACCAGCTGTTTTCATAGGGCAGGAGCTGATTGGTGGATCGAGTGAGGTCTTTAGCCTTCACCTCAAGGGCAAGCTAGTTCCACTGCTCTTAAATGCTAATGCAATATGGGTGTAAGAAGGTTAATTAAGGTCAGATCAGTAGTGTTTTTATTAACACGAGAAGCAGTTTATTTGAAACGCTAATATTGTATAGAAGAACAGCAACTGTAAGGGTAGTAATTAGCATGTTTTTCTTGTACTAAACTTTGTGGAGAACCTACACATGTTTTAACTCCATGTGTAACTTCTCTTCTCTAAATTACTCATGTTTGAACATGATTAGTGATCTAAATTTTCAATTTGATGAAGTTTTTTTCCCATCTCAGCTTGTGATCTTTAATGGAACCGGTACAAACTTTTTGGGATCCTCAAGTCCAATAAATTTTAGCCTTGGGAAAATAGAAGAATAAATTTAAGTCTTACGTTAGAGAGAGAAAAAAATATATTGTATAATTGTATGTGTAGCTACTGTTTTACCAGGAAAAAAATAAATTTTTTTTATGAATTATTAAAATTTGGAGGTCTTCTCCATTTTGATGCCTCAAGCCATTGCTTAAATGACTTAACATATGGGCTGGCCCTAGTAACATTAACTAATGTCTTCCAAAATTAATGCATCTAGCCAATATTAACCCCTCCAAACAATGACCAAAAAGGTTATGCAGGCCAACACTAGTGTCAATAAAAAGATGACTCTTTTGTGAAGCAGAGGGAGTGCTATCAACATATGCTTAATTTATTACTCTCTTCATCCTCAAAAAAATGACTAAATGTATAAAAAACAATTGCCAAAGAGATGAGATAAAGTATATAAAGTGTACGGTAAATGTAACGACCGAGAAATTTGGATCTTATTGTAAAATGATTTTATTAAATTAAATAATAATAAAATCATATTCCATGTGTTATCAAGATGGGTGTCATTGTATAACATATTGATGTTAGAATATCGTAGTATTTGGGCTACGTGGATAAATTAAAGTGTTTGAATTTTCAAGACGAAAATAAAAAATTTCTGAGAAATTTTCCGAAAAACACTCTTCATCGGTATTTGCTCGGGATATAATTTTGAGATTCCGAGAAATACGCAATAATGGAATAACAAGGTAAGATGGATTATGTAATAAAAATCTAGTTATGAAAAATGTAATAATTCGCTTGTGGACTTAATTTATGAACGCTAAGCAAAGCGAAGTGTTAAATAATAAGTAATAATGGTATAATACTTGGTATTGTACGAAGTAATGAAAACGAGTATAATACGAAGTATTATACGAGTTTGTATGAAGGATGAAATATCGTATATAAATTCTATATGAATTAGAATACAAAAATAATACATCAATAATATGTATTAAGAAATGTTAATGAACTTGGATGATTGGTAAACAATTATATACAAGTCCAAGTGAATTAGAGAGAAAAGACCCAACTATTATTAATGAACCAATAAGTGTTTATTAATACAAAGCCCAAAGGATTTATTAATCCAAGCCCAAGCTAGAATCCATGAGTGGTATGACCCATGGGGCAAACCATATTGATATGGTTGAATGTGGTGACCAAGTAATGTGTGATGACCAAGATAAGTGGTGACCAAGACTTAGGAGTAATGCCCAAGACTTTTAAGTAATGACCAAGTGTAGGATAAAAGTTGTGCTTTGCAAGTAATGAATAGTAAGGAGGTGGTTTAAGGAGGTGGGATGTTTTAAAGACTAAACTACCCTAACCTTGGAATTTTTATAAATAGAAGAAGCTTGCAAGCCATTTGTTGGTTGCTCAAATAATCTAGACATCACAAAGTGCTTAAGTGTTAGAGAGATTAAGTTGTAAATAAGTCACTTCCATAAGCCGAAAACGAAAGAAGTTTACTTATCAAAGACTTCTAAAAGTAAGACTTCTTCTCCAAATATCTTCTATCTCTATCATGATAGGATGATAAGAAAAGTGGGATTAAGAAACATGAATGAATAAGTAATGAACTTAAGCCAATTAAGTTGGTAATAAGTCATTTAAGCTAGCATGAGTTATAAACTTATGTGAAAATAATATGAACTTGTAAGAAGTTTATTAAGAGAAATGAAATGAATGTAAAAGAACTTATATGATTATATGTATCATGTATACCTAAGTTAAGTTATATATTGAGAACATATGAGAAATGATGGTTAAGAAACTTTAATTGTCATAAGTCATGAATAATCAAATCTTAAGTAGTTTATAAGTTGACAAGTTATAAACTCATGAAGAATAAGTCTAAAATTCAACAATGATTATAAGTTATTGTATTAAGAATGTTAAGATGTTCACATGATGAATGAAGTTCATTTGTAATGTTGAACAAATCATAAGAATGAAGAATTATAAAATTTGCGATTGGACGATAAGCGTCGAATACGTAAAATTCTCGGAATGAAAGTCAAATTTTGTGTTAGATCACGAAACCTTTGTTTTCCAATAGAGACAAGTCATAATTGGCATTTAAGAGTTGCGGACTCGAAAATGACCGAATTCCGACTTAGAACAAAGAAACGAGCGTTGAACGTTCACGAACGTTTATCGTTTACGTTAAAAATGAACCAATAGGTGAATTTTTAACAAACAAAGTCAAATAGATAAAATTCTTGAATGGTCATGTAGAGTACGTAATTTGTGAACCGTAGGCTTTTGAACAAGCCAATTCGGACTTATAACGAAGAAGTTATCGTCCGAAGTTCACAAAATTTCAAAATGAAATTATTATCTCGGTGCACAGTTGTTGTGCGCCATGCCAACCAACCCTAGGCAATGACCTGTATGGCAATGAACCTTAGTTCAATAAGTGGCGCAGCTACTTATGCTTAACGATATCAAAATTTTCAGGAGTGTGGCGCCACAACGCGACCCATTAAGTAAGGACTCGCGTCGCAGCGCCAAGTCCGGGACAATGGTATTAAGAGCTCACGACGCTTGTTGCGAGATGAGAAATATAAAGTTGGTAGCCAATATTTCGGGCCTCGTAACAAATATAGTAATAAAATTTTCTAAGTATAAAGAAAAGAAATGGAAGTAAACATAACTTAAGGAAGGAAATGTAACATTGATTAAACTTTGTTAAACCTTAAGGATGATGTATAAAGGTTGAGATAACTAGTCAAATATAATGCAAGCATAAGGATAAACCGGAAACGAATATTAAATGAATCTAATACACAATTAGATTGAAATAAAGGGTATGATATAGTCATACACATACTTGATTATGTGTGACCTAATGTAAGGCATTATGTGATCATGTATTGTAGACTTGAACTTGAGCGACTTGAACATAAAGTTAATTTACCATATGAACGCTTAAAAGGCAAGTATTCTAACTCTTGTTTCAGATTCAATCAAACAAGTTTTGAGGTTCATGTATTCTTTCGCATGAATTGAGATATGTTGAAGTTGAAGCCAATTCCTTTGGCTAGACTGGATGTATTGATAATCTATTCATGTATTATCAAATGTTGTTATCTTTTGTCAACTACTTGATATGGTTTTCAAAAGAAAGACCGGAATGTTAAACAAATGTTTTGTCAAGTAAAGCGGCGAGCACGTGAGGTTGCTAAATGCTTAAACGTGCATACGTTTAATGGATGTAGTGTTGATCAACATAGAGTATAATAGGTGATCACCTAGAAGTGCTCGTAAGTGATATCGAGACTACGGACTTGCTTCGGGTTGTCCTTTTCAATAAAGAATGAATACTCGAGGTCTCGTATGGAGTGAATGTTTTACTAAATCTTTGTTGTTATTGTAAAATATTATGAAAGAAAAGATGAAGTGCTATTTTGAATTATCAATAGTATTACATAACTATTGTTCAGATTATCGAAGATATACGATTTGTATGTATCGAAGCATGTTGTTATTAAATTGTTATACTTGCTTTGAGCTAGTTATGCTCACTCTTGCTTGAACCATATGAATGCAAATTTAAGACCTAACGTCCAGAAGGATCGAAAAAGGATAAGGGAAAAGCTAAGGCAGATTACTAAGCTGTCTTGTAATAGTATAGGTCTATTGTTGTAATTTAACTGATATTATGACAAAGAACCTTTGGTAATGGGTTTAGAACTTGGGAAATGTAAATATTACTTTAAATATATAGAAGTTATGTTCGTTCTTTGAGACTTTTCAATTGAATGGATGTATGAATGTTGTATAGTATAGCACCATCTGTCGGGTTGGAAGATACCCGGATTTGGGGGCGCTACAGTAAATATGTTATTTAATGGGGTCCATTAGTATAATTTTTTTTATAATATTCATAACTTTATATAATCACGTGAGACCACTAAGAATAAATTTGAATTTTTTGTACTCTTTTCTCTCTTTTTTAATGTGTGTAAATTGTATTTTGCTCGTCCTTTTGGGGACGGAGGGAGTAATTAATACAATTTCATAAACCAAAGTTGTCATATCAATGTTTAGCACCCAATGTTTTGTGAAATGTAGCTTACATTCATGCACAAATAATGCAGAAAATTAAAAATATAGAGTGAACAGGAGGTAGTAATCTGAGTAACATCTTAATCTCAAAGAATATAGATCAGTGAACAGGAGGTTGAATGATATGGATAATAAAGGTATTTATTTCAAAATAACTGGCCCTTGGCTTTCTCTTCAGCCAGTTATCCTACCTGAATTCAATACACTAGTTTAGATTGCAGAACTTCTTCTCTTTACAGGTACATTGATTGCGGTATCTGATACCTGACTGAAATACATTTTGTACCTAATTATCGTACGTACCCATAAACTTTGATAATATCATCAAATAAATCAGAGAAAGGGATGCCCCTGACTCATACTGTTCACAAAATAGTCCATAGATTTGACATGGCAAAACAAAAACAAAAAGATAGTCCATAGTTTAGATATAAAATTCTGGATATTAGCTCTTCTTAATCTGTTGGCTAAACAGAAGAATATTATAAAAGAGAGTCAGCAGAAACATGTAAAAGACCAGATTTCTTATGCTAGTCTAGTAACATTCTCTAATTATCTGCTCCTTACAACATTTTTACAATAAAAATTTGTGGATGAAACATCAAATAGGAGTACAAGACTCGTCGTGGCCATCTTTATAGGCAAAATAAGGGTAGCATAAGTCTTTCTAGCTACACACAATCTCTCAAAATGATAAGGAATAGTATATTATATATGGAAATATCATATTATCATGTTGGTGCTGTTACTTTCTTATGCTACGGTCACTAATAATCACCATGCTTTAATTGAATGAACAGGGTTGGGTTGCAGCTTTTCAAATCAGTAAATGATCATTTGATGCCTAAACGTACAAGCATATTTTCTGAAGAATCACCTGATCATTAGAATATCACCAAACTACTACTACCTATGTTATTAATACTCTAATTAATCATGTGAATTTTTGTATGCTGAAAATTAATATAGTGTATGCTGCAGTATTTCTTCCTTGTGCATTCTGAAAAAGTTGATAACGTGTGCATCCTCTAGGTATATATCATCATCCTCCTTGCATGGATGCTATGGGACTTTTTTTAATTAACTCTCTCTGTCCCTCAAAAAGAGTCTCATTTGCAATTTGTAATAATACTAGTGTAAAATGACACAATTTCCTCAAATTTGTCATCATATATAATTTCATTATCATCTACTACTAAACTATCAACTTATCTTTTTCAGTGGTAAACATGGAACAAAAATACATTTTAAATAATGATTTTTTTTAGATGAGATTCTTTTTGTGGGACGGGATAGTACGTTGCATGCTCAATTTTACCTTTGATATCTTGGCTTTTCCTAGTCACTGTGTTATCTTTAGGTTTTCACAATTTTAGCTAGACAAGAATCTTATTATTGAAAGAAAAGGCTACCAAGTTGATAAACCCAATCTCTTTCTCCACCTTAGTAGTTGCTTGAAGATGAATCTATCAGCTCCCTTTACAACTAATAATATATATGAATAAGATAGAAAAAAGATGTGATTAATTCAATGAGAAGTAGGCATATGGACCTTGATGAATCTTGTTATCTTGCATGTTATAACTGCAGAGAGAGAGAGAGAGAGCTCATTCCTTGTATCAATAACTAGCTTGACCAAAAGATTAAAGAAATAAACAAATGAAAAAGGAGATGCCAAGTATTTTTGGCTAATTTAGCTGAGCTTAATGAAGTCCTTTAACAGTATCCAGCCTTGTACAGTTCTATTTTCCAAACATATCATTAACATTTGCTAGAAATGTAGTAGTGGTAACAGAACTGTATTCAATCTACCTAAAATTTAGTGGCATGTTACGAATTTCATTAATTTTGGCAGACTAAAAACAAAAGTGCATCTATAGAAGAATGGGGGGTGTACTTATTTGCAACTTGTTATTCCTTGAAGATTGTCTCTATCTAGCAATGATTTGGAAATCTGGGAATCCATTCGAGTAGCGATTTATTCTCTCCTTTTTTCCAGTTGATAATCTAACAGATACCTAGCAGCGCAACTCTACACCGTCTCGACGACTCTCTATATATAGTCCCTACGGGAGCTCAAGTTCCTCAAAACCAAGTGTTAGCTTTTTAACAAGCTTGCCTAATTAATCTCACATTGCTTGAGTTTAGCCATCTCTTAATTACTTATTAGCAAACTCACTATCTTTTTTCTTCATTCCTCAGTTACTGCACCAAGAAAATGGATACGGTCTCAAAGTTGGGGGCTGAATACCCAGTAGTGATATTCAGCAAAAGCTCTTGCTGCATGTGTTACAGCATCAAGACATTGATCTGCAATTTTGGTGCAAACCCAACAGTTTACGAGCTCGATGAGCTGCCAACTGGACAGCAAATGGACAAAGAACTCAAAGCATTAGGACGTAAGCCGAGTGTACCAGCTATTTTCATAGGGCAGGAGCTGATCGGTGGTCCTGATGAGGTCATGAGCCTCCATGTCAAGGGTCAGCTAGTTCCATTGCTCTTAAAGGCTAAAGCTATATGGGTTTAGAACTAAGCTCTAAAGAATAGTGTTATATATCTTCACCTTTAAGAGTGGTTTTTTGTACCGAGTATTTCTTAGCCTTATTTCGATATTACCCAACTTCGAGCTAGCTAGCTAGGACAATCCATATATGTAATCCAATGTAACTTTAATTTCCTTTTTCTAATGAAATGAGACTATAAGTTATAAAAATCAGCTGAGTTATTGTTTTAAATTGACATGAAAAAAATAAAAATACCAAGTCATGCTCTTGGAGAGTAACCACTAGTGTTTTCTCTGTATTGGGCATCTAAGAGAGACTGTCTATCGTCTGTATTTCTTTGTCTTCTTTTGATGAGAAAAAGAGAAAATTAAAGGGGAGAATATAAGCTCAAACAAGTTGCAGAAAATGATTGCATCTCAAAAAATTGGTATCTGCTATTCTAGGACTCGACTAACATATCTTCTACTTTATCTATATCTCTATATATATGTCCACATGTATATGCACTGATCAAGTTGTTGTAGACATGCCTCGAAATAGAGAAGATAGATGAAGAGAAATAATGAGCAAAAACAGATTGAACACTGCAGTCAGACAACAAAAATAATGTGAAATAGCATAATGAGAGTTACTAGTGTATGTATGTAGTTAAGTTAGCAATATAATAAGATCTTAAGTAATTGCTAAAAGGACCTTATAGTTGTTGAATACTTTAGCAAATAATTAACGGTGGTGTTTTTTTTAAGTAGAGTGACTGATGTTGCGCATGCATGCAGAACTAGGGTCAACTCAACTTATTTATTTATTTAAAAAGTAATAATTTTCTTGTGAGTATGTATGTATATATATCTTCCTATCTATTTCCAATCATTCCCTAATATAATTCTATGATTTTCTACATTAATTGCTTTTGTTAGGCCACTATTGTGCAAAGAAGATTTATGAGCTAGCTAGCTCTCTCTCTATCTCTCTTTAATATATATTCCCTAAGTAGGGTCTTTTAGAGAATTTTGTCGGAAGATACTATGAGGCTTAAAATTTTAACTACCTACCTAAAATGGCAACTAGTGTGAGAAATGAATCTCAGATTAACAAACTCAATTAATATTCTTATGCCAATTCTTTAATTGATCAGAGCCTAAGCATAGTTTGCAACTTTCCGATCCAACTTGTTAACAATTTGATGCCTAAACTATTAGGGCATATTACAAACAGAAGAATATATACATCACCTAATGAAAAGAATAATAATATATATTTTTGATCAAGCTCGACGCTACTAATAGTGCATAGAAGTGGCAGGGCAGGGCAGGGCATGTTCATCTCCTCTCCTTGTATAAATTTCATGTGATTTTTAAAATGTAGCGCGCCGAGAAGACTAACTTTATCCAAATTTTCACTTTCCTTGTCGGTTAATTGTAAGCAAAGTACAAATCAATCCTCTGATTCAGCTAGTATCCACTGTCAATTTGTCATTATCAAAAAATGACCAAGGGTGATCTGGGAAGGAATCCACCAAAACAAAACCAACTTCCCCTCCGTCCTTTTTCAGAGAGTTCCATCCCTTACTAGAAAGAATGGAACTTAACAAAAAAGAAATCTTACAAATTAGATAGAATTGTTTTTGGATAAACTAACTAGTGAAGAAAACAGTAACATTACGTTCATCAATTAACATAATCTTTCAAGATATATGGGACTTCTTCTCTGTGCTCAATGACTGCATTCCTTCGCCAACCCACCCTTTTAACCGTAGCATTTGCCTTGTGTATCTCCTCAGCAGAAAACTTGTGTTCTGTAATTCCCAAAGGGCCTGGTTGTACTACCTTAACCACAGTCTCCATCTGCTGCTCAAACTGCCTGTGAAAAAAAGCATCACCAGATGAAATCAGAAATGGGTCAGTACTACTGGAAGGAGTTAGTTTAAGAACAAGGTAAATCCATTGCCTCATTTACCTTAATCAACTAGACATTTATTTTTAACTTGCCTCATTCAACTAGACTTTAGCCTGAACTCTGAAGAGTGTACTTAATTTGGGGGGATTTTACTTCCGAACCCATTTAATATTCAAATATGATGATGGACACCCTATATTTTTCATTTTTCTTTGATATTCCTACTGAAAGAAAGTGTAGTATTGGTATCTTAAATAGAAATACAATATACTCCTTTCTTTTTTTTTTGAGGGGAGGAAAATGTCCCATAGATTGGTATAAGGACCTAATGTAGTTTGTGACACACCAGGGCAACCAGCATCTCAAGATCACCACCTCATCTAACCAGATAGGAAACAATATATTGTGTTCTAGTGAAGTGATGGCAACAAAATGATGCTAAAGAAATAATATTTCACGCAATTTGACAAGGATAACTGCAAGGAAAATGAAGCTAAGTAGCTAACCACTCCTTATTCACATGGATCAAACTATTACTACGTGGACAGAAACGAATATACAAATCAGTACAAGTGAATCCCTTACAAGTATATATTTGCTATCTCCTGCTCTTTGTTGGCCTTAATCTCTTAAAGGCCATAAATGTTACTGCTGCTGAAAGAGAATACCACGTTAATGTATAGTTGAGATGGTCCTGTGGCATTACTGAACTACCA
Organism: Panax ginseng; assembly: GCA_020205605.1. NCBI lineage: Eukaryota > Viridiplantae > Streptophyta > Magnoliopsida > Apiales > Araliaceae > Panax > Panax ginseng. The sequence continues at coordinate 4,835,718 of CM035138.1, read as the reverse complement.
ATCAGCATATTAGGATCTTTTGGAACAGGGTATGGATTACTGGGATTGAATTTTTCATTGATGTCCTCAATGTATATGGTATTCTCTGGAAGTCCACAAGTACGAGCAATTGCAGGAACATCAACATAGAACCACTGAAAGGAACTTGGATCATTAGATGGAACAAAATTGCTGGGATTCTCACTTCCACGTACCACTCCAACAACTTCTACAAGTTTAACATCAGGTACCTGAACAATATCTGGCTTCTTAGATCCAAACCACCACCAAGAGCTTCCTCTCTTCTCTCCAATAGTGGTGGGTTTTGTAGTTGAAGGTTGTCCATCATCTTCTGAAACTTGAGAAGACTTATCTCTCTCCAACTTCGTGGAGCCCAACCTCTATTGACTAGAATTGGCGACTTCACACTTTCAGGGTTATTCAGGATCGGCATGAGAGGCGTAACAACAAAGTAGCCAATTTCAGTCACTCCTGAAATGCTTCTAGAACGTGGGCCCACATAAATTGACTTCTTGTCATCAAAAACTCCTTTACATACCATTCTCCTGAATCCCAGACTATCCCAATCTTCGTTTGAAGGAGTACTGTTGTTGCAGTTAATAGGTTCCATTACCAATTTCTTCCGTCTATACTCCAGCATTTTTAACTTATCTTGTCTCCTGAAGATCTGCCAAGTGCCAAGCCCGAAAGTGATAGCTCCAGGAACAAAAAGCAACAACCTTGACCATCTTGATCCTCTCTGTTCCACTTCAGGTTCTGAGAGAGAGGAGATGGCAGGAGAAGAAGTAGAGAATGACGAGGACTGACACAGTTGTGGGACCCACTTCAAAGAGAAGGCGGGTCCACCAAGGCGGAGCTGTTGTGCTAGGGTTTTGGAAATGGGAGCTGTTACTAGAGCCATGTTGAAGGATGAGATGTGTCTCAACACTGGGGGTTCTGTTGCTCTTAGCTATTGCCTGGAGTGATGATGTTTCAGAATCAGAAGAGTTTTACGTACTAATACTCTTGGACTCTTCTCATCAATGTTGTAATGAAATTAGCATTGTAGAAAAAGAAAAACTGCATATTCGCTATAAGCTAGAGTAATTTCCTTTACACCAAACACTAAAAATTATGTACCATTTTTCCTAATTACGTCATAACAGGGCCTTGATGTTGTACTAAATCTGAAACATTACTTGGGTTATGATTAAAAAAAAAAATTTGTTTATTTTCAGGTTCATTTCACTTTTGAAAAGATGTTAATAGTATAAGAACAACTACACTTTGATTTTTACCCAAAAGAAAAGGTTTGATGTATATGCTTAATCACCAGAAAACAAACTTATAGATACCTAAACTAGAATAAAGAATGTCAAATTTACATCAAATCAAGATGAAAACTTTAACAACAACATCATCAACATACTCAAATCATAATTGATTCAATAATTAGATATATGGAGAGAAGGAGCACCTGAAGAACCCAGAAACGGCCAAGAACTTCCGAACCTATATCGGCATACTTTCGTTAGTCAAAATACTAGGAAGAAGAGAGTACGTATAGGGTGTATTTGCGTCTGTCTGTCTTTATGACTTCTTATTTCCCCTCTTTCTCGGTCTGTTTGAGAGAAAATAAATTCAAGTGCAATCTTTCTGAGTGATGATAAAACCCTGTTCATCACTATTATCTTAAAATCCTAAAATATATACTCCAATTCATATGAATAACTACAATTATTATTAGGGAGTATAAATTAACACTAAAAATTAATAAATGAATCATAATAATTTTAAAATTTATAATTCATAAATTAACTTAAAAAGTCACAAAAAGCAATTCTAGTTTTGGAAGAGAGGGTCTAGAGGATTCCATGTATTGAGCACCAATTAAGTAAATTTATATTTTTACAAATATGTCATTAATTAGTTAAGATAATTGCAATTAAAATATAAAAGGAATGAAAAATTGGACAAGTTAACAAGAATTCATACAATTACTGTACATCTTACTTAAAACAGCAGCACTTACAAATTTTCCTTAGTTGACCAAACCATGAATTCGTCATTAGAATCTGAAAACAAAATCAAATTTAAATCTCTACACAAACCTTAATATTTTTGGGGAAATGTTAACAAGAACTCTCTTACCATAAGAGGTATAAAACTTGAGAGCTTTAGATAGTAGGAAAAAAGAAACAACAAACAGATAAAACTTAACACTAAAAACCTCACTCACATGCACATCACACAATTACAGTAGTAGCACTAATATATACTATACCATTAATCATCTTTATTAATTCACATACATATTTTGATGATCATGAAACGGAGTGACGCCTTCGCTTCTGAAACATAAACCGGCTTTCCGGATTAGCCCTGCTGCCACCCATGGCCTTCATATCCTTGATCTTGAACAAGGAATTGAGTTTGCTTAATTTCTTGGCAAATGACTTGAACAACTTATTTGCAGGGTGCGTCTTTACAAGCTCTTGTTTGATAGAGACATGGTCTTTTTCCAAGTCAGTAAGCCTCATTCGCATTCTAGCTACTTCAAGTTTTAGCTCTCTATTTTCTCTTCTCACTGATGCGTAGTTGTCTCTTGGGGAAATGCATCCACTTCCTGCACCACTTCCCGAGCGCTGAGGGAAATTTTGGCCTCCATTCAATGACCCGAAATATAATTGATTGTGTCCCCCATTCATTGCGTTTCGGAGCCTGATCTGCTCAAAGTACAACACTTGGACTGCCATTTGCACTGGTAATCGTTCGTTTTGAGCTGCATGGCTGCAGGCTTCTTGTGATAGTTTCTGGCAGTCTATGGTTTTGCAGAGTCGGTAACGCTCAGAATCCTTCATATTTGGATGAACCTGTCAGAAAAACACTATCAATGGCTCAAAAATACTGCAGTTATTATGAGAGATCATAGCTTGCTATTCTTGTTAAAGAAAATTACATAGCATGTGATATGATAGACTTGCCCACCTTGAGAAAGATATCCACTGCTCTATACAATCCATCGTTTACTAGACGAGCATGGTCTGGAAGTAACTCTGCCAATGCTATAAACTTTGATGGCGTCAAGTTTGAATCTAATGCAGCTTCAGCAAGATAATTGTCCAATAATTTTGACACCTTTATGATCGAGCTTTGTTTTGGAGATCTGGGGCTGTCAAAGCCATAAACCATCTCGCTTTCATCCCTCATATGATTATCCTCATCATCATCCTCATCCAAATTTAAGAAAATGGAGAAGATCCTCAAGATTGACTCTGCGTCATAGATTGGGCTATGGTTGTTTCCAAATGAATTTGTAGGGATAAAGATATCTTCAATAATTGCTTGGTCAAGTTGCAAACCAATCCGCCTCTCCAGATCAGATCTGCAAGAAGTAGTTGTTGATGCTGCTATTGCAGATTTCAATAAACTTGAAAGAAATGCCATTGGAACTGTGCTCTTCCTTGATTGGGTTGGTAGTAAACCAACTATTGCTTCAACAATGACCCTTTGTTTCTTCTGGAGCTCAATGTCGGAGAAATTCTCTCTGTCCAATTGAGGATCCCTTGTGACAAGGCCTTGGAGAGAATTATGGGCATAATTTATCAAAATCCTGCCAATCATATCCTGTTTTAGACCCTTTGTTTTTACTGAAGAAAGAACCCTTTGGAAGAAATCAAGACTAAGCACTGTTAGCGACTTTCCCCACCAGTCTGAGGGTATTTCTGTTTCCATGCTTGGTATGGACTTTGAAGGGAAATTTTGATCTAGTTTGGACAAGCCACATGTGAGCTGCTCTTTAGATGCATTATTTGCTATTGCACTGATAATTCTACTTACCAGATTTATCTCTTCTGATATAGGTCGGAGGGTTTCACAATGGTGAAGAACAGATATTGAGTTTGATATGCTTGGAAGTACTGTTTCCTTTATATATACTTCAGTTCGGGGTGCTAGGTTCTTCTCGGAAAATTCTTCAGTCATTTCCAGGAAATGGGCAGCACAACGCAGCATAGCAATATTTTCTAGTGTTATCTCAATGTTCACTCCATAACAGAACTTTGCAGCCAGCTCGAATGCCTCTGGTCCACCAGGAACACCAGAGAGATTCAGCCTGCAATTTTTTGTATCTTTTGCTTCCAGCAACAGCTTTCGAATTCTTCCACTCTGAGAAACTAGAGGGAACTGCAAGGGAGTCATTATCGCATTAAATAGTCAAACTAAAGGTTTTACTTCCTTGTTCATACCATTATCTATCATAGCATACACATTTATATCACCCTAAGATATTTTGTGAACAAATTTGGCTTCATTTCTTAAAATTTACATTAGTCACGCACAGAGTCTACATCATTCATTGGATTTTAAACATTTTAAGTTATATTTGCCCATGTTCTCGTGTTTCTCTGGTATTTCATAACTATCCATGGGTTCACTCCAACCAAAAGTAGATTACTGCAATAACTATAAGCAGCAAAATGTTAAGATTATTTTAAAACTTGAGGCATTAAAAGCAGAAATGTTGATGTAACCGCACAATACAATCAAATTCCCTGGACAAGTGATATACTTTGTTAACTTCAACAAAGTAAGTCTCTGAATAAATCAATCAGCAAGTTAAAACATGGGAAATATATATATATATCTTCTTACTTTGTGAAGTGCAAAACTTGTTGCTCCTACTTCAATTGTAAGGTCGCTGGAAACATCAGATATCGGCCTGCAAGGAGAAAGAATAGCTGAATTGTAATCACTATGATATAATAAATGTACAAAACAACGATATTAAAGAAGACAAACATGGTTATTAATCACATTTCTTAACACTAAATAATAATTTGGTAGCTTCTTGAATTCTTCTTCTCACAAGTTTGATCCCATGGTGTCTAAACAAAAATCTTTGAACGATTCCTGCTCATACAACTCACAGCTATGGAAATGTGATCCATTCTGTTTACTATTCAACTTGAACTCATGAAGGGTCCCGAAAATAACATACTAATCAATAAGAATAGAATTTGTTGGACTAATTGCACGAGATAGGAGGCCATAGTTCTTGATGGTAACAATCTGGGTTAAGATTGTTGCTTTGTTTTGGTCTATGTAAAACTTGAAGTCGTGTCATAATCAACCATTTATCGTCCGATGTTTTGTGCTTTAATTGAGGGCCTCAAAATGGTAAAATTAAAGGAATTATTGATGGTAGACAAATAGAGCTAGTAATAGCAACTTTTGTGGCTCAAGTTGAAACAAGGACATTCAGCTGCATATCCTTGTGGGATTGTCTGTTGTTTGAGTTCAAGTATGTGTTAAGGTCAAATCACATGTGAGTTAAGTCATATTCAAAAGCTCACTGTTTCAAAGCTGTGTAACACTAGGTGTTGTTTTCTTCTGTCAATTATATTATATATATATATAGGAGGTACAGTTGAGGATGGTGACTTATACAACATATGATTCAATTTCATTTATTGCAAATTGGGGATATAAACATGTTTTAGTACTTGTATAGCTTCAGTACTGGAAATTCAAATTTGCAAAATGAAAATCCTACCTTTATAGCTTCAATACTGGAAATTCAAATTTTCAAAATGAAAATTCTATTTGAAATTAAGGCTGGAAAATGAGCAAACGAACAGGTTCGTACTCGCTCGACTTCTCCACTCGAAATATAAATGAGTCAAATATGAACACATTTTAAAGTTTGATAAATTACTCGAATCTCCTCAAATTATAATTTTATATTGATACTCGAATCATATTCGTTGAAAAAGTCCAAATTGTTCGGGCTTGATTCGGAATCGTGCATGACTCGGTAGCTAAATGAGCCTCAATCAAACCTTATTTTATAATCGATAAATTTTGTTAACCAAATTTGAGTTCGTTTACACCCTTATTTGAAATGTAGTCTTTAAGAAAGAAAAAGTATCTAAAATTGTAACTAGGAAGAGAAGAAGAAGAAGAGAATACCATTGATCAGAGAGATGGCGAGTACTGGCACTTGGACGAAATCCCCTCTTCCCTGTAATGTTTGGCTTCAATTCCCCAACTGCTGTTGTAACAACTCCCATTTCTTTCTTCTATTCACAAATTCAACCTTCCAAATTTTGTCCTAAAGAATTACATGGCCAATATATATATACGTGTATATATGTGTATCTGTTACTAAAACTGGAGTAGTTGATGTTAAGCTTAAGCTGGCAAGTTATGCTCTCTCTCTCTCACACACACACACACAACTGTGGGGGAAATAAAAAGGTAGGAGAAAGGAACATGAAGCCATGCAAGATTAAAGGGTAGTGATTAAAACTTTAATTGAGTGTTGTTAATTTGTTTAATCTATAAAGTCATGATTATTAATCGTTGCTTTTCGGTGAAAAGTGGGGAGGGAGGGATCCATTTAAGGTTTTAGAAAATTTAGGAAAATTAATTACAATTTTTCTAAAATTATCCTTCATGGAAAATATTACAGATAAAATAGAGTATGAGATAAAGATGGTAATAAATAAGAATTTAAGAATATTATAGACAATTAATACTATATTTAATAATTTATAATCATTTACTTAATTTTTGTACATAATCCTAAAACGTCACGGAGGGAGTATGTTTTGTTTTTGTTTTTAAGAGAGCATGATTCCATAAGGAAGTGGTTAGGATAAATTAATTTTGATCGATTGACTAATAAGTATCGATACGCAAACTAGTAGGTAATCTCTCTGTGTTTCTACAATTGATCGACTTAACATAAAATTAAGTTAACCAGATCCATTCCAAAAGAGTTAAACTGCTTTTGTTATTTTTTTTTATCTCTAACAAATAATTATTGGTTATATGCCTTAATTTGTCACCAAATCTTTGCAATAAAGGGCTACGAAATAACTTGAGAATTAAAATAATATTTTGGTGACAAAAAATTAAATACAAAAAAAGAATATTGGTAGTTATTAATTATGATTATCAGATCCACTCATTTATAATGGACTTATCCACTAGTTATAATCTAACATGTATCATTTTGTGTCCACTGTTTTGGGATTATTTTTTGTCATCGCAGCATTACTCTACTACCCGTTGAAAAATTTACAATTATGTTTTGGTGATTAAAGATCGAATAAATAAGATACAAAATTATATACATGGCAGTGATTTGTTATAATTATTAAGCGCACTCATGTATAAAAAAATTAATTATATTTTGACAATACATTTTGTATTTATATTTTATCACCTATCATTAGTTAAATATTAATAGTCACCATATGTTATGAATCAATAGAAATAAAAGAATATAATTTTGTTCGGTGAAATAATAAAAGTATTATTATTAATAAATAAAATAAGTTAATTGACAAAACTATCATTAGTTTAGTATTTCTTTTGTCTTTAAAAAGATGAACAAAGTATAATTTGCACATATATTAAGAATTTAAAAAAAAAAGTAAAAAGGAGAGAAGAGAGGAGAGTAAAAAAAATTAAATTTATTCTCAATGGTCCCACAAGATTATAAAAAATGATAAGTTATTTTATTTTATTTTATACTAATTTATCCCACTAAATGACATATTTATTTTATTTTATATTTTTGGATTTTGGAGACAAAATTTTTGTATTTTTAATTATTTTTGGGGACGGAGGGGGTATTTTGTAATCGCGATTCTGGCCCAACATAATGATTATATAACTCCATAATGTAAATGCGTAAAGCTCATAAATGTTAAGACGATGAGTTGCAAGTATTACATGATATAATGAGATAGCACGTGCAGTATACTAGGGAGTTTATGAGCGTCATATAATATTTGATAAAGATTATTCCTATTATCATTCTTTGTAAATCTATATTATATACTCTTTTCATTTAAAAATTAAAATTTTAATTTGATTTTTGAAATCAAAAATTCGTATAATTCATAAAAATTTAAAATAAAATAACTTTTTTAATTTATAGTTTTTGTTATATACTATACAAATATAATAATTATATAAACTAAAATTAAATACGTTCACATCAATTTACAAGTTTAGAGTAAAATACATTGACACCACCTATAAATAATCATAATAACACTCATCATCCCTCTAGTTTACAATATGTAACATTCATTACCCCTAGTATGGTTAACCAACTAATATCCAAAAATATTTTTAATATAATGTACGTGTCTAATATACACCCTTCAAGTTATAATGTTTAATTTATCCACTAAATATAAATTTGTATATTATAATTTTTACTTAACTTTATAAGACCCCAAATTTTATGAAATAAAAGTATTCAATTTTCTTATAATTACTATTCAGTAAATGGTTAAATTGATAAAGGTTAAAGTTAAGGGTGATATATGAAAAAAATTTCAAAATATGCAAGTGATTATAAAATACTCATTTCTATCGGGGAATATTAGTTTTGGTGGTGGAATATTCTTTCATGGTCGGAAATATTAGTGCGACGGTAGCGACCATTTATGGGCCCCATAATGTTGAATAACCGCTTCGGATGAAGAAAAAGATAAATTTGAGTTTTTACAAATAACTTGGCGTAATCGTTCATCAATTAACAACTTTGGCGCCCCAAAATAGGTCCATTCCATCCAACCCATTCTCGAGTCGCCAAATACATAGTGGTAAAATAACTACAATTTTATTACTACAATTGTCGTGCAAAATACAACAACACATATGTTGTGAGTTTTGATGCAAATATATACCAACCGACTCTGGACACCAATTTGGATAAGACGTCACAATGACACCTTACATAAAGGTAAAAGTCGATAAGCTGCTTGGGAGAACCTCCACACCTAGAGACCACCGCTTACTATTCTCTGTTATTCCTACTTTCGACCAATACACTCTTATTACACGAAAGAAATTGTAAAAGCGTAAGGGTGAGCACAACTAGCTTTCAAGAAAGAATATTATGACTAAAGATAAATAAATTATCAATAGTCTTCATCGATGTAATAAATCCAGATTTAGAACATATGGTAGATGATAAAAAATTTCAACCATAGTTGCGTGAATGAAAGAATCCATTAGAAGAGTCAAATAGACTATAAAGTCTATTATCTTCTCCATGTTAAAGAGTCCACCAACAATGTTTTATCCACTGTAATATTAATCAACAATTTACATCCACAATCACATATATAACTCATAATCGTAATTGTTGTTCTAAATTCCTTTTTCTCATCCAGGACAAAGATAATTTTCATCACCTGAAACATCAAAGATCATGGTTATAACAAATCACAGCTTCATGTTCATAATCATACTAATAAATTCATCTTTGCACTACGGCCAAAGATAAAATAGGTATACATCACCCATTCCGAAATCACAATACATGGTATGTAAACAACTACAACTTTATTATTACAACAAGAAATCGTGAGTTTGAATACAAATATTATCTTCTGTATAATATCTATACTCAAATAAATCCTCATCACATTTATCGATACATTATTTTACAAAAATGGTGAGGACTACTAAACAACTCTCTCTAACCTTCATTCCATACCCCGACTCGCATCGCTATATTCTCGCCTCCCGAGAAGAAAAATGGAACAAAAAGGAAAAGGAAAAGAGCTCAACTAGCCCAAGAAGAATATATTACGACTAAGATAATATACAACAAATTATCGTTAGTCTTCAACAGGAAAAATCTAATAGTATACAATAGACAACAAGTTTTAAATCAATATTCGCAATGGAATAATAATTCATTGTAAGAGTTAAGAGAGAATGCAAACTACTATCTTCTATGTATGAATTTAAAAGTTCATCGCCTATCTTTTATCCCCGAACATCAATCAATATATATCTCGAATCAAATATTCATCTTTGCACTACAAAAGCCAAAGATATTCATCACCGGGTCATGTTCATCTAAACACTGCTCATCTTCAGACTACGCCAAAGATATTCATCGAAATCATTCATCTTTGCACTACAGCCAAAAGATATTCAATAATATCATCATTTAAGACCGAGGATGATGAAAAATATTTTTAAAAAACGAATCCAAAGGAAACAAAATGACAAGGATTAAGGATTAAGGATTCGTATTTTGTTTTATCCATGTCCAAAAATACCTCAAAAATAATCATAAGGTGTAAAATTCAAGAATGATCAAAACATGGATACAATCAAAGCTAGTATCCACAATAGATATTTTAGACGAAAAGGAAAAATTTTTTTTTTTCATGAATAAAGGTCAGATTCGTGAATAAAGGTCGATACGTGAATAAGGGCCGTGATACGTGAATAAGAATCTCGACACCAAAAGTTCCAAATTTGATAAAACTTCAGATCAATATTTCAAAGATAATGATATTGAAGAAATAATATCATTACGAAAAAAATAATATCCCTTACCTCGAAAAGATCAAGATTTAAAATCAAACACCTGATATAAAGCATGACTTGAACTTCAGACCGATAAAGAATACTCAAAATATACTCAAAATACTCACAAGAATACGCCGATAATATAGAGAGAAAAACTTCAGCTCTCGTGTGATTTTCAATTCTAACCCAAGACCCTATTTATAGAAAATGCTTGTAACACCAAAGTAGAAAAATTTAATAAAAAATATTATTATTTTTTTTCCAAAATCTCATACACACACTTCTTCCAACTGATTTCAAATTCATCACATGTTACATAAGGGCCAAAAAAAAAAAAAAACGCGTTTTTGTAATTTAAAATATTTTAAACTTCCAAAATCAATTATTTTTGAGCTTCAACTTCAATAATTCATAATAAATAGCCCTTTTGTCGTAAAAATTTGAATCTCAATTTTTATAGAAATTCAATTTCTACAACTTTGCGTAAGAAAGTTTTTCCAAATTCCAAATGTAAATCGACCAAATCCACAAACCAAGCGATTTTACAAAGCTATAATCAAATTTCAACCAAGAAATGGGGTCCACCGACACATAAAATATGCTTTAAATATTTTTGCAACAAAAATACTCCTCCTCCACATATACTCATATATCCCACATTCATCGTAAAAAATATCATCATTATTATATTATTAAAATATAATAATATATTTAAATGAATTATTTTATCGTAAAAAGATAAAATTTCAATTTTCAACAATTGTCACATTAAAATTTTCTCCATCTATATCCACATAAAATCAATATTTTCTCATCATATGAATCAATAATTAATTATTCACAAATAATATTACAGTAATCACAATATCGACAACCAGCAGCCCCTGTGAAAGCAGGGGGCTTTCTTCAATAAGAATTTCTCCTCATCAAGCAATTAATTAGTGACCAAACCTCTCCTGTATGTAACTTTCTAGACATCGCCAATAATGTTATCTAATAATATTATTCAGATAATATGAATTATTGCTTCGATAATGAAAAATACCGTAAATGACAATTATCAAACAACAAAGAATATAAAATATCAACGCAAAGAATTATTAAATCAATAAAATAAAATATCGAATAAGAATTATCGTAACCATTATCGAGTAAAGGCCTTCTTACGTAAGAATCAATAATCGTGCAATACCGCAGCACACCGTGTTTTAACCAATTTAGTATTTTAACAAGATTAATCTGAAATAACTACGCCTGCTATTTTTAAACAACTTATATTTGTCGCTTTCTTCATCCAATCGCTTCAAGCATGGGCCCATAAAAGATCAAGGCCATCAGCATTTAATATTCCCCGACAAAGAAAGAATATTCCACGACCAAACGAATATTCCCCACAAAACAATGAATATTTTATAACCACTTGCTTATTTTGAAATATTTATGATTTTACCCATAACTATCCACATTAATCAAATCAACCCTTACTATTTCAAAATAATAAATAGAGAAAATTAAATTTCATTAATAATAAGTCAGGGTCTTACAACCTCCCTCCTTATGAAATTTCGTCCCTCGAAATCGACGACGACTGGTGTTTTTCAAAAGGTGAGGATACCTCGCTTTCATTTCCGCTTTCCAATTCCCAGTGTCATTTCCTCTATAAAGATGATTCCTCCACAAAACTTTAACTTGTGGTATGACCTCAGGCGTAGGATATGCCCTTCCTATCCAAGATCTCGACAGTACCTCTTCAGACGTTAAGTCTTCTATTATCTCGTCCCTGGCTTCTAACTCTATAACGTGGTTCGGTCTTTCACATATTTACGAAGTACGATATGTGAAACACATTATGAACACGAGACATACTTTGAGGTAACGCGAGTCTATAGGCTACATTTCCTACTTCCTACAAGAATTTGAAATGGACCAATAAATCGTGGATCGAGCTTTCTCTTCCCAAATCTTGAACTCCTTCCATGGAGCAACTCGCAAATAATACATGATCCCCTATACTAAATTCCACGCCCTTTCATGAAGATCCGCATAACTCTTTTGTCGATCTTGTGCCGCTTTGTATACGCTGTCAATCATTCGATCTTTTCTAGTAGTCATATCGCATTTCAACTCTGTCCCAACAATGTTGCTTCACCCACCTCATCCCAACATATCGAGAGAAATACACTTTCGGCCATATAATGCTTCAAATGGAGCCACACCTATACTTGCTCGATAATCTTGTTGTAGGAGAATTCCACCAATGGTAAATACTTATCCTAACCGCCTTTTGAAGTCTCAGGACACAGTAGTCTTAATAGATCTTCAAGAGTTTGAATAGTCCTCTCTCGATTGTCCGTCTGCTTCGAGGATGGTATGCCGAATCAATCAGAATCTGCGCTCATAGCTTTTTGCAAGCTAACCCAAAATCTTGAAGTGAATCTTGGGTCACGATCCAAAACTATGGATACCGCATGCCATGCAACCTCACAATCTCATTTACATATATACTAAAGAAGACGCTCAAGGAATAAGTCTCCCAGACGGCAAGAAAAATGAGCAGACTTGGTTAATCTATCAACAATAACCCAAATGGCATCGATGCCTTGAGAAACCGTAGAAAGACCCGTGAACGAAATCCATGGTAATGTGTTCCCACTTCCATTTCGAAATCTCAAGTGGTTGCAACGGACCCTTTAGTACTAGATGTTCCGCCTTTACACGCCGACAAGTTAAACACATCGAGATAAACTTTGCAATCTCTCTTCATATTGTTCCACCAAAATGTATGTCAAGATCACGATACATTTTAAGTACTTCCAGATGGATTGCAAATGGTGTATCAGTGTGCTCCATCATAATCTTGTACTTCAAATCGTAGTCGTTAGAACACAAAGTCCGAGTGGACTCAAGTATTCCTTCTTCATCAATTCTCGCCTTCCTAATAAAGACCTTCTTCAGATACTTTCTTCTTCATACGATCACCCGCCTCATGGGCTCGAAAGAACCTTAACTTTTTCTATTAAAGTCGGCTCTACGCGATACTCGACATCATCGCACTCATTCCTCGTGATATGATCTTCTACTCAACGCTGCCTACCACGCTCACTTTTTTCAGATGGTATCAATAAAGGTGGTCGTAATCTTTCAACAACTCAAGCCAACGTCGCTGCCGCATGTTGAGTTCCTTTTGCGTGAAGAAATATTTAAGGCTTTTATGGTCCTAATATATCTCCACTTTCTCCCCATATGTATAGTGGCCTCCATATCTTTAAATAAAAAATCATCACGCTAACTCTAGATCACGAGTAGGATAATTCCTCTCATACTCTTTAAGTTGTCGCGAGGCATAAAGCTATGACTTTCCCACGCTGCATGAGAACACATCCTAACCCTTTGCCCAAGATCACCAGAGATAACAAATCCATCCGCATCTGATGGTATTGTTGTAACAGCCCAAAATGAGTCTCCTCTCGAGCTCTTGAAAACTCTTCTCGATTCCTCGCCCATACGAATTTTATATCTTTCCGAGTCACCGAAGTTAATGGAGTAGCGATTCGAGAAAATCCTTCCACGAATCTCCGATAATAACCAAATTTAAGCCTTAAAAGTTACGTGATTTTTGGCCACCGACTTTCTGCTGTTCTAACTTTTGATTGCTTCAATCTTCACGGTCCACTGACACTCCATGTTTTGACACCATGCGCCCAAGAAATGCTACTTCCTCAAGCCGTAACTCGCATTTCTTCAATTTGGCATATAGTTTGTTTTCACGGGCCTTTGGAGTACCAAATTTCAAATGGTGCTCATGATCTTCACGACTTTTGGAATATACGAGGATGTCATCAATAAAGACAACAACGAAACCGATCCAAATATTCCTCAATACTTTGGCTCATCATATCCATGAAAGTCAAGCAGAGCATTAGTCAATCCAAAAGACACGACTAAGAATTCATAATGCCCGCATCGAAGTTCTCAAGGCGCTTTTTTTGAATATCCTCGCCTAATCTTCACCGATGATATCCGTAATCTAAGATCGATTTTTGAAAAGAATCAGGCTCTCAGAATCGGTCAAACAAGTCATCAATACGAGGTAGAGGATACCTATTCTCGATGGTGATACATGGTTCAATTCCCGATAATCAATACAAAGTCGATACTACCGCCTTTTCTTCTTTACGAATAAAACAGAGCACCCCCCAAGGAGATGTACTAGATTTAATGAAACCGATGTCCAACAACTCCTCGTAGTTGGACCTTTAACTCCTCAAGTTCAATAGAGCCATTCGATATGGGTTTTAGAAATGGGCTTTGTACTGTGTTCAAGATCAATAAAGAATTCAACTTCACGCTCGGGGTAGACCGGAAGTTCTTCAGAAATACGCCAGAAAGTCAATAACAACAGAATATTATTCAAATTTGACGGTTCTTTATTCAAATCCATAACATGGGCTAAGAAAGCTTGACATCCGCTTTTCAATAAACGAATAAATTTTTATGATTAGATATGATGTTGATTGATTTTAATGGTTTAGTTGTTTGAATTGCATAACAAAGTCAAGTTAGAATATGAAAACTAACAACCTTACGAAAAACAATCAATTTTGGTACGATGAGTAGCTTAACCAATCAATCCCTAAAATCACATCAAAAGCAAGTATCTTTAAAGAGATAAGGTCAACAAAAAGTGATGGTGCCAACTTGAATCAAACAAGATTTATAAACAAAGTGGATGTGATGAAAAGTTTCTCCTAACTGAGTTTCCACAGATAGTCAAAGTCTAATTTCTCCTGAGTCAAGTTTAAACGCTGAAGACAAGCAGAGAGAGAGAAAAATGAATGGGTAAAGACCAGATCAAGTAAGGTATAAACTTCGCAAGAATTTATAAATACTTTTACCCGTGATCACCTCGCTTGGTTCCTCGATTTTGACCAAATACAACAAACGCTTTTCCAGAACCGCTGACTTCGACTTTTCTCGGGATAATTTTTCGAGTCACCGTCCCTCATTAACTAGGTTTCGCTACTGCATAATCTCGAGCGATATGTCCTTCCTTTCCACAATTATAAATACCTTGAATCTGTCAGGCGCTTGACCGATATGTCCTCTTTTTCCGTGATTTATAAGATATGACCGGTGGTCGTTTCTCCTCCTTAGAACCAGCTTGTCACCAAGACCGCTGCCTTCATACGGTCGTTGTTAAATCTCCTTTTTAAAATCTCCTCCCGACTCGCTTTTCTATTTTCAGGGCCATGATTACCACCAGAGTGGTTACCATTTTTGTCCGCTTTTTTCTTTCTCCGCCGGTTATCGTTGTTTTGTTGATCGCCATCTCCTAGATGATCCTCGATCAGGTCCCTCACCGACCGTACTCAAGTATCTCGCCTAATAATCGAGCCCTGCTTACAACATCCTAATAGAGAGAAAATTTATGAGAAATGAGATATCGTCGACGCCGGTTTCAAACCTCTAAGAAATCATCCGCCATACGCTCTCTCATTCTCCACCAAATGAGGTGCAAACTCGATAACTCGCAAACTTTGCCTCAGATCGAGACACCGCCATGTTGTTTTGTTCTAATCATGAACTCCACTTCCTTCATACGACGAACACTTTCGTGAAAGTATTTGTCATTAAATAGTTTCAAATGTCTCCCAAGACATGCCGAAAAGGGCACCGATGGGTATGCTTTACGCATCTCCCACCAAGAATTCCGCCTTCGCCACTTTAACATAAAGGTGGCGAATGGAACCTTCGTTCTCCGCATCCCAAGACATCCCAAGACATCGAATATCTTGGTAATTTGTTGACCCATGTTTCCGCCATGATCGGATCCGCTTTCCATCCTTTAAATTCTCGTGGTCCCAACTTTTCGAATCGCTCATCGAATCTCAACCCGTGAATCCGCTTCCGTAGATATAATATCTCTATGAATATATCCCTAAGCTCGATACTTAAACCGACGCCCCCAAAATAGGTATACATCACCCATTCTCGAGTCACAATACATGGTACGTAAACAACTACAACTTTATTATTACAACAAGAAATCATGAGTTTGAATACAAATATTATCTTCTGCATAATATCTATACTCAAATAAATCCTCATCACATTTATTGATACATTATTTTACAAAAATGGTGAGGACTACTAAACAACTCTCTCTAGTAACCTTCATTCCATACCCCGACTTGCATTTCGCTATATTCTCGCCTCCCGAGAAGAAAAAATGGAACAAAAAGAAAAAAGGTGAGCTCAACTAGCCCAAAGAAAGAATATTATGACTAAGATAATATACAACAAATTATCGTTAGTCTTCAACAGGAAAAATCTAATGTATCACAATAGATAACAAGTTTTAAATCAATATTCGCAATGAAATAATAATTCATTGTAAGAGTTAAGAGAGAATGCAAACTACTATCTTCTATGTATGAATTTAAAAGTTCATCGCTCATCTTTTATCCTCAGAACATCAATCAATATATATCCGAAATCAAATATTCATCTTTGCACTACAGTGCCAAAGATATTCATCACCGGTCATGTTCATCTAAACACTGCTCATCTTCAGACTACGGCCAAAGATATTCATCGAAATCATTCATCTTTTCACTACAGCCAAAGATATTCAATAATATCATCATTTAAGACCGAGGATGATGAAAAATATTTTTAAAAAAACGAATCCAAAGGAAACAAAATGACAAGGATTAAGGATTAAGGATTCAGACTTTGTTTTTTATCCATGTCCAAAAATACCTCAAAAATAATCATAAGTGGTGTAAAATTCAAGAATGATCAAAACATGGATACAATCAAAGCTAGTATCCACAATAGATATTTTAGACTAAAAAGAAAATTTTCATTTTTCATGAAATAAGTCGATTCGTGAATAAGTGTCGTATACGTGAATAAGGTCGATACGTGAAAGAATCCACACCAAAAAGTTCTAAATTTGATAAAAACTTCAGATCAATATTTCAAAGATAATGATATTGAAGAAATAATATCATTACTTAAAAAAAATAATATCCCTTACCTCGAAAAGATCAAGATTTAAATTTAAACACCTGATATAAAGCTATGACTTGAACTTGCACCAGATAAAGAATACTCAAAATATACTCAAAATACTCACAAGAATACACGCTCGATAATATAGAGAGAAAAACTTCAATTTCTCGTGTGATTTTCAATTCTAACCCAAGACCTTATTTATAGAAAATGCTGCTTGTAACACCAAAGTAGTAAAATTTAATAAATATTATTATATTTATTTTTCCAAATCTCATACGCACACTTCTTCCAACCTGATTTCAAATTCTATCACATGTTACATGAGGCACAAGACAAAATGAAAAAACGCTTTTTGTAATTAAAAATATTTTAAACTTCCAAAATCAATTATTTTGAGCTTCGAACTTCAATAATTCATAATAAATAGCCCTTTTGTCGTAAAAATTCAATCTCATGCGATTTTTTATAGGAAATTCAATTTCTACAACTTTACGTAAGAAAGTTTTTCCAAATTCCAAATAAAATCGACCAAATCCACAAACCAAGATTTTTACAAAGCTATAATCAAATTTCAGTCAAGAAATGGGGTCCACCGACACATAAAATATGCTTTAAATATTTTTGGTAACAAAATACTCTCCTCCACATATACTCATATATCCCACATTCATCGTAAAATATCATCATTATTATATTATTAAAATATAATAATATATTTAAATGAATTATTTTATCGTAAAAAGATAAAATTTCAATTTTCAACAATTGTCACATTAAAAATTTTCTCCATCTATATCCACATAAAATCAATATTTTCTCTCATCATATGAATCAATAATTAATTATTCACAAATAATATTACAGTAATCACAATATCGACAACCAGCAGCTCCTGTGAAAGAGGGGCTTTCCAATAAGAATTTCTCCTTATCGACGCAATTAGGTGACCAAACCTCTCCTTAGATGTAACTTTCTAGACATCGCCAATAATGTTATCTAATAATATTATTCAGATAATATGAATTATTGCTTCGATAATGAAAAATACCGTAAATGACAATTATCAAAACAACAACAATATAAAATATCAACGCAAAGAATTATTAAATCAATAAAATAAAATATCGAATAAGAATTATCAGAACCATTATCGAAAGAAAGGCCTTCACGTAAGAATCAATAATTGGTGCAATACCGCCGTGCTACATCGTGTTTTTAACCAATTTAGTATTTTAACAAGATTAATCTGTGAATAACTACGCCAAGTATTTTTAAACAACTTATATTTGTCGCTTTTATTCATCCAATCGCTTTCCATTATGGGGCCCATAAAAGATCAAGCCGTCAGCATTTAATATTCCCCACAACAGCAAAGAATATTCCACGACATTCCACAACAATGAATATTTTATAATCATTGCTTATTTTT
This sequence comes from Panax ginseng, assembly GCA_020205605.1. NCBI lineage: Eukaryota > Viridiplantae > Streptophyta > Magnoliopsida > Apiales > Araliaceae > Panax > Panax ginseng. The sequence goes on along the minus strand of CM035138.1, from coordinate 4,816,934 downwards.
AAATAACAATTTTAATATTTTATAACCACTTTACTATTTTGAAATATTTCATTATAATAAGTTTTACCCATAACTATCCACATTAATCAAATCAACCTAATACTATTTCAAAATAATAAATAGAGAAAATTAAATTTCATTTCATTACCATACTAACTTCAATAATTCATAATAAATAGCTCTTTTATCGAAAAATTCAATTTTGAGATTTTGTATAGGAAATTTAATTCTCTACAACTTTGCGGAAGAAAGTTTTTCCAAATTTCAAATGCAAATTGATCAAATCCACATACTGACGATTTTACACAGCTATAATCAAATTTCGATCGAGAAATGGGGTCCACCACACACACAAAACATGTGTTAATCATTTAATGCAACAAAAATACTCTTCCTCCTCATATACTCATATATCACACATTCATTGTAAAAATATCATCATTATTATATTATAATAATATAATAAAATATTATTTTATCAGAAAAGATAAAATATCAATTTTCAACAATTGTCACTTTAAAAATTTTCTCCATCTATATCCACATAAAATGAATATTTTCCTTACCATATAAATTAATAATTAATTATTCACAAATAATATTACAGAATCACAATAATGACAACCAGCGCCTCCTGGGAAAGAGGGGCTTTCCAATAAGGATTTCTACTTCACCTGGCGCTGCAATTAATTAGGTGACCAAACCTCTCCTTAGACGAACTTTCTAGACATTGTCAATAATGTTATCTAATAATATTATTCAGATAATATGAATTATTGCTTCGATAATGGAAAATACTTGTGTAGTAAGGACAATTATTAAAACAACAAGAATATAAAATATCAACGCAAAGCAATTATTGAATCAATAAAATCTCAAGATCGATTTTTGAAAAGAATTGTGCTCTTGCAATCGGGTCAAACAGTCATCAATACGAGGTAGAGGATACCTATTCTTGATGGTGACATGGTTAAATTCTCGATAGTCAATACAAAGTCGCATACTACCGCTCTTTCTTCTTTACTAATAAAACAGAGCACCCCAAGGAGATGTCTTGGGGCCAGATGAAACCGATGTCCAACAACTCACATAGTTGGACCTTTAACTCCACGAAGTTCAATAGGAGCCATTCGATATGGGGTTTTAGAAATGGGCTTTGTACTGGGTTCAAGATCAATAAAGAATTCAACTTCACGCTACGGGGTAGGCGGGAAGTTCTTCGAAATACGTCGGAAAGTCAATAACAACAGGAATATTATTCAAATTTGACGTGTCTTTATTCAAATCCATAACATGGGCTAAGAAAGCTTGATATTCATTTTTCAATAAACGAATAGCTTTATGATTAGATATGACAGTGATTGATTTTAATGGTTTAGTTGCTTGAATTCGTACAACAAGTTGGTTAGGAATATGAAAGCTAACGACCTTACGATGGTGCAACAGGTAATGTGATGGTGCCAACTTGAATCAAACAAGATTTATAAACAATGGATGTGATGAAAGTTTCTCTTAATCGGAGTTTCCACAGATAGTCAAAGTCTAATTTCTCCGAGTCAAGTTTAAACGTTGAGCACAAGGCGGGAGAGAGATAAATGAATGGGTAAAGACCGTATCAAGTAAGGTATAAACTTCGCAAGAATTTATAAATAACTTACCCGTGATCACCTCGTTTGGGTTCCTCGATTTTTTCACTATCACAACAACGCTTCTTCCAGAACCGTTGACTTTGACTTTTCCGGGATAGTCTTTTTGAGTCACCGCTCTCATTGAACTAGGTTTTTCTACTGTCTAATCTCGAGCGATATGTCCTTCCTTTCCACAATTATAGCATACCTTGAATCATTGTGGGCGCTTTGATGATATGTCCCTCTTTCCCGTGAGATTTATAAAGATATGATGGGTGGTCGTTTCTCCTCCCTTAGAACCGATTCTTCACGCAAGACTGTCGCCTTTCACGTAGTCGTTGTTAAATCTCCTCTTTTAAAATCTCCTCCTCACTTCGCTTCTTACATTTTCCTAACTATGATTACCACCAGAGTGGTTACCATTTTTGTCCGCCTTTTTTCTTTCCCCGTTGGTTATCGTTGTTTTGTTGATTTCTATCCCCAGATGATCCTCGGTTGTGGTCCCTCGGTTGGCCGTATTTTCGTTATCTCGCTTTCTAATAATTGAGTCGTGTTTACAACATCCTAATAGAGAAAAATTTATGAGAAATGGGATACCGACGTATGCCGGGTTTCAAACCTCTCGAAACATCCGCGTCATCGTTCCTCATTCTCCACCAAATGAGGTGCAAACTGGATAACTCCGCGAACTTCGCCTCATCTTTGGGACACCGCCACGGTATTCTCGCTCGATCCCTAATAAACTCCACTTCCTTCATATAACGAACACTTTCGTAAAAATATTTTTTGTGAAAAAGTTTCTAAAATGTTTCCCAAGACATGCTAAGTCGACAGTCGTCAGTACGTTTACGACTTCCACCAATGAGTCTGCACCACTTTTTAACATAAAGGTGGCGCATGGAACCTTCTGTTCTCCGTGCATCCCAAGACATCGAATATCTTGGTAATTTGCTTGACCCATGTTTCCACGATCGATCCGATCCTTTCCCTTAAATTCGGTGGTCCTAACTCTTTTGAATCGCTGGCGTGACAAATACGCATTGCTATAATTTCCACCAGTATTCTCGTATACACGAGTCTCCTCGTCTGCGGTTGCATGAACTGCAAAAGCTCCTAAACATCCCGTCGTTCATCATCTCGCTTTCGGTGGTGTTGTTCATGGAAGAACATTGCCAAGATGTTGCACGTTTCTCTCTCGTTGGTGAGTAAAAGGTCTCCACTTGGCCTCATTTCCACTTTTAATATTCTCACGACATTCTCAACATCGTCAAACAACAAGGGTTAATTAAGGAAATCAATATATCACATAATATTCCTATATATCTTGACCAACTAACAAATAAGCTAGTAGGACACACTAACAAGAAGATTTACTCATCTCTCCCTCCTAGTTCTATTCCCGATCTCCGCCAGGAGATCATATCCCTAAGCTCGATACCAACCGTGATGCCCCCAAAATAGGTATACATCACCCATTCTCGAAGTTGTCACAATACGGGCACGTAAACAACTACAACTTTATTATTACAACAAGAAATCGTGAGTTTGAATACAAATATTATCTTCAGACAATATCTATACTCAAATAAATCCCCATCATAATTATTGATACATTATTTTAAAAAATGGTGAGGACTACTAAACAACTCTCTAGAACCTTCATTCCATACCCACTAAGACTCTCACTATATTCTCGCCTCACGAGAAGAAAAATGGAACAAAAAGGAAAAGGGTGAGCTCAACTAGCCCAGTAAAGAATATTATGACTAGATAATATACAACAAATTATCGTTAGTCTTCAACAGGGAAAAATCTGACAGAATACATTAAACAACAAGTTTTAGATCAATATTCGCAGCGAAAAATATTAATTCATATAAGAGTTACGTAGATGATGAAATCTACTAATATCTATGAATTTAACAGTCCATCATCGTTATTTTATCCTCAGTAACATCAATCAATATTCATCTTGAATCAAATATTCATCTTTGCACCACACGTGCCAAAGATATTCATCACTCGATCATGTTCATCTAAACACTGCTCATCTTTGCACTACGGACCAAAGATATTCATCAAGAAATCATTCATCTTTGCACTACGCCAAAGATATTCATGAATATCATCATTTAAGACCGAGGATGATGAAAAATATTTTAAAGAAACGAATCCAGTGAAACAAAAGAACAAGTATTACGGATTCGTATTTCAACTATTTCATGTCCAAAAATACCTCATAAATAATCATAGTGGTGTAAAATTCAAGAATGATCAAAACATGGATACAATCAAAGCTAGTATCCACAATAGATATTTTGGACGAAAAGAAAAATTTTATTTTTCTGTGTATAGTGTCGTATTCATGAATAGTGTCGTATACGTGAATAAATAGTCGATACGTGAATAAGTAACTCCTAAGACAAAAAGTTCTAAATTTGATTAAAAGTCCAGATCAATACTTGATAATGATATTGAAAGAAATAATATCATTTTAAAAAAAATAATATCCCTTACCTCACAAAAGACCTGATTTCCGATCAAAAACTGGATACGTGGTCAAGGGAACTTGCACCGATAACAACCCTCAAAGTATACTCATAAGAATACGCCAATATATCGAGAGAAAAATAGAGAAAACTTCAGTTTACGGTGTGATTTTCAATTCTAACCTAAAGCACCCTATTTATAGAAAATGCTTAGAACACCAAAGTAGAAAATTGAATATAATATTAATATATATATTATAAATTCCTTAGCCCACCTTCTTAGATCTGAACTCAGCTGATTTTGCACATGTTAATGTAGCCCACCAAGTAAAAAAAAATGTTTTTCTTCAAATAAATAACGAAAACTTCCAAACATCAATTATTTCGAAACTCCGGAACTTCAATAATTCACAATAAATAGCCCTATTATTAGAAAATTTGAATCTCATGAGTTTCTATAGGAAATTCAATTCTCTACAACTTTGAAGAAGGAAGTTTTCCCAAATTCCAAACAGAAATTGACCGAAATCCACAAACGGCGATTTTACAAGCTATAATCAAATTTCGGTCAATAATTGTGTCCACCAACACACAAAATATGTGTTAAACATTTAATGCCACAAAAATACTCTTTCTCCTCATATACTCTTATATTCCACATTCATTGTAAAAATATCATCATTAATATATTATTAAAATAATATATTTAAATGAATTATTTTATAAGAAAAAGATTAATTTTCAACAATTGTCACATTAAAAATTTTCTCCATCTATATCCTCATAAAATCAATATTTTTCTCATCATATAAATCAATAATTAATTATTCATAAATAATATTATGAAATCACATTATTGACAACCCAAGGCTTCCTAAAGATAGAGGCTTTCCAATAAGGATCTCTCCTTCTCGGCACAAGAATTAGATGATCAAACCTCTCCTTAGACAAAATTTTCTAGACATTGCCAATAATGTTATCTAATAATATTATTCAGATAATATGAATTATTGTCTCAGATAATAGAAAATAATGCAAAAGGACAATTATTAAAACAACAATAATATCAACGTAGCAATTATTGAATCAATAAAATATAATATTGAACAAGAATTACTATAACAATTATTGAGTCTTGCCTTTCTTACGTAAGAATCAATAATTGATGCAATACCGCATGTCTTCTTGAGTTTTAACCACCGGGTATTCCCACAAAGATTAATCTGTAAGAATTACGCCTGTTATTTATAACCAACTTATTCTTGTCATTTTCTTCATCCAATTGCTTTCCGTTATGGGGCCCATACATGGTCATTGTTGTCGCATTTAATATTCCTCGACAATCGTAATATTCCACGACCAAACGAATATTCCCTAATAATAATGAATATTTTATAACCACTTGCTTATTTTGAAATATTTACGTATTTTACCCATAACTATCTACATTAATCAAATCAACCCTTACTATTTCAAAATAATAAATAGAGAAAATTAAATTTCATTAATAATAAGTTGGGGTCTTACATCTAGTATGTGACATTAATGGCTGAATTCAGATCTACAAAGGTTGGCGTAGGAAACTTAATAATATATATTAATATTATATTAAATTTTCTATTTTGGTGTTCTAAGCAATTTCCTATAAATAGGTGCTTAAAGTTAGAATTGAAAATCACACCGTAAACTCAAGTTTTCTCTCTATTTCTCTCTACTATTATCGAGTGTATTCTTGTGAGTATTTTGATATCTTGAGTGTTCTTTATATATGTGCAAGTTCGCTCAGTTATTATTCTAGTCGTAAGTCATCGCTTCTTTTGAGGTAAGAGATTTTAAGGGATTGAAAGGGATGCTATTTTCTTCAATATCATTATGTTGAAATATTGGTTTGAACTTTTTATCAAATTTAAAATTTTTTTATGTCGGGGTTACTGTTCATGAGTTACTATTCATGAGTTACTATTCACGACGTGTTAATATTCACGAGTTACTATTCACGGGTACTATTCACTACAAAATTGGTTTCTTTTTCTAACCAAATTATAGTTGATTTATGAATATTACTCTGAAGATTAAAATTATGTATTGATTATATTGATTTTATTATCATATATAACATTTTTATAACCCTGATGTTGAAATTCTCTTTCACTGGAGTGTAAAGATGGGTAGATTATTGATATGATCATGACTAGGGTTCTCTTTGGCCAGTAGTGAAAAGTTGAATTGTGACTGGTATGATCATGACCATTGAATTTATAATTGAATATCTTTAACTTAAGTGCAAAGGTGAATTGATCAACATGGTTATAATTATTGTTTATATAAATTCTGAAATGATTATATATTTCTTTGAGATATTAATATATTTGGCCTGTAGTGCAAATATGAACTGTTGAGAAATATATTTGGCCCAGTAGTCAAAAGATTAATTGTTGATGAATATCTTTGGCCATGGTCTGCAGATGAATCATTGATGAATATCTTTGGCCAGTAGTGCAAAGATGAATTTATTAGTATGATTATGAACATGAACTGTGATTTGGTATAATCATGATCTTTGATGTTTCAGGTGATGAAAATTAATTTTGTCCTGGATGAGGAAAGGAATTTAGAACTACAATTACGATTATGAAGTTATACACGTGATTGTGGATGTGAATTATTGATTAATGTTACAGGATAAAACATTGTTGATAGACTTTTAACATGGAGAAGATAATAGATTTTATGGTCTATTTGACTCTTCTAATGAATTGCTTCGCTCGTTCAAGCAACTATGGTTGAAAAGTTTTATCATCTACCATATGTTCTAAATCTCCGATTTATTCTTTGTTGAAGGTTATTGATAATTTATTTATCTTTAGTCATTATATTCTTTATTGAGATAGTTGTGCTCACCCTTTGCTTCATAATTCCTTTCGTAATAAAGGTGTAAATTGGGTCGAGGGGAATAACAAGGAATAGAATTCATGGTCTATAGATGTTGAGGTGAGGTGAAATTTAACTTGAAAAGGTGTTTTGCCACTATCATACAAGATGTCTAATGACATACAACCTTGTGTTATCATAAGATGCGGGGTTGTGCTCATCCACTTCTTTGAGTATATTTACAAGCACTACCTATATAATCTTGGTGTTTGTTTGGAGTTTAATTCCCAATTAGAGACAATGGAGATAATGATATGTCGAGAAGACTCACCATCGGGAAGAATATGATAGTAATCTTCTCGTTTTTCTTTGGGGTCTATTAATCAACCAAGGATAATTCTATGGGCATATGATATCTATCATAACCTATACGCATGGCCTCCCATGTATGTTAAGGTTTCTTGAGCACTTCCCAAAAATTTTAATTTCTAAAACAATTTTGACCGTATTACTTTATGTAAGGTGTCATTGTGACGTCTTATCCAAGGTTGGGACATGAGTCACAGTTAGTATATATTTGTATCAAAACTCACAACATATGTGTTGTTATATTTTGCAAGACAATTGTAGTAATAAAGTTATAGTTATTTCTGTACCATATTTTTGGCGACTCAGAATAGGTTGGATGGATTGGACCTATTTTGGGGGCGTCACAAACTTGATCTAATTAATTAAATTATGAATTTGTGCAATAAATAACATAAATGTCAAAAAATAATAAATATTCATTTTATTAGAAAATTAAAGTCATACAATTTTTGCTAATTGAATTTCTCAAAGATTAAAATTTACGTGATATATATTCAAATATATTTTTTTTGTAATTAAAAAGTAAAATTTTAATACCCATAAAAAGTACAAATTAACGTAATAAAATTATAATTATTTTTTCTAAATATTAAAATTTACGTAAAATAAATTTATTATTATAGAATCGAATCTTATTATTCATATAAAATTATTAAAAATTATATTAATTATTTTCTCATATATTAAATTAAACATAAATCACACTTGAGCATAATTATTTATAATAAAATGACAAATATTATTACTCAAAAAAAATGAAAAAATTTATTTACAAGATAGATGTAGTAAAAATATTATTATATTTTCTTTTATTTAAAATTGCACAAAAACAATGCAAATTGTATACTAAAAAAATGTAATCAAAATCATAAATATCCCAAATTTTGACATATACTCAAGAAAATTTAACATATAAAAATCATAATATGAAACTAAGAATTCAAATAATAATTTTTGTTGTTAAATATCAAAAAACTAAATTATCAACATACTCAATCACTCTAATTAGAATAGTTCTATTAATAATTTAATTTAAATTTTTAATATTTGTATCATTTATCCAAAAATATGTGTTAAGTAAATTAAATTAGTTTTTTTTATAAGTTACCAATAATTTAAATGAGATACTATTAATTACAAATAAATCTCTAATTAAAACGTATTGTATTAAAAAAAAGATAATTAAAATATATACTCCTATTATTTAGGAATTAAAATTTGATAACATACAAAGGGTAAATATATATAACTTTATCTATTTCGTCTACCCTAAAAAATTTTAGGGGTACTAACTATTATTTAAAAAACTAAAGAGGAAGTGAATGTTATAATGGTTATCTAGAGGGAGTGTCACTGTATTTTACTCTAAAATTTAATATAATATCGTTTGATCTCAAAAATCAAATTATATCTCTAATTTTAAAAGAAAGGGTATTATTAAGAGAGGGTAAAGTAAAATTTATTTTTAAACTTTAAATTCTTCATTTCTAATGTACTAAGTTTAACAGGGGAGCTCCACATGTGCTGAAAGTTGCATTTTGCTCTTTGTCAAATTACTGTTTCATTTTATTTTTTGCTACATTAGTGAGGGTATTGCTATTAAATGTGTTTATCTTCTTAATTTTAGATAATGAGAAAAAAATATATATTTATATACGAGGACGGATATAAAGTATAATTTTTAAATAACATATCTCTTAAATAGTATATTTTTATTAAAATTACGCCGTTTCGGAGATTTTTGTAAAAAATAAAATACTATTAAAAGATAGTGATTCCACTTACTTTCTTTTTTTTACAAAAATGTCACACCGCGACCCCACTTGTTTTTAAAATAATCTTGAAAACGACGTAATTTTAATAAAAGTATGTTATTTAAGAAGTATGTTTTAGATTCGTTCTGATACATATTTATATAATAAGGTGTAGGTTATTGTCACATGGCTAAAATCAATCCAAGATTTTGGTCTTGTGATGGCCTAATTTGATGTCCTAAACCAGTCAATCGACTCCCATAAACAGCACACCACTGTTCTGTTTTTGCCAACAGCCCACATACACACACACATTTTATATATGATTAAACACATCATGTGTACTAATCAAACACACCCGCATGCATTTATGCAACACTGAATTAAAAAGACACAATTACAAACAAGCATAAAGAATCCAACCTTTATTAAACCAATCAATACAAGGATTCTCTGCCCTTAGTTAAAAACACTTGGCCAACCAATGCCTAACCCTGTGTTTTCCCTCACAATATTATGCTCCAAACACACTCTAAATTTCGTGCACCAAGCACTGCCCATAAATAGCCCCTATGGTCAGTTGACACCAAGAGGTTTTTAGCCAAATAGGAATATTACAACACATATCAGGATCAATTCAAACCTTTTGCCCCTTAAGCCTTGGTCTTTGATGCCCGGCTCCTACCTTATGCATATGCCATCAAATGTTGCACCATCTCCCCAACTTTGCCTTCAAAGTAATACACCTCATTGCGCACATGTTGCCCACATTTATTGTCAAACCAACAATACCTTTGATCAATCCGAATCACCAACAATGCTCTAATGCCCCACATGCATAGGCCATGGCAGCTTGCCCATGGTTTGGATGAAATTCACGGACCACACCTCACCTATAGTAGACATTAAGAAAATATTCTAGCTGACGTTCAGTATGTTTGAACAGTATATTTATTGGGTATACCCATCAATTATTCGATCAAATATCTTGATAATTTGATTAGATGTCAAAGCCAATGTCTAGACAACAAGAGTCTAACAATTAGCATATATAGATGGTTGTGCATTGTGCTTGTCACAAGTAGCAATTATTCATAATTACATAATACTGACTAATAAAATAAATAAATTAAAAATATCAAGTAAACATGTCAAATGACAAAATTAGTATTTATAAAATTCTTAAATTTATAGACTATTTTCACAACTAATTAAAAGTGACGAGTACAATCATGTTGTGACGAGAAAGTATGTTTTATGGCCAAGCAAGGGCCATATGTAAGTGAAGGCTAATTATTGTTAAGCAAAGCTTGACCCAAAAGAGGGGAAATAAAGATGAAACCAGGCTAGCTTGTAATTGTCCCCACTACCCGCCTTTGTATAAAAATTACCTTTACCTTTTTTTTGGTGGGATAAATGTTGAATTAATCATTACCTAAGATTGGATCGATCAAGTGGAAATGATGGCTATTCCTATTCCTATTCCTATTCGGATGGCCACATATTCAGAAGCAATTAATTTAACATGTACGTATTGATATAACTTGATTAGTAGTTAATTAGAAATGGAATAATATCCCTCCTCAGTCCTCACCTTCTTTTTCATTAAAACCATATTAAATTAAAAACTAAATATTTTATGTTCAACTTGTAATCGACGTTAGGAGGACAACAATCAAATTAGAAAGGTGCGGTAATTAACCTTAATAGGCGGTTTATTGTATGTTTAGCATTACTCATATATAGATAGGCCTATGCCTATAAATGATATGTCTGTATTTGTATTTGAACACTACCTTGCATTTTATGCGAAGAGATATGGGACTGGAGGAAGAAGGTGATCTCGTCGGAGGAAGAAGGACATGTTTTTAGAAGAGATGTGGGAATGGAGAAAGAAAGGGGATCTGGCCGAAGTAAGTTATTTATTTATTTTAATCTGCGAGAGTACTCGTGTAATAAGGAATTCAGATGTTTCTCTCATCGATACAGATATAATTTGATGTCTTTACAAAATAGAGACTATCAAAGAGGCAACCAATTTTTTATCTATGAAACAGAAACAATGGTTTAAGGCTAGAGGCATTTTAAAATCTTCTAACATATATAATACAAATATTTATAGACTTTTTTTAATATAATCATAAGCTCTCTTTTGCAATAAAAATAATAAAAATCTACCATATGTATATCTAAGACTTGAAATTTTGTAGGCGATCTATAAACCTCTATAATTTTAATCTGCGCGACATTCAGTTTTTTGTTGGTATATATTCCATAAGATAGTAGCAATGGAAATTATTGATACATTGTCTGATACCGCTAGTATGAATATAAAAAATACATTTTTCTTCTTATTTATAAAGAAAAAAATATATTTTTTTAAAAAAAATTAATATTATAAAATGGCATAATATTCTCAAATATAATAACACAGTTTCATTACTTTACCAACACTAGTAAACTAGGCACTCGTTATATTTATTGAAAACTGATTTTTTGATTTTTTGAAAATTATACATCTATTACGACACTTTTTATTTGAAAAAGTCACCATGTGGAATGTAAGTAACGTAAAACTTCTCCCTTGAACAAAAGAAATAATAATGTAGGCAAAGAAGTCAAGTCATCACATAAAATCATATAACCACCCTCCTAGCTTCTGGGTATGCCATGTCACTCCAACTAGTAAGGAGCAAGAAAACCTAGCAATCTCTCAGCTGTGGCCAAGTCAAATGAAGAATTTGCTTCTATTTACCGATCAATATAATACTTCTTCTTCTTCTTCTTCTTCTTCTTTCCCAACCATTGAAGTTTCAGCCCCATTCATGCCCGCAGCTTGTTTACGAGTGATTTGCAATCATCTGCAATTTTCAACACAAGCTGGAGACTTGGAATATGCACCCTGGGTTCTCTCTTTCATTCTTCCTCCCTGCAATTGTGCGTCTGCACCGTAATGCTAATTAACTATCTGCATAATATTACCCAGTAGTAGTACTCACCATCAAACGCAAATCTAATCCATTACACATATAGAGCTCTAGGTAGGAATCCTTCTCATTTCAATAAGTACTCGGCATATCATAATCATAATCATAATCATAATCATAATCATAATTTTCAAGTTAAAAGGCACACTGATAGGCTTAAGAGTGCACATGGCTTTCTTATTGAATGAGGAGAGTTGCCACATCAGCTTGTTATTTGAGATGATATGTCATAGGAAGATTCTTCTAAATAATGTATGTACTATGGGCTATTTACCAAATAGGTAGTTTTAAGTTTGACAACATGAAACTTAACACAACAAACTACATTAAGCTTTCCAGACCTAAACCTAGAAACGAAATTGGTGCGAGCAAGAGAAAGCAAACAGAACTTGATTTACACATTCAGCCAGAATGTCGAGCTTCTCCACCTTGTCTCGTGCTTCCATTAATGTTCAGAGGGGGCCAATTCTAGCGAGACAGCTGGACATCAGAAAGAGAAACATGTGCCGTTTGTGAAAAAATTGAACCAGCTGTACTACTTGCAGTGTTTCCAGTAGAAGGAACTCTAGCTAAATGAGGATCCAGGTTAGATCCTGAAATGAATTCAGGTCGCAGCTCTGAAAACGGAATAGGAGGAGCCAGAGTAGCAGGGGAAGACTGAAGCATATAAGGAGCAGCGCCCATATCAGTGAGAGATAAAGCTGATGGATTGTATCTTGAAGCTCCCACCGGATGATCAAATTTGCAAGTCTGCCCGAATTTGCAGTATCCATTCTGCAGATAGAAACTGCAAGGTTGCACCCCCTGTTGATTAAAACAAAATTTAGATGGAGTGTTCTAAAGAAGCGTTATGCATGCCCACATCTCTTATAGAAGATGTAAAAATAGTAAGAATCATCCCGAACTGATCAAATATGAGGATAAAATTTAAGAGAAACAAGTACTAGTAGTGTATAATCTAGAAAACACAGCAACTGAGATTTGACTGTTACGACATAATGTCACCAGTATACCAAGATAAGAAATGACAAGTGAGAAAAACAAAAATAATTGCATAATAAACACAACACTTTTCAGGTCTTGACAGAAGTAAGCTATGGCAAAGTCAAATTTCACATCTATTGGTCTTTATTTAGTGATCAGTCTGCTAGCTTTTATGATATCACTAGCTTATCACTTTTCTCCGTGACATTTTAAATGGGAACCTTGAAAAGGAGAGGTGCACTCACCCCTGGAGAACTATATCACTTGGTTCTTGGAAAAGATTTTATCACCTCAAGCAGATTACCGTCGTTGATTGTTTAATCACACAAGGTAAGTTATAGAGAAATTGGTTTAGACCCAGCTCTAGTCAGCTCTATCTTATATCCTTGTAATTAAATATTGCTCTCTTTATACTAAAATATATCTCACGGATTGCTCCAATGTACAATAAAGAACTAGGCAAAAAAATTGCATCAGAGAAGGAATCTTTAAGAGCACGTGCTACAAACACTCGGTGGCTGCCTACCATAAGCAAAGGTAGCTGACCTCGTTTCTGAGGATTAGTTTAGCACTTTAGCTTTAGCCCTTTGTTAGTATTATATAGAACAAAGTAGGGGAGTGCGAGGGGATGAAACATCAAAGGGTACTGATGGAGCCACTAACCTCAATTCCTTTGAACTGCGCAAGACTGCACTATAAAGTTCACAAGTAGATTTTTCCATACAATTACTAAATACAAAAACTCAAGTATGATATTTTTAACAACTGTTATTGCCTGCATAGACCTCACCTCACAAAACATAAGCATGCATTTCTGAGAAGGAAAGGATTTTCCATAAAATATAAGAAAAATATCAAATGAGCAAATACTCTTCCCAGCAGTACGGCCTCAATAAACGAGAATTTCCAAGCAAGAATTATAAATAGTTCACATTACTAAAACAGAACCATGAAAAGTGAAACCTTCTAAACTGGATAGCCATATGACAAACACGCAGATACAAAGATCTCAAGTACATAGTATAACACAATGATACAAGACTTGCTTTAGCAATAACAATGCAGACTTGAAATCCTGGGATGATTCACACACCCAAATTGTGAAAATAACAACTTGGCATAAGAAATCTTAATTGGTTTTATTGAGATTGGCAATGAGTTTAAAAAAGGTTATATCCATATAGAAATACATTGGCTCCTTGTATAACCCTTTAAAATGTCACATGAGAGATGCAAGAGCATGATCAAACTTTTCATCTTCACACTCCTCACATATTCATAACTTCTGAACAGCTATTAAATGAGATAAAGACAAATGAAACAAGTTCTGTATAGGAGATTAGGATTTAATGTAGAGGACCAGTATTCTAACTACTACCCTCAAAATGTTAGTATACATTGGCATGAACCATATGATAGATAGGAAAACATTTGGTCCTACAAAACATTGATTCTCTTTGGCATTCAGTTAATTAACTTCTCATACGTCTGAAACAGGTATACAAAATTACTATGCATTTGCACAAAAACATAACTAGAGAAAGATACCAAAAAATAATTACTATAGCAAGACAACTTCTAGCTCCATATATAACTTCAGAACAGCAGAATGAGGTTGAAAATAGAAATACAAAAGCATCAAAGAAAGAACAAAATTCAGAATAAAAAAATGACAAGTTATACTCAATAATCATTCATGCAAATCCCAGTCGATAAATAAATACATGCCCTGCTGAAGTGGGATTGTCAGACCAACTGAAATTGATAATTTTCTATTCCTACTTCCACAATAAATTAGATCAAAAGAACATGATATGCATACCGGGCGCAAAGGGAGACCTATGTGGCTGAGAACACAATTTATCTTTGATACCACCCAGTCTGGTGGATGATGATACTTGCAAGATGATCCAAATTTACAATCCCCAGTTTTCATGTAGTATTGACATTCGGGCTGGCCAGGACGCTCCGGAAATACCCGCTCAGTCTGGCTAATGCTTGAAGGACCAGCAGAAGAGGGTACAGGGGCATAAGGTCCAGCAAATGCAGGAGCTGAAGAAGATAGCTGTGACATTCCATACAGAGAAGTTGCTCCAACTGAATGTTGAGTACCAGGAGACATTACAGGACTTACAGGTCCCTACATCAAGTAATTGAAGTACAATATAAGAAGGGTGTTCAAATTTTGGGTGTAAATCCTTGATGTAATTAACTTTCGAACCTACCGAATAAGGACTCCAATTCGGAATAGGAACCATGCCTTGGGGAAGCAGCAGAGGACCATAAGCACCTGATACATATGAACCCGGTAATAATGGAGGTCTTGCAACCCTATAGCTGGTTGTTGCCCCCCCATATTGTTCAGGTGAAGGAGCTGAAGATTGCACAGTCGGATAAAATGGACGTGCAGATGCTGGCACTGATATACCAGCCGGCTGAGGATGATGGAATTTACAAGTAACACCAAATTTGCAATGCCCCGTTTTCAAATAGTAGGAGCATTCGTTTTCATCCTGTTTAGAAAGAGAAAAGAAGGCACTTTAAAGTATTTTGTAAGATAGCATACCAAGCTTAACTAGAGCTTATTACATATGATAGTCATATATATAGGCATGTCCTTTATGACAGGATAGGACTATTAAACATATAAGTAGAAACATTATTTACCGGACGTAATGGGTATCCATAAATATTTACTGGTACATCACTCAATGATCCACCTCCATTTCTGGGATGGTGGAACTTGCAGGTTGCGCCAAATTTACAAGTCCCAGTCCTTAAATAATACTGCAGAATGAGCAACAAAATACAAAAATGTGGATAGTCAAACTAGATAAACAACCTTGTTCAGAACCCAAAAAAAACAGATAAACAATCTAAGAAAATTCAGAGGATCCTGCATTTGTCAGGAGAAACTGTATGATGCTGCCAATATCTTAAACAAGTTGAGAACATACCTGGCATTCAGGCTCCCCTATTCGCTCAGGATACTCCCCTCCTACAGTCCTTACAGCTCCTCCAACCTTAACATGGATATAATATTTAGAAAAGCTAAAGTAAACATATAAATTCTAAAGCGGGAAGAAGAAGAAAATGAAAAAGGGAGGGGGAAATATGAAAAATATATTCCCTATGTTTCACTTTATAAAAACTAAAACCTAGAGGTGGGTTGACATGTACTGCACAAGAACAGAATGCGTATGATTACAACTAATATTAATATAAAAATGAGGAGTCAAAATTGATGTTTTAAATTTTAAAGGGGATAAATCAACTTTTGGTACATGTACTGGGACACGACTTACAATTTGGTACCTGAAGTGAAAAAAGTTACAAACTGGTGATTGTACTCGAAAAATGTTACACTCCGTTAAACATTAGGGACACGACTTACAATTTGGTACCCGAAGTGAAAAAAAGTTACAAACTGGTGATTGTACTCGAAAAATGTTACACTCTGTTAAACAGCAGGGTTTCATCTTTATTATGTTTGAAAATTAGGGTTCTCTTCTTCTGTCCTTCAACTCTCATTCTTCTTGTCTCGATTCTCCATTGATTACTGGTTCTCATATATTTATTAAAGGATTTTCAGTGTTTAATTGAAGGGATGAGCTCGTCTTGGAGTGGAATCGTAAATGAAATCGGAGAAAAAGATTGTAGTTCATGCAACAAAAATGAATGGATTACACGAGTTTCCAAGTCGGTTGCCACTTGTGGAAGCGATGAGTGCGAATGTGGAAGGCAAGAAAGATGGAACAAAACATCGAGGACCTTCTTCGCGTCGACTTCGCTTCTCTCTCTGTATGTTTGTCTCTCCCGTTAGATCAATTTTAACGATTATTTAAAAATTGGAAAGTACAAGCACCAAATTACAAAAAAAAATTAGTACAATCACCAGTGTAACTTTTTTCACTTCGGGTACCAAATTGTAAGTCGTGTCCCTAATGTTTAACGGAGTGTAACATTTTTTTAGTACAATCACCAGTTTGTAACTTTTTTCACTTCGGGTACCAAATTGTAAGTCGTGTCCCAGTACAGGTATCAAAAGTTGATTTATCCCAATTTTAAAGTATAAGAAGATACCAAAAAACAACTTCTAAAACTATTAGCTAATACTATTTCTTCTTGTTAATTAATTGCATACACAAATTATAAAAAAAAATGGTGTGCCCTCAAAAAGTATGAGCTACATTTCTTCTTCAATGATAATTAGAGTTTGAAGCTTGATAAAGAATCTTTTGACATGTTCTTCCCTCTTTTTCTGGTAAAGCATGCAGTTCAAACTAATAGAGTTCCTAAACAACATGGTTGATATTGATTCAAGTCTTCCCATTTTCACTTCTTTCTTGCTTATCCTAGTATGAATTTATATTTTAGTATTATACTTTTCAAAACAAAACAAAAAATCATTACTCCCTTCGTCCCATAAAAGAATAATGAAATACAAAAAAAATAGTCCTATAAAAGATTTCTGGAGTACACAATTCAAATTCAAAATGTTACATAAAATCTAGTTTATCCTCAAATGTACTTAACTAGGGCCCACTACTTTTAGGAAAAAGAGAGAATCTTTAGTGCATTTACGTGGGTCTATTATGGTAAAATGAGAACTTATACTCTCTCATGTACTTTTGTTTTTCTTAAATCGTATGGAAAGTGTATTTAAGATATCTTTTATGAGACGGAGGGGTTATTATTTTGGTGCTTTTCGTATCACATGCAAGTGTGTTTCACTCATAAGCAGGAAATAAACATGAACGGGTCAAGTTCAGCAAAATAAACAACCGAGTCTACTCTGCCATAGGAAATTTGGAAAAAAGAATGATTTAAAAACCGAACCATTGGGTGTGTGTGTGTGTGTGTATATATATATATATATATATATAGGGGTATGTATGCTATGGTGGTGTTTGATAAACACATTCAGCAAAAGTTCTGAATAGACTCAGCTTCATTCAACAAGTTTGTTTGGTAATGACTTTGGGCTTGACTTGACTATTTAAGTTATCACTTAGAAAGGGACAAAAAAAAATTCACTCAATGAAACATGGTAATCACTGAAAGCAAATCCTGGCCAGCTGTAAGAGATTTTATAAAAATTCTCTTTTATATAAAAGGAAATTAATAATAACTCCAACAAAGACATTTGTGCCCTCAAAGAAATTGTTATGCTTCATTAAAGTCATGGGCCCATGACAGGTGGAATCAATATTATATTATATTGATGACAATATGAGATCATTTTACTTTGTATGCCTTTTTGGCACAATAAAATACTATACTC
Source organism: Panax ginseng (assembly GCA_020205605.1). Taxonomy (NCBI): domain Eukaryota; kingdom Viridiplantae; phylum Streptophyta; class Magnoliopsida; order Apiales; family Araliaceae; genus Panax; species Panax ginseng. The sequence continues at coordinate 4,798,568 of CM035138.1, read as the reverse complement.
CCTCCTTTCTAATTTAATGCGGAAGAAGACATGAAACTAAAGGATTACTAGTAAAAAACAATTGTATTATATATGGATAAATTGATTGTAACTAAATTAAATCTTTTAATTATAGTATGTAGTTATTTAAAGTGTAGCATGTCTAGGTTACTTAGATTGTTTAAATATTTTAGGTATCTATCTTCTTTTTTCCTACTTTATTCTTTTTCTAAACCTATTTGACTTTGTAATAAATCACATTGTAGTTTCAAGCACTTATTTTTGCACAAAGATTAAGAAACACAAAAGCTTAGATATTATATCTTAAAATTATTCTTAATAGACCCCACAAAATTAGAAGTATTTAGTTTTTCACCCTAATAGCAATCTGGAGCAAAGATTAATTACCATCAAAATATTTTACTTATTATAAAAATGGATCGTTTTGGATAAAATTTATATAAGGTAAAAACTTAACTTGCTAGGTTTTGGGACGGGGAAAGTGTTGCAACTAAAGTGTGTATAGTCTAAAATGATGTATGTTGTGATTTTTAACAGTACATTTGGAGAGAGCACTGCATGATGTAATAGGAACCAAGTGCTTGTAGATTTTCAACATTCCGTGTTATGGTCTATCACATGCATTATTTCAATCATAATGTAAGAGAAAATACACTACACAATTAATATAACAGGATTATTTTTCATAATGACAACCATTGTTGCAGACTTAATTGGTACGGTCTTACATACCTTTACCTGTCAAACAACTTAACAGACATTGGGACTTAGATTTCATTGCAGATAACAAATGATTGAAGATTTTAAAAAAACAGTAGTTTAACGCTTTTAGCACTTATAGTTCAACATTAACTTTTAAGTAAGTACCAAGTAGTTTTACTTCTTCATTTCCATTTTGTTAGAGTCTACTTATTTTTCAGTTTTCGCCAACATCTCTTATGTCTTAAACGAACCCTGAGGTTTTAAATTCTTATTTTCACTTGTGTTCTTTTGAGTCTCTCCCTCCACTTCTATTCTCAACTTGCTATTGCCGTGAACCGAGCATCATTGCCCATACATGCCCCCCTCCCCAACCATCTGACTCTTCACCTCCAAATCCACAATCGCCCATAATACACAAAATTCATATTTAGTCTCTTCCCCCTCTCTCTGTCTCTCATTCTTCTTCTACACCTAGCCATGCAAAAATGATTCCCACCGATACGTACAATCTTTCTCATTTATAAAACCCTATGTTTGTTAATTATAAAAAAAAACAATTTTCTTATACGATTTTATAATTCTTATTTTGTGATTGATTGTGTCAATTTTGAGATTTCTAGATAAACTAATGGAAAGAAATTGGAAGCTTATTACTGATTTAGGGTTTGGATTTATGTTAATGAGTTTAAATGGCACAATTAATCTGAAGGGTGAAAATTGAAATATGGACTCCCTACATTTAATCTTAAGCAGTTAAAGACTAATATTAGGCAAAAATTAAAACACGACAAAAACCAATTAAGACAAAGCAAGTGCACCGAGCCCATGGAAACCGAAAATTATGTCAGCTTTAGTTAGATGTTATAGGAAGCCGACAATAATGAGTCGGCACATTTTAGTCTTTTCTACTAACAACCAAATTCAACCGATTACACCATTAATTGGTTACGCAACATTTTCTTCCTTTGCTTCTAAACTACACACTATGAGGAAAATTCAAATGTACAGAATACCATAGAACATTCAACACAAACAAAAGTATAATTTTTTAGCTGAACTAGAAATGCAGAATTGAAACAGACATCAGAAAAGCAACAATATCACTACCCTTAAATGATTTTTAACTTCATTCCATATGATCAAGTGCTTACCGAGTTGCGATCACGGGGATGATTGTATCGACACTTGTTACCGTATCCACATGATCCAGTTCGCATGTAGTATGCACAGTCAGGTACCCCTCCCCTCTCCGGGTAGAACTCTCTGCCCAATAACCCCAACCGCCTCATAGATTCTACATTCACAAAACAAATACAAACAAAACTTGCATTTTCAAAACCCTAGAACCTCACAATGTGTTTACATACACAAAATTTAGCTGAAATTCAAATGCCAACATAAATAAACTACCTTCAAGGCCAGTTCCCGGCACCGCCGGAACCCATTCCGCCGGCGGATCCGTCTGCGACCCGTTTCTGCCCGTATTCCGTCCGTACAAGTACATTAAAATTTAGGTCTTACCCCTCTCCTATCTTTACAGAATGAACAAAGAAAGGGCAAAAACGGAATATTGTACATAAATATACATACACCCTGTATATCGGATGATCGGCGAGCTTGATCGAAATGAGTAAAAAAGATAGTTTCACTATACTGGAGGGAAGAATGCTCCTCCCTATATATATGACTCTGTTTTTCCAAAGAGCTAGATTTTCTCTTCCTTTCTATCTCTACAACTCTTTCTCTCCCTCTCCCTCCCTCCCTCCCTCCCTCCCTCCCTCCCTCTAGAGGAGAGCGTTTTTGTCTGTTTGTTTGCGTACCCGCCAAAGCGTAAGGGTTATAGCATTAAATAAAGCATGAAGGCAAAAGTAATTTCCCCAAAATTGCTTAAACCTTGTTTAGGAAAAATATTAAGGAACCGACACTATTTTAGACCGAAACTACTGTTTTACCCCCCTGGATTCCCTTTGTATTTATTTGGGTTGTGGGGGTTTGAAGAAAAAGTGGACAGATTTTTTCAGACTTTGTTTTCTAGGTAGTAGTTGCTCAATGTTGTGTATAGGACAGTATTGTCATTTGACTAGATTGTTTGTTTGTAAATTGGTAATTAACCTCTTGGGTGATGATGAAATCCTTGAACTAAAGTTAGTAATTAAATTGATTAATTACTTATTTTGGCATCACTGGGATTTTATTTAACTGATGTCTGCTTATTAGGGTTCTAATAAACTGATAGGTCACTGGGTTTAAATGAAATTTACATTTAAACATTTAGTTAAAATGAAATTAGTAATCAACAATGTCAAGTGCTAAAATTTCCTTACCTAATCATTTGTTATTATTTTTAAATTTTTTTGAGACAATTGGTAGGTAAGGACAATATCAAATCTTATTTCTTTCTTATTTTAAACATAATTTAAAAGTTGGTAATATCGACAATTTCAATGATAATATTAATTTAAGGGCTTAAACATAAAATTCTATTCTATTTTGATGATTGACTTTTTAATTTTTATAATCAGGTGATTAAATATATTTTTTATGTACAATTGACTATATTACATTATAAATTGATGACTGATTTACTGGCCAAGATGTTAGTTATCGGGGAATAATCGCGTTCAGCAATGCTACCCGTGTAGAGATGCTCTTAGACAAGACGCAGTGGTGTTCCTAAGAAGCCTAGGAGCTCACGTAGAAATAAGAATGACAATTGTATGTTGACTTTCTCTGCAAACTCATACTTAAAGGATGACTCCATACGACATATTTTGGATTATGATACCTTGAATTAACTCCGTTAGGGGTTTCTTTCAAAGTTAAGTAATTCAATGCCGGAAGTGAATTCGCAGAGGAGGGTAGCCATCGTTTAAGCAAGTATTCAATGAGTTATGAGACTGACACGCATCCCCTTCACATGTAGGGGTCCATATGTAGAGCTACAGGAGGCCCTATAAGGCCATCTTAGAGGGTCCTATAAATCGGTGTAGTCTTTCATATTAGTATACTATAGAGAATGCGAGAAAACTCTTATTTAAGATCATAGGGAGTACATAAGATGTTATAGCAAATCCTAAAGGTCTAGGAGCCGTAAAAGGCTCCCTCTTACTCTATTTCCTCAAAGAAAATAATCGGAGAATGTAACTCAAGAGCTGCCGTAAAAGTATTCATTTACTCTATTTCCTCAAAGGAAATAGTCAGGTCAGAGAGAGCTCTTTGGCTACTAGTACTCTAACTAAGACGGGGGATGCTTTATATTTTAACCTCTATGCGGGCGCGCACGAGTGACTCAACAATTTTCCCTTCCGATCTATGCTCTTCCTCCCCTCGGGGGAGGTATTCAATGCGTTCCCCCTATTCGCTATGCTCGTCTCCCCTCGAGGGAGGTTAGCTCTTCCGACCGACCTGAGCTAGCGTATATGGCCCCCCGTCATGGATATATTATCCTTTTCAATCGGTCGGAGTAGCTCTTCGTCTCCTACCAGGTTTAATAAAATGTGTTTATTCTTTCGTTAAAAACTAATGTTCCTGCAGTGTATTATATATTAATAAAAGTTAAAGGAGTCTTTTAACTCGTAACTCTTAAAAATCTTCTAACTCTTCATATAACATCAAAAGAGTAAAAAGATCATAAAACTTCATGCTACGTTTACCGACTCTTTCATGCTTTATTCATTATACGAATATATTTTATATAAAAATTGATATTTCTATAAGATTTATTGAATAAGTCTAACCTTGATGTAATATAATTTTAATATTTGAAAATATTACTTCCTCGTTATATGTTGTTTCTTTTTATCCCTATTCATACGACCGTGGATTGAATTACTTAACCCGGTCCAGACCCGTTTAAGGGGAACTGAAGTCTTCACAGTTCACTCTATCTTCCCATACCTCATCATCATCTATTCATCTGTCTCTCTAACAAATCACAAGAGCCAGAGCTGCTGCATCTCTTTATCCATTCCAAATTACACAAATTAAAACCATACATTCTTTAGCCATGAACAGCCTAACAACGAGCTTCACAACTACAATCTCCCCAAACTCGACTCAATTACCAGTACGACATCGTTTCCGGGACCTAAGATCGTTGTTCTTTCACCCATCGCCGAACCACAGACATCCGAGAAGATTCGTTTGCATGGCGGTCCGTTTTAATTAATTATTCTTAAACTCGAGCCGTTGATTTTCTTCTGATGCATTTGCAATTTGGTATTGAAATGTTATTAATTGGCTCTCTTTTTTGTTTGATGAAATTGTAGGAGCCTTATCTTATTACAAAACTCGAGTCTGCTGAGAAAACTTGGAAAGAATTATCTGTAAGTTTTTTATTTTTGCAATTTTCAAAATTATATTTTTAAATGAACAATAGAAGATATTAAAACTTGGGTTAAGTTTTTTAGACACGAAATGTTTTCGACCAATTTATTTTGTAGGATGAAACCTTCAATTGGACAATTTAAACCAGAGGGCGAAAAAGAAAGGGAACAGTGGGCTCATGGAAGTTAGAATTTTCACTAGTAAAGCACTAGTTAAGAAAAGTAAATGGAAAGAATAGTGTTGTTTGTGGAAAATGTGATGTCAAAATTGTATTTATTCCCCTCCAAATTTGAAGAGAACTTTTTGTGACACAAGACATACCATAAAATAAGGATATAGATGTGATGGCCCTTTGATGTTGGGTTTTCGCGGTGCGGTGAGGGCTTAGGGTGAGTTTGAGGTCAAAGGTTTGGGCTTTAGCGGTTGAATTGGGGGTTGGGGCACGAAGCACAAACCGCTCTTTGAGCTCCTGGTGAGTTGGACGGGAATGAGACACGGGGGTTTATATGAACCATTTGAATTGCCCTTTTCTGTTGGAAATGTTGAAAGTCTTCATCTTAGGGGACTTTCTTTTCCTTGTCAACATAGAGTTGGAACTTTGCGTGGACCAGTGTGAAGCTTTAGTTTCGTAAGTGTTTTTATATCTGGTGCATAATCAACTAAGTTGATAAATTTAGGAAAAAGAGAAAAAGAGAGGAAGGAGAAGGTGAAAAGTGTAGAGTGTCACTAAGGCCTTTTAGAGGGCTCACCATAAAAAAGAAAGCAAAATAAGTTACCTACCTATAAATACAAAAAAGCTGGAAACTATAAATACTCAACTCTTTTCAGGTTGCCAAGACATTGACTATTTGAATAGAGTTATATAATACTCTCTCTGTCCCATAATAAACGTCATGATTTGACTTTCATGGTCAAATTGACCATTTTTAGAATTATTAATTAAAATTATTTATATAGAATTTTCAAATTCCGAAACTTGACACTAGTAGTAAATTCTGATCATAATCACTTGGCGTATATTTTGATTTTTTTTAAGATTTATTAATTTTAAAAATAGTCAATTTGACCATGAAAATCAAATTAGGACGTTTATTATGGGACAGAGGGAGTATTTTTTACAAAGAAAAGGGTTTCCTTATCTTATAACATAAAGAACTTCCTAATTAATGAAGACTTAACTAATCCAGACTAATTGAACACATTACTAAACAATTGATAGTCTAGACTCTGCTACAAAATTACCAAACCCTTTGACATACTCATCTAAACAAATAAAAAAGGAAGACTTTACTAGTGAAGTATTTCACGGATCCTTAAACTCTCTTCCATAATAACAAGTCGAACTCCAAAATTTGTGATTCTCTTAATATACCTTTGACCTTTTGTGGAAGGCATCATTTTGCATTTTCCAAATGTTCCAAATTAAGAGTTTACTAGTAAAAGTTAAGCTACCAAATATTATAATATTCATATTATATGCTCATGTATGTCAAAAGGTAGGGTAAGGTCATCAGTTTCTTCATGAATACCTTAGTATAGGTAGAGCAGGTTATGTGAAAATAGAGCAGTCTATAGAAAAACAAGAATTGATAGTTTTAGAGAATTTAGGATTCAATTTTTCCGATTCTTGGTGAGAATGAGGGATCTCCTTTTATAAGTAGGGTACGGGCCATACGCCTTACGTATCTCTGAGATGTGCCAAAGAATCAAGAATGTCATAGTGTGTGCTAGGACGTCATTTGTCCCTCCACAAATGCTTTTATTTCACACTAAACAAGCTGAAGTAAAACCAAAGGGGGAGTGCCTCGGAGTGGACAAGGACAAAATGTGGCGTACTCTGATTTGCCTCCACCAATCTTGCTGCCAGTTATGTCTTTACTATTCTGGAAACGCTACATTGAAATTGATGATGCAGAGTTTACTAATAACAATGACTATCCAAGAAACTTGAGCTGCTTTGATGGCTTTTTATGCTCATCTCCACGTAGTGCCTCCATGATGGTTATGCCAATCCTGTTCGAGGAGCATTACCTATGATGGCTGGAGATGTTCCTGTGTCATGTATGTGTAATGGGTATCCTGCCAAGTGACATCTCCTGAGGGGTAAACGTGATGACTTGCTTAGGTTCAACGCATCATTAAGTGTCCACTGATAGATGAAATATCCTCGATCCGGGGCTTATACGGTTGCTGGATTTTTCCATATATGCAAAACTACCATCAATATTGCACACTATTAGTCATCATTTTTGTGACCACATCTAAGAACAAAACGTGTATTGTGTCGTTAATAATGCATGATGGTTATTTCTAGGATAAACATGGGACTAACATACTTTTTCACCATTCAGAACATATAATTCAGATTTAGGTGGCTTGTTACGGTGTCAGATGGGTGGTTTATGGACTTGTTTGTATGATATCTTTATATTGACAATCTCAACTGTAGGTTAAGTTGGCTGAACCAGATATAGTCACAAATCCAAGTGAATACCAAAAGTTGGTACAGTCCATGGCAGAGCTCGATGAGGTATGACAATCTTTGTGTTCATTATACCCCTTCCAGGCATATATGGTATGTGAATCTTACAGCATGTTATAGGATTTAGTAATAAATTCATTGTGTATTGTTTGACTAGTAGGTTGTATTAACATACAAGAGATTCAAGAATTGTCAGATGCAACTAGAAGAAGCCAAAGGTTTTCATCCACATATCTGCTCCTCTCTTGCATTGCTTGAACCGAAAGACATTATGTTCTGTGTATTTCACACCAGCTTCTTCTTTCTATATCAGCTTTGGCGAAGGAGGAAGGTAGTGACGCAGATATGGCTGAGATGATTGATTCCGAAATCGAAACCTTGTCCAATCAATTGAAAAAGCTTGAGGAGAACCTGAAGGTTTCATTATTAAACTTCAGTTATGAAATAATAATTTCTCTTATCTTGGCTTTCTCTGTCTAATTATGTCTTCTCTTTAGTACCTCACTGCTGCATTAGTTTCTGAAATCTGTTTTTTTTGTCCTTCATTAATAGCAATTGCTGATTCCCACTGATCCTCTTGATTCAAGAAATATCTTGCTCGAAGGTATACATTTTCTTCCTTTTTTTGATAGAACATTTTCATTACTGGGTCACTTCTCCTGCTAAATGTTTCAAGTGTATCTGTCAAACATATCATATATGAAATATGTTGACGGATAGTTAGTTTTTTCTACTTCACTAATTTTCAATAAGTTACTATAAAAAGATAAGGATATACCAGACCTTTGAGATGATAGCATGAATGCATATGAAGCTTAAATGACTATGAAAGACCTTGTGCTAAATTCAGATCCAACTTATACCGGTTAACAAGTATTGGGAAGTTTGTCACATAATATTCATGTTGGACACTTTCCCTTGGGAAATGTTGTCCCAGAGCTATCTGATACAGTAACGTCATGTAGCTGCTTGTTGTGGCTTTATCAAGGTGCCCAAGACATTCAGTGATTTATTCAATTTGGTAGAGGGATAAAATACAGCATGTGATGCTTGATGCACTACTTGGCTCTCTTCGGAATATTTTCAAGCCAGATCTAGAAATTCATAAATGAAATAAGATATTTACAAACTTCTTTTATTCAAATTTTCCATGAAGAGTATAAAATGGTATACAGATTTATTTTTATGTCGCAGTGAGGGCTGGTACTGGTGGCGATGAAGCTGGATTATGGGCTGGTGATCTTGTAGGTACATGCTTCTTTAGTCTTTCCAAGTACATGATATGTCCATGGAAACGTGCCATCAGTTTACTCTCTTGAACTGGTATATGTAATCTCCCATGTCTTCATGTTATAAAGTTTTTTGGACAATTAAATCTACTAATACCAAAGTTTTAAACTCAAGTTAAATTAAGTAGCAGAATAGAATTACAATATCAGCCTTAATGAGTGCTTATGCCTTCTTAGAAATTGAAAATTTTGTTAATGAGGAAATGATGTTGTAAAATTTATGTGACTTGGTGTTTGTGTCGGAGTGGCTTGGTGGTGCAGGGTTCTCCCTGTTTTTTTTTGTAACTCTGTTGTACGTTGGTGAGACCCCCTTGGCGCCTCAATGAATATACTTTTATTTATCAAAAAAGAATTTTGCGGCTTGGATTGATTACTAAATTTGATCTTCCCACAGTTCGTTTTCTCCATCTACGTAATTGAGGAAACAACCAGTCATGTAATTGCTGTCTGAAAGGTTTTTTTGTTTCATCTTCCAATTTCTGGTTGAAGCTTTTTTATTGTTTTTGTCAAGTCCAAAGGACTAAAATTGTTAATTATTTTGACTGTTTTATTCACATAACCCAACTAATGTATGTAAGGAAACTTGACAGAGTAAATCCCCCAAATTCTAATGCTTATGTATTTCTCTCATTTAGAGAATTTATGGGAAAGGCCATCAAGTCAATCTTGATGTTCATGTGGCACACTCTCAGAAACCACTATTATCTTTATTGGTAGTAACTTTTGGATGTCCTTTAGGTACGCATGTATCAAAGGTACAGTGAACGGAACTCGTTGAGATACTCCGCAGTATCATGTTCTGAGGTATATCTTCAAATTCATACTTCACCTGCTATTTTTTGGTATTCAATTGGCTAAATCTAGCTGCACTTTAAGGCTGAAAAAGGAGGATTCAAGACCTATGTGATGGAAATAAAAGGGAAACGTGTATATAGCAAGTTAAAGTATGAGTCTGGTGTCCATCGGGTTCAGCGTGTTCCTCAGACAGAAGCTCAGGGCCGTGTTCACACATCTACTGCAACTGTGGCTATCATGCCAGAGGTAAGTTTGTTTCATGCAGTAGTGAAAGTGCTTTCATGTATCTGAGTCACAAGTTCAATGTCTATTTTATTCAACTATTTCCTGAATCAACTAATTAGTCTAGAATGTCAGTGTAAAACCTCTCCATCTTGATACCATAATTATTTCTCGTATGTCTTCTACGTCGGATTTTGGCACATGATCTTCTTAAAGCAACAATGGTCTTGGTCCCTCTTGAAGTGAATTTATTTTTATTTTTGTCGGTGTTGACATTGTTTGGTAATATGCCCAATCTTTTAAATTGGTCTCACCGGTGACCTTATTACTTTGATTAGTGTTCCATTCCGATTTGCTATCAAATATAAATGGTGGTTAAAGAAGCGTTTATAGGCTTTCAATCATTATGCATTAAGGATCCTGTATCAGCTTGGTCTGTACTTTGTTATTCAGTTGTCTCTACTTCATTCCTTAATGAACGCATTGTTCCTTATGTTGGGTTCGCTGCTTTTTGGCAATATCTGGTTTCAGGCTGATGAAGTTGAGGTGGAAATTGATCCAAAAGATATTGAACTTACAACTGCAAGGTCTGGTGGTGCTGGAGGTATGTATCAGCAAATGTTTCACTGTTATGCATGATGTGATGAAATATCCTTGATTCTCTACATTTGTGTATGGTATTGTACGTCTTTTTCTCACACATTTTAGTTCTTTACCCATTCTCTCTCATGCTACAAGACTTTTATTGTACAGGGCAGAATGTCAACAAGGTAGAGACAGCTGTAGATCTTTTCCATAAACCAACGGGAATTAGAATTTTTTGCACTGAAGAAAGGAGTCAACTTAAAAATAAGAATCGTGCCATGCAGTTATTACGAGCAAAATTGTGAGACATTTTCTTGGAGTAAAGTACTTTACGTTTTAATTATTTCTTTTGATAAGTAAGATTAACATAGTCACAAACTTGTGCTTTGAAGACTTGGCTCAAATTAGATATCATCTAATAAGATTGAATTTCTGCTTAGGTTGCAACCTAGGTTTTGAAGTATAGAAAAGGGACAAATGCAAATATAATGGCTCACCAATTGAAACTTTTTATCTTTTTACTATACTCACTCTAACCTAAAAAGAAAAGATATTATTTTTTGTGTTGATTTGTATTTTTATTTCTTGCTAATATTAAGGTTTTCATGGCACACGGGTGTAATTTCTTTTTTTGAAGTTTTATTTTTCAATATTAAAATTTAGACACTAAAATTTATTGTATGGACAGAATTATGTCAAATTGTGTCCGATCATCCTATGCATACGGCATACCTTAGTAGTTGAATAAGAGATCAAAAGAAAATTAGGACTCATTTTCTTTGAGGAAGGGAGCATAAGTTGAGGATCTCCTATGTATCTCTGTTATCTATATTTTTTTCTCTAAGATGGAAGATGTATATGGATTTAAATTGCTCTAATATACTTCCTCCATTACAAAATATAACAGCAATTTTGACCTTTTGAATGCAATATGAGACATCAAATTCAAAATTGATGCGATTCATTTAAAATTCGAAACACTAAATTTTGTATTTTTTATTACATTATAGAAAGTTTGCAATATTCATAATTGTATGAAATTAATTGAAGTCATATCAATTTTGAATTTAAAAATGTCTCATATTGACTTAAAGCAGTCAACATGCTCTTATATTCGGAATGCAGAGAGTAACATTTACTTGCGCTCTATTCCTTTTTCAGATATTTTATTGCTCAATTATTAACTTGATGCCCAATGAGTTCTTCAAGGCAGTAGTACCACACTACACATCTTTGCCTAGATATCCTGAAATAGAAAGACCTATCTTTGCTGGACCCCCAAGTACAGTTTAATTATATATAAGCATGTTCAGTTGTATCTTTCGATTTCAACTTCTCTTTGAAATTTATGTTTCCTCTGTACTTGTGTGATGATTCATGACCCTGAACCAGGTATGAGATCAAATTAAGGGAGCAACAAGAGTCCATAAGGAATGAAAGAAAGTCACAGGTTTGATATCTCTACTTATGGATAGGTAGAATAAGCATGATGAAGTTGCAATATATGTGAGCAAAGGATCTCACTTTGCATTTCAGTCTTTGTATTTACCTGAAACAGCAGAGAATTGCCTACTTTGTTCACTTGGCACTTACTTTAAGAAAAGAGTACTTGACATAAACTTGATATTTGCTTCCCACTATATACCCTTAGGAATGGCGTCCAGAAATATTAAACTCTCTTCTATAACTCTTTGAACATGAGGTTAATATATTCAAAATGACATACACAGATATGTGTAAGAGGGTCGCTTTAATTGGGACATCCCAAAATGGAATGGAAGGGCGATTATTTTTTTCCGAATATTAACGTTTGCATTTGACAAACTTTAAAAAAAAAAAAAATCAATCATTATTTAGTAGTAACTAATAATAAATTTTACCCTTTGAAGTATAGTTTCATAAAATAAAATTGATATTTCCACGAGAATTTGATAGTTCCACAAGACTCCCCTCACATGAAGTGTTGGTACATTTTGAGGATTCTGAATATCTTTAACAGTACGTTTGGAACTTGGAAAACATGGAGGAAAAGGAAAACAAATAAATGTTATAGAAGATAAACTATCTTAATGAAGATTAATCTAATTATCTATGCTTTTAAAAATTCTAATATCAAGAATTATGCGAAAATATTATTTAATAAATGGTTAAATTAAGCTCCAATAAATTTTTGGATTTCATTTACACTTTCTTTTCCATTAAGTTTTTCATGTTACAAACATATCCTTAAATGCTTGAAAATGGCTTCTAGTCGTATCTTAAGATGCCAATTCCCAAAACAGTAATGATATATATTGCAAATATTTACGTCGATTTTTTGATTGTCAGTTACGTGGATAAGTATTAGTGCTAATTCTTTTAGAGAGGTGTAATAAGTGAGGCCCTCCTATAATTCTTAGTAATCTCATGATAAGTTTCACAATTATAATTCGGTGTAAATTTATCGCAATACATAGCAGTACTCTTCCCAAAAAATAGGGCTAATTGAAGCTTCAAAGCCTAATTTCAGAGTGTAGTCTGCAGCCTCACGAGTCCAGTTAACCTCTTGAATTTTGTACTGTTTCCAAAATTGCAGGTTGGCAGTGGTGCTCGTGCAGAAAAGATTCGGACATACAATTACAAGGTATTTCATATTATTTTAATCATCTTCAGCTTAATCTAGCATGACATGTACCCTAAGAAAATGTGTGCACTGGTAAAAATTTAATGAACTCTTTCATTACCTATGTCCATAGGACAATAGGGTTACTGATCACCGGCTAAAGATGAATTTTGAGCTTACTTCATTTCTTGATGGTGACATTGAGACAGCTGTCCAGGTAACATTTGCCTTTTGTTATTGCAAGACTTGTCTTTATCAGGGGTAACATATTTTTTGAGATTTGAATACCATCTAGAATGCAATTCCTGCCATCATAATGGTTTATTCTTGCAGTCTTCCGCTACTATGGAACAGAAGGAATTACTGGAAGAACTTGCTGAATCTATTGGTGCTCCTGCTAGATGATATCCCTTGTATTGGTTGTTGTTCCATCATTCGGGCATTGTCACGCAGAAAACTCCTGATATCCCAAGTTGGGGGCATGAGCTTTTGCATCTCAAAATTTTCATTATACTTAATTGTCTTGAACGGTTACTTACAGGTTCTGTGATATTTAGTTGTGATTTCATCGATAACATTGACTAGTTAAAAAGTGATTTCGTAACTAGGCTTGCTTTCCCTTGACAAACTTATTGCTCAGGAAATCAAGAGATAATCTAATAATGACATCAATGTTGTAAAAAAATGATAATTCTACAGAAACTTTGCTGCTTCAAAAACTAATTTCTCACTGTTCTTCCTTAGATGTTTGATGATGCAGATACACACACACACACACACCAGATAAACTCATTCATGCAATTAGTATAACTTTAGCTATGCTAGATTAAAACTCTGTGCAACAGAGAAGTTCATTACTAACTCTTTTATGTACTTTATGCACACAACACGGCAAGGGTAACTCTATATGTTATTTAACTAGTATTGTTTACATGAAGCCTTCAGCATCTGAAGTATAAGAACTTGTATACCGGGAAATATATCTTACCAACGATGTTAGAAAACTACAGCTACTTTATTGGACAATGGAATCATATTGAGTTTATAGTTTAAAAATAAATGGTAGAAAATTTATAAACACAACCATAAAATTTAATTAAAGAAAAAAAATTATGTTTTTTTATATAATAGGAATAACCACTTTCTTTGTCCTCAAAACTACATATTTCATGTTTAGTCCTTAATCTAATCAGTACCTTTCAATTGCTTTATTTTTACAAGGTTGGACAAAGATTATAAAAATGATAAAACTTTGAAGACGAAATACACCGAGGGGAATTTTTTTTTAAGAACTACGCTTGAAAAACAACTGTAATTTAGGACTAACCAATATAAAAATTACATTGCGTTGGGGGTTTATAGAGTCACAAGGGGGTTTAAAGAGTCACAAGCTTCTATAAAGCTTGAAGCAAATAACAAGCGTCCATTATTTAAGAACGTCGTCTCAAAGAAAGAAGAGGCTGCAGCAGATTTGGTGAGTTTATTTCACGGCAATATTATCTTCACTATTTGGCTATGATTTCAAGTATATTTCTCTGCAGCAAATTCTTCCCGGTGAAGAATATTTCAATAAATTCGACACACCCATCTCTTTGTTTTCAGAAAAACCAATCATTTCTCCTAAAAAACAGCTGCACAAATCGACGCCGTTATACTTCATCTTGCATCTCACAATCATATGGGCCGACTTTAGAATCAGCAATTTCATCAGAAATTTCTTCTAATCAAGATTCATACACTGCTTCCTATCTTATTAATTCATGTGGGTTATCACCAGAAACTGCAATTTTAGCTTCTGGGAAAGTGAGTTTTGAAACCACAGAAAAGCCAGATACTGTTCTGAGTTTACTCAGAAACAATGGATTCAGTGAAACCCAGATAGCAAATCTTGTTAGGAAACGCCCAAGCCTTCTGTTATCTAGTCCTGAGAATACCCTTTTGCCCAAACTTGAGTTTTTCCACTCTATTGGGTTTACAAATACTGGAATTGCAAGAGCAGTTTCGAAGGATCCAACTCTCTTGACAAGAAGCTTAAAGAACCAAATATTACCGAATTATAATTTCCTCAGGAGTGTACTTAAATCCAATGAAAAGGTTGTTGCTGCCACGAGGCGCACAACCTGGATTTTTCTTGAGGATTATACCAAAAATCTTGAGCCAAATATTGTGGTTTTGCGGGGGGTTGGAGTGCCCGAATCCTGTGTCATATTGTTATTGACTCATTTCCCTGAGGCTGTAATGCTAAAACATGATCAGTTTAAAGAAACTGTTGCTAGGGTTAAGGGAATGGGATTTGATCCTATGAAATCTCAGTTTGTGTTGGCAGTGCATGTATTTTCAGGGGAGGGTAATAAATCTATATGGGATCGATGCTGCGAGGTTTAT
This sequence comes from Panax ginseng, assembly GCA_020205605.1. Lineage (NCBI taxonomy): Eukaryota > Viridiplantae > Streptophyta > Magnoliopsida > Apiales > Araliaceae > Panax > Panax ginseng. The sequence goes on along the minus strand of CM035138.1, from coordinate 4,783,180 downwards.
AAGAATTGGGGTTGGTCTGAGGATGACATTTTGATGGCGTTTAGAAAGCAACCAAATTGTATGATCCTGTCTGAGAAGAAAATCACTAAAGCAATGGATTTTCTGGTGAACAAAATGGGGTGGCCATCCAGAGTAATTGCAAGTTGCCCAGCGGTTCTCCTTTTCAGTTTGGAGAAGAGGATTATCCCTCGGTGCTATGTTATTCAAGCATTATCGGTGAAAGATTTAATAAAGAAAGATGTGAGCTTGTTGACAGTTATGATTCCTGCAGAGAAGTATTTTTTGGAGAGGTTTGTGACAAAGTATGAGGAGGAATTACCTCAATTATGGGGTGTCTATCAAGGGGAGGTGCATGTTTCGGAACTATGATTCATATATGTAAAAGTGGGTGATATTTTTTAAGCAATTTTTCCCTTTTCTAAATTTATAGATACTAGATTTTTGCAAACATAATCTTACACAAAGTTTGAATTTATACTACTTGTTTGGCATATTTCTGATGGACCACTTGTGTTGATTTGTAGACTCTTTGCTTTTCTTTTTCAAGTCTACTAACAATGAAATTTGTAGTATTTCATTCAATCCATTTGAGATGTCTAAATTGTTGTTTGAATCTGGAAAGTGTGATTAGAAACTGATATATACCTAGATAAGATATTGGTTAGACTGTGGGCTCTATGCACCTTGACCATGTTATTTTAGGTGGTTTGGTATTAACTTCAACCTAGGAGAATTGTAGGAGAATTTGTGATGTTTGACCACCTTTCTGGGATTGACCTGAAACACTAGTACTACCATGACTTGTGGTCTTGTTCTGATTCAGAATGCAGTCCTGCTAGTTCACACTCATATAATCCTTGGAACTAGTTTAGTCAAAGATATTTAGAAAATTGTTCATCGACTTCCATCTCTAATTTGTTTGCTTGGATACTTTCTATCATCCTCACATCCTGAATTTCTCATGGGATTGTATATCACCTAGGAATTTTGGAAAACTTTGGCTTATTGTGGAAGAGTAAGGATTTCATGTTTTTTCTTTATGGTGTTGTGTTTTGAAATTGTTACCGGTTGATTTTAAGTCGATTGCACGGTGGAAATGTATCTTGATTTGATAGGTAAGTTTGGTCCCACATTTGGGATTTGAGGCAGCATCGTTGAGGTTATTCCTCCAAGTTGATTTCATATGCATTCAATTGGAAAAATGTAGTCTTTACCAGTTTTGCGTATTATAGTTGGGACAAATGTAAGAGAATTTGAATATGATTGTTCATTAGTATTCCAATTGGAGTAATCTATTACAATGTTATGTCTGAAGAATGAAACTAATGTATTTGAACAAGCATGGATCCTAGTTCAGACCATTTGATTATCTATATGACATTGACATTAATAGATTTTAGTACAAATGTGTTTGCCTACAAGGTACTCAGTTTATTGGTTAAACATCTTCCCAGACTCCTGAATCCTTTTCGCATGCGCGCACGCTAAACTTGGAGAACAAATATTCATCATTTGGAAATTGCCTTTTCTCCCCCAGAAGAATCACCAAGACTTGAAGCAGGAATGCAAGAAGAGCTTCGTATTGCAGGAATGCAAGACAACTTCTTAGCGATTGTTACTTGTGATTTGATTTGTGCTGGCTGCTACGATATTTGCTTGTGGGAGCATTGGCATTAATACTTTGTTTGTAAATTTTTATTTGAGGGGAAGGTTGGGAAAATAATTAAAATTCCTCAAAATTTCATGTTTGTTTGTTAGTTTTTTTAAGGATGAAAGGAATGGATTTGGAGGTAAAATGGGAGGATTCGGAGGGATGGGAAAGTGAGATATTTTACATTACCAAAAATAAATAATATGACAATTTTGCCCTCACTATTATAACTCTCAATTATGTATTTTTTAAGTTTTGAAAATATCATTTTTCTCTCTTCGGTATGCCGAGTTTCTCCGGTTCTGTGATTTTTGGGTTATTAGAATTGATGATGATTTGATAATGGTGTGCTACAAGCCTACAATCAATATATGGTCCTCCTCTTCAAGAACCACAAGTATCCAAAATTATAATCAATTCCCCTGCTATACTTTTCATTCTCATCCCTAAAGGCTAAAACCCCACAAACGCACTATAAGTGAACGTGTCTATACCGAAAAGTTTGATTTGTTGTAACTCGACTATAACTAATTTTTTTGTATAAAACGTTAATGAAAATAATTTGTAAAATAAGAATATTTTTTCATGAAAAATAAAATACTATAAAAAAACTGAATATAATAGTTATTATTGTAAAAAAATAAATAAATATAAAATACTTCATTTAGCCAAAAAAAAAATACACTTGACCATCCAACTCAAAAATCTTACCGATTCAATCATTCAGATAATTTTTATTCAAAATAAACGCATTAAATAAAAAAACACACTAAATGTCTAAATTGATAACCATCCAATTCAAGCCAGCAAGCAATAATGCAATGTTGTTTTTAATACGGGTACATCACTGATTCCGATAATTCAAGAAAAAACCATCCGATCCATGCAATATAGGGCGGTTTGGAACTTCGGATGCAATTTTGGATCAAATTATCATGCCCTAGGCTACATGCAATTACTAGTAAACAATCGGATGTTCCGGGTCCAATTAATGCCACCCGAGCGCTAATAATAATACGGTTGCTTACGTTAAGACCGTTAAATTCTTGCGTTAATATACGGCTTTACTACTTCGTCTTGGTTTGCGCACTTTTTAGAGAGAGAAAGAAATAGGGGTCAAAAATTCCTCTCCTTCGACTAAGACTAACAGTCTAATGCTACTGTAATTGAACTTTAGCTAGGGTTTCGAATTGGGCAATAAAAATGGTGGAGAGAAGGAAGCCGTTAGTACTCTCTTCAACCAAAACTCTCGTCGATTCAGTACTGAAGTCATCAAAAACAAAAGAAAGAGAAGATGAAATTGAGCTGGCTAACCACCTCTCCGGCGACGTTACTTCGCCGACGCTAGAGCTACGGGCTGGAATTCTCCGTTTGTCAAATGACAGAATGGACATTTTGGACCCAAAGATTGCCTCTTTAGATGATGCTGCCTTGGTTGGGCTCTCCACATCTGTACTTAAAAGGCTGTCGATAACTTCAGGCTCACTGGTATACTTTGTTTGGCTTTTGTTTGTTTGGTTGGTGAGAAAATTGGGGGATAGAATATAATTTATTGATGCTTATGGAATTGCTGTATGTTTTATGTAATCTGTTTTAAAGATGGTGAAACTCCCTTAACTAGTTTAATAGATGTATTGGGCTCATTTGAGTTTTTGGTTTTTTTTTTCTGCACATTTTGAAAGAGTTGAAATTTTTTATGTTTGAATCTTAAAGGTTGTCGTATAAATTTCATTTCATTTAATGATAATGCTATTTATGAAACCTTGATTAATTTATTTATTTGAGAGCTAACATTTGCCAAGAATATGGTAGATTTTGCACCCTTTTAATGCTGGGCATGGTTTCATAAGACATATTAACATTTTCCTAATAGCCATCTGAAACATATATTCCATTGAAAGTGGTGTGGTGTGGTTCGATTAATATGAGGTAAATGTGTGAAATAACATTTATAATAAGCTCAATGGAATGACAAACACACTTAGATAGGGGTTTTCCTGGGTAAGTTGTCTTTTTAATAGAGTTAGTATAATGCATCAAAAATAATATAGGTAATATTCTAGGTATTTTATATGTTTATATGGAATGTACTTGAAGTTTTTTTTTGTGGTAAATAATTAGATAATTTTTCACCGGGCTACTTAATACTTCTTCTGAAGTTCTATGATCGTATACTTTCCAAAGCTCTATGTTATCCTTATCCTAGAAGGAAGTTACACAATCAATAAACTGACCATGCCTCATTGTGATCTTCAATGTTTAATTTCCACACAAGATACTTGTCAAGAATCTTGAGACCGGCATACAGAGAATTGGCCAAGCTGTCGTTCTAGATCCTCCCAAGACTCGTGAAGACTCGAGCGACGATAAATTACCCCCGTCTAAATCTTCGCGAGTGATGCTTGTCTTCCCTTCATATAATTTCTCTCAAAGTCGCTGTGTAACTTTTGCGCCTGAAGTTTCCTATCTGTCTTCCCTTCTGGCATTTAACCTTAACTTGCATGTGTCTTGTTTAAAATCTCTTCTTCACCAAGGAAAAGAAAATTTGACATCGTTGTTTGAAGCTAAGGTGGATGATGAAACAAATGAGAATGGGAGCAAGGACTCTATCATCAATTTAGGTGTTGAATCTTGGTCTCAGTCACCAAGATTTGCCTCACACTTGAGGGCTTCCTTTGTGAAGATACCGGAATGTGGTGCCCTTGAATCTCTTAAAGCTAGTTCATCAATTGAAGCTGAAGATCGCCAAGATATGATTGACTTGGCATTAAATGATTACTTTTCAGTGGATAGATATCTTGTCAGAGGTGATCTTTTCAGTATATGCATCAACTGGAACTGGAAGTCTGCTATGTGCATTCCTTGCAGCCAAAGGATACACAATATCAGTGACACTATCATTTACTTCAAGGTGATTCTCTGTTCTATTTCATAATTGCATGAGACTTGCCAAAATTAAATTAAAATATTGCATGAGATGCTCAAAGAATTAGAACAAAAAAATACCATCTTATGTATAAGTGACTCATCACATCAGGTTGTTGCAATGGAACCTTCAGATGAACCTATTCTTAAAGTCAATCGTACTCGGACAGCCCTTGTGCTTGGAGGGAGTGTTCCTTCTGCTGTTCCCCCAGATCTTTTAATTTCTGGACCTAAAGGCTTTGTCCCTTTACAAGGAGACACAGTAAAGATTCTTGCCTCCATACTTACACCGCCTTTATGTCCATCAGCACTTTCGTCAAAATTCAGGGTTGCTGTTCTCCTAAATGGTTTGCCTGGTGCGCTTTGTGATTCAAATCCTGTTGCTTCGACTTGCTTGCACTGATGTGATCACGTTACAGTATGAAAATCTTGGGGTCGTTATTTTTTTAACTCACTTAATATCAACAATTTAGTAAAACAATATGGGATTGCTCCGAACGATAATTTACGGTTTAATATTTTGGGTTTGGTGTTTAAGACTAAATATGAAAGATCTGAGAATGGAAATTAATTGGTTATATTGACCATTTCTGAATGTCTATAGCTTACTGAAATCAAAAAATTTACAGGATGCGGGAAGAGAACTGTGGTAAAGTATGTTGCTTTCTTGCCGTTGGGCCTGCATGTTGTTGAATACAGTTGTCATACTCTAATGGCATCCTCTGAACGCATAAGACATCCAATGCATTGGCTCAAGCTTTTACTACAGCTCGCAAGTATTTTTTTCATTATTCAGCCTTTAAGAGTTATCCAAGTGTTCATATGTTTGTAGTTCTTTGATTAACTGTTTGTAGATAAGTGCACATCAATCTAAAACTTTTATTTTTTGGGGATAAGTTCATCAATCTGAAACTTCTGTCCTCTAAGAAACAGGCAACGGATATACTAAAATAAAAAAGGAAAGCAAAAAATAATTGTAAGTACATTGAAAAGAAAAGGGATTTGTTGTTTGAGCCTTTTTAACTCCTTTAGCCTTTTACTTAAACTTATTTATTTTACTTTTCCGGAAATATTGGAATGTAATATGGGGTATGAGCTCAGTTGTGCTTAATTAAGTGGCTGCACCACCTTGTATTCCTCATTACCTATATAGTGACGTTCTTGCAGATACTCGCCAACAATACTTCTCCTACGACATTTTGATGTTTTCCGTAATATGGCCTCTTCTAATGAGGGTTCAGCACACGATCAAGTTGGTATCAACTCTGAAGTTGCATCTGTTGTCAAGGAATTCTCTGAGCCAGTCGGTGAAGATGTAGTCAATCTTTATGATGAAGAAACTTATAGTGATTATGTAAGATGGAGTTTGTCCCGATTCTCTATATATCTTTCTTTAACTATAATATTTCCATGTCTCATGCACATATGCATTACATCCCACTTTCATTACTACACTCTTTTTTAGTGGGTGGTGCATACTTTAGACACACAAAAACACATTTAAATATCATCTTTCCTCTCTCATGTCATCAGTTGTCCAACAAAGTTTGATTAAAAAAAAAGAAAATAACTTTCCATTACTATGATTATTTATGCAGAAGTTATAACTTATATGGACACCTCTTGTGTTTTGTATCTTGGCTCACATAAATAAAGAATGAGTAAATCTTAAGTTGCGACTGGAAAATTATTTCAGAAAAATTTAAGGAGCTGTATTTGTAAAACAAAATTTATAAGGATGCTCATGGTTTGGTTTTTCTGCTAAAGGGTGCTGAAAGGACAAGTAGACATCCAGTATTATTGATTGCAGCTGCTGACAGTTCTGAAGGGCTGCCACCAGCTATTAGGCGTTGTTTCAGCCATGAAGTTAGTATGGGACCTTTGACTGAAGAACAAAGGGTTGAAATGCTATCCCAATTGCTTCAGCGTATTTCTGAACTTCTTCCTAATGTAAGTGAATTTATGCTCTCTGTCTTCCTTTTGCATATTAAATTTCATATTATAGGGTCCTCTATCTGTGTATTCAAATATGATATCCAGCGACTCCCTCCTGATGTCAATCTTTTCAACAAAATAAATAAAGAAAAATGGAAGAAAGAAAGAGTAATAGTGAGTAGTGTTACTACAAAATGTATGTATTAAAAAAGAGAGTAGAATGTATGTTGTTTAGAGACCTTTTGACCGAGTCTCAGGCGTCAAGATTCTTTACAGCTCTGCTACACTCCTCACTCACTCAAAGCTTATTACTTTTTTGATGGGTGTGTGTGTGTGTGTGTGTGTGAGAGAGAGAGAGAGAGAGAGAGAGTGTTACTCAGTATTATTAGGACAGAATTTCTTAAGGCATCTCAACCACGAGAGCACAACCTCCTTACTGCTAGTATTCCCTGGGCTTGTAGTCAGTTTTTATTAGATCAAAAGTTAAACAAAGTTTGCGTGGTGATATTGGTATTGGTTTGTTGTTATTTATCTCATTATCTGTATTAAATGATAGCATAGCTGTTGAAATACCTATTACATCTGATAATCAAGATTAGAACAATCTATTAAAGTTAAATTTGGCTTGGGAGATTGTTGTCAAACAGATTAGCCAACTTTTAAGATCCTCCACATGTGAAAGCATTAATTTTGTTATGTTACAGCAGCAAGGTTAATGTTAATCTATGTTATATGAACATCTCTTTGTGGGTTATAGTATTGATGGTACTGTTGACTGTGTTGTTATGACTATTAATTCTAATCACTCGGATATTGAATGCAGATTGCTTCCGAGGATCTTAAAAAAGACATAGTTGGACAGACATCTGGTTATTTGCCAAGGGATATGCGTGCTTTGATTGCTGATGCTGGTGCAAATATGATCCCCAGGGACAATATTCAGTTTGACAAAGGTGAGCCTGGAAACCTGGGCGAGAATAGTTCTTTAGGGTCCAAACCAGTGCAGGACGACAAGTCTTACAATGATGAACCGGGGGTTTTGGGAAAAGATGATTTGGTCAAAGCATTGGAGCGATCTAAGAAAAGGAATGCCTCTGCTCTGGGTACTCCCAAGGTGAACTAAATTGGCAAATAAACTAGCCTTGTGTTGTGATATTATTTTCATATTATCTAATTTATTGTACTTGAAAGTGCTTTCCTTTTGTGAAAAGTTAAGTTTCAGTCAATACAAGTGAGATTTCTTCCAAGAGAATCTTCAATGCTGCATGTTGCAGAGACTTAAATATACAAGTTTTATGTTGTAGGTTCCTAATGTGAAATGGGAGGATGTCGGTGGTCTTGAGGAGGTGAAGGAATCAATTCTGGATACTGTTCAGGTGAGTTTTGTCATCATCCTCCACGGATTCGATATAATGTTACTTTAAGAGCTTATTAATGAGACTAAAAACTCTTTTAAGGATTCTTTTATAGTTTGAAGGGTTTCTTCTACTAATTTGTGCTCAAAATTTACCTATTTGAACCTTTTGTCCAGCTGCTAGGAATGTTCAATTCTTAGGCTGTAGCTAATTCAAGCTTCTTTGCACCATAAATTATTTCAATAAATTTTAAGTTTTACCAGTTGTCATTCTTTTTTCTTTACCATTTTTAATGTCTTTTCTTTTCAAGTGATTTGGAGTATCTTTTCAGTGTGTATTACAATAATTTGTTCATATCCTTCCAATCTGCATGATGCGGTTCCTGTAGGTTGTTTTTGTGTTATGCAGCTTGGATACCCCACCTCTCAACATACCCCATTTGACAAGTGCTTTTGCAACCTTTTGAAGAACTTTTCAATTGCTTTTGTTCTTACAGCTACTTGCAGTCAAACCAAGAGGGAAAATGAAGTTTGCATTTACCAAGAGTGGGGGAAGGAATATTGGAAATTTACATAAGAACTTCATAGAAGTCTTTCGGTTATTATGAAGTAAACAAGTTACTAACAAATATTTCCTATGGTGTGTTTCGATATTGATTTCAGTTTCTATGCACTGATTAAATAAATATTATCTTTGGCATTATCCTTTGGTTAGTGAACCTAATAGTAGTGTAAACTTAATATGATTGATTGTTAGTATATCGTCTGCCTAACACTTTCTAAAGTTCTACGAGAAAAGCAAAAACTATACAGAAAAAACAAGTCTATAACACTTTCTAAATAGCTAGTAAGCACTTCCTACAACGCTGACTTTAAACTGCTGATATGCCCCAACTTAATAATGGGTTAAAACAGGGACTGCTGAAGTCAAATAGGGTGATTCATAAGGATCGTGTTGAGCAATATTATCAAACTTGTTTTCTGCTTTTATTTCTTAAAAACTTGGAAAATGTATTTGGGTAGAGCCGTCAATTTTTTGTTTCAGAAATGTTTTCGAAAACTGCCTCAATTCAGAAAACAACATAAAGGTATTTTTGACTGTTCTCATATTTAGATAAGAAGTAATTGACTTAGCATGATCAAAAGATACTGAAATACATTGTGTTTGAGATTTCAATTGATTGAGATGTAAAATACTAAAGTTAGTTGCTAGTTTTATAATTTTAAAAATTTTATAAAAAAAACACTGAAAACATGAAACAAACATGTATTTGCTCATTTTCGGAAAATTTAGAAAACAAAAATTAAATATAGAAATAAAAAACATAAAACATAAATGGTAACCAAACAGATCAATTCTTGGGTCCATGTCCTGTCAGTGCTAAATGTTTGAAGGCTAGTCAGAGTAGCTTCTGCTGTATTTATTGATTTTCGTAATACATTCTCAATTTTTCTAGATACACGGATCCTCTAAAATATAGTTTGTTCTCGTATCTTTTGGATTGACTTGTGGCTAATTCTTGTTAATGTATCTGCAGTTACCAATCCTGCACAAGGATTTGTTTTCCTCTGGCTTACGCAAGCGCTCTGGTGTTCTTCTTTATGGACCTCCCGGGACAGGAAAAGTAAGTTCTTGTATCATCTCTATAATGTTTATCGGTGTCAGTTTCTGCTTAAAATTCTTCTTCATAACTTCTGTTATTCTCGTGTCAAATTTCAGACTCTATTGGCAAAAGCTGTGGCAACAGAGTGCTCCCTTAATTTTCTAAGTGTTAAAGGGCCTGAATTGATCAACATGTACATAGGAGAGTCGGAGAAAAATGTGAGAGACATTTTTCAGAAGGTAAATAATTCTTTTCGTGAGCATTGTACCATGAAGTAAAGATTTAAAGAAAACATCAGGATGCATTTCTGTTCCTTTAAGACAGATGCTGATGCTTCAACTAGCAAATTTTCTATGTTGTCATACTTCAATTGCAGGCCAGGTCAGCACGCCCCTGTGTTATCTTCTTTGATGAACTTGATTCTCTTGCTCCGGCTAGGGGTGCTTCAGGTGATTCTGGGGGCGTTATGGACCGTGTTGTTTCTCAGGTAATGCTGGTTGATTATTTTATGTCTCTTTAATTAATATGCGGCTCAGTGTGCTAATTATCTTTTTATTGGAGACTACACTTCCGATATGGTTACTTAATGTGCTACTTTTCCTTGTTAAGATGCTTGCTGAGATTGATGGCCTGAATGACTCTACCCAGGTTATACTTCACATTAGCTTTCTTTATTTTTTTTTTCACTTCTAGCTGTTTCCTCCTTTTCTTCTAATCCATGTTAACCTAGGAGCCTTTGTCTTTCTTGTATCCGCAGGACTTGTTTATTATAGGAGCTAGCAACAGGCCTGATCTTATTGATGCAGCACTTCTAAGGCCTGGCCGATTTGATAAGCTCCTTTATGTTGGAGTTAATACAGATGCATCTTATAGGGAGAGGTTTGTTTTCTTCTTACATGTGATACATCTATTAAATTGATAATTATAATAATACATCAAATTTTTTCGTTTATTTTGTAGGGTCCTCAAAGCATTGACCAGGAAGTTTAAATTGCATGAAGATGTGTCGTTACTATCAATAGCCAAAAAATGTCCCCAAAACTTTACTGGTGCAGACATGTATGCCTTGTGTGCAGATGCCTGGTTTCATGCTGCAAAGCGCAAGGTGAGTTGAGGGAGCAGCATATCATAGAGTTCAAACTTATTGTTAGGAATGTTTTTTTTTTGCTAGGAACAGATGCCACTGTTTAAAATCCCTTTATATCCCCCCCACCCCCCAACAACACACACACAAGGAAAAGAGAAAGCACATGGGGGAGGCGGAGCACAGAGAGAGAGAGAGAAGAAAGAGAGAGAATTTGATTCAGTGAGTTACATGTGGTATGTAATGGTGTATAAATGAGGAACAAGTAAATTATACAAACCACAATTAGACACAGAGAAATGACCCCCAACCAACAAATACCCCCATTGTGTGGCGACGGGAGAATTTGGAGTTGTTTGTTTTTTCACATGTGATGGGAGTTTCTTTTAGAGAAGCATATCCACTATTGTTATTCATTGCGGATTTGCATGTTTATCTTTTGTATGGTAGCTAAGACTGATTCATTAATTATCTACTAGGCTTTATCACCTCATTCAGATTCAACTTGCATGGATGATCAAGCCGACTCTATTGTTGTTGAATACGAGGATTTCCTGAAGGTATGGTAGCCACTTCTATGAGTGATTGTTGTATGAAGGTACTTTTTTGAGCTTTAATTCTGAATAGGCATGTCCCTTGCATTGGAATTCGCATGGTACACATATTTTTTCTTTTGCAATTTCACAAGGAACAAATCAAGTTGCCTGAGCTATACATGGAAACAACCCTTGTTGACTCGAGATGCATTTTCTGTAACAAACTCTTGCAGTCTGGATTAGTGCGGTTGCATATATAATGAGCATCGTTCTAATTTAGTAATCATCAATTTTCACTAGTAGATATCAAATCTGACAAATATATGAGAGTCAAATTTTAGGTTCTTATTAAACAGACTTAGCATTGTACAGATTTTTTCTATCCATGTGATCTGCGTTCTTGATCCTTAGTTTCAAAACTAGATTTACTGTTTTTCTTACTATTTAATCATTGTATTACGAAATGAAAACACGTGCTGAAGAAGATTTATTTTTATGTTTTTGCAGGTTGTAGGAGAGCTCTCCCCCTCTCTCTCTATGGCAGAGTTGAAGAAGTATGAGTTGTTAAGAGATCAGTTTGAAGGAGCTTCAAGATAACTACCACTTGTACTTTTGTAAGAATTTTCCTTTTTCGTAAATCTGATAATTATTATTATTAAAAAAATTAATTAAGCCGTTACAACAATATGCTGTGTGATACAAGTTATTCTCTATTATTTTTAAAGAGTAGTTTCTACTTTAACCCCCGTATTTAATTTTTTATTTTAAATATTAGATGAAATTTTTATGTTTATATTTTGTACTGAGAAATCTTGTGCTATTGTGTTATTTACTTGGTCACTAAATTGATTCTCTCATGAACAAATAAAAAGATGGAAGTACATGAACATAAGAATTATATTCATATACCCACCTTTTGGGTAAGGATATATGTAAAACATTTTGTATAGTTGCAAGTCAAAAAGGCTTGATGGTACTACTAGTCTACTACTCCCTCCGTTCCTTAATATAAGTCGTTTTAAAGTTATGCACAAATATTAAAGAAATGATTGTAAAATATTAAATATACTATCAATTGTCTATATTACTCTTGTATTGAAAAAAGAGTGTTATTTATTGGGCAAAAAATAGTAAGAGAACCAAAGTTATAGTTATTACTTAGGATAATATTGGAAATTAAGCAATTAATTTTTAAAAAGAGTGTTATTTATTGGGCAAAAATTAAGGAGAGAACCAAAACGACATAGTTTTAATAAAGGAGTGCTATTTAAGAAAGAATACTATTTAAGAGGAATGCTCTTGATCTTTGCTTTATATATATATATATATATATATATATATATATATATATGGAATTGATTCGTAGTCTGTCTTATAAAGCGTTATAAGAATAAAGTTATTCTTATAACATATTTTAGTCGTTCATTCGTTCATCAAACGATAAATTTAAATATTTGTCTGTAGTTTAATATAGGGAATACTGCAATTTAATTCTATAAATGAGAAAATTGTCCAAACTATCCCTCCCCGTCTATAGAATTAAATTGCAAACGCTAAATTTTTTTTATTTTGTCAGTCTGTAGTTTAATATTGTGGATGCACAGTATTAAATGACGCCCCGTTTTTGTCTGTTTTCCTGTCCTCAGTTTAATACTATGGACGTTGTGTCTATCCAAACGGCGTTGTTTTAATATAAATCCCAAGTCTGCATAGCTAAACTGCGGATGATGAATCCTCCTAAAGCAAATACATTGTTATTTATTCCTCATCTCATATCTAAACACCCAAAGCGAATTTAGGAGAAAAACAACCAAGTAAAAGATCGGCAGATACATGCTACAAACAAACATCTTTGTTAAATTCAAGTCATGGAAATTTTAAATTTGTCATGTGTATATATTTTGTATACTTCTTTATTGTATACAAACCTCATAGTTATTGTATACAAAGATTTGTTGCAAATGTATGCAAGTATACATAAAAAAAATATTATGTGTTATGCAAAACTAAAATTTTTAAGTATAATGTTTGAATTAGGGTTAGTTATGTTTGATATGTAATAATAATATCAATTTGTTGTTGATATATGTTTATTTTATTTGTGTTAGTTATAAAAATAAATTTTAATTACATACCAGCGGATAATACATTGTTGCAGGATCAACCAAACCACATTTCAACAATTGTATGGAATAATCCCCATTACATGCAAACATTAAGAACTGGTGAGAGTTTATGGTTGCTGGATATGTGGATTTTAAGTGATGTCCAAAAACAATTATTATGTTAATGAATTTGGGATATTTACAAACACGAACGTATATATAACCAATTAGATGTTTCATTAATAAAAATATTGGTGGAATGTTGACGGAGTGAGACCAATACATTTTCATATTATTTTCTCATAGTATGAATCATATGAGATAACATATTGCGATTTACTAGTTTCTAAGTGTTTAGTCAAAAGATTTTTTTCAAACACTCGGATCACATAAATCAATAAAAAAATATATTAAAAAAATTAAAAATAATTAATAGTTTTAAATCGAACTATTTTAATTCTAGATCGCTACTGCCAAAAATAATATAAACTTCATGTCATGATATAAAGAATGATGTACTTGAGTTGTCTGCCCTCCTATCCACAATTTAGTTATATGGACAATGATTTATATTAAAACAATACCGTTTGGATAGATATAGCGTTCATAATATTAAACTGCGGGCGAGAGAGCAGACAAAAACATTATCCTTAGTGTTTGCAGTTTATTTATGCGAACGAGGAAGGATAGTTTGGACAGTTTTCTCTCATATTAAGTTCAGGGACGAGAGTTTAAATCTACCGATAAATAAATAAACGACTGACATATGTTATAAGAATAATCTTATTTACAACTTTGACTATGAATCAATTATTATTTATAGCATGCACGGAATTGTTACCACTAAACTTTGAAGATCACGAAAACAACAAATAAGTAGATAAACAAAGAAACCCATAAGGCACAAGTAAGGCAGGTTCCCCTCCCCAACTTGATTTAACAAAACAGCCCTTCATTTGTAACATGTTGTCTCCATCAGGATTAGGGTTGTGCATGATTTTTGTTTTTTTCCATTTTTTTGTTACGCCCCCAAAACAGGTATACATCATCTATTTTGAGTCGTCAAATACATGGTACAAATTTTAAATACAACTTCCTTATACAATACGACAAAAACGTAGCTGAGAGTTTTTACACAAATATTAGCTGGTAGACAGTATCCAAACTCAAATAGAGTCCTCATTATAAATATTATCACACTATTTTATAAAATAATGAGGACTACTACAGCCACCATCTCGGACCGTCACTCCATTTCCCGACTAGTTTCGGCTACGTTCTCATTTCCTGAAGAAAACAATGAAAGTCAAAGGGTGAGCTCAACTAGCCCAGTAAGAAATATTATGACTAAGATAATGCAGAATAAATTATCGTTAGCCATCAATAGTGTTAAACTGATAAAATACAATAACATCAAGTTTAACTGCAGCGGAACAAGCAATCCATTAGAAGAGTCAAGTAGAATATGATATCTACTATCTTCTATGATTTAAAAGTTTATCATCAATTTTATCGCCGAGACTCGACAATAAATAATCCACATCAATTGAATTATCCACGCACTTCTGGGCCGAGGATATTCATTAAGATATCATCATCCAATTATCCATGGACTACGGGCCAAGGATATTCATGTTATCACCAATGGTCATGATCATGTCAACATCTGTCCATCATTGCACTACATGCCAATGAGGACTTTTACCACATCATTTGTAATATTACAGGTCATGATTATACCGAATAATCTCTGGTGTGAGACCCCAGATTTTATGAATAAATATTTAATTTTCTCGAAATAATTTTTTATTTTTATATTATGGAGTAGATTTGATATAATGTTATAGTTGTGGATAGTATTTATAAATTTTGCAAAGTATGCAAGTTGTTATAAAATATTCGTTTGGTCGGGGAATATTCTTTTTGTCGAGAAATATCCGTACGACGACACAATCATTAGTGGACCCCACAACGGAAGTATTGTTGTAGTTAAAAAGCGACATAATTTTCTTTTATAAAAATGACGGTGAAATGTTACCGTTAAAACTGTTGAACTACTTTCATTAGTAAAGAAATGAATATGTCTGGCATGGTTGCGTAAGTAAGCACACCAGATTGATTATTGATGCTTACGTGAGAAGTCACTCAGCTTATACTCAATTATTACTACGATGAATTAATTCTGATCATATCTCTCATATTATTAATTCAATTATTGTCACAATATCATCCGTAATAATATGTTATATTATTAAATCAATAATTGAGACGACAAAGTTATTCATATTATTATTTGCAATATTGACAATGTTTAGAAGTTACATCGAAGAGGTTTGAGTCACCTAATCAAGCGCCAATAAGGAGAAATCCTTATCTAAAGCCCTCTTTCTTTAGGAACGACACGGTTGTTAAATATTGTGAGTTATAATATTAATGATGAATAAGTTGTGTTGATTAAAGATGAAATTGATTGTTCGATTGTATTGGGATTATTAGTGTTAGTAGAAATTGACATTTATTTCGATGATAGTTGATGTCTGGAGGTTATATTGTTCACTCGGGTATTCGGAGCACTTTTCGTGTCGGAGTACTATTCACGATTTACTATTCATGATTTACTATTCACGAGTTACTATTTATGGGTTACTATTCACGGGGTACTATTGATTCACATTCTTATACTATCAGGGGTGGTGGTGCAAGATTGATAATACTTGCATGACTAAGTTAAAAATAGAGGTATAGATGGAGGTACTATACTGTAATTATTTTTATCACATGATTAGAACTATTGAGTCACATGATTTACTATTGATTCACATTATTTACTATTAGGGGAGTTGGTGCAAGTTTGATAATACTTGCAGGACTAAATTAAAAGTGAAGAAAAAGAGGAAGGTATTATACTGTAATATTTCGAGCCCCAAAGCGTGCAATTATCGAAACTATATTTTCCTATAAATAGAAGCTCATTCTTCCTTCATTTCTCACCAATTCACTAAAGCTATAGAGCAATTATTATAGAGAGAAATTATAGAGAGAAAGAAGAAAAGTATTGTGCTACTTCACCACTTCTATATCCAGTTTCTTCTAAGGTAGGGAATATTATTTGTTGTATTCGAAAGAGGTATTATTTCTTTCTTTTGTCTTCATGAAGAGAACTTCTGTTATTCCATTCTTTGTTATTATGTTGGAATAACCTGTATATGCGAAGTACCGCATACTTGGTGAAATTCTTCTATTATTTCATTCCTTATTATTCTGTTGGAATATCCTGCTCATAATGCGTTTCTTGGGACTGAGTTCCGTCTTTTATTATTCGTTGGAATATCCTCGTCTGCATGCATTTTATGCTTAACTTGATTCCATTATTTATTATTCTGTTGGAATAACATACGCATGCGATATTCATCGCATGCATGTTGATTTCTTTTGTTATTCCATTCTTTATTATACTCAGTTGGTTAAAGTTTTGACTTCTATAATCCATGAAATTAGTGGAATATCCTTGATATTTGCGCTTCATCCAGTATCTTTTCATGAAAATATTATTTTGAGCATTCTTGAATTTTACTCTACAAAGTAGTATCATGTTGACAATTTGGACATTATTAGTTCCTAGATAAATTGATTCTTGAACTTGTTTTATTGAATTCTTATATCATTGTCATCATCCTCATGTTAATATTTTGTTGAAAGTCATATGTATTCGTAATGCATGGATGGACTTGGTATGATTATGACCGAGGATTATTCTTGTAATCATGACCGTAATGTTACAAATGATGTGGTAAAAGTCCTCATCGTCCCGTAGTGCATTGATGGACGCTTTTGGTATGATTATAGCTATGGATTCTCTTCTTGACCAAGTGCAAAGATGAATTGTTTTATGGCACGATCATGGTTGTTGATGAAAACACGATTATCTTTGGCCCGTAGTGCATGGATAATTCGTGGTCGTGATACTAAAAATATCCTTAGCCTGTAGTGCAGGGATGGGTTAGTGATGTGGATTATTTATTAAGCTGAGTCTCAACGATAAAATTGATGATAAATTTTTAAATCATAGAAGATAGTAGATTTTATATTTTACTTGACTCTTCTAATGGATTGTTTATTCCACGGCAGCTTTTGATCTAAAACTTGTTGTCTCATTATATTTTATCAGTTGTTATACTGTTGAAGGCTAATGATAATTTATTCTGCATTATCTTAGTCATAATATTTCTTACTAGGCTAGTTGAGCTCACCCTTTCTTTCACCGTTCTCTTCTTAAAATGAGAACGTAAATGGGACAGTCGGGGGTGACGCCCCAAAATAGTATACAACACCCATTCTCGAGTCGCCAAAATACATGGTATGAAAGCAAACTACAACTTTGATAATACAGATGTCGTGTAGAATACTTACAATACAACCGTGAGTTTGAATACAAATATTGTCTTCTGATAATATACACACCCAAATAAGTCCTCATTAATTATTCATACACTATTTTACGTAAATAGTGAGGATAAATAAAACATCTTCCTGTAACCATCACTCCATACCCCGACTCGATCCTCTTCAAGTTCTCACCTCCCGAGAAGAAAAAATGGAACAAAAAAGAAAAGGGTGAGCTCAACTAGCCCAAGAAAAAGAATATTATGACTAAGATAATATACAACAAATTATCGTTAGTCTTCAACAGGAAAAATCTAATGTAATACAATAGACAACAAGTTTTAGATCAACAAATGCAAATGGAAATAAGAATCCATTAAAAGAGTCACGTAGAGAAAGAATTCTACCGCCTTCTAAGGTTTAAAAGTCCATCATCAATAGTTTATCCCCGTAATAACAATCAATATACATCTTTAATCATCTTTGCACTACAGCCAAAGATATTCATTCAGATCACCAAATGGGTCATGTTCATCTCAACACTGCTCATCTTCGCACTACAAAGCAAAGATATTCATCGCTTAATCGCTCATCTTTGCACTACAGTGCCAAAGATATTCATTTATATCACCATTTAGACTCGAGGATGATGATGAAAATATTTTTAAAGAAACGAATCCAAAGGAAACAAAATGACAAGGATTAAGGATTAAGGATTCGTACTTTGTTTTACCCATGTCCAAAAATACTTCAAAATAATCATATTGGTGTAAAATTCAAGAATGATCAAAACATGGATACAATCAAAGCTAGTATCCGTAATAGATATTTTGACAAAAGAAAAATTTTTTATTTTTCTATGAATAAAGGCCAGATTCGTGAATAAAGGTCGATATGTGAATAAAGGCCGATACGTGAATAAGAACCCCGACACAACAAGTTCCAAATTTGATAAAAAAGTTCACCAATACTTCGCATAATGATATTGAAGAAAAAATATCATTTAAGAAAAAAATAATACCCTTACCTTAAAATAACCGTATTTCGATCGAATTTTGATAGATAAGGTCGATGTAAACTTGCACCGATATAGCAACACTCAAAGTATACTCACAAGAATACGCTTCGATAATATAGAGAGAGAAAGAGAAAACTTTGTTTTTCGTGTGATTTTCAATTCTAACTTAGCCCTCTATTTATAGTGAAAATGCTAGAACGCCAAAAGCGAGACTAAAATAATAAAATATATTATTTCTTTACCAATTTCTCTCGCATGCTAGGTTGGAATCAGCCATCTTTGAATAAAATTAGCAATTTTCATGTGCATATTCCACCAACCAAAAGTGGGCCCCCCATAAATTTAATAAAAACCATTTTATTTTTCCAAAACTTCAACAATTCATAGAAAATAGCTCTCGCTATTAGAAAATTCAAAACTCATGATTTTTCATGGAAAATTCCATTCTCTACAACTTTGCGTAAGAAAGTTTTTCCAAATTCCAAACATAAATTGACCAAAATCCATAAACCAAGCGATTTTATAATCTATAATAAATTTTCACAAGAATTGTGTCCACCGACACACAAAAACATGTGTTAAACATTTAATGCCACAAAATACTCTACCTCCTCATATACTCATATATCCCACATTCATTATAAAATATCACCGCTAATATATTATTAAAATAATATATTTAAATGAATTATTTTATCGTAAAAAATAAAATATTAATTTTCAACAATTGTTACATTAAAAATTTTCTCCATCTATATCCACATAAAATAAATATTTTCTTTATCATAATAATCAATAATTAATTATTTTAAAATAATATTACGTAATCACAAGATCGACAACCAGCCGCTCCTCCGAAAGAGGGGCTTTCCAATAAGGATTTCTCTTTCTTTATCGCTCGCAATTAGTGACCAAACCTCTCCTGTATGTAACTTTCTAGACATTGCCAATAATGTTATCTCGATAATATTATTCAAATAATATGAATTATTGATTTGATAATGGAAAATACCGTAATGACAATTATCAAAACAACAAATATACAAAATATCAACGCATCAATTATCAATCAATATAATATCAAATAAGAATTCATCGTAAATAATTATCGAAGTAAAGGCTTTCACGTAAGGATCAATAATTCAACAATACACGTAATACCGTGCTATCGCAAGCAACCACGACATATTATCAGATTTTAACCACCGTGTAACCCAACAAAGTTAATTCAGAATAATTTACGCCAAGTATTTATAAAACTCAATCTTTGTCGCTTTTCTTTCATCCAACCGCTTTTTCATTTATGGGCCCACTAATGATCAAGCTATTGTCAGACGGAGATTCCCCGACAAAAAGAATATTCCACGACCAAACGAATATTCCCCGATAATAATGAATATTTTATAACCACTTGCTTATTTTGTAAACTTTGCACATTTCACCCATAACCAAAGAATTATATCAAATTAACCCTTATTAATTTAGAATAATGAATAAAGGAAAATTCAATTTTATTTATAATAAGTTGGGGTCTTACAACCTCCCTCCTTATGAAATTTCGTCTCGAAATTAACGTACGTACTGTGTATCGAAAAGGTGAGGTACCTCGCTTTCATCTCCGATTCCAACTCCCATGTCATTTCCTCAATCGCATGGTTTCTCCACAAAACCTTAACTTGTGGTATAACCTTCGTATGCGTAAGACATGCTCTTTCCTATCCAAAATCTCAACAGTATCTCCTCGTATGTTAAATCTTCACTATCTCGTTTGGTTCTAACGCAATAATGTGGTTCGGTCTTTCACATATTTACGAAGCATAGATATGTGGAATACATCAGGAACACGAGACATACTTGGAGGTAACGCGAGTCTATAGCGCTTCCTATTCGGTCAAGAATCTCAAATGGACCAACAAACCTTGGATTAAGCTTTCCTCTTTCTCAAATCTTGTAACTCCTTTCCATGGAGCAATACGTAATAATACATGATCTCCAATATTAAACTCCACGTCCTTTCTATGAAGATCAAGATAACTCTTTTGTCGATCTTGTGAAGTTTGAATACGTTGTCGAATCATTTGGATCTTTTCTCGTAGTCATGCGCATTTCAATTCTCGTCCCAACAATGTTGCTTTCTCCACCTCGTCCCCAAAGATACCGGGAGAATCACATTTTCGTCCATACAACGCCTCAAATGGAGCCATGCCTATACTTGCTTCGATAACTGTTGTTGTGAAGAGAATTCCACCAAAGGGCAAGTACTTATCCCAACTTCCTTTGAAATCTAGAACACATAGTCTTAATAGATCTTCAAGGGTTTGAATAGTCCTCTCTGATTGTCCGTCCTGCTTTTGAGGATGGTATCTTTGAAGCCGAATCAATCAGAATCCGCGCCCATAGCTTTCTCGTAAGCTTCAACCCAAAATCTTGAAGTGAATCTCGTCACGATCCAAACTATGGATACTTGGCATGCCATGCAATCGCACAATCTCATTCACGCATATATACGAGCAAGACGCTCAAGGAATAAGTTTCTCGATAGGTAAGAAATGAGCGCACTTGGTTAATCTATCAACAATAACCCAAATCGCATCTATGCCTTGAGAAACTCGGGAAGACCAGAACAAAATCCATTGTAATGTGTTCCCACTTCCATTCTCGAATCTCAAGTGGTTGCAATGGACCTTTTGGCACTTGATGTCTTCGCCTTTTACTCGCTGACAAGTTAAACACCTCGAGATAAACTCCGCGATCTCTCTCTTCATATTGTTCCACCAAAATGTATGTCAATATCATGATACATTTTGGTACTCCTGTGATGGATTGCAAATCGGTGTGTGTGTGCCTCCATCATGATTCTATGCTTCAAATCGTAGTCGTCAGAACGTAAAGTCCGGAGTTGAATCTAAGTATTCCTTCTTCATCAATTATTGCTTCCTAATAGCCCTTTTGCACTTTTTCTTCTTCATACGCATCACCCTGTGTCCGTAGCTTGAGCAGCTTTAACTTTATCGATTAAAGTCGGTTCTACTCGTACATTCGCCATCATTATGTGGGTCCCTGGAGTCTTTAATTCTACCTCCATCCTTTGCAAGTCATACTAAATGGGCCTTTGCGCATGACAATATCGCACTCAGTGATTGCATGCAGATATGATCTTCTACTCAATGCGCCACCACCACGCTTCGCTTTTCCGGATGATATCAAATAGTGTGATCGTAATCTTTTAACAGACTCCACCAACGCTGCGTTCGCATGTTGAGTTCTTTTTGGGTGAAGAAATATTTGAGGCTTTTATGATCCGTATAAATCTCTACTTTCTCCCCGCATCAAGTAGTAGGTTCCATATCTTCAACGCGAACACGATCACCGCTAACTCCGCATCATGAGTAGGATAATTCTTCTCATATTCTTTGAGTTGTCGTGAGGCATAGGCTATGACTTTCCCATGTTGCATGAGAACACATCCTAACCCCTTTCCGTAAGATCATCAGAGATAACAAATCCATCCGAACCAGATGGTATTGCCGAACAACAGTCTTAAAATGAGTCTCCTCTTGAGCTCTTGGAAGCTCTTCTCGTATTCATCGCCTCCATAAGAATTTTGCATCCTTCCGAGTCACCGAGTTAACGAAGTAGAGATTCGAGAAAATCCTTCCACAAATCTCCGATAATAACCAAATAAGCCCGTAAAGTCACAGACGTCTTTGATCACCGACTTCTTGTTGTTCTAACTTTGTATTGTTTCAATCTTCACGTCAATGAGATACTCCTTGTTTTGACACCACGTGCCCAAGGAATGCTACTTCCTCGCCGAACTCGCATTTCTTCAAATTTCATAAAAAGCTTGTGTTCACGAAGTCTTTGTAGTACCGCCTTCAAATGGTGCTCATGATCTTCACGACTTTTGGAATAGATGAGGATGTCATCAATAAAGACAACAACGAACCGATCCAAATATTCCTTAAATACACCTGGTTCATCATATCCATGAAAGCAAGCAGGAGCATTTGTCAATCCAAAAGACATGACCAAGAATTCATAATGCCCGTGATCGAGTCCTCGAATGCCGCCTTTGGAATATCCTCGCTTTTAATCTTCAAATGATGATATCCGAATCGAAGATCGATCTTTGAAAAGAATTGCGCTCCCTTGTAATCGGTCGAACAGTCATCAATGCGAGGTAATGGATACCTATTCTCGATGGTGACATGGTTCAATTCTCGATAGTCAATATGAAAGTCGATACTCCCGCTCTTTCTTCTTTACGAATAAAACAGAGCACCCCAAGGAGACGTCTTTCAGATCGAATGAAACCGATGTCTAATAACTCTCAGTAGTTGGACTTTTAACTCCTCGAAGTTCAATAGAGCCATTCGATATGGGGTTTTAGAAATGGGCTTTGTGCGGCTCAAGGTCAATAAAGAATTCAACATCACGCTCTGGGGTAGTACCGAAGCTCTTCAGAAATACATCGTGAATTCTCTAACCACGTAAATATTATTCAAATCGACTTGTCTTTATTCAAATCCATAGCATGGGCTAAGAAAGCTTGACATCCGCTTTTCAATAAACGAATAACTTTGTGGCTTGATATGACAAAATGATCGATTTTAGTGGTTTAGTGGTTTGAATTAATGTATGACAAAGTTGGTTAGAATATGAAAACTAACAACCTTACGAAAACAATCAATTTTGGCATGATGAGTGGTTAACCAATCAATTCCTAAAATCACATCAAAAGCAAGTATCTTTAAAGAGATAAGATCAACAGTAATGTGATAGTGCCAACTTGGATCATGCAAGATTTATAAACCGTAGATGTAACGGGTTTCACCCAATCTGAGTTTCAACAGATAAATCAAAATCTAATTTCTCCTGAGTCAAGTTTAAACGCTGAAAGCACAAGCGAGAGAGATAAAAGAATGGGTAGAATCGGTATCTAGTAAGGTATAAACTTCGCAAGAATTCAAGATTAGCTTACCCGCGATCACCTTGTTTGGGTTCTCACGCTTTGTCCAAATACGACAAACGCCTTCCAGAAACCGATTTCGACTTATCCGGACAACCTTGAATCACCACTCCTCACCGAACTTGGTTTCGCGATAAGACAATCTCGAAGCGATGTGGCCTTCCTTTCCACAGTTGTAACATACCTTGGATTGTTGTGGGCCGATTTGCCAATGATATGTCCCTCCTTCCCGCATTTGTAACATCTAACCGGCGGTTGCTTCTCCTCCCCAAGATTTGTTGTTGGCCGATGTCTTTTTGATGATATCTTCCCCGTCATTGTTGAATCTTCTTTCTCAAATTTCCACTTGAGTCACCTCTCCTATTATCATGTCCATGATTACCACCGAGTGGTTACCGCTTTGTTCGTATTCTTTCCTCCTCACCGGTTATCATTGTTTTGATGACTACCCCGATTGTGGGTCCCTCGGTTGAGTATACTCACTATCTCGCCTAATAATCGAGCCCCGTTGACAACATCCGAATACAGAGAGAAAATTTATGAGAGATAAGGTATCGACGAATCTCCGGTTTTAGACCTCTCAAACATACACGCTATTCGCTCCTCATTCTCCACCAAATGAGGTGCAAACCTCGATAATTCTGCGAACCTTGCCTCGCATCGAGACACCGCCATGTTGTTCTCGTTCGAGTCTAATAAACTCTACCTCCTTCATATATTACGGTACTTTCCGAAAAGTACTTGTCATCAAACAGCTTCTGAAATGTTTCCCAAGACATGTTAAGTGCATCCGGTCAGTACGCCTTCACGATTCCCCACCAAAGAATCTACTTCACTACACGAAACATACATAAGGTGGCGAATGGAACCTTCGTTTTTCCGCACCCCAAGACATCGAATATCTTGGTAATTTGCTTGACCCACGCGTCGCCTTGATCGGATCCGGCTTTCCATGGAAATCTGTGGTCCCAACTCTTTGAATTGTTCGCCGTGACAAACCGCACGCATTCTATCATTTCTCCCCGTATTTTGTACACAAGTCTCCTCGTCTGCGATTTTGCATGAACTGCAAAAAGCTTCTAAACATCCGTGCTGCTCATCATTTGCTTTCAAATGGCGTTGTTCACGGGAGAACATTGTCACTGTTGCACGCTTCTCTCATTGGTGAGTATCGGCGCTCTCTACGGTCTCATAAACTCCATTGTTAACGCTTCTCAGCAGCCCATTCTAACATATCACATAATATCCTATATTACGACCGACCAACAAATAAGCTTAGTAGACACACTAAATGCGATTTATTTACTCTGCCTCCCTCCTAGTTCTATTCCCCGATCTCCGCCAGAGATCATATCCTAAGCTCGATACCAACCGTGGCGCCCCCAAAATGTATACAACACCCATTCCGAAATCGCCAAAATACATGGTATGTAAAAGAAACTACAACTTTGATAATACAGATGTCGTAACAATAATCTACAATACAATCGTGAGTTTGAATACAAATATTGTCTTCTGTATAATATACACACCCAAATAAGTCCTCATTAATTATTCATACACTATTTTACGTAAATAGTGAGGATGTACCTAAAACATCTTCCTAGAACCATCACTCCATACCCCGACTCGATCCTCGCTAAGTTCTCACCTCCCGAGTAAGAAAAATGGAACAAAAAAGAAAAGGGTGAGCTCAACTAGCCCAAGAAAGAATATTATGACTAAGATAATATACAACAAATTATCGTTAGTCTTCAACAGGAAAAATCTAATGTAATACAATAGACAACAAGTTTTAGATCAACAAATGCAATGTGAAACAAAGAATCCATTAAAAGAGTCACGTAGAAAAGAATTCTACCGCCTTCTAAGGTTTAAAAGTCCATCATCAATAGTTTATCCTCGTAATAACAATCAATCAATATATCTTTAATCATCTTTGCACTACAGCCAAAGATATTCATTTCAGATCACCAAATTGGTCATGTTCATCTCAACACTGCTCATCTTCACTACTACGTGCCAAAGATATTCATCGATTAATCGCTCATCTTTGCACTACTGTGCCAAAGATATTCATTTATATCACCATTTAGACCGAGGATGATGAAAATATTTTTTGTTAAACGAATCCAAAGGAAACAAAATGATGACAAGGATTAAGGATTAAGGATTCGTACTTTGTTTTTACCCATGTCCAAAAATACTTGAAAATAATCATATTGGTGTAAAATTCAAGAATGATCAAAACATGGATACAATCAAAGCTAGTATCCGAATAGATATTTTGACAAAAAAAAAAATTTTATTTTTAGGTGAATAGGCTCGATTCGTGAATAAGGTCGTCAGATATCGTGAATAAAGTCTGAGATCGTGAATAAGAACCCCGAACACAACAAGTTTCAAATTTGATAAAAAAGTTCACCAATACTTCCTAATAATGATATTGAAGAAAAATATCATTTAAGAAGAAAATAATACCCTTACCTTAAAATAACCGCATTTTACATCAATTTCAGATAATAGTCTTTGTAAACTTGCATCAGATAAAGAACGCTCAAAGTATACTCACAAGAATACACTCGATAATATAGAAAGAGAAAGAGAGAAACTTGTTTCAGGTATAATTTTCAATTCTAACTTAGCCTCTATTTATAGGAAAATGCTAGAACGCCAAAGGAGACTAAAATAATAAAATATATTATTTCTTTACTAATTTCTCTCGCATGCTAGGTTGGAATCACCATCTTTGAATAAAATTAGCGAAATTTCATGTGCATATTCCACCAACCAAAAGTGGGTCCCCATAAATTTAATAAAACCATTTTATTTTTCCAAAACTTCAACAATTCATGTAAAATAGCTCTGTTATCGTAAAAATTCAAAACTCGGGACTTTCCATGAAAAATTCCATTCTCTACAACTTTGCGTAAGAAAGTTTTTCCAAATTCCAAACATAAATTGACCAAAATCCATAAACCAAGCGATTTTATATACTATAATAATTTTTCTACAAGAATTGTGTCCACCGACACACAAAAAACATGTGTTAAATATTTAATGCCACAAAATACTCTACCTCCTCATATACTCATATATTCCACATTCATTATAAAATATCACCAGTTAATATATTATTAAAATAATATATTTAAATGAATTATTTTATCCAAAAAAAAAATATTTTCAACAATTGTCACATTAAAAATTTTCTCCATCTATATCCACATAAAATAAATATTTTCTTTATCATAATAATTAATAATTAATTATTTTAAAAATAATATTACGTAATCACAAGATCGACAACCGTGCCGCTCCTGTGAAGAGGGGCTTTCCAATAAGGATTTCTCTCATCGGCTCGCAATTAGGTGACCAAACCTCTCCTTGATGTAACTTTCTAGACATTGCCAATAATGTTATCCGATAATATTATTCAAATAATATGAATTATTGATTTGATAATGGAAAATATCGTGTAATGACAATTATCAAACAACAAATGATACAAAATATCAATGCATCAATTATCAATCAATATAATATCAAGCAAGAATTATCGTAATAATTATTGAGTAAAGGCCTTCTTACGTAAGGATCAATAATTCAACAATAATATCGCAAACTACCGCTATATTCTTTGTACGACCACCACGCGTATTATCGTATTTTAACCACCAGTAACCCAACAAAGTTAATTCAGGTAATAATTTACGCCGCTATTTATAAAACTCAATCTTTGTCGCTTTCTTTCATCCAACCGCTTTTCCGTTATGGGCCCACTAATGATCGCTGCTTGGCAAATCATTTGAGATTCCCGACAAAAAAAGAATATTCCACGACCAAACGAATATTCCCCGACAATAATGAATATTTTATAACCACTTGCTTATTTTGTAAACTTTGCACATTTCACCCATAACCCAAGAATTATATCAAATTAACCCTTATTAATTTAGAATAATGAATAAAGGAAAATTTAATTTTATTTATAATAAGTTGGGGTCTTACATGATACATTAGTAGTCCTCACTATTCTGTGAAATAGTGTGATAATAATTGTAATGAGGACTCTTTTTGAGTTTGTATACTCTCTAGTAGACAATATTTGTATTCAAACTCACAGTTTATGTTTAGTCGTATTGTACACGACTGTTGTATTATTAAGTTGTATTTGTATTCTATACCATGTATCTGACGACTCAAGATGGGTGATGTATACCTAATTTTGGGGACGTCACAT
Organism: Panax ginseng; assembly: GCA_020205605.1. Taxonomy (NCBI): domain Eukaryota; kingdom Viridiplantae; phylum Streptophyta; class Magnoliopsida; order Apiales; family Araliaceae; genus Panax; species Panax ginseng. The sequence continues at coordinate 4,755,370 of CM035138.1, read as the reverse complement.
CTGGTCATAATCATACCAATCGACAGTCCATCTATGCAATACGGGCCAAATATGACGTTCATCACAATATAAGCATGAGGATGATGACAATGATATAATAATTCAATTAAATGAGAGTAAGGATAAATTTTAAAGATTTATAATTCAATTTATCCAGAATTCAATAATTGTTCAAATTTTCAACATTATACTGCTTTGTGGAGTAAAATTCAAAAATAATATTGTATCGAAAATAATCTGGACAGAAAAGAAATTAATTTTTGTCATGAATAAGACTCCCATTGAATAAGACTTTGAGTGAATAAAGACCTCGTGAATGAATAAGACTCCATACATGAAAAGATTAAAAATTATAAAAAATGCTCAGAATAATATATGTTTTCGTGAAAATTTACTAGATGAAGCGCAAATTTCAAGGATATTCTACTAATTTCACGGAGTATAGAAACAATATTTTAACAAATTGATTGTAGAATTCGGAATCTGAAACGAAATAATATTACTTACATACTACAGAGTATGGAAGAAAATATTATTTATTACGAATATTGAACAAGAATACTATCCCTTACATTAAAAGGAGAGTACTTCTGACTGGTAGGGCGGGGATATTCTTGAAGAAAACGTTCACTATTTTCTACACTCAAAACTTCCTTAAACTCTAAAGAAATACGCTCGATATTATAGAAGAAGAATTCTCTGATTTTGGTGAGATTTTCAATTCTAAACTAAGCATCATATTTATAGGAGAATGAAAGGATACTATTTAGGAAAAATCACGGATTGCAGAGTGGGATTTCAGACGATTCACTGGCGCAGAATCAAAATTTCACATGATTTACTATGCAAATACTATGCATAATAAAATATAATATATTCTATTTTTCATAAAAATAAAACTTATAATAATATATATATATTATAATTTCCCACTACACACGGGACCACACAATTTTCACACACTAACACACTCACCCACACGCACATATCAAATATATATATATATATAATGTGACGCCCCCAAAATAGGTATACATCACTCATTTTGAGTTGCCAAATATATGGTAAATAAATCAAATACAAACTTCTTTTTATACAATACGACAACAAATAAATTTTAGAGTTTTTACACGAATATTGTCTCATGTATGTATTCAAACTCAAATGAAGTCCTCATTACATTTATTATCACACTATTTCATAAAATAGTGAAGACTACTATAACCACCATCTCGGACCGTCACTATGTTCCTCGATTAGTTCCGGCTACGTTCTCATTTCCTGAAGAGAACAATGAAAGCAAAAGGGTGAGCTCAACTAGCCAGTAAGAAATATTAAGACTAAGATAATGCAGAATAAATTATCGTTATATAGCCTTCAACAGTGTTAAGCTGATAAAATACAATAAACATCAAGTTTAACTGCAGCGGAACAAGCAATCCATTAGAAGAGTCAAGTAGAGCATGATATCTACTATCTTCTATGATTTAAAAAGTTTTTCATCAACGTGATTACCACTTGGAAAAATTTTGCTGACGAGGCTGAAGAATGCCAAAAGTGGAAAAAACCATACTCAAGCCATGGTTTCCGATTCAGTTCCACAGACAAAGCTCACACCAATTCCTACTCAAGAAGAAGATGACCCACCAAACTCTACTAATTCCATTCTCTCATTCGCCACAGATTCCTCCTCTAAAACCCTTCATCCTTCGCCACAATTTTTTTCTAATTAATATACCTTTTAACTCTGCGGAAATTTTGAGGGCTTTTTTTATCTTCTTCTTCATCACTTGAAGAATCTGTAGCTTTACGAATCATCAGAGTAACCAAACAACCCCTACAGTTTTAAGGCTTTTTTGGTTGAAAACTTATTTTTTGATGTCTCCACCGGCGGAGAAGAAAACAATTTTGAAGGTCCAGTGAACTTTGTATTTGATTTGGGGCGAAACACTTTGGTTCATTTCGGTGACTTTTAAATCGATCGCTATACTGAGAGAAGTGTAATGAAGCTTTAAATGAGAAAATGAAAATAAGCAAAGGTTGATAATTGCTACTTTAATGGGGTTATAAACCCTCCCTGCTTTTCTTAAACGAGAAAATGAAAATAAGTCGGTTGTTAGAAAGTCATCCAAAAAGAGGGAATCATGTGAATTAAGCTCCATTCCCAAGTCTATTCCTTGCCCAGTTTCAGAATCAAGCTCCATACCTAGGTCCACTCCTTGCTCCATTTGAGAATCAAGCTTCATTACCAAGTTCAGACCTTGCCCAATTTCAGTCAATGCTAATGCATCATCTACATGACCCATATCTAGTACATCCTTTCTCCACTGCAACATTGTTAATGATACCAACAAATTCTCTTACCGATGATGAAGATTCCATTTCGACGACTGAAGATGGGGATGTGTGGGACATTATAGTCCCAGATTCCTTAGATCCAGCAGTTTGATTCAGGGGCTTGAACAAAACAATCGAATTAGAGTTCTTCCAATTCTTCCTAGAGGCTGAAAACAGAGTATCGTACTCTAGCTTTTTCACATTATAAGCTGAAAACCTTCTAGCGAGGTTTGTAAGACTCAACCAAATCCTTTTCCCTGAAAAGGGTCTCAATTTTAGCAATCCATTTACCCCATTTTTGGTTTTTGACCCTCTATATCTCGTGCTAGAGGGTTGGAGTCGAATTTTATGTTTCGATTGGGTTTTTGTTTTCATGATACCAATATAGGTTACTTTCTTCCCATGATTTTGGTTTAAATTGATTTAATCTTGTTTTTGCTTTGAAATCTTGAGTTGTGTTCCAGTAATCAGATCTTTGTTTCATGATCGATCTTTGTTCAGATCTATGGAGAATTTGTTATTATGTTTTTGCCTTTTTCAAAAGTGTTGGTCTTCAGCCTCATCAGTAAATTTTTTCTAAGTGGCAATCACGTTAGTCCATGTGGCGTGTCTGTTAACGGGAGGGGCACAATTGAACTTAAATTTATAATGTTAAGGGTACTTTTGGACAAAAAAAGTATAAGGTACTCGGTAGACATCGCGGTAAAAGTCAGGGGTATTTTTGAACCTTCTCCCATAATAATAATATAAAATAATAATAATATAAAATAATAATAATAAAAATAATAATTATATTAATTTTAGGTATTTATTCAGTAAAAATCGGTATCGAACCGATAAACCGGTATCAGTATCAAAATTTGGCTAATTTTGGTATCAGACTGGTATTTACCGGTTGCATATCTCTAATCAGGACCACCAAATACAAGGGCATAAAAGTCTAATACGTGGGAAATATTTGGGTCAACACAATGCTAAATGCTTGAGCACAGAAATTGTATATATTTGTCTCGTCATGTTTATCATACAAAAATCTTTATGTTTGGATTGAAGAAATGGAATGAAGATTAGAATGAATTATTTTATTCTAGTTGGAATGAGTTATTACATGCTCTCCCTTCCCCAACACCCTCGTGACTCAATGACAAAAAAAAAGTACTCACAAGTCTTTGGGCATGAAATATTGGACAAAAATATTTAATTTTAGTTAAAATTTTTTTTTAAAAAATAATGGTTCAATCAAGTTCAATTGTAACCAAACCCAATTTTTTTTATTTTTTATGAATGAGTCATTCCATTCCCATCTTTATTACTTAAATCAAAACGTAACATAATAATTTGAAAGTCATGGGTTTATTGAAACAACAATACTACTATCACATAAAAAAGACTCACATATTACTCACATACACACATGCATACTGTGGGTATCCGCCTGACATGTGGAAACCACAAAAATGCATGTGTATGTAAGCATTATGTGAACTATTTTTATGTGATAGTAACATTATTTTTATTGAAGTTGTAAAGAAAACAATAAAATATTTATGTTTGGGTAAACTTTAACACGTTGGAGTCCTCCAAATGAGAGAAAGGACGCGCTTCCATTGAAGGTGTAGAACACAATTGGATAAATTGTGGTATATCCTTTCAAATATTTTTTGAAAGCTGGGGTTTAAAAGTCTTTGTATTTATGACTAGCATCCCTTTACAATTTGTTCTTTTCCTTTTCCCATCACAAATAAAGACGGGGGCTATTTAGCTTTGTATTATATAGTATTAACTAGTTGGGTCTTTAAGGTATCCGGTTAATCGTATTTTATAGATTTGAAATTTATCTCAAATTTTGAACGGTTCAGATAATTTATTGAGTGAGCGGAAAATTAAAAATTATTTGTATTTTATTAGATAGAATAGGTAGATGAATGGTGTGATTTATCCCAAACTTTGGACGGCCTAGATGATTTATTGAGTAAGCGGGAAATTCAAAATTATTTGTATTTTATTAGATAGATTTTGAAAAATACATATTATATGTTTCATAAATATTGTAGTATGTGCAAACATAAATATAATTTTATTATACAAATATATATTATATTAAACAAATACTGACGCTTTAAAAAACATCATAATTATCGTCGCAACTTATTGTATCGTCACTGTTGTAATTATGAATATTGACAAAAAAATATCACCACTATTATTATGAACAGTATCATCAAATAATATTAGTTTGTTCATCTACAAAACATATACTATAACAATTGGTGCATTATAAGTTTCAAACCTATAAAATGTACTCGAGAATGAAGAGATGTAACAAACACAATTTAATAAAGAGATGACTTATTGTATGTTAAAATTTTTATTGTCGAGTATATTATTCTAAATTTTTGAGAAGTATATAATTAAGTACTAATTATAATATGATAAAAAAATATTTTGACAAAGATTCTATAACTAAGAACGATTTATATCAATGTACCCCATCCACCTGCTCACTTAATAAATAGTAGAATTTGACAAATTGGGGATGCAAGTGGAAGTGGACTTGTGTAGCATAATTATTCTTCCATGAAAATATATCACCACATAAGTCCCATCTTACTCGCGCGTGTTAGGAACATGCTGTTTGATCGTCTGGTATTCACTATTTGTCATCTTTCAGACATACCGTTGTGAATTACCGGAAAATTTTACGGGGTGAAGTGAGGCGGTAGAAAATGAAAGACTTCCATATGCTAATTTAGTTTTTTTAATAAATAAATTTATTTTATTTTTAGATTAAGTCGTCTTTAAACAATTAATTTTTCTTAAGAACCAAAAAGAAAAGAAAAGAAAAGAAAAGAAAAGAAAATTAAAAAAAAACGCGGCTGCTATACACCAAACCCAGAGTCTCTCCCTCTTTCTCTCTCCTCTCTATTCTCATCGATTCGAGCTGCAGAGATCGAATATGGCGATCTGAGCTCTATTTTTATTGGAATTAACGAATTTTGATCGAAGATCGTGGAACTGAGTTTTTTTGGGATAGGATTATATTAATTTCTTCAACAATTTTTTATTTCAATAAGGGGTTGTTTGGTGGGTGAAATTCACGCTGCTGTTCGATCTGATGGGAATTCGTTGATGGGTTTTATACTTGTTGAAATGGATCACTGTGTTTTCAGCTTTTGGATGATGTGGTGTTCTTGAGCAGGTTATTGGCGTGGGATGAGTTTGAGGGTTTGAAAGGCTTGTTTGGTTGGTTGTGTTTTTTGTTTGGATGATTTCTGTGGGGAGTAGTGATGGAAGAAAGGGGTTAAGTTTAGGGTTTCGTGTTGGAAGAGAAATGGAGGAGACTGAGCTGGAAGGAGAGGCTTGCTTTCACCAGAATGATGAGAATTCAACTCTTGACCCTGATGTTACTTTCTCTTACATTGTAAGCAGTTTAATTAGTTATTTACTTTAAACAAGTATTGATCTTATAGTTTTGCAACTACTTTACATGAAATTATATGCTTAAAGTTGTTTGTTTTTTAGTGATTGGAGTTGACTTATTTGTTATATTTTAGATCAAACTAGTAAAAATCTTAGTTATATTGAGTTTGCATTGTTTAATAACTATACAATTTTTGTTCAATTCGTAATTAAGATATTGTGGATGGTAATAATATATCTATGTGAATATAAACAATGAGGCTTTTATTAATCTGTAATTGGAATCTTAGTTACATTACGAATATTCAGTATAAACCTAATGACATATATGCGATGAAAGTTGAACACTGTACAAAATACTTCTCTCAACTTATGAAAAAAGTAGGGTCTTAGTTTCTGTTTTTAAAAAAAACGCTGCTAGTGGAGCTTGTATCATGTCTAGATTTCTACAGCTGTGGAGCCACAGTGCAATGGTATGAACTTTTGGTTCAGAGACAATAAGCAAAGTTTGTAGGTCATTTAAACCATCAATTGCATGATGATGTATAATTCTATTATTCTGAATGCATGGTGAAAATCTGTAAGAACCTACCTATCAAAAATGAAATGAAGAAGAAAAAGATCTATAAGAATTGAGAGAATAAACTGGAGTTAATTTACTCACTTGTAGTAAAATCATAAATTTTAATTTCTTTCAGCTGTTGCCTTATTAGCTACATTGAATAGTAGCTCTCATGTTTATACTACTTTTCTTTTTGAAGGATAAGAAACTTCAGCATGTGTTGGGACATTTTCAAAAGGATTTTGAAGGTGGAGTTTCAGCTGAGAATTTGGGTAAGTCTAATGAACAGCACTATTGATCTTGTACTTATGAAGAAATAAAAGAAAATCAGAACTATGGATCTTGTAAAACTTAATGAGCCACAATAACATGAAGTTATAGCGTGAAGTGCTGACATGGCAATTCATACAATTTCACAGGGTCAAAATTCGGTGGATACGGTTCATTTCTACCCACATATCAACGATCTCCAGCTTGGTCTCATCCAAGAACTCCACCAAAAGTTCAAAACCACAACGCATCCCCAAACATGCATTTGGAGGTAGATATATTCTTAATGAACTGATTGTTGCCTTTATTGGCTATTATTTATGTTAGGAGGAACCAGGATTACAGTTGGCTATCATGGAAATTTTAGTTTGCATGAGCGCTTTGAGTTATGTTATCATACAGGGTGGCCGTTGTAACTCTGTTTCGTCAAGTGCATCGTTATCTGCTAGACTTGGATCAGCTCCTCTAAGTGTGGCATCGTTGGCTGCACTTAGGGTTTCATCTGTGGATGATTGTGGGAAACGAGAAGAAACCTTGTCATCTACTCATGCCGAGAACAAGTCCGATAATCAATCTGATCAGAAAACTCTGAAGGTTAGAATCAAAATGGGTTCTGATAATTTGTCGACTCGAAAAAATGCTGAAATATACAGTGGACTTGGCCTTGATGTCTCTCCTACTTCATCATTTGAGGACAGCCCCACAGATAGTGAATTCTCTCGTGAGCCTCAGGATTCCCCAGATGAATCTCCTACTAGTATTCTTGAGGTGAGTTATCTTCCCCACACTGTTCTTATCTTCCATTTTCCCTCTCTGTCTCTTTCGTCTCTCTAAAACATTGACCTCACATAATCAATTTCTTTTACCTTTTTTTTTCAATCCGGTGGAGCAGATTATGACATCGTTTCCAGTGCATGGGAGCCCACTGTTATCCCCTCTCCATGATGATTTGATTTGCTTGGTTGAAAAGAAAAAAGATCTCAGGGAGAGTAGATCTGTACCCTTTGCACACAGGGGGAGCCAAGAGAGTTCTCTGATTTCCCTGAATGGATCTGATTCTGCTAGGGGTGATAGAAAAGTTTTTGGAGAAAAGAGACCTAAACCATCTGAGAAGAAGGCTTCTGCATTGGAATTGAAGAATGCTCAAAATGGAGTTGATGTTTTGTTTAAGAAGGAAGCAGATCTTGACACTTTGGCGTGTGACGAACTAGTTTCTAGTGCTTTGAGGCTCCCACTTCTGTCCAATTCATATTGTAGTGTTGTTGACTCAGCAAAAGATGTTACCAGGGCAGGTGATATCTCTAGAGTGGCCGATAAAGGTGGAGTGAAGGAGGAGTCCTCGGATCTAGCAAAAGATGAACCACTGGGATCAGTACCTGCACAAGAAAATGGCTGGGTTGAGAAGCCTAATGAAAAGGCTGGTTCAACTGGGGATATTTGGGAGTTTAAGAAAGCAAATTCTGATGGTGACGAATCTAGGTACCCAGTGAAAGGAGATAATCATAAAGGAGAAAAAACTGATTTTCCATCCAAAGCTGACTCAAATGTGTCCAAGGGGAGAAAAGGTTTTAATGCTGAACTCATGGATCCTGCAAAACACAAGACTGGTCAGAAAGCTACATCTTACGATGACAATGACATGAAAGTGTCTTCTAGGAAGGAGCATCCTTCGTCTGGGCGCAAAAAAAAATCAAAGGGAAGCCAGAGTCATGGTACCCAAGTCATCACAGAGGTGCCGAAAGATAATATGAAGACTGATACCGTTGCTGCACCTAAAAGTAGGAAGAGTCCTGTGTCTAATACTGAAGTGGAAGAGATTAAAAAAGATACTGGGAAGGCTAGAGATAGATATAAAGATTTCTTTGGGGACATGGAACTAGATCTGGGAGATGAGGAAATTGTGGAGGAAATGCCTTCTTCCGACAGGCTGAATAACTATCCGGTGGTTGAAAAAAGCACTTGTGAATTTAGTAGTGCATCAAAAGAGCGATCAAATGGTAAGAAATTTGATCATCCATCTACATCGGAGGCTTGTTCAAGAGTGGCTTCAACTGTGTTTCCACCTGCTGGAAATAGGCCCATTTCTGATGCAGCTGCACAAGTGGCACCTTTAGTCAAAGAAGATTGGGTTTGTTGCGACAAGTGTCAAAAATGGCGGCTTCTTCCTGTTGGTACAAATCCCGAGAGTCTTCCTAAGACGTGGTTGTGCAGCATGCTTAACTGGCTGTAAGTTTTCTTGCATTGCGGTTAATTTTTGATACTTGCAATAGTTGGTAACCTGATGATCTACTTTACACCCAAAGAAGAGTTGGTAGCAATTAAACTTATACAAATGAATAATGCCAAACAACTATACCCATGAAAATGCAATAGAAGTTGATCAAAATAGGATCTAGACTGAAATTATTACTTCAATTTCGTATGACTCGTTTTCATCTTCTCTCTCACATGTGAATAGCTCTTATGACTTGTTTTTAGGGATGGAATGAATCGGTGTACTATTAGTGAGGAGGAGACAACGAAGGCTGTACTCTCCCTTCACCAAATCCCTGCTCCTGGTCCTGGTCCCGAGGGTCAAAGTAGTCAGAATATATATTCTGGGGTGACATTATCAGGATTAACGTCTGTTGACGCTCTGCATGTTGACCAAATTCACCAAGACATTGGTGGAAAGAAGAAACATGGTTTCAAAGATGTTTTAAACGCAACCAACCAAGATGGCTCCTCACCATTTTTAAACTCTAAGAAGAAGAACCCTCAAGCATCAGTTAAAAGCAGAAGCTTAAATGGTGAGAACCAGTCTTCTAGTTTGAATGAAGTTGACTTCCAGCATTCTGGCCAGTCTAGTGGCTTAGTTGGGGAGAAACGCAGACACAAGAAGAAAGAGAAGAACAAACCATTTGAAAACTATCCTGGTGAAGGTAGTGTAAGAAGTGATTGCAATGCCCTTTTCAATCTCCTTTATCTTGCAATATCTCAGTTTGTTTCTTTATCTGACTTTTCCCAGGTGATACCAAGAGCTCGAAGATAAGAAACAAAAGGGAGACTGATCAAGATTTTTCCAAAGCTTCTAAAAAAGTTAAGACAAATGCTGTTCTTCATACTGATGAAGATTGGAAATCTGACTCAATAAATGAGACAGGGAAGAATCGGCACAAATATGATGGTCTTCCTAAGGACTCGAAGCGAGACTCGAAGGTTTTTGTTAGAAATCCAGAAGATCAAACTCAGTTTACGTCAGATGCTGGGTTGCTTCATGTAGAAAAATATATTGATAGAGATATGAAGAAGAGGAAGGTAAATGAATATCAGGATAGTCAGCTCTATACCACATCCCTTGCTAGTGGAGGACATCGTCTCGAGGAACACAGGGATTATATGGAAGGAACCAGTGAAAGCAGCCACCGCAAGGAAAAGAAAGCAAGGGTGTCCAAGTCTGGGGGAAAAGAAAGCTCCATAAGCAAAGGCAGTGGTGGGATTGACAAAAAAGGAAGAAGTGTGAAAAACCAGCAGTCGGGGGCAGATCTTGGAAACAATCTATCTTTGCGGAGCTTGGATGCTATAGATTCAGTCAAAAGGGATATGGGATCCATACAACCTTCTGTTGCTGCTACTTCAAGCTCTTCTAAGGTTTCTGGCTCTCATAAAAACAAAGCCAATTTACAGGAAGTGAAAGGTTCCCCTGTGGAATCAGTTTCTTCATCTCCTCTAAGGGTTTTCAATCCAGATAAGATTACATCAGCTAGAAGGAACCTTGGAGGTAATAGTGATTTTCAGGACATGGTTTCTTTGGCCACAACTAGTCCAAGAAAATGCTCTGATGGTGAAGATTGTGGGGGGAGTGATCGGTCAGGGATGGTCCGAAAGGATGCAACTATCACTGCCATTAATCGTGGTTCTGTGGAGTGCTCTGGGCATGATTTTCAGGACAAGGGTTTGGCTCATATATCTAGTCGGAAAGCTGTGGCAAAGCCTGTGCATTCTCCTGAGTTTGAAACTCTCCATGTCACTGATACCTTACAAGGCGAGCGATATTCTTGCAAGCCTCTGATTTCAGGTCAATGCCACAATGATGAAAGTGAGAAGGGGAATCAATATCACAATAATGGGTCGCGTCGGAAATCTGGGAAGGGGTCTTCTTCACGATCGAAAGATAAAAATCGGGGCACCAGATCTGAATCTGATAAGCGTAATCTAAAGCCATCTGATTTTAATGAATCTGTAGAGAATTCCCCTTGTGATGAAAAATCAAAGGCGAGAAGTATGTCTCAAGAGAAAATTGCTCGTTGTTCTGAAAAAGTTGATAAGAATATTATTGATAAAAACGATCCTGCTGGGAATTTTTTGACTGAAAGTGGTAAAAGAGAGAGTAGGGCAAAATTTGGCTCGCAAGATGGTTCAGATATTAGACAAGTTGTTGTTTCTAATCAGGATTCGAAGCAGAACCTGCTGCTGGATCGCAATGGTGAAAGATCTTCAAAGAGGTTTCCTTCTGACAAAATAAACCGGGTGGATGTATCAGGAAAAGGGAAGTCACACTCGTTACCCCCTTCAGGAAGAGGTCAAAATGAGACAACGCGCTGGCCCCAGCCAATTCATGGATCTCATAAAGAAAATGGTGTCAATATGTCAGTTGATGCCAGTGAAGGTGATGCTGCATTAAAGGAACCAAAACAGGTTAGTTCCCGCCATCCTATCATCGGTCACAAGGTCAGGGATATCGACGCCCCAAGTCCTGTTCGAAGGGATTCATCCAGTCAGGCTGCTACTAATGCTGTAAAAGAGGCGAAGGATCTTAAACACCTGGCTGACCGTCTCAAGGTTTTTAAACTGTTTTTAATTCCGAAATGGGGTTCTTGTCATTCTTTTTTCCTTTTTTCCGCGACTCTGTTGCAACTTTGATATCTTTAACAGAACTCTGGATCAAACCTTGAAAGTACGGGGCTTTATTTCCAGGCTGCCCTTAAGTTTCTTCACGGAGCCTCTCTTTTAGAATCTTGCAACAGTGAGAATACTAAGCATGGAGAGATGATTCAGTCGATGCAAATGTACAGTAGCACAGCAAAACTTTGCGAGTAAGTAATATGAAAGATCTAGGACAATTTCATCTTGTTCTTTTTTTGTGATTTTAGAGAGTGGGGATTTATTACAGTTCACAATGTCACCAAGAAGCTTTGCAAGTATATGGTTGTGTGTATTTATCTGTTTGTGAATTCGTTTATAAATTATGTGTTCGTCTGATTTCCTCAACCATAGGCCTGGACTGCTTAAATGTCAGTCTACCTCTTACAAGGAAACTCCTCAAATCCTATTTTACTTTCAAAACTTTTTTTGTTCTAATTTTACCTTCAAATTTGAAACAAAGGAACCCTTACTTACTGCAGGAATATGAAATTTTAACTCAATTTTGGGGAAGGATTTCTGTCTTTCTAAGGTGTGAACAGTAATTTTCTTTTGATTCAACTAAAATGCATCTTTTTTAAAAAACCATCCAACTTCACTTATTTGTTTGTATATCCTGTTGTAGTTGCACATTTGGTTCACTTTTATTGTTTGTCAAAAGTGCTATAAGAATTCACAATGATTGACATCAATATAGAAACACAAATCACTGTAAATTTGATCAGTAGTTCAGTACACAGATAATCAGTTCAATTGTGAATTTGGCAGCTGTTTTTATATAAAATTGTAAAATGACTCCCGAGGTTGTTGAAGACAGCAAGTTGCCATCAAATGAAGCAGGAATATTTTTGCTACTAATTTGTCTTGTTACATTTATCATGATCATATGTGGTTGGTTAGGGCTTGTTTGCTCAAATTTAAATAAGCTTGTTTGGCACCTTGAATCAATCCGGTTCGATGTTATCTGACCAGCCAATTCAAAGCTATTTATCTTTCCCTAAAGAACTACCTTGCATTAATAGTATATTTGAAAACATGTATTTGGAAATGAATAATGAATAGAGGAACACCTTTTAGTGTCTCAGAGGCTGCTAGTGTTTGGGAGTTTTGAAGTCCACTAGATTGATATTTGTTGCAGATGTGTGCAAGTTACATAAAATTTGACATACGTTAGATTTATTGTTCTTTGCCTATTTATTTGTTTGTTTCTGTAAGGAGGTTTCCCCTTGCCACTTGTATTCCAGGGGGATGGGGGTGGAAGGTAGAAGTCAAGGTGTTTAAAAGGCCAAGTCTACACTGAGTTTTGAGTTTATTAGAGGACATTTTTGCTTTTAGATTCACTAATTAGTTATGTCTCATTCCTGTAATTTTGTGGAGTTCACATAACTTGTTCTAATCTTTCCTTGATGTACTGAATTATTTATGTAGACAATTTAGAGGCACGTACCTTTCATTTCTTGTCTTATTGCTAACAAATCTTGTTAATAGGTTTTGTGCCTATGAGTATGAGAAATCCAAAGATATGGCTTCTGCTGCTCTGGCGTATAAATGTGTAGAGGTGGCATACTTGAGAGTAATTAATTCTTCACATGCCAGTGCAAGCAAAGATCGGCATGAGTTGCAAACAGCTCTGCAAATAGTTCCTCCAGGTATATCTAGAGATGAATAAACTTACTTCGTTATATATGTAGATTTTATGATATTGCTAGGAGAGTACTTTATAGTTTTTATATATACATTTTAGTTTCTGCTAGAAATCTAGTGCCAAGTTTTCTCTAACCTTTACACTGCCGGTGGAGACGATGCGCATACTGTGAAAAACTACCATGCACATAGATGTAGTTTGTTTTTACGTTTGACCTATGCAATAGGATGATAGCTCTTGCAATGGTGGTTAATTGTAAACGGATTAGCATCTATCTTGACACCCAACTTTGTTGAATGTAGCTCTTGCGGTGGTGGTTAATTGTACATGGACCTTGATTGCTTTGCTTAAGATATTTTTTTTCCAATTTAGTGTCTTTCCAGTACAAACATGTAGATCGTCGAGGAGGCAGTGAGGGAGAGGGATTTTTTTTGCTCACAATCCCTGTATTAAGAATGCATACGAAGAAAAGATGATTTAACCGTGCTAGGAGGGTGGTCATGTCTTTCCAGATACATATTACATACATATATATTGCCTCATTCTTTTTTGGCATTACAGTTAATATTGTATTAACTAAACATGCTAAAAGTACGTGCCTCTAAATATCAAACAGAAGATTATTTTATAATTTCCTCATCTTACATACATTTATATTCCACTTTTCTCGTATTTTCTGTGCCAAGCAATTTGCTAATCTTTTTTCACTTCATCAATAAGTTTTTTAATTTCAAAGAATAACAAGTTATATTCACATGATAAAAACCACCTTTTTCAAAGGGGTGGGAGAAATGGCATAAGCCATGAGGAATAACCCTCAAAGCCGCTGGTTACAATCGCCGCACAAAACTAAGTTATCAAAGGAAAAAAGGCAGCTTCTTCTGGTGCAAATATGATTTCTGTAGTTGATCTCACATGGTTTCCATTATTTCCATTTTAGGCGAGTCTCCTTCTTCCTCTGCCTCAGATGTCGATAACTTAAACAACCCAGTGACAGTTGACAAAGGTGCCTTAGCCAAGGGTGTTAGTTCTCCTCAAGTTGCTGGAAATCATGTAATTGCTGCGCGAAACAGGTCAAACTTTGTGCGGCTGCTTAACTTTGTAAGTACACAGAAATTTGTTGTCTTAGATGTTTATGCCCGAAGTGAAGCAAAAATGAGAACAGTTCTGCGCTTCAGGATATCTCTTGATGATTTTTAATTATGGTGTGATATATTATTTTACTGTTTCCAGCAAATGATACTTGTACATTCTGCAACATACTGAAATATCCCATACTTAAAACGTATGATTAACAGAGAAATAAGGTTCATTGATAGGAGATATGAGTCCAGAATGGATACAATTGAAGTATGTTCAGTTAGTTTTTCTTCATAAAGTCCCTTAATAGCCACAAGAAAATTACCGTCTCGTAGCTCCATAAGGTTTTCCTCTTTTGGGGTGGGTGTGCAGAGGTGGGATTGTTATGGGTTTAGAGAAATGCTAGACGATGTTGGGTCCTCTTAGTATAACTTTTTACAAGTCTGGAACATAGGCACACTGAATGAAAAGTGCTTCAGTTCTGTGTTCATGTTATTAAACTTTAATATTTACCAATGTGGCCTGGCATTTGTCTTGTACTATTTGAATCTTAAAGTGTAAATATCTGCAGGCGCAAGACGTCAATTTTGCAATGGAAGCCTCCAGAAAATCACGAATTGCTTTTGCAGCTGCTAATTCAAGAGTAGAGGAGACCAAATATCGGGAGGGTATGCCATCTGTTAAAAAAGCTCTTGATTTCAACTTCCAAGATGTGGAGGGATTATTGTGTCTGGTACGGCTTGCAATGGAAGCCATAAGTCGTTAAGCCGACAGCTATAGCTGTAGTAATGCTATATTTTTGAGGGGGAAGTTTGTTTATCCCCCCAACTCCAATCATATCGGGTGGAAAGTGAAGAATTGGATCCCTCGGCGTGTTTTCAGTTCTTTGATTTTGCCTCTGATTTCCAAGTATCGGGAAAGAGTAGTAGATCTCACTTTATTCATCTGTTAAGAGGTGGATTTTACCAGCTCCTTCACTTCATGCTATGTACAGTTGTAGGATAAATGTCAAATTGGATGTCTGCTATCTGACACGTATATAGGCCCAAAAGTTCATCAAGAAATGTTGGCAGACATCAATTATGGCTTCCGCAAAAAGGAATCACATTTTGTTAAAAATGTGTGCACATGGCCTTTCACACTTTATCTAGAGTTTAACCTATGCAGGGATGGTTGGAAACCCATTCGAAGTCATTTTGGAAAGTTTTGGAAAGGTACTCTCAAAATTTGGCTTGCCATCATTCTGGCACTCTTTCATGAGGGCATTTGGGATCCCTCCCTGTTATATGTTACTTTAATTTTCACTTGGAAAAATAAATAAAAATAATAGTTATCAGCGGGTTTATGAACTTGAAAAGAGCCCAACTGTACAACGACCCCACTGACTTTCCTTGTCTAATAGCGATACAAGGAGACTAGAGGCTTGGCAAATCCCAGGTAGATTAATTTCATCTCACTATTATCATTAATCATGTCTTTTCCAAATGTAACTTTTGTCAGTTTGTTGATATTTCTCCTTCGTTCAATTCTGTGCAGGATGTTCTATGCTGCTTCAGCCATTGAAACAGTATTGATCTTTCAACGTTGATAGACAAGTAGGGAGAATTTGGTTTAAAACAAAAAATGCAAAAGAAACAATAGTGTGCATATTGCTCCCCATTGATTGGTTCACTGGCGAATTCTTTTTATAAGGTGCATAAAGTTTAATCCATTAAGATTTATGCTGGGTTCTTAGTTGTTTTGATTGAATTGTATATACTCATTACTAACTGTTTATTGGTTTTGTTTGCAGTTGCTATTGGTGTATATAGTCAGATTGTTTTGTTAGAATCATCTGGTAACACAAGCTTTCTTTTGGGATATACGTCATATGAAATTATCAGTATTAAAAGGTGAATTCACAATATCCGTGTCATTTCTTAAGTAACATCAAGTATTATACACTACTTCCATCCAAAATCTTTCCTGTTGATTTCTTTTACAAATATAACGTTTGCTGAGGAACACCTGAACATGAGTTTTTTTCTTAATGACAAATTTTAGTCACTGAAGTTTAAAATTGAAAAGAAAAAGAAAAATCTTATTTAAAAGAAGTATGTTGTATGTTGTGTCTTAAAGAAAGTCAAGAAAAGGATTACTCTTTTAGGGACGGAGAGTGATTTTTTTTTAATTCTGAATGCTAGCTATATTACCAAGTAGAGAGATATAGTTGTGCAATGATTGTGGTTAACATTTTTCATGTTATTTTTGTATCCTTAGATTTTGTTTTGTTATTTACTAAAAAACAAGATCCCTTCTTTGAACTTCTTTGAAGCATAAGTTTAGCACCTACAGTTTTGTCTTTATTATTTATTTATTTATTTTTACAGAATTTAGTGGTGTTACTAATTTAGAACTGATGTTTAAAACAGAGACAAGAAGATAGAACAAAAACAGACTGTTGGCATATTCAATTTGTTAGGCATAACCGCATAACTTTTGAGATTGGAGATGCTCAATTCAACATGGATGTCTGAAATTCAAGATTATTTCTTATGTTTCACATACTTGCTACTGTAATTTCCTTTTCTAGATAGATTATGTACTGTGTATCCCAAAAGCAGTAGGTCATAACAGTATTTACCCCTGATAAAGGCATAAAGCACTCGTGTGCTTCATTCTCAAATACAATAATTAAAATGACAAGATTATCCATAAAATACACTGGGTCCTGCCACCTGAGTCTCGAATTTCAGACAGTAGTCACAAGTCTTTGGTTCTTTAGCCTCTTTCTCCACCATCTCACTTCTGGAACCTCGCCTCTCTCTAACCTCCATTATTAACGTTATCAAATTCATCATTTAAAATCTCTTCCTTTGAGCTTTCTATCGGATGGTGCTTTAGCTTCTGAAGCACCTTCGGGGGATTTTGAGACTGTGATTGTGTATTTGAATTTCTGTTACAGATAAATGTGATGCTTTTTCGAGTTATAGCTCTACAATAGAGGAAACAAGGTGGAGGGAGGGAATTGGCTGGTATTTCTGAATTGTTTATTGGGAAGATAACAAAGAAAAATGGTTTGTGAAATCACACTACAAAGGATTGAATACTTGGCCTAAAAATTTACAGAAATTCAAATTCGAGGATATGGTTGCTCCTCCAAATGCAAAGCATTTGTGTGTATAGCATGACCTAAATACCTTTTTTGGAGGAGCACAGTTAATGTCACCAATTTTATCAATTTGCGATGAATAGTGATTATGGTTGCCGCCGAGCGCATGTGATTTGATTCTTAAATTTGATGCTCTCAGATTTGAACAACTTAGGTGGCAACTCAATTCTGTTTTTCTTCTCTTTTTGAAACAGGTGCATAAGTGGAAAAATGGTGTAGATCAACAGCATTGGATTGCGTGAATAATATTAATTTTATGTTTTTTCCTGCTTAGCTTGAATAAAATTTTCATTCTTACAAAATTGTATAGCAGGAGGTACTAATTGGTAATTTGTTCGTTTTCCCTTCCTCCAATCCCTTGCATGTATAACATTCTTCTTCTATCTTTGTAATAATGGCCGTCTGAGAAATGAAAGTGGTAATAGTTGTTCAGGTGTATGTCTGAAACTTTTGAGACAGCGCGTGCCTTTATATAGATTTGCCGGAACTGACATTGTCATTTTGAAAAATTAGTCTTAATGATGATGTAAATCATTAGCTACAATTCAAATGACTTGAAATCATTTGTTCCAAGTAATTTATACTAATCGTTGATTATATGGATTGGAAATAGGTGTTGCTTATTATTTCCTTCATTAAAATGTTAGAATGTTAACCTTTCCCCTCTCCTCTTTCATGTAAAGCCAACTAAAATCCACATTATTATGAGTGGTCAACTTGCCTTGCTCATAAACATGGAAGAACCCATACGAGATGGGTAGTACCGTGGTAGTACATTTAAGAAAGACAAACCAAAAGCACACGGAATGTCAAGCTACAGAAGGTTAATTATATCAAGCACTGTGCTACAACAATACACACCAATTCAGAGGAATTTTGAATCCATTTCCCCCCTAAAGAATTATACAATGATTGGACCTCGTAACTGTAACAGAAGTTCTAGCAACCACCAGTGCCTTGGCATCTTCCGTCATCATCTAACTTCCTAATAATCACACAAAAAAAAAAGGAAATATGATATATGTCAACTACACAGAAAAGGCTATGAATATTAATATCAAAAAATTTATCTGCTCCTGTACGCAACTACCAAGTCTTGCACCAAAGGGCAAACTATTGGCATTTCAAGAAATATTGACAGTTTGGGATCCAATTCAACATCAGTTCCGCTATCCATTCCCAGCACACTTGATATAGATTTCCTGCAGAAGCTCCACTTGGAGATCAACATGTCATATCAAGCCAAGTACTTGAACAAATTTGGGTTCTCCTTGTCCCTTTCCAAATAATCCCGCGATATCAAATCTTCGATTCGCTTCTTTATTACCTTAAAATCAGGCTGCAAGCAAAAAGAGAAGTGAATCGAACATCAATCAAATGCAGCAAGAAAAATAAAGATCCTTGCAAGAAAGAAAGAATATGAACGTAAAAACTTTCCAAAAATCTTTTTAGTGTGTGCGTTTGTGTTATAAAGCCCTTCCTATGGAATGTTCCCCCCTTTTCAAAGATTAATCTTCCCATCTGCATATTACAATATTGATATGAATTATTAAATGTAGTACCTTGAACATACGGCTTAACTGCTCAACACACTCCATCACTAACTGTTGATGGCCTAGAACTTTCCGACTTTTCATAATACGCACAATTGAGGCATCAATAGCATAGCGTCTATCCTTGTCAACATCTTCAACAACCTTCTTCCTTTCATCCACAGGTGGAAGAGGAACCTGTACAGACGAGAATTATATCACTGTATAAGCATGTGAAAAAAGGGAACCAAAAACAAGAATAATGAAAATACTAAACAGTTTCAAACCTTGATTCTCCTCATTCTGTCCGTAAATTTGGAATTGAATTCAAAATAGTCCGTTGAGGAGACAGTTTTTGAACTTGGGCTCTTATTTAGGATCTTGTACTTGGCACATGAGAGAGACTGCAGCACTCTAACCAAATCATCATCTGCTAAATTTAACTGAGTCTTGATTTCCGAGTAACTCAGTTTATCTGAAGCATTAAATAGCAACAACGCAGCAGCCTGAAAAAATGGCCACCAAGTGTTCAAAGTTCCATATAAAAAGCTAATCATCTATCTACAATGAGTCAAATTCACATTCAACTTACTTGATAGGTGACCACAATAAGTTCAATAGTTTTTGCATCAAATTTTCCATTTACATTACAAGTCCCCAATGAGTAAATCCAAGTAAGTTTTCTGTGTTTTGTTTTTGTTTGATAGAATTCCTTAAAAACCTCTACACACTTGACCTGAAACAAAAAATAACAAACAAAATTAAGTATCAATCTTCTTTAACAAGAAACTGAATTGGTAATAATTGATGTATCCACAGAATCATTAGAAAATAGTAGGTCCTACCATCTCCGATGGCAGGCTGAGATCAGAAGATTTATAACTTGGCCAAAACCCAGTAGTGAGAACAGTAACAGTCAAATCCATCCCTGGACTGACAATTGGGCTATTTTTAAGATGATCCTCAAACTGGTTCTGGTTTTCTTTGGCCAATGCCAAATCTGTCACCTGAAAAGAAAGAAATAACAAGCATAGGTGTACAGGTTTTAACTGCCACACAAAGGTAAAGGAACCCAATAATTTAATCACAAATAGTCAAAAATTAACACACTCAACCCACCATTCCCTCCATCTTTGATGTGAATTGACCCCCACATTGTTGCTTCAGCTTTGTCAGGATAAGTCTTTCATGATCATCATTAGCACTCTTGTCAAACAGTAAACGTCGAGAAAGTTTTTTCCTAAAAGCAGAAAGAAATCGGACCTAAATAAGTTAGAGTTGCTAAAAAAATTAAGGAGCTTAATATTCTCCATGATAATAGTACTTGACACATTATATGTGAAACAAAATAAAAATATTACTGATAATAACATAAACACATACCTGTAGAACTCAGCAAAGAGATCTTTATCACTGATATATGCAAGGAGCTTAACTACCTGTGAAGTAAAATACCAGTAGCGCAAATTAATAAGAATTTCCACCGCCAGTTCTATGACAATATTAAAAACAGCAGAAAATAGGCTAACCTTGTCTAGTGTTTCCTCAACAGCTTCATCACTCAATTTTTCACTACCACCCTTCTTGAGGATATTATCGCAAAATGAAGCCAGTAACTCAGCACTTGAGCTGCCACAGACAACTTTGTTGCAGAAGACCTCAAAAGCCTCTTTCAGGGCCTAGAGAAGAACCAAGAAAAGTAAAATTAGTCACACAACAAAAAAGAACACATATATATAAACAAGTCAAGAACACAGACCTTATGAAAGAGCGTGTGGTTTGAAAAACAATCATTTACATATGTCATATACTTGTCATGCAATTCAATGACTTTTCTGACAAAAACCTGAAAAAGAAAACCGAATCAAATTCTATCTTCCCTACTATATCTTCATAATTTCATGTTGTATGGACTATTAACATTACCTGATCCTGTGGGCCACCTACATTGTTTGGCTGTAGACATAAAATGTATACACGTTACCACTTGTAAATAAATAAAAACAAAACAATAATAACTTCTATCACCAAAATGTATACACGTTACCACTATTTGCGCTAGCTCAGTTGGTATGGACTCTTACAATTACGCAGGAGGTCCTAGGTTCAATACTCCCCTCCCGAATTAGCAAAAAAAAAAAGTGTGCATTTAAATCTTAATTTGCTTTCTAGTCCTTTTGGGTTTTACTAGAGTATTACTATTGTTAAATGTTTTAGCGGATCATGGGGGAGGGCACAGACAAGAAATCTCTAGGAAGGTGAAAGATCTACCGAGAAGCTTTACACCAAAATTTTCCATCTTAAAGCACTACAACACATCTTAGCTGTGGCAAATTAATACAGGGACTGCAATGACTACTCCTTGGACATACTTATCTCTTTACCATATACCCCCTCCTATTTCCAAATGATTCTCCATTTAGTTAGTATCCTATTTTATTCATATTCTTACAATCATAATTATCCTATTACAGTTCATATTCCTACTGCCAATAATATCTAATTCTTTTACTACTATTAAAATATAAAATATAATTATAATTATTCAAATTTAAGTAAGATTATACTATTACCTAGATTATAGATAATATAGTTTTACGAGAAAATAAGTCTCTTATGAAAATAAGCTTACCTAATATTAATTAAATAGAAGCATATAGATACTAACCTGACCCTCTTACAAATCTTTAACAGTCGCAAGGAACAAGAATGTTGTTAAAATTATCGGACAAAGAAAGGTAAATTAGAAACCTTACTTTGTTACTTGCTACATCTTCTGCCTGTTGGACCAATGCTGTACCTTCAGAAGTAACATGCTGCGTCATGGAACACACACAGTCAACAAATGATAAATAATCGTTTCAGAGAAGTTCCTTTGACTTGAAAGCGGAATTTGTGCCTGTGGAATTTATCGAGTAATCGGGGATGAAAAAGAAGACACAAGCATATATAGAGACAAGAAACCCAAAAAACCTGTTTAAATATATTGGCAACTGGTTCCAGTCCCTTGGTTATTTTAGAGAATAGCCTATACATCCGAGAAAGATCTTCGACCTGATATAAAAAGAGAAAAAGTAAGCTAATGGGTTACCTGCAACATATGCACTGATTCGCAAATAGTACAGAATTACCACCAAATACCTTGTCATCTCGAAGCAAAGCCCGGCACCCAGAGTGTTCTTTTTCAAGTAATTGGCTAGTATAGACCACCAATAATTCATGTTGCACTTTCTACAAATCACATACACACAATATCAGTTAGGATATACATTAGACAATAGATTTCCATAAAAGATCAAGAGAATTAAGATGGCAACAATGACAACAGGTTTCCAATCAAAAGAACATTTTAAACAGTAAACCATAGATGTTTTCCATTCAAAGGTCTAAATGATCATGTTTTTCAAATTTATTATTTGATTTTTTGGACAAGTAACATGATCATACGCCTTTCACCTTATATACACAGGCTAGATTCTATAATGTAAATCTGAGACCTAATAACAAAAGTTGGAACTTATATGGAAAAAGATTCTTCTATCTTTACATGGTTTCAAAGTTATAAGCTCCTATTATCGATCATATCGTCTAACAAAAGTAGTCAAGGAAAATGATACACAAAACAAATGCTAAGACTGTTCGTATACAAAAATTAAGAACACTCAACTTTCCAATGTTTTTTTATACATCAAGATAAA
Organism: Panax ginseng; assembly: GCA_020205605.1. Classification (NCBI taxonomy): domain Eukaryota; kingdom Viridiplantae; phylum Streptophyta; class Magnoliopsida; order Apiales; family Araliaceae; genus Panax; species Panax ginseng. Next base: position 4,732,773 of record CM035138.1, on the reverse strand, counting down.
TAAATCAATCCCTTATTTACAACATTGTCAGATAACATGTAAAAGGCATGTCTGCGTAGAGCTATAAACTTGGAAGCCATATATATGAAGTTTCTGACAAAAATAAAAACTAACCTCCAAAAGCTTTGGCTCACTACTTAAGTGCAAATAATGTGATACTCTTTCCTTCTCCCTTTTTAAGCATTCCTCAGCCTATTGTTTCAATGATAGAAGTTAGACTGGCAGAAGTCATCCAAAACAAGCACACCAAGGAGACACAATATAAAAAATAACTTGCCTTGAGCATGTAATCCGGACAAGAATCTTCAACGATCCAGTTTAATGCTTTTCGAGAATAGTAAGAAGCAGAATCTTTAAGCATGGCTTCTTCAAAATCATTTTCATAGTCATCCATTGGTCCCATTCCAATTTCAACAAAGATATCTAGAACGTTCTTCAGTAGAGCTCTGTCAATCTGCTCTCCCTCTCGTTCTTTATCAATCTGTTCCACAAGGATTGTCAGCTTTACCATTAACTCATTACGAGGACAACAATCACCAGATGAGAAAAGGAAAGAAACTTACGAGTGCGATAACAGCATCTCTAGCTTTGCTCTTCAGCTCATGGTAAACCTGAATTTGCAAAAACAGATATTACTGTCATGGACCCATAGTAAACCAGTGGAGAAAAGATTTTTTGCTTAGCAATAGGAAGAACACAGAGAAACTGCTAAAGGTACAAACCAAGTCACGGAAGCAATTAAGTCCAACTTCATTTAAAGCCGGAAGCGACCTCCGAGCAATGAAATAGCGATCAAGATAATGGAAGAATCTTGAAAGCCACCTAACCATAACTTTATGGTTGGCCCATCTTTTCACAAGCTCCCTCAACATGAACTCATCATGCTTCTCACTTAGAGACGGCAACACCTAAGAACGTAAGTAAAATAGCAAATATGTTGTCATTCAGAAGATATTCCATCTAAAAATAAATCAAAATATAAGCTTCCTGAACAACCAGAAAATTCACCCAAAAAAACTGGAGCCAGCATAAGAGAAGAAATGGCTAACATGCATATATGCCTCTCCAAACTACAAAGATTACCTTTAAACTAGTAATTCAAAGTAGAAATGTCACTACTTCCTAAAACAACCTTCTGAGTGAGTACCAGTTTCAAGACGAGCTCTAGTAGATAAAAGGATGAGTGTTACCATCTAATTTAAAGTAATATATGTTGAATCCTCAAATATGGACAAAAGAAGAATATGAGCAGACCTCCTAAATTGAATCAATGAAACCAAATTCAACCAAACAATTAAAGTCGTTTATCCTTATCCGTATTTAACTGTACCAGCCACACAGAAAACAAACGAGGCTGCTACAGAAGCACGTGAACAGTCAAGATATTTAAAAACAGCTAATATAGTATTCAGGACTCCATGTTGGAATTTCGTTGTGTGTCTTAAGTCTTAACATGACACCAAGTTGACAACTGTTTTCCAAAAAATGATAATATAACACATCCTGAAATGTAATGGTGAAGGCAAAATGATCTCTTCCTTTTTTCCATAGTCAAACAGTTACAGGTCAAGAATCTATATTAAATTGTAGCCACGCTGAAAAACACTTAAGGCTGCTAAAGAAAGCACAGTCAACAACCAAGGTTTTTTTTTTTTGGCTAAATAACAACCAAGGTCTTTAACAACAGCTATTAATTATTCGGGATGCCATCATAATGATCTCTTTTTCCTTTCATAGTGATACAATCCTGATCAGCAAGTTATTCACATGTGGGCAACATATTATCATATGCTTTATAACCATCAAGCTTGGAAATTAAAGCCAGTATTATGTGGGCATTTATAACTTTACATAATCAAATTACATGCAAAGGAAAGAAGCAATTTTCATGCGGCAAAAGATCCTAACATGGCAAGGATTTTGGGATTTTAGGAAAAAGATTTTGTTTCCTAAAATATTAGACAAATTCTATTAGCCTAATTTTTAGGGATTTGTTTTCCAGATACTTATCAAATTCTATTATAATTAGGATTTCTTTCCAGTTTAGATTTACTTTCTAAATAAGGTTTCTATTGTTTTATAGAAATAGGAATTTCTTTTCCAAATTGATTTCTACTTCCTTGTAGAAATTAGGGTTATGATTTGTAATTCCTATTAGGATTAGAATAATTTGTTCCTATTGTTATTAGGATTTGAATTGTTTTGAGTAGTATAAATAGAGGTCCAAATTGATGTAATAAAAAATATTATTCGTTATTCAATATATTTGTGAGGTTATTCTCTACTTTTGGTTCTTTGAAGAATTCCTAAGTAATTCTTAGTTATTTCTTTGAGATTTAATTTGACTTATCATACAACAATTCATAGTTATGTGTGGCATTTTCTACCGCATCAATCGTCGATTGTACCGAGATTACCGTTTCAATATAAGCGAGGGGTCAGGGTGTCGTTGGTGTCCATTCAACGCAGATTTCCGAACGCGAGCAATTGTACCAAGATTATCGTCTACATATAGGCGAGGGGTTAAGGTGTTGCAAGCAATTCACCCAACAACTGTGCTAGAAACGATCCGGGCGACGACCACATCACGCAAGCGTGTTGTGAAGTCTATCACATAGTGACAAAGTTACAACTTACAAGTTCAAAGTCCATGCTCAAACTTTGATCATATGTCTATAAGTGATCAATAAAAAAATCCATTCTATGCTGACTGAGAATCTAATAACGATCTGCTTCTAGACAAATTTAAGGACCTTCCAAGTTCAAGAAAACACAAATAATGACCTCAACCATATGAGATAACCTCCGAGATTGTAAAACCATTTAATTTAGGATAAATCATTCCCATTATTTTAGTATATTTGTACACACATTGCAATCTACAACTTATATCGTTATATCTGTCAAATTAATGTAACAAATGTGTACTAGTATCTATGATCGATCCAAAAACTTTTTTAAGTACAAAAATATGTACATTTACGATAAAGGCATGATACCCACTCTTTAAATTTATAATTATCTATCCTACTGCAACATTTAACTCCCTTTAAGAATGTTCCGGAGCCAAAATTCCCAAACCATTTCCTACAGCACAACCCTATGATGCATAAATAACTGTATCTTGAAAGAAATCAATATATATATATATATATATATATATATATATATATATATATATATATATATATATATATATACACGGTCCTAATCTTAAACTCATATATTATCCAACTCACTGAAGACCCCTCTTTAGCGATGGGACGATTTACTGTTCGGTTATATAAACCGTCGTCTATACTTTTAGCGACGCTCTATGTTGTCCGTCGCTAAAAGTATAGATGACGGTTGTATAACTGAACCGTCGCCGGGTCCGTCGCTAAAGGGGGGTGAGCTTGGGTGAGTTGGATAAGGGGTGAGCTTAAGATTCGGACTCTCTCTCTCTCTCTCTATATATATATATATATATATATATATATATCCTTGCAGGCAGGCAGTTAACTACTCATTTAACCATTAAGTTGACTCACCGACGAGTTAAGGTATTCTACAAATGCGTCCTTGTACTTCTCATATAGCTGTTGAGAATAATCGTGAGGGGGCTTCTGGGTGCACATATTATAGATAGTCCTGTATTTCATAATTAAGAAGAAACTCTATGTTGGAACAGCAATAGTATTTCTAGAGATTAGCCAAATAGATTAAAGGAAAATAAGATAAAAGGAAATTAAATCCACAAATAATAATTCAGCAAATGTAAGTGAAAAATAGCTACAAATAACTGTATGCAAAAATGAAAGCGAAATACGTGTAGAGCATCATGTACTCCTCTGAGCTGAACTGTGGCTCTGGTAGCCCTTCAAGAATGTTCTTCAGCTTTGTGATCCCCCCCTGCATGAAAGCCCATCCTTCCTCCAGCTGAACAGTCTTCATCTGATTTGTCGTCATACTTACTCTGATTCCCAAAAACCACTATCTGCAATTAATGTAATTTAACCATCACACTACCATCAGCAATATATATATATATATATATATATATATCACCAACCCAAACTCGGCTACAAAGTGCAACATTATCTAATAATTGACAAATGATAAGAATTGTATTAGAGCTTAGACTTAACCACATGGGGTGAAGCCCTCCACATGCCGCATACAAAAAGGCAAAGGAGAACAAAATACCTCCTTTCCCAAATCAACGCCAAAAGGTTATATAATAAAAATCATGGGAGCACCCAAATAATATCACAAAAAACTACCAAAAAAAGAATTCCAACAAAACCATAGATCCAGGAGATACTTTGTAAAGACATTAATAGAGCAAACTCGAAAAAAGAAAACAGATATGAAAACGTGCCCCTAAAACATCTGCAATTCATTCCCTCCATATAATCAATCGAACACTGAGGAATTTTCACCCATTACTTCCTCAACCTCTGCTACCAACCTTCACACCTTTTCCATGTATTCAACTATTCAAGAAGTTCAACAAATATTTCAGTATGGCAAAAGAACAACCTAACAATTACACAATGAAGTACCAAGTGTTTCGGATTCAAAACCTATTCACAATAAATTTCCTCTGTTAAACAATCTTGAGTCAAGACTGTTCCCCAAGCTGTTGTCCATGAAACGAATGCCACCTTCCCCAGAACTTCCACACTCCAACAAATGCTCTGCCAAGGTGACACCAAATCTGCCCAACCCAAGAAACAGGAATAATACGATCTCATCAAGAAAATCCGGCTATCCTGCTCCCTCCAAAGGAACAAATCAACTCTACTCTCGAAATTCTACCTCCTCCAAGACAACCAAAAAATAATCTACCCACTCAGGTTCCCAAACTTCGAAATGCTTTCTACAATCTGGCTGCCATGATGAGGTGCTCTCCCGTTAATAATTGACACATAATCCGCCACCCGTGCAACTTTATCTACCACAATAAACAGATTTGTCAAGTAGTATTTCCCATGTCAAAAATCCCTTATGAGCAAGTCCAATTTAAGTTTAACAAAGGCAAGAAGAATATGAAAGAACAAACAATGTGTAAGAAGGTTTAACAGGGTAATCTTAATGAGCACCATGCTCCTTAGACGTATAATTCTTTTTCTACCCTGCTAATTTTCTCAAACCTTTCCATCAGAGGAGCCCATGTCTCCTTGGCCTTGTATCACACCTCCAATCCTTGGCCTTATATCACACCTCCAATAGCAACAGCAGCCCCCAATAATGCGGCGGTTAAAGATCTGAACTGACACCCCAAAATCGAGGCCAAGAACTACAGATACTGCACATACAATTAAAATGCTCTTGTGCATATTAATTTTCAAGACCCAAACTACTTCAAAACACACAAGGATACCCCTTAAAAATCTCAATTGTTCATCCTCCGCCTTGCAAAAAGTCATTTTCTCATCTGCAAATAACATATGGTAAACAGTCTCCAGAACCTCTATACCCACCCTAAAGCCTTCGATTCATCCTGCTTCCACCACCCTCCCCATCAATAGATTAAAAAAAATGGAGACATCCCATCTCAGGCCTCTAAAAGACACGTCATTTTATATGCGCCTTTTGTATCCAATATTTTTGTCATCGTAGCATTATTTTAGAATTTTTACTTGGTCACTAAGTTGTAAATTTCCTATAAAAAAAGTTACTCATTATTTAGATTATTGATTATATTGATTTGGGATTAAAATTTCATACTTTTGTGTGTTTCTTTACCGATTCTCTACATGATATGTACTCTAGTAACAAACACATTTACATATAGGTACAAATACACGTGCAGATTTAGAAAGGAAGGAAGGGGAGTAGTTGCCCACCTTGATTTTAGTTGGAAGAAAAATAGTAATACTAAAATTATAGTTTTTCATAAAAAATAAAATGATGTAATGCTACGTTTAGATTGAAGGAATGAAATTGGTAAAGCAATGGAATAGATAAAGGAATGGAATGGATAGTGGAATAATTCATCCAATTCCTGCTATAATGACTCATTCCACACCCTCCCCCATGAAATAAAATTTCACAAATTTGGCAAGAATGGAAATAGTTCATCCCATTCCAATGGAATGGTCAAACACAATTTTTTTCATTCCATGGAAATGCGTCATTCCGTTCCCACCTTCATTCCTGCAATCCAAATATAGCATTAAAGGTTTCCACACCATATTCTGAGGGAAAATACACTAATTTAATATTTTATCCAACATGAAATAAGTTAATTTTTGGTGTTCTCTAAACTTTAATGTATCAAATATAATGAAAATATTGTCATTATTGTTACAAACTTTCAAGACTCAAAACAAAACAAGATGCAGAAAAACAACACTACGAAATTCAGATAGAATGGACGACAATACCGTGTTTATAAATCTAATTCATATAATCCATAAACCTACATAATATACACAGAAAAATATTTGGAAAATCACCACTCAGTTTCTGAAGTAACTTTATTTTTGCCTTAAGTGTTAAAACCCTAGAATTAAATTGCAGCACTGAAAGTAGTACGATCACGGTAAAAAATAGTGACACGAATAAAAATGCGTGAGGAGGAGAGAGAAACTGGTACCTGAGATACAGCCGACGCCCCACTGAGTATGGAGAAGAGGGACTTTTATGACTGCTGAGGAATGGAAACCAGGGCCAGCTGAAGAGAGAAGACGTAATGAGGGGTGGGCAGGACGGGGAACTTCGGAAGCTTTTGTACTTTTATTAAGCTATGCTAAATGACTAATATATCCTTTCTACTTCTGCCAATGTCATGACTAAGGGTGTGTTTGATTAGTTTTTAATATCTCTTAATTGGAGTACTTCTGATTCGGTAAGAGACAAAACATGTTTGATAAAAAAAAAGATTATCTCTTAAATACCTCTTAATCGGTTAGACACAAAATTAAAGCTTAACCATTTAGAGGCACATCTGTATGAGTTTATATTCTGAAATTACAATATTGACCTTCCACTTCCAATAGCGGTCTCCACCTATTGAGATTTCCTCCCAGCTTCTGATCCTGGATTTTGTTAAAACTTTGAATTTAGAAGAGGATTTTTATTTTTGGATTTGTGTGGGGGATATATTTGATTGTCATGCAATATTTGACTCCTACCAACACCAAAATTAGAGTATGCGTCAATAGAATTTGCAGAAGAAAATGGTCCAATGAGATCCTTCAAGTTCTCATCGAAATTGCGCCTCCCGATGTTGTCGTCAATTCCCGGTTGCCTCGACCGCTGCGGTATCGGACCGAATGTGGTTGCTCTCCGGTGTCCGTTTTTGTTTCCATTCATTGCAGAATCGCCGCCGCTTCTTTGGTCTTATGTCGGAGATATGCCATGGTGAATTGGGTTCTTGGAGTAAGAGCACGGAAGCACTTATGTTAAGGAAAAGAGCTGAAGATGAAATGGGCAATTCTAATTTCTCTCAAGCTAAGATTTTACTCTCACAGGTATAAGCATTTCGAGCTATGAATAACCTTTGGGAATTTGTAGTTTATATATATATTTTTTTGTTCATACGGTTAAAATGGTAAAATATTGTTATTCAGACATTTTGAAATTTTTTTTATCAAATAACATTTTTTCATTCAGATACAATTCTATTCAGATGCTCCATATTATTCAGACATCTAAATTGTTCAGGTCTTGACACTCAGTTTTATCAAACACCACCTAAATCGTCTAACCCTTATGTTTGTAATGTTTTTGCGAAAGTGTTCCCTAAATTTAATTTTTAATACAAGTCTCCCTTAGTCATGCAAAATTATTTCTCTATCCTTTTCCATTAATAATAAAGCAATTTCTCTTAATCAAATTTGACAAAAAAAATGCTAACGTATTATTCAATTTCATAAATTAAGATTACTATAGTATTAACAGGTGTGTCATATGTTCAACCGAATTATCCATTTCATTTATAACATTATTTTAAACCCTAACGATTACTTGTAATTTTATTTTCACAAAATATTAGTTGGTTGAGATGAATGTTAACCCTAATTTAAAACTTGTGGTTTAGTTAAGATGAATTTGAACGTTAATTTGAGACCATTTAGCTCACATTTGGCCCAAAGAAAAACTTTAAGTTTTTCTTTTCTTTTCTGTTCTAATTTAAGTTTTCTATTCTTTTCTTTTTTGTTCAAAACTCAGAAACAGAGTGTAATAGTTTAGGGTAGTAATTTACATTGAATACAAATGTGTTACCTTCTTGAATGTTATGAACACATTTATTATGTAATTATAAATAAATAATATTATCTAAAAAAATTAAATATAAACTTTTAAACAATCTTTAATGATGTATACTACTAATAATATAATTTTAAAAATAAAACAATAAAAAAATATTAATAACATTCTATAATATATAAAATTAAAACAAAAGACTACAACAATATTTATTGAACTGGTTATTGATCATTTTGTTAAATAAAAAATAAAAAGTAATTTTTGCATAACAAAATTATTAAATAAAAATATTAGAGTATGTAAATAAAAATATAATTAAATACAATTCTTGGATGAATTTGGACATACTCAAATTATTCGATCAGATTCAAATTACAAATGGGATAGTGATATTTCTCACTTATTCCCTTTAAGATTACAATTTCGATTCTATCGGTCAGGAAGAAAAAATCAAAAATTCAGCAAAATTCAAAAAACTTACAAAGATTAAAAATGTAAATTTCCCCCCACTAAAAAGGTAAATTTCACCTAAAAATTTTATTAAAAAATGTATAGATTTTGATGTCTTTTAAATTAATTTTGGGAAATAAAACTCAGAATACGTATAAATTAATTTTATTTTAATAGAGCAATTATCACTATTATAAATTAATTAAAAAGTCATACCAATTATTATATTCTTTTTATTTTTTAAAATTTGAATGAATTCTTGCCAATAGCTAGGATTTTGATTTGGTATGAATTATAAAAAGATCTATACATATTATCAAATTTAATTTTATAAAATTCACATACATTTTTAATATATACATAACCCCTTCAATAATAGTAATTATTTTGTATTCAATAATAGACTTTTCAAATATATAAGGATGATTCCATTGGCAATTGTAGAATTTGACAGGTACCAATGAGATACTATCAAATCAAGCCCGAGAAAAGTTAAGCATGGGAAATTATTCAATATATAATAAAATTAAATTAAATTAAATACAAAAATGTAGATAATAGTTTCAGAAGAAAATGGAGGACGAGGAAGAACAGAAACCATTAATCAGATAATTGTAGTCTGGACGATTTTTTTCTATCGACATAATATTTTCCGAATCGTCAATCATCACTTCAATGGCAGTTCATCGGGATGAGAAAAATAAAATACAAATTTTTCAAAAATTGAAACAATCAGAAAGAAAGAGAAGAGGCTCAGAAGGATCCATTGGAATTTTCTCAATCAGAAGGAAAAACAATCCCTCAGAAAATAGGTAAGTTTTCAACATCACAGCCTCAATTAAGAGATGAGAAACAGAATTTTAGAGACGGAAAATAAAGACGAGAGTGGATGACGATGTATTCTTCTTCATTGGCTTAGCGGAGGTAATGAGGGAAGCCAACCATCTTTGTATTTATATATTTATAAAATTAGGGTTAGGGTTTCTCTTTTACTCGGGAGTTTATTATCCGGAGGTTAATTACAAAATTACCGCTACCTTTTTTAAGGATTTGTTTGGTAGGCAGGGACGAAATTTCGTCACCGCAATTAGCTTTTCGTTAGTCAAATTTGCAATATAAATATATTTTTATTTAAAGGTGAATGAATACTAGTGTATAAAAATGTAATGCAAGAGCCTAATCTTTCAAATTTTTTTATAAAAATATTATATGCCAAAAGGCAAAAAGATTATTATCTCTGAATAAGAAATTAGAAGCTTATCACGTGAAATTAATTATATAATTATAATAGAAATGATAATACGAGCACATATGTTTAAATAATAAACAGATGCCTAATAAATAGGTTAAATCATTAGTAGCCCGCATGTTATTTTAATTATTTTTTCCACATCTTATAAGTTATTTTATAGGAGTACCTCTTAAATTTGTTTGACTACATCTTATATGCTATTTGTATAAAAAAGTTAAAATAAATAAATCAAATAACCTCATGGAAACTTCAATTTCACATTTGTAGAGGGATGAGACGGTTTGTAAGGCCCATGCAATAATAATTAACCCATTAAAAGTTTAATCTTTTCTTCATCCCAAATTTCCTTCTATATAGTTTCTCACTGCAGCTCCTAAATCTAAAAATTAGAAAAAAAGAAAAAAAGGAGACATAATAATTAAAAATGGAAACTATCAAACATCCCAAATGGGCTTTTCCATGGCTGTATCCCCATGTGAGAGCTGCTGCTGAAAAGGATTCATCATTTGCATTCCTTCAAGGCCCATTCCTTCAAAGCCCATTCTTTGATGCTGCTGCTGCTGTTCATGTAAATTTGGTGGCCTTGATCCTCCAATCCCCAAGAAATCAACGGTCAACATATCATTATCGGCTCCAAATCTTGACGGGCCTGCTGGGTTCTGGCCCAAATTATTTTCATGATGTTCAATATTCTTCTTGAACCCTCCTCCATGGTTTTGATTATGATCACCTCCCATCAGCATTTCACCAAACATCCTCATATCGTTCATGGACGGCGAGCTTCCGGCACCTGGGCCAAACATCTGGGCTATTTCTTGTGGGCCCTTTTGCGAAAACTGGGTTGTGAATCCTCCTCCGTTGATTCCCACCAAACTTGTTTGATTAGGTGATTGTGTTGGAAAATTTTCATAGGAGTTATTAGTAGTATTATTTTGCATCATGGGCCCCGCCATATTACTAACAAAACTTTTCTGCATCATGGAAGAGTTGATGCTGTTACTTGCAGTTGCACCCATTTGGGCTGCTTTCTGCAATAAAGAAGTGGCAGACATATGGGCCGCACCCGAAATCTGCCCAGTCTCATTTTTACCTTCTTCTAGGTAATTGAGGCTTGAAGGATTGTTTGAGCTGAGCTGAAGGCCCGAGGAAGATGAAGTTACATTATTTCTCGGGCCCCCAAAAAGGTTACCTGAACTGCTTGAGAACATGACAGTAGATATGTTCATGGGCTTAAAGGATATTGGGCCGAGGTTTTGAGGGAGAGATTTTAGTGGGTTTTTGGGGTCATAATTAATGTTGTTAAAATCAGACATACCCATAGATGTGGTTGATGAGATGAGATCATGAGGTATTTGGGACTGTATGTTTGAGCTCATGCTATTGATGAGTCCTTGGTTTACTTTGCTGTTCTCTTCAGCTAGTGCATCACAGAAAGCTCTGTGAGTTATAAAGCTATCTCTCCTGTACAAATAATTAAATGTTTTAAATCTCAAGTGTTTTACAAACAGAGTAGCTATATATATATATATATATATATATATATATATATATATATATATATATATATATATACACACACACTAGTGGATCGATGTGACAAAGACTCAAAACTATATATATATATAGTTTTGATTAATAAAATAACATATATTTTAAAATTAATAAGAATAATGAAATGACAAAATATAATATATATATATATATATATATATATATATATATATATATAATTCGTTCTAAAAATACGTTGTTGTTTTGGATCGATCGTTACAATAACCAAATATTCATTAGTTTGTCTTTTTAACTATGCTTCATGACATGGAATCCATGTTGACTTACGTGAGACAGAAAGCGATGAAAGGTCTGAAATATATATATATATATATATATATATATATATATATATATTGATCAATAATCCATATATGTCCTAGCTAGCTTGTAGCCTTGTACTAATTAATTCTTTTGGGAACCCTAAGTAAGAAGAGTAATGCTAGTTGGTTTAATTCCCTTGTTTTGGACAAATTAAAAGAAAACTAAGCTAGTCATGCAAGTTCGAATATATGCCCAACGAAAAGCAGCATATGTACTTCACATTTCATAAAATCTCATTTAGTATTGTATTTGAAGTAAGCAAATTAAAATAAGAGTACTGTAAATACTTTTACTAGCTCCGAACTAACTTTTCAGAATATATATATATATATATATATATATATATATATATATATATATATATATATATATATATATATATATATATATATATACATACTAGTGCTAGCTAATAATTGTATAAATTACAATTATATATATATATACATAATGGATCAGTCCCACCTCCGGACCTGATCAAAAATGGACCCAAATTTTTTATTTTTTTTTTTTTTTTTTAAAAAACAACTAAAAAAATATTTAATATTTTATGGAACTGAAATTTTTTCATAATACAATATTTTGGGCATGATTTGAATACCTATACCAAAAAATGGTGGTGCAGTTTGCACAGATCATGCGTATATTTTTTTATACGTCTCTAAATTACACTCAAAACATCAGATATGAAAAAATTCCATCATAATATTATTTATTTTTTTAGTTGCTTTAAAAAAAAAAAAGTCCGGATTTTGGTAAGGTCCGGGAGTCCGGACCTGATCCGGCCTCTCTCTCTCTATATATATATATATATAAAAGATTACTAAAATATATAATCAAGAATATAATTACGTACGTACCTGGAGAAAATAGTTCCACAATCACATTTATACTCCCTAGTGCCACAAGTTTTTTGATGAGCCTTCCAATCGGATTGCACCGCATATTTTTTGGAGCATTTGTCACATTTCCATTTTTTCTCCCCATGTTTCCGGCTAAAATGCTTCTTGATCCCCGTAAGATCACCTAATGCCCTAGCCGGATTGTGGTGGACACAAGTCGGCTCCGGGCATATATACACCCGTTTCCTCACCTCGGTGCTCGTTCTTTGCCGGAGCTTCCACGGAAGATTATGACCTCTCCGGTGCAACTGCAAATTTTGGTCCCTTTGGAACCCCTTGTTACAAATCTCACACACAAATCTGTTGGTTGCCATTAGTGTAGTTGGAGATAGAGCAATAACTTCCGCGGTTGGATCTATATATGTAGTTAAAAATATATTCAAATTATTAATCTTGTCACAATTAAGTAATTAATGAAATCAATATATATATATATATATATATATATATATATATATATATATATATATATATATATATATATATATTGACCAACAAATATATAGCCAAAACAATATTTGGGAACAAAAAGGTGCAAATTGTGCAATCAAGCACAGTACTTTTAACCAATTATTGTAATCTTTCTTATAAGCAATAATTGAACCATTAAAATAGCATTTCTTTTAGAAAACTGCATAAAGAAAAATTTATGTGGTGGTGGTGGGAAGTAATTAAATTAAACATGCTGATGTACATATAATTATAGTCAATACTTACAGTCTATATACATATAACCTCTTAATCATAATTAAGCGAAAATATTATACTATTTGGATACAGGTGATTAGAGATTAAAATACTAGATAATTTTAAGAATTAATTAATTCATATATAGGCCAGGTTGATCATGGAAGGAAGGATCGAAGTAATTGCCTGGAGTTCCTGGTAGATTTCTTTTCCTCTTAGCAGCTGGGTGTTGTTGGGAGCTTGAGCCACTGCTATTATTCGTGCCGCCGCCATGGAATTGATCATCATGTTGTTGTGGCTGAAGCTGAAGCTGTTGTTCTTGATCATGAACAATTAGTTGGTGGACTTCTTCTCCAGTATTTCCTGAAGACAAACTCCCTTCTTCACCTATTATATTTGACATCAAAAAAAATAAAATTAAGTGAGATATGTAAGTATAGCAGCAGCAGCAGCAGCAGCAGCTAGTTTCTTAATTTTTCTGTCTTTTTTTTGTGTAAGCTAGCTATAGAGATCTCTCTTTTTCTTGTTGTTGGTGAAATTAATGTAAGCTAAAATTGGAGGATTAATTGTTTTTTGGTGAACATAAAATTAGGAATATCTGCTATGACTAAAGGAAGACAAAAACCAGGGAATTCTCCTTTATTTCTGGTGATGAGAAGAAAGAATAAGAGAAAGACGTGAAGTTTTAATTAGTCTTCTTTGGCTTATATATATATATATATATATATATATATATATATATATATATAAAAGAGACCAGACCACCAGAAAGGGAAGTGCCCCTAAATTTTATTTGTTCATTTTAATTAATTAATTAATTGCCTTCATTAACAACCCCTCCCCGGCCCATCTGCTTCCCATAGAATAAATTTTGTTGTTCTTGTTGTTGTGTAGTCCCCTCTTTAATTACCTTTTCCTTGCAATGGTGTAACTATAGTGGTTTTATATTTGATTAGGGCTAGGGGCTTGATTTTAATGTCCCAAGTGCATGCAACCGCTCATAGGCACGGTTTGTTACAGTTTAAGATTGTTAGAATTTATTTATAATAATAAAAATGTTGACTATCGAATTATGATAATCTCTTGTTTAATTAAATTGATCAACCTTTTGAAATTTTATAAGTAAAAAAACAATTTCAAAATTTAAAATTCGACTCTTTTTTGCCCAAGTTGTCAAATTGCCAAAATCTGAAAAGTGTAAAACAAGAGGGAATTAAAACTGCTTTTTGAGGTTTAAAGAATCAAAATTCAAAAGAACCAGTAATTAAGTTCCCTAGTATCATATTATTATAACTAGATTTTTGAGATTAAAAAATTAATGATAATCATATTATTGACATTAGAATATTTTATTTATTAATCGCATGATATATTAATATTAAATGAATTTGCTTGAGCATAGTCTTAGCATTAGTTTATTTGTATTGAGGAAATATTTTAATTAAATGTTCATGTTTGAATCCTGGACCAGATTATTATGAATTAATTAAGGACATTTGCCCAACTCTAAAATAGTTAGCAAGTAGAAATTAAGATATTGGCAAACAAGTTACCTTAATAAAAGGCAGCTAATAGTTTTAGAGTAAAAAATGGACTGGATTCCCTCTGTAATTACATAGTTCTATCGGTCAATTTACCCAATACATATTTAACGAAATAAATATTAATAAAATTTGTTGCAAATAATTAGCGATACAATAAAATTTGTTATACAAAATTGTGTTACCAAATGTGTATTACAAAAAATTGGAGGCCAGTAGGTATAATGATATCACTAAAACAATTATATAAATATATCTAAATATATATATATTTGCTCTTGATAATATATATAGCCTAATAAAAGATTTACTGTATTAAATTATCTAGCTCTTATAATACTTTAATTATCCATTTGATGTCACAAAACGTCTTTGGGCTCTCATAAATATATTTATATCCAAGATGACTATATGATATACAATATGAAATGTATTTCGCGTCTTCATGTCATTGGTTTTGAACATACCCTAGGCCTAAACAATGGTGACATTCTTTACATAATCGAGGTAGTAATGTTTTTTATTTATTTATGTACGTATTTAATTAATTATCATTATAATGAGCTAGTAGAGAGGATATAAAACCTCAAAAAAATAATAAGACGTAATTAACTGCTACTACAGTATAATACATGCACTGTGGACTAGAGATTCATTGCATGCTTTAAAATAAACCTTTGTGCCTGATACTAATTTCAGTACCAACCTAGGGGTAGGGGTAAAGCTAAACACTTCTGCTAATTGGAGGAATGAAATTGATGAAAGAATAAAATTGATAATAAAATAGAATTGAGAGTAGATGAATGATTCATTTCATTTCAGATCAGAATGAATCATTCCATATATACCTTTCTCAAATAATAAAATTCACAAATTTGAGAAATATATGATGTGAATGGTTCATTCCATCCCAATAAAATAGGGAGAAGGGTCAAAAATGCCCATGACTTTTAACACGATGTCTATCGAGCACTCTATACTTTTTTTTTTGTCCAAAAGTACCCCTAACGTTACATTTTTTGGGTGCTTGGTGCCCTTATAGTTAACGAGAACTACGAGGGTTAGAATTTATTTGGCGTGTTGACAGGATGGAACTTAAAGGAGAAGGTTCAAAATACTCTTGACATATGTAAATATGTCATTTAATCAAAACAAAAAAATACTAAAATTCAAAATAAAAAAAGCATAACATATTTACATCATTTAATCAAAATACTAAAATTCAAATTATTTTGTTACCTAACCAAAACAACTAATTAAATAAAATAAGTTGTATAACATATTTACATCATTTAATCAAAATACTAAAATTCAAAACATAACATATTTACATCAAATACTAATTAAAAAAATACTAAAATACTAATATCAAAAAATTAAAATATTTTAATTTTTTTAAAAAACGTTAATTTTTGATATTAAAAATATTAAAACGTTAATATTTTTGATTTTAAAAAAGCGTTAATATTTTATTAATATTTTTGATATTAAAAAAGCGTTAATATTTTAAAAATATTAATTTTTTTTTATATGAGGTTAATATTAAAACGTTAATATTTTTTGATATAAAAATATTACAATATTATAAATTTTAAAAAAAAAAGCGTTAATTTTTTGATATTAAAAAAATCGTTAATATTTTTTTATATTAAAAATGTTAATATTACTAATATTAGTACTTAAAAATATTAAAATATTAAAATTTAATAATATTACTAATATTAAGAAAAATATTAGTAACTAATATTACTAATATTAAGAAAAATATTAAAATTTTAGTACTTAATAATAAGAAAAACGTAAATACTAATATTAAAACGTTGTATAACATACTAACATATTTAAAGTTGTATAACATATTAAAACGTTAATATTTTATCTGCGACTTTTAACGTAAATAAAAGCGTTAGTATTTTTTTAATTAGTATTTTATTTTATTTTAAAATTAGTATTTGATGCAAATATGTTATGTTTTGAATTTTAGTATTTTGATTAAATGATGTAAATATTTTATACAATTTATTTTATTTAATTAGTTGTTTTGATTAGTTAACAAAATAATTTGAATTTTAGTATTTTGATTAAATGATGTAAATATGTTATGCTTTTTTTATTTTGAATTTTAGTATTTTTTTGTTTTGATTAAATGACATATTTACATATGTCGTGAAGGCATTTTAAACCTTCATCTCTCCATCGTCACCACGTCAAATAAATTTAATCCCATAGTCTTCTTATTAATCTGGCAGAACGCCACCCAAAAAATATAACGTTAGGGGTACTTTTGGATAAAAAAAAGTATAGAGTGCTCGGTAGACATCGCGGTAAAAGTCGGGGCATTTTTGAGTCTTCTCCCCAATAAAATAACCAAACATGTTTTTTTTATTTCATGCATGCATGCATGGGAATGAATCATTTCATTCTTTATCTTATATATTTTTGTTTAGTTATATATATTTATATCTGGAAAAATGAAAATTTCATTTTTGTTTAGTTATATATATCTTTTGAACATTAAAGTTTGTATTTTACACATGCACTTGGACATAATTATATATTCTAACTATTTTTTCTTTCAAGTTTAATATAATTGGAAATTAATGTACTTGTCCGAGTTTGTCAATTATATACCTGAAAATTGTTTCAAAAAATAAACAAAATGGTTAATAAAAGATCTCATCAATTTCCACAAAGCTAGGAATATATATATATATATATATATATATATATATATATATATATATATATATATATATATATATATAGGATACCAAAATTGGATGTGTACGTAGCAGCTGCTGTAATTTGGATGGAGCCGAACACATTTTGTCTCATTTGATCCAAACGACTGAAAGAAATCAAACAAACGAGTCAGTATCATGATTTGAACGTTGCAATTGACATTTTAATTCAGCTGCATGCGACACAATAAAGATTCTAGTTGTTGCGTACCTTGTTTACAAGGTCCATTGACATATATTAATTAATATGGTATATATTATATATAATCAAAAGTTTAAAAGTATATACCCTTATGTTATAAAATAAAATATCATTTAATTTGTCTTTTTTGATCATACTTTACACACGAGTAATCATAGAAAAACAAGTTTTTATATCTAATTTCACACGATTAAAGAATGATAAAAGAATTCATTATTGTGAAAATTAATTAAATTAAATCAGTTGTAAAATTAATATTTTTCATTGCATAAATATATATATATATATATATATATATATTTATTTATTTAGTTTTTGGCATTAACATTTTGCTGAGCTGCCTTTTTCTGATTCTAGTAATAACATTTTCTGCCTAGGGTTTACTTGCCTGCCGCTGCCATGGGCGCAGATTAACTAAGTTATTAATCTTGTTTTCTTGAGTATGAGAAATACTTGGTCTTGTTGTTTGGCATAGTCTAATTGTTTTCTTTAATAGTTAATTAGACAGTTTCAGGTTTTATCAATTCTCTTCCTCCAAGTGTGACCATGATTAAACTAGTTTGCTTTGAAGTTTATTTTTCTTTTTGTCCATATTGTATAAATTATATGATATATATATATATATATATATATATATATATATATATATATATATATATATATATATATATTTCAAACTTACCTACCAGAGGACTGCATGTGCTTGACATTTTTCTTTATATCCTTAATTAATTAGTAGTATAATTAAGTTAATTATTTCTCACTGCTTCCTGCCAGAAATTTAAATTCTGTCTACTAATTATATTTATAGTAGGCATAAAAATTGTCCAGAAACTGCATCTATCTTCTTCTTTTTTTGGCCCGAAAGGTCCAAAACTGTATGCATGCATCTATCTTATGGCCCTATTAGATTTTAATTACCTTGTTGAATTGTCTATTTTTGGCAAGGACAAGAAATTAGATACTAATGGGTTGATTACAAATTAACAGCTGTTATAGTACCTTTTGGCTCTAGCATGCATGTCCGGTGTCCCTGCCATCCCTTACATAATGCGATCACAAAATGCCCATATATCATGCATGTATATATGATAATATATAAGATAATTTGGTGGTATAAATTAAAAGGGTTTAGTTAATTTGCTTATATGGGTTGGTGCATTTTTATATATAATTATAAGTCCAAATAACTTTAAATGTATGCATAATCTATAATCTTATAAAGGTCCATATTTTGATAAAAAATAAATAAATAAATTTCTACGTCATACATACTCATCAGCTATGTTAATGTGCCCATTCACATTTAGTACAACGTATATGCACGTATAAGATTGCTAACATTTTTTTTCTTTTGGAGAGACTTTTAATTAGCTTCCATTCTCTCATCTTATAAACTTAAAAGATTGTTTATATAACTGTCTAAAATTATAATTTGATCATAACTTATTCTCTGCATCCTATATATATATATATATATATATATATATATATATATATATATATATATATATACACACCAACATTCAAAACCAACTAAATTACAAGTTCAAGAAAATTTTATTAAATGGGTTCAATTATTAGATTAATTGGTCAAAAGAATTTGACCTTGGTACGTCCCACAGAAATTAACTTGACAAAGAGTTTCATGAGAGCTAGCTATATAGGTCACAATTCTTAAATTAAATTGAAGAATCTCTAGTGCTCATGCCTCAGATTCCACAACCTTACTATATTAATATAAATTAGAAAAATTAACAAGTTAGTCCGGCTAAATATTAGAAACAAGAAACAACAAGAGACACAGATCAGAATATATATATATATATATATATATATATATATATATATATATATATATATTAACATGGGCTATATATAATTAAGTTCTAAAACTTGAGTTAATCAAATTAGAAAGACCACTTTATTATATTCCAATATTTTAATTAAAATGCATGCCCTTAATTTGATTTCACTATCATAAGCTAGCTACTAACTAAGGACAATTAAATTCTCACTTAATTTTTATCGATCGATGTTTTTGATGTTTCAACAATATTAATTAGCACAACAGTGTAGTGATAGGCATGACATATTCTAACATAATAATTCTCCATATTTAATTTCTAGATTAATTAAAATACGTACCATATTCTTTAATTTATTTATGCTTGGAGAGTAGTAGTAACATAAGGAGTACTGGTGTTTAAGTTGGGCAAAGCCAAACGCTAGTTGAAATTAACATAGAAACCCTAGGGATAAAACCAACACAAATTAAAGACGGCCACCCCATTTTATTTTATTCTATTCTATTCGCTTTAATTAATAACATGTTTATCATTCTTTTAAAATGAAAATTAATGATGTTTTCTTATTGACAAATTAAAACATGTTGTTGCTTTTAATATATATATATATATATATATTATCTGTACTTATATAGTTGTTTAATTAATTATAAGCAAGAACTGTGTTTTTTTTAAAAATAATTAAATTATAAGCACGAATTGAACTAGCTATGTCAAAGGCAATTCAAGAAAAGATCGAGAAAGGTAGCTGTTGGGTCATAATACTTTATGCCTTTGGGCTTGATTGAATAAGCTTCTCCCTTAGACCATGATACTTTTTATGTTGGATCGGATCGTTTGGGCCTACTTCTTGTGTTATATTTATTGTGTCTTAAATGTATTGAGCCTCTGATTTGGGCTGATTCATTAAGCAAATAATATCTAATTACCAACTTTGACCGGCCATTATTACAAATATAGCAGTTGACTGTTATCTCTGCCATGCATTAATGAGGATGAGACTCGATCTACCAATATGCGGAAAAAACAATGACAAGATGTAGTTAGTGAAATGCGTGCATTCAATGAAATGACCGAGAGTGGGGTCTGCATGTCGACGATAATGGGTAACTTGATAAATCGAAGCTTGGAGTATATGGGGGCAAAGATCACACAACCGGGAGGTAAGACACTTAACTGAATTATTTTCTCTCACAAGCACTAGATATTTTATCCTCCATATTTTATCCTCCATTGTGATCGCCTGTACTGACTCTCATGCTGGAGCTATTCCCCGACGGTCAAGCCGTCTGACTTTTGGTGCTGATTTGTTGAACTATGCAGGATATAGACGCGTGTTACGTGATTGATGCACGCGAAAAGATCTTGGTGTTAACAGTAGCTATGGGAAAAACTAAGTTAATTAGAACAAGTAGTTTAATTATATAGTTCTTCCAAGATCATTATAGCATAGGAATTAACATTCGATAAAAGCTAAAAAAATCTCTTTAATCAATATCGTAGGAGAAAAAAGAGTTTTACTTTTTTTTTTTGTTTATTTTTTTAATTGTCGAATATTAAAATTTATATCATAATAGCAAGGTTGTCAGGGCTCAAGGGTTGGTAGGAAGAAAAAGAAATAAGTATAAGATCATATATATCTTGACGTTATTAATTTTGTTGGAGAAATCTTTATTTTATATATATATATTTTATGTTAGCTGTAAAGGTTAAAATTAATTGGATTAAAAAATATTAAAAGAATTTATGTCTAAACAAACCTTCATATTATGAAATCTGAGAAACCTTAAAATTACTGGCTTTCTCTTGGAAGTGGTTCTTTTCTATGTACTCCATGTTCTAGAGGAACTCGTAGAGTTGGATTATATTAAAAAAAATACTTATACTAGTACTTTATTTATACCCTAATGCTGGATTCATAAGAGAGAAAGTTGGACCGTCCATTTTCACCTGCACTGCAGCCTTTTCTTTTGTGCATTAAAGATGTTGTATTCAGCTTAAAACTTATTTTAAATAAGCTAAAACAAACATTAATTTTTTAACTTATTTTTTTTTAATAAGAACTCCGTATTCCCTTGTTTCTAAAATAATGACCAAGTGATAAAATAAATTATTTGTTTCTAAAATAATGACCAAGTGATAAAAAAATTTATTCTAAAAAAAAATAAGTTTATCATGCTCCCCCATAAATTTATTTCTAATGATAACTCTGTATGATGTATACTTTGTGCATCTGCTGAATACAAGATGAGCAATTATCATGCTCCCCCATAAATGTTACAATGACTGCATCACTTCTTTGAGTCCGAGGCCAGATAGCACCCCCCCAAAAAAAATAAAAATAGGAACAGTTTATCTGTTCATTATTGATGAAGTTCTTTCCATCAAAATTACAAACTAAAAACTATTTTATTACAACAAGTATGAATGCAAGTAAATGATCACCTTTTCACTGAATCTTCACAACATCAAAAACTTATCACCGGCCTCTGCATCACCTTTCTGTTTAAACCATCTCCGCTTTTCCTCCAATCTCCATAAGTCAATTGCAAATGAGAAATGAAGGCGAGGTGAAACATCATTACCCCAGGCCAAAACAGAATCCCGTGCAACAGCCTGAACACAAAAAAGAGAAATCCAGGACCAGTGAAAGGAAAAGTAGTACATAACGAGAAGCAGCATTTAGCAAACCTGAAAAATCAGCCAGATGATTCTCTCGTGTATCATTTTGGAAACTCCTCCATGTCGGTGTCAGCATCCACCCTTTCCTCGCCCTCATAGTGTGCAACATCTTCACCTGCTACATCAATGCGCGGTGTACTAACATCATTTTTTCCAGTCGCCCGCTTGGAAGAAACACCCTTCCTCCTTTTCTTTGGGGTGAGAAAGTCAAACGCAAGCGCTTCCAATGCTTTTGTGCTCAATGGCCTGTTTCTTGTACTCTGCCTTCGAACATTTACTACAGTCTGCTTCTGTATTACAGATGCATTGTTAGAGAAATTTAAAAACTCAGGCTGATCAATTGTCTCATCAGGTGAAATGGAGGGCCTAATGGTAGATGAATCAACATTTTCAATCACTGGTGCATCAGTACCAGAATCTGGATGTGGGGGAGGCTGGTTAAGGTCTATCAAAGTCTTCTCAGACAATGGCTCTTTATCCATACATATTGTACTAACAGCCGCCTCTTTACTTCTCTCCTCTGGGCTGCATTCCAAATTTTGACATGCTCTTAAGAGAAAATCCTTGACCTCACATCCAACAGGTGAGCTTGACAAGCAATGCGACTCCTCTCCATCTAGTTTGGTGTCTACAGAGATGGTTTCAACACCATAGCTTGATTCTCCATACTTGCATGCAGTTAACTCACTTTGCTTTGTGATGGGTTCCAAATTACTTGACTGGTGAGATTTCCCATCCTGGCTGAACTGAAACTTCATCTCACTTGATTGCCTGTCATTAGGGAGGATAGTTCCCTGATCCTCGTGATTTTCTACTGTTTCAATCTTGGCATCTGTACCATTAGGCGTGTAATTGCTTGTAGTGTTGATTACACATTTTGTAACGTCGCCAGATGCTCCACTTTCCGTTTCACATTTTGAAGTATTTACTTCTGTTTCATTCAGGGAGACTTTTGTAGTATCTTGTTCAGTTTGACTGGAAAAAGCAGATGGATTGGAGGCATTTAATGCATCAACAGGTAAACAATTCAGATCTCTCACTTTAACCAGCTTATCTCCACAAACAAAACTGGTATCCACAGCTGTAAATTTCAATGAATCTTGGGTGCAATTTGAGTTGAGTGGTTGGAGATAAAAATGGTGCTGCCTGTTTGATAAACCTTCTGGGTTTGAACTGCATTCTTCCTTCTCTGCACTAACTTTAACTTCTTCTGCTTCAATATCAAGATGCCCTGGTTCTGCTGCTACTTTTCTCAGGACATCACCGAGGGAATCAAAATAGTGAATCCCTTTCACGAGTTTTCTTCTCAAGAACTTCTCAACTCCAGGTAGAAGAAACACCAAAAAATTCTTAGAATCAGTATGCCCTTGATCCCTAGGCTGCTCAGACTGCCATCCTCTTTCCAAAAGGCGGGGCCAAACAGCTTCCCAAAAGAGAGCACTAGATCGAGCTTTGCTTAGCCGGAAATCTCCAGTTAAAATTTTGATGATTTCACTTTTTGTTAGCGAGGAGCATGATTTGCCCCAAGGTATTTCAAGACGAGTGGGGACAGTATGAAACATTTTTGCAGGATAAATGGCGGTTCCAGTTAGGTCTTGCTTCCCCTTGCCAATGGCTACTGCTTCTACAAGCACACTAGCACCAGCCATATCCTTTAAAATGAATGCATAATCCTCCAGTGAAAGTTTTCCATCTCCAAATCTCCTAGAGACCTGCAAGAGATCATAGCAGCAATATAAGATGCTATTGAGCTGCAATCTGGCAATGATGAACATTATTGGCCGTGCTATAGAAGATGAGATTAATATTCACAGAAGGAAGTTCAATGTTTAATTAAGAAAAGTTATAAACTGCATTTAAGATATTTAAAAAATTACTTTAAGGTAATTCTCATATTGAACTAATGAAGGACCAAATGGATTCCTACAGGAAAATAATTGCAACTAGTGGTACTACCAAATACTAACATGCATTAAAACAGACCCTCATCTTGGTAGACCACCTAAACCTTGGTTTGATCAAGTGTTTATGATGCTGTCAAGATGGGATGCAAAACAGCATTGGGCTATTTACTTTTACCGCCCTGCAGCTGCCACCGTCCTTTTTGGATTGATTAAAACTTTAAATTGTACATAACCCAAGAATGTAAGCACCAGAGGAGACACATCGCAAAGTTCAGACGTAGCTGAAAGATGCACTCTTCAAATTGCAGATTCAGAGGAAACTCACAAATCAAACTTCAGATTATACCAAAGGAGATCCAGTCCCCAAATCTGCGTTTGTTCAAATTCAATATTATATTGACTGGGCCCCAAAAATTCTGATGACCTATGCATTATCTGTACAAAGTTCAAGCGTGACCATGCTGGTTACTAATCCACTCACCTCTACAAGTTCCGAGAGAGTTCAGAAACTTAAGTTCCATTTTTTCATGACACTGGATTACACTATAGACCTCTCTCCTCCGCCACCTACAACCTAAGTTTAGACTGTGTCAACTCTCATAAGTTCAAACCTTGCATACTTAAAAGTGTACTAAAATCGACCATAATCAATACCAATTCAATCATTTGACTCTTGGAATCTGCAAGAGTAATTTTACACATATATACCATATATTAGGATCAGTGTTACTATTTATATCAAATATATTCTCAAACACTCTAATGACTAGTGTTTCTCCTAGTTTTTTCGCAAATCCACCTTATTATCTGCATGGATAAAAAAAACACAGTAACAGTGGAAATTGATTCCATCGCTCACCAGGAACATAGCCTCTATTGGAGAACACATGAAACAACTAAATCAAATACATATATGACGCAACAACCCGAATCCCTTCTCTGTTTTTCAATCACAAATACTAGATTGTCAACTGAAGTTAACTCATATGACTAAATAAGAAGTGAATTGCCTTAAGAATTTTCGTCTTCATTCTCTATATTACCAGTAAGCAAGAATATTATTCATCCAGTGAAGGAAAGAAGAGCCCAAGTCAACCAATTGAGGGATTAAAAAATAAATAATAGAAAGAGGATGCTTTGCACATCAAAGCTCGAAAGGAATTATCTTAGATGAAATCCTTAGCTACTGGTGGGAGGTTACTACTGCTCTTTTACATGGAAAAGACCATCACAATAAGTAATAGAAGTATTAAATGTCCAACACAAAATGACTTGCGAATAAATAAGTACTTCAAGAAACCTTATGATAAAAATGTTGCTTAAGAAGGAAAAACAAAAACGGAATTTATTTGTATTTTTTTAAATGAGAAATGGTGTGTTCTTTTGACATGCATTTTGGCTTTTACAGTTATTTATACTTTTTGCATTAATTACTCTCTTTGACTAAGAGCAGAGTATTATTTTATAAAGAGTCTCATCCCGCATGAGCAAATTTTAGTTTATGGATGAAAATGTCTGATCTTCATGACACTATGAGATGTTCCATTTTAATTGGAGTCATGTATTTGAGGGAAGACTTGTCTACTTCTCTTTTTGCAGATAAAGGGTAGAGTCTACTTTACTAGTATTAATCTTCTTTTTTTTCAAATGGAATGTCTTCTCTAGTTTTAGAAAACAAATATGATGAGGCTCATAAAACAACTGATATAAGTAGATGTAAATAAATCTATATAAGGCTAATTATGAACCAACTTACAAATTTGATATTAAGATTATGCTTTAAGAAAATTACATGAGACAAGTAGATTCTTATGCAGAAATAATGAACTTATCTATACTTAAAAAATAAAAAATGAACACATCTATCAACAAATGAGGTTGATAAACTCATGATTACTATTATAAATTTCAATGAAAAAGTACCTCTGTCAACATCT
The DNA here is from genome assembly GCA_020205605.1 of Panax ginseng. Taxonomy (NCBI): domain Eukaryota; kingdom Viridiplantae; phylum Streptophyta; class Magnoliopsida; order Apiales; family Araliaceae; genus Panax; species Panax ginseng. Next base: position 4,706,593 of record CM035138.1, on the reverse strand, counting down.
TCATGTGTTCATTTGTCACATGGGGAAATATGCGTGATAGCAGTTCATGCTGCCTCCAACCTGCAAAAATCCGTTCGCCTCGTATACATCGCCTGGCCTTCATTTTCCAGGACTCAGACCATCTTATGTATTCAGAAGACCTGTAGAATTTCCCGTAGTAGTGGGCAAGAATATCTCCCATATTTCTGGTCTTAACAAATTTCTTCACTAGAGTAAGGTTTTTCCCAAAAATATACAGACCAAGGAGAAAACTATCATTTTCTGTGGCCTTCCAAGTACCAGTCGTTGATCCAAGAAGAGGATGGCAACCATTGTTCCCATTTTCAAAGTTTGCTCCCTTTTGTGGGATGAAGTAGGCATCCATTCTGTCACTAGCAACTACAGGTTGAAGCTTGGAAAATCTTTGTCCCTCTTCACCATTTGAAGTGGTTTGGCTCTCTTGATTACTTTCAGGTTCTAAAGACCTATTTATATTAACTGCCGAATCTCGATTAACAAGAACTTCCGGGGCATCATTTATCAGAATGGGAAACCCATCTGTGCAACAGTTTGGAATATCAGTTGTGAACTTTAGATCAGTCGATTTCCTCATAAGCTGCAAGCCATCATATTCCATCATCAGCTCTGGAATTTCTGCCTGGTACTGATCTCCAATTCGAGGAAGAATTTGTGGATCTCCAAAAGTATCACCATTATCAGAAGAACAAACAGAATTAAGCCTCTCCCCTGACTCACCAACAATGTCTTCCATATTGACAACCATTTACTTGAATCCACCTGCCAAAGATGAAAAGATGTTATCTCTTGTATATAATAGCTACTGTACGTCAGATTGGATTATTGATATTGGGATGTAAACTATACTAAGTCCTTTTTATAATGTCAGACAACATAACCAAATCAATATCTATAATCATATAAGAACTGCTCTTCAAGCTCCTCCACTATTTACTATCAGAACCATTGTGTCCATAAGGGATGCTATCAGTTTCATATTACTACAATGGAACTGAATCTCCAATAATATTTATGTTAATAGTATAATGACCATAAAATTCTGTTTTCAGAATTGACACATTGAGTAACATGCAGTTTTTCCATTGAAGGGGAGGCAAGGGGTGTGTGGAATCATGATAAAGCAAAGTTGTCCTTTGGAGAAGCTGGATAAAACCAATATACAACCACAGATAATGACTGGTAACAATTAAGGCCAACTCTAACCTTGATCATCATGCCAATGCTCTCGGCAGAGGTCTTAGGGGTTTCATGGTGTTTAATTTCTATAAAGAAGCAATTTCTTAGAATTTTATGAAAATCAATGAAGTATCTTGTAGATCAAAGAAGTATCCTAACTCGACAATGTGTCCATAACTTTAAAATTGTTGAGATTACAACAGGAAGAAATTGATTGTACTCTGAAGTTATAATCATTATAGTTGCAAGATCTCAAGAAACAAACTTTAGCGGCCAAAGTTCATAGTTTAGTTGATTACTCTTGCGATCAGATTATACACGAATTGTATGTGGTTAAGCCAAAACCCCTAACAAATGCAGACAGCTTCTCCAACTCCAATTTACCAAGAAAATTATTATAGCGAAAAGATACACAAGTCAAATCCATAAGATAATCAAACACAGCAAAAAACCTAATATTACAAACACATTTATCCTCAACAGAAGCTCATATGATCGAATTTTCGAAATAATCTGTTCTAAGACAGAAAGTATCTAAGAATTTTACCTATGGAAAATGCAGAATAATTAACACTGATTCACATCAAAATTTCCTAAATAATTGATTACTAGAATCGGACTCGAAATCATTATAACACAGCCAAGTTTCCATAGACAACTTCACAAACTAAATTCCTAAAATTTAATGTTCAGCATCAACAAGAACTTTGTATCTAGATCCATAATTCAAGCCTAGATACATATATTTACTACCAACCCACATACCAAATTCATATGAACACCAATAAATTGAAGAGAACATACCCAACTCAAATGACACCCTCAAAACCACAAATATCACCTAATACCAAAAAAATTATGAACATTCAAGCAATATAAACAAAAGCATTGAAGCACTATTTTGTTACCCATCTAGCAGTGAAAATTCTGGTTTAAAGCCAAGTAATTAATCTAGTAAAAACACCAAGTATGTATCCAAAGAGTACAAGAGATGCATAAGTACAGAGAATAAAAATGAGGAGAAATAATCAGTTCATACAGACTTGAACGTCAAAACACACGTGTAAGAACAAATGGGTCTTAAAGTTTCTATCGATTCACCCTTTGTCAACCTTTCATTAACTGAAGTATTATGAATGAACACCAAAAAATTTATGGTAAATAATAATAAACATTTGTAACAAGAAAAATAAATATGTGAAGAGTGAAGACATAAGAAAGGTAAAGAAGATTTACCTTATGTTGAAGAGTGAGTACGAAGGTTGAGAACTTGAGGACTAGCGAGGAGAGAGAGAAATGGGAAAGAAAAATAATACCAAGAAGTTCTGTCGCTGTTTAGAGGAGACGATTAACGCCCTGTTCGGTTTACTTATATTTTTTTTATTTAAGAAACTTGGATTACAATTTCACTTCATCCGTGACAAAATTGCCCTTTTCCTTTTCGAAGAATTCTATTTATACATAATCCCCTAAACCAGAAATGTAAATCAAGTACAGTGATTCTACTCCAATGGTGCTTGATTGTGTTTAGATGCAAAAGGTTTTGTGAGATGTGAAATTTTTGACAAACACTCTCTAATGGTGAGGGTTGCAAGTTCCACTGGGCGGATTTTTTTAGGTTAAGTTTTTTAAATAAATATGTGCGTGACGAGTGCAGAACTGTTTAACCGTCAGATGATTTACGAATTCTAGATATATTGAACGGTTGGATGAGCGGAATTTGTTATAAGTTTTTATTCGCATTTTAATATGTCACGTGTTCGAAGACATTTTACATGTCAATAATGTTATTGGTTAAATTTATATTTTATTACTCTTTGATAAGTACGAGAACAAGAAGAAAAAAATCATACGCCACATAATTATTAATTACGTAATCTTTTCTAATTAATGCACTGGATTTTATTCATTAATTAGAGAAAATGGTAGGTTTAAAATAGTAAACTTTATGCGGTAAACAAATTGAGTCGTTCTCAAACTCGACTTTAAATATTCTATTGATTAAACTCATGTCCATTTAGCGAGTTAAGTTCGAATTAATTAATTTGTTTGTTTTTATAAGCGAATTGAGCTCGAGTTTTGCTTTTTTGACTCTAGCTCAATTTGTTTGGGCTTTATTATGTTTGATACTAAATATATTATATGATGTGAAAATTTTAATTTAAAAGCACCTTGGCATGGCTAATGATAAAAATTACAAGTTATATTAGGGCGAATTTTGTAGGTCAATTTTTTTAGAAACATGTGCGTGATGCGTGTAGAAATAATTGATTACTAGAATCGAAATTGAAATCATTATAACACAACCAAGTTTCCATTGACGTCGATACTGTTTTAGCCTAATGTTTAATACTAAGATATTGAGATCTCTAGTCCTCTAGTTTTATTTTCTTTTTATGTGAAGTTTATTTGTGAGTTTATTTATTCCTCCTTGAGTGAACATAATTCAATCCTAAATACATATATTTACTACCGACCCACATTCCAAATTCAAATGAACATCAAGAATATGAAGAGAACATACCCAACTCAAATGACACTCTCAAAACCACAAATATATATCACCTAATACCATAAAATTTATGAGCATTCAAGAAAAATAAACAAAAACATTGAAGCACTAGTTTTTAACCCATCTAGGAGTGAAAATTATGGTTTTAACCCATCTAATAAAAACACCAAGCATGTATCCAAACAATACAACAGACGCAACATTTATGATATTTACTTACGTACTAGCAGAACAAAGCAAAAGTACAGACTAAAAATGAGGTAAGATAATCTGTTCCAGCCTCTTATACAGACTTGAACGTCAAATAAACATGTGTAAGCACAAATGGGTGTTAACAGTTTGTACCTTTCATTTGACTGAAGTAATATATATATAAATGAACAACAAAAAATTTATAGTAAATAATAATAAACATTTTTAACAAGAAAAATAAATAAGGAAACTTGAAGGCATAAATTATATTTATACATATTCCTCTAAACTAGAAATGTAAATCGAGTATAGTTTTTCTACTCCAATGGTGTTTGATTGTGTTTACATGCAAAAGATTTTGTGAGATGTGAAAATTTTGTCAAATACTCTGGTGAGGGTTGAAAGTTTAAGTATGTGCGTGACACGTGCAAAATTAGTTAACTATTAGATGATTAACAAACCTTAGGCATATATTAAAGTTATTGTAAATGAATTGAGTTATTCTTAAACTCGACTTTAAACTCATGTTGCACTGCTTGATTGCCCAAAAAGCCCTATGCTCCAATTCAACAGGTAAGTGGCATGATTTTCCAAACACAATCCTGTATGGTGACATCCCAATAGGTGTTTTGTGCAGCTGCTTATAGGCCCAAATTGCATCATCTAATCTCGGACTCCAATCTTTTCTCTTTCGGGTTGACTACCTTCTCCAAAATGGATTTTATCTCTCGGTTAGACACCTCGACTTGACCATTACTCTGCGGATGGTAGGATGTAGAAACCTTGTGCGAACATTGTATTTCTTGAACAAAGTTCGCTAACACCTGTTGCAAAAGTGGGTTCATGATCACTAATGATGGCTCGTGGTGTTCCAAATCCCGACAAATATGTTAGTCCTAACAAAATCAGCAACAACTTTAGAATCGCTGGATCTAGTGGATTTAGCTTCCACCCATTTTGAGACATAATCAACAAACCAAAAGAATATATAAATTCCCAAAAGATGAAGGAAAAGGTCCCATAAAATCTATACCCCAAACATAAAAATTTTCAACAACTAATATAGGAGTTTGGGGCATTTGATTTCGTTGAGAAATATTCCCGATCCTTTGGCAATTAACACATGTTTTACAAAAAGATATGGATCTTTAAAAAGCGATGGCCAATAAAACCACTTTCCAAAACTTTATTAGCAGTTCTTTTTGGACCAAAATGTCCTCCACAAGCATGAGAATGACAAAAAGAAAGAATAGGTTGAAATTCAACGTTAGTACACACACCGCCTAACTATCTGGTCACCTAAAATTTCCATAAATATGGATCATCCCAAACATAGTGTCTACAGCATCACTTTTTAACTTTTCCTTTTGGGGTTTGGAAAATTCTTTAGGAAAATGTGCACTTACCAAATAATTTACCAAATCAGATACCAAGGAATCTCGGCAAGATGGATGGAAATAATCTTTGCTCATCCGGAAAGAATCACGTAATTAGGTAGCTCTCCTCCTCTCTCAATAACCTACTCAAGTGATCCGCCACTAAGTTGTCCACCTTTCTTATCCTTGATCTCTAAGTCAATTCTTGTAGTAGCGAATCCATCGAATAATCCTTGGTTTAGAATCTTTCTTAGTGAGCAAATACCGAGAAGCGTGCAGATAGTCGAATAAACTATAACTTTAGTACCAAGCAAATAAGATCGAAATTTATCTAAAGCAAAACCACGGATAAAAGTTCTTTTTAGGTTGTGGAATAGTTTATCCGAGCCTCATTCAAAGTCCTGAAGCATAGTAGATGGCATGAACGGCTTTGTCAATCCTTTGTCCCAAAACAAGACTCTCAGCGTAGTTGCTTGCGTCACATGATCTCAAATGGCAACTTCCAATTTGGCGGTTGAATAGCGGGAAGCGAAGTTAATAATTTCTTTAAAGTATCAAACGCCTCCTTGCATTCATCAAACCGAAAGTCCACATCTTTTTCAAAGAACTTACATAAAGGGTAATGCCATCTTCGAGAAGTCCTTGATAAATCTTCGATAAAATCTGCGTGACCAAGAAAAGAGCGAATCTCCAAGACGTTGACGGGGTAAGCGCAGCGAGATATAACATCTATCTTAGCTTTATCAACTTCAAGACCTTTAGATGACACAACATGACCAAATCTTATTCCTGTTCTACCATGAAATGACATTTTTCCCAATTTAAAACAAGATTAGTTTCCATGCATCTATCTAGAACACGATTTAAATTATCTAAGCATCATCCAAAGAATCTCCATGAATTGTGAAATCATCCATAAAAACCTCGATGCATTCTTCTAAAAGATCTCGAAAAATGCTTACCATGCATCGTTGAAAAGTACACAGGCATTACATAATCCAAAAAGACATCCGTCGATAAGCGAAAGTACCAAAGGGACATGTGAATGTAGTCTTCTCTTGGTCCTCAAAAATGCAATCACAATCTGTTATATCCTGAAAACCATCTAAAAAACAATAATAAGTGTGCCTAGCTAATCTCTCCAACATTTGATCAATAAAAGGAAGAGGAAAGTGATCTTTTCTTATACAAGACATTCAATTTTCTATAATCTATACACACTTTCTCCACCCCGTTTGCATTCGTGTGGCACCAACTCATTATCATCGTTCTTGACAACGGTGATTCCGGATTTCTTTGGGACTACTGCAGACCGACTCACCCATTGACTATCTGGAGATGGGATAGATGATCTGGGCATCAAGCGGTTTGAGCACTTCTTTTTTTCCACCTCCATCATGGGTGGATTCAATCTCCTTTGTGCATCTCTTGTAGGCTTAGCTCCATCCTCTAACAATATCCGATGACGTGCACATGCCGGGACTAATACCCTTGATATCCGCTTATTGTCCAACCAAAATCGTAACATGGTCCCTTAGGACTCTCATCAATTTTTCTTCCTGCACCTTGGTTATTACTAGCAATAATTACAGCAAAGTGTCATTAGTCCCCAAATATGCATATTTCAAATGAAAGAGTAATTGTTTCAATTCTAGAGTTGGGGCTTGTACAATGAAGGTAATAACTTTTGATGAGAAACAGAAATTGAATAGAATATACCGTTGACTTATTTGAAAATTTTGGCAATGAATGTAATGCAAACTACATTCTCTTTCAATTCACAGGTTTATGTGATCTCTTCTTCTCTGTCCATGTCCAAACTGTTGTTGATTGCAATTTCCAAATTGTCCCCTATGTAGTTGTTCAAAAGCTCTATGCACCAAGGTCTCTCTCACATCGATAGCAAAAACTTGTCTATATCACTAGGGTACCTCATGGCATCATAGATGTTAAACCGAATTTTCTCACCATCAAACTCCATAGTCAAGGTCCCATTATGCACATCAATCATGGTTCTCGTTTGTTTTTAGGAAGGGTCTTCCTAACAAGATGTGGGAAGGATTTGGTGATGTATCATCTTCCATATCCACAATGTAAAAATCTGCGGGGAAAGATTAGTTCGTTCACCGCACTAAGACATCTTCAATTACCCCTCGGGGTAGGTGTTAATCTGATCCGCCAATTGGATAATCACACCAAATTTTTTAAAGGGCCTAGATTTAAGGAAGCATAAGCAGATAAAGGCATAACATTAATTGAAGCTCCTAAATCTAGCATGGCTTTTTCAAATCTGGTGTTTCCCTATTTTGCATGGGATTGTGAACATTCACGGATCTTTATATTTAGGAGGCATTTTTCTTTGAAGAACAATGAGATACATTTTCTCCAACTGTGACTCTTTCATCATTTTGCAATTTTCTTTTATTAGTGCATAATTCTTTTAAAAATTTAAAGCATCTGGTACTTGTTTAATTAATTGCATCGAAGAGGGATGTTCACTTCTACTTTTCTAAAGTTTCCAAAATTTCTTTTTCTTTTTCATTGTTCTTTGAAGTTTTAGAAATTCGGAAGGAAAGGGAAGAGAATGTTTTAAGTTTGATTAGGAGGTTTAGGTTGTACCTTGGATTTTCCTGTTCCTCCTTAGTTTCCTTCTTGAACTCTGAAATTGATGGTGTATCCAATCGTGTTCCATTCCGTAAAGTTATGGCACTTGCATTCTCCTTGGGTTGACTCTTTGTTTGAGATGGTAATTTTCACGAGCCTCTAGATTCCAATATCCCCACAGTTGTAGCCGGTTGTCTCTACTTGGTTCCTCAAATCTTGAACCAAGTTTTTGTCTCTTCTTTGAAGCTAGCGTGTCTCGATTCATGAATCTGTGTGTATGCATCCCATGAATGCTTTGAACATATCCTCTAATGATGTTCCAGTAGGTGCGAGGACTACTTGCTTGATTGATATTGAGGTTGGGTTGGTTGGAAGCCTCACGCTGGGTGGAAATGCAGGTGGTGCTTGCAGCTTTGCTCCCATAACTCGAGACTTGGATAATCCCTCCATCCCGGGTTATATGTGTTTTGAGTCTGGATCATACTTTTTCCGAGGTGGTGGTGATAATTTCCCATTGCATTAGCTTGTTGCCTGACCTCGCCATCTTGTAATGTTGGGCATTCATCTCAGATTGTGATTTGGTTGTAGATATATTCCACAAACCTTTGCAATTGGCAGTTGACCTATAGCTAATTGTCTAACCATAGCAGTTAATTCAGAAATTTGTTGACCATAATCACAAGTGCTTACCTCGCTTACCCTTACTTGGTGCATGATTTGTTCTAGTGCCGTATTGTTGTGAGTTTCTTTGCCATGTTTGCAATTAAATTCCTTACTTTCTGGGGTCTTGTCAAATAGTGCTCCTCCGCTTACCGTGCATCGATCATGCTTCTATCCATCGGTACCAACCCTTCGTAGAAATCTTTGGATCGTGTGTTGTTCATCTATTTGATGCGGTGGATAAATTTGGAACAAAGTTTTTGAATCTTTCCCAATACTCGTATAATGTCTCCCCACCGAATTGTCTAATCCCACGATCTCCTTCCTTATGTTGGCTACTCTTGAGGTGGAAAGTATCTCTCAAGAATAGGCGCTTCATGTCATTCCAAGATCAGATTGAACTGAGGGTAGGTAGTACAACCAATCCTTTGCCAAATCGATAGGGAGAATGGGAATGCTCTCACTGATTTGTTCTTCTTGATTTCCGTTTGGTTTCATAGTAGAGCACACCACATGAAATTCCTTCAGATGTTTGTAGGGTCTTCACCGTAAGACCACGAAAAGTAAGGCGATAAATGGATTAGTCCAGATTTAAGTTCAAATCGACATCTAAATTAGGATATTCAATGCACAGAGGTTGTTGATTTAAATTAGGAGTTACCAACTCCGAGAGTTCTATTGTTGTTTGGAATCGCCATCTATTCTTCTTTGCTCGGATTCGTTGGATAATAATTCCAAAGCTAAGTTGAGGCTTGGTGATGATCTGAAGCCTCGTCTATATATATGCAGAAGACTGTTGAACTTTAAGTTTTTCCTTCTTTAGCCTCCTTGCGCTTTTCTCAATCTCCGGATCAAAATCTAATATAAGAGCTTTGAGAAGATCGAAATCATAAAACAAAAACAAAACAAATAATAGAATAAAAACAAAACGCCAAATTACTCACAAGAATCTGCGCTAAAAATTGGGAGTATCGTTGACACTCTAAATTAACCTCACTTTCACTCCACAATTTATAATAATTAAAGACAAAGAAGTAAAAGGATCGATCCCACGAGAGTAAAGTTGTTTTAGAATTATTCTACTATTTTAATGAAAATAAAGATGGGGTTTTGAAAATTATTTTTAAACCAAGAGAACAAAATTAACGATAAAATTAACCAAATATGTAAAACTTCAGTTCTGCAGTTCAGTTTCACCAAGTACAACAATCAATTAATCAAGTAATTATTATTTTTCCTTCAATGAAATTATTAGCCCTAGATAACAATAAGCTCTGCTATCCGAAATTCTCTTTAGATTATCACTTTATATGAAACAAGCTCTCCACTGATTCTAACTAGCATATAACCTGAATAAGCTCTCTAGATTTAATATGATGAAGCATTAAGAAATAGAAAATTAGGCTAATCCAAGCAACAAACACATAAGCTCGATTTATTTAACTTGTTTTCTAATAATCTTAGCAATAAACAAAAGTTTGTCCACAATTATTATTACCAAGTTGCTACTTGTGATGAAGAGAGATATCAATTACACGTAATACCAATCTTAATCTAGCGATATGATAATGATCAAATTAACTCAATTGGCCATATTAAATTAATTAGATCAATTAGCATGCAATCAATGAAAACAGATTATCGTAAGAAATTTCACACAAGAAGGAATAAATAATAATACTCAATTAATTAATTACTTGTAACAAGGATTCACCTCCTTTAGAACCTAATAAAAAAACTAACTTCGACATGCTCTTGAGCCTTCACTCCAATAGAGGATACTTGAATGTTGAATATTGAATGAATAAAACCTTGACCTCATCCTCTATTTATAGTGCTAGACAAAGTCCTAAATCCTATAGGATGTAGAAATCCAAATCCTAAAAGGATTTACAAATCATAACTAGTTTCCATAAAGAAATAGAATTCAATTTGGAAATAAATCTTAGTCTAAAGGAAATCCTAAAGCTAATAGAAATATCAATCCAATTCCATGTAGAAGTCTACCAAAATCAGCATTTAGAAACTTTCCAAAAAATCCAAGATTTCTTGATTTTCCCGCTCAAATTCAGCTGGGTGAATTTTCATTTCCTCTTCACTGACGTCCTTTGGTAAAACGAGCATAACTTTTGATCTGGGAGGAGTTACGGGGCCTGCTACCTATCAAAATGAAGATATCGACGAGATCTACAACTTTCATTCTTTGAGAATCGACAGAATCGCTCTGCATCAAGGTCGAAATCGGCCTCCAAGTGACTCTTTGTGTAAATTACAACTTCCAAACTTTGAGGTTCAACGTTCGCTTAGTAAAATATCATAACTTTTTCATATGAACTCCGATTGGGACGATTCAAGATGTTCCGGAAAGCTAAAGAAGAGCTCTACAATAAAATTCAAGTCCCAAGCTAAGAACATGCATCCAACTTAATGCTAAAAATTCTGCAATTTTCTCTTTTCCTCATTTCAGCTCCAATTCTTCCTGAAATCATTAAATACCTTAATAAGCTCATATTCCCATGAAACATGCAATAAAACTAAATATAATGGAATCAAAATAAATGAATAATATGCACTCATCAAACATCAATCAATAAATATCTGGAATCATATATTCATCCTTGCACTACAGGCCAAGGACATTCACCAGTTGGTCATGTTCATCTAAACACTGCTCATCTTTTGCACTACTGACCAAAGATATTCATCGAAATCATTCATCTTTGCACTACAGGCCAAAGATATTCATCAGAAATCATTCATCTTTGCACTACAGGCCAAAGATATTCAATAATATCATCATTTAAGACTGAGGATGATGAAAATTTTTTTTTTTTTTTAAAGAAACGAATCCAGTGAATCAAAATGACAAGGATTAAGGATTAAGGATTCGTACTTTGTTTTATCCACATCCAAAAATACCTCAAAAATAATCATAGTGGTGTAAAATTCAAGAATGATAAAAACATGGATACAATCAAAGCTAGTATCCACAATAGATATTTTGGACGAAAAGAAAAATTTTCATTTTTCGATGAATAATCTTACAAATATCGTGAATAATAGAACTCAGACACCAAAAGTTCTAAATTTGATAAAAACTTGGATCAATATTTCAAAGATAATGATATTGAAGAAATAATATCATTACGAAAAAAAATAATATCCCTTACCTCGGAAAAGACAATTACTTAAACTGGAATCTTTGGATATAAAGCTATAACTTGAACTTTCACCGTATAACAATACTCAAAGTATACTCAAAATACTCACGAAGAATACATTCGATAATATAGAGAGAAAACTTTAGTTTAAATTGTGATTTTCAATTCTAACCTAAGCACCCTATTTATAGGAAAATGCTTAGAACACCAAAATAGAAAATTTAATATAATATTAATATATATATATATATATATATATATATATATATATATATATATATATATATATATATATATAATCTTCTACGTACTCATTCTAGATTTCAATTCCCAAAGATTTCCCACATGCTCCTTCTAGAACAAGTAAAAAAAACGTTTTTCTTTTATAAAATAATTTAAATTTCCAAAATCAATTATTTGAACTCCTAACTTCAATAATTCATAATAAATAGTCCTTTTATCGGAAAATTGAATCTCGCGTGTTTTTATAGGAAATTCAATTCTCTACAACTTTTCGTAAGAAAGTTTTTCCAAATTTCAAGCAAAATTGACCGAAATTCATAAGCGAGACGATTTTACAGTGCTATAATCAAATTTCAATTCGAGAAATGGGTCTACCTACACACAAAATCTGCTTTTAATATTTATTGCAACAAAAATACTCTTTCTCCTCATAAACTCATATATCCTCCATTCATTATAAAAATATCACCATTATTATATTATTAAAAATATAATAATATATTTAAATGAATTATTTTATCGAAAAAGATAAAATATCAATTTTCAAATTAATTGTCACATTAAAATTTTCTCCATCTATATCCACATAAAATCAATATTTTCCTCATCATATGAATCAATAATTAATTATTCGCAAATAATATTACGAGAATCACAATATTGACAACTGACATACCCTTCAGGAAGAGGGCTTTCCAATAAAGATTTCTCCTTACTTACAAGCGCAATTAGGTGACCAAATCTCTCCTTGATGTAACTTTCTAGACATTGCCAATAATGTTATCTAATAATATTATTCAGATAATATGAATTATTGCTTCAATAATGAAAAATAATGTAATGACAATTATTGAAACAACAACAATATAAAATATCAACGCAACAATTATTGAACCAATAAAACAAAATATCGAATAAAATTATACCGTAACCATTATTGAGTAGTAGTGCCTTCTTACGTAAGAGTCAATAATTGGTGCAATACTGTATCTTCATCGCGGCAACAACGCCAGACATCGTGTTTTTAACCACGGGTATTCCAACAATTAAAATCGTAATAACTACGCCGTTATTTTTAAACAACTTATATTTGTCGTTTCCTTCCTCCAATCGCTTTCCGTTATGGGGTCCACACATGGTTGCGTACGAATATTCCCCGACAGTACGAATATTCCACGACCAAACGAATATTCCCCGACAACAATGAATATTTTATAACCACTTGCTTATTCGAAATATTTGCGTATTTTATCCATAACTATCCACATGAATCAAATCAACTTTTACTATTTCAAAATAATAAATAGAGGAAATTCTATTTTTATTTAAAAAAAATTCGGGCTCTTACATATATATATATATATATTACATGGACAATATATTGCTTGTTTATAACTATTTTTGCACGTAGAATTAGTCTTCTTAACTACTAAAACTTTTATTAGACATACATATAAACAGTGTTTTATATATTTTTTTATCCCTATGTTGTTTTAAGTGTACAAAATTTATTATTAATAAAAAAATTATATTTCAGCACATCAAATACTCATTTTATATGAAGTAAAATAATTATGCTAACAAATATTAATCCAGCTAGTATGAGACAAAACTGTTAAGCAGAAAACAAAAAAACGCCCAAAGGCCCAAATACCAAATGACCAAAGAGCAAAAAGACAATTAAGAGCCGAAAACAAAACAAAGCCCAAAGGCCCAAATACCAACTTACCAAGGATTCGTCCTAATCAATTTGTCCATAGTCCAATCTATATATAGATTCCTTCAGTCGCTGATCCCTTCTCTCTGGTAAATTCTGGCGGGAATTTGCAGCTTGGTTCTTCTATCTGGTTATGATCATCGGTAAATTATTGTGAAAACGTTACCTTCTTATCATTTTGCTTTTGATTAAACAAATTTATAGTTTCATGGTGATTTTTCCCGTAAAGTTCAGAATACAAAATATATGTAAACCCTCTCCATGTTAAAATTTCATAGTTACCTGATGTTTCCTTTCAATTTTGTATCTTCATGAATCCTAGAATTTCAGGATCCATTTTTTCAATTCGAATTAAGTCCGGCGGTGTGGAATTGTGGCAGAGGTATGGATATTCATCTCTTCGTTATAATTATTATATTTTATTTTTCGTCATTTTGACAACAATTCAAATAAAGTTATGTGCTCATGGCATCTATTATTCATCATGTTGATAAAACTATGTTTATATGGATTTCGTAGTTGAACTTTCATCATGAGTCGTGACTGACTTTGGTTGAAGTAATATATATGTATTTTATTCTCGATTTGTATTCAAGTGCCTGTAAGAATGCTTATGCTGCTTGGATTTTGTTATCATGAGTGCCTAGTTCCTTTGAGGGGGTAGCTATAGTTTTATATATATATATATATATATATATATATATATATATATATAGTAGTCAAGTGCTTACTCTTAAAGAGCTTACCCAGCTTACCTATAAAACACGCGTCTCTTTTTTCTCTCTCCTCGCTCAAACATTTCGCCTGAGTTTTCTCGTTTTCTCCCCTTCTATTTCTCTCATCTGAAAGGTCGCGATTAGGATTCATCTTCATCCGGCGACAAATCCAGCGACAAATCTTCATCCATCCCTCATCCGATTCCATCTTCATCCGATTCCATCTTCATCTTCATTCGAAAAATCCAGCGACAAATCGATTCCAAATCTGAAGCTCGATTGACTGATTCGTGTATTTCGAAGAGAAGCCTTCCCTCGCGTGCGACCAAAAAAAGCCCTAATCCTGGTGTGTCCTCTTCTCTTATCCGATTCTCTTTCACTTCCAAAACAAGCCCTAATTCTATTAGTTTTAATGTCCTTTGATGATTCTCAGGCCAAAAGCGTTATTGAAACTGATTCGTTTTAATGTATTTTTTCTCTATTCTTCGAAATTGACTCAATTTCAAAAAATATGACAGAATTTGAAAAAGTTGAAATTCTCTCAATTTTTCAGATATGACAGAGAAATTGAAATTATACGAATTTCCCAGAAATTCTCCAGAAATTTGAAATTTCAGAAATATATGTTAGTATTACAGAGAAAAGCCTAGTCAGAATCAACATTTTTTCTTGCAATATATGCTTAATTAGGTAATTTGTTTTTTGAACAAGTATGCTATGCAGTTTGCTTATGCCAGCTAATTTCATTCTTTCTTAAAATGGCACAGTGTCATTCCAGAAATTTTCTAGAATTTGAAAAGGTTGAAATTGTTTGGCTGCAGTATGCTATGCAGTTTGCTTATGAATGAATGAATATTATGTAGGCAGTTGAATTAAATTGTATAGCATACTTGTTCATAAGATATCACTTGAACAATACAAGTGAAATTATTTTTTTCTTATGAATATTAAGTAGGATCCAATTTCATATCTTATGAAAAAAGTATGAAATTGTTTGGCTGCAGGATCCAATTTTATGCAAGTGATATCTCATTTCGATAAGTTGAATTAGCTAATTTCTTTCTTTCTTAAAATTGTTTGAAAAAGTTGAAATGGCAGTTGAATGAATGAATGAATATTATGCAGGCAGTTGAATTCTTAAAACCTGTCTGCGTAGAATAATGGGATCCACGGTCCAAAATTTCGGTCCAAAAAATGCCTATTCATGTTGATAACAGTTTTAGAGAATTTTCTATATTGAGTGTGGACTTAATCGTTCTTTTAAATTTATTCTCAGGGAACTGTTGTTTATTATGGATTCTATGAACCTTGAAATTGATAGTTGTGGGGATAATGCAGAAATGAATTTAGATTGCATTTATAATTTTGAAATGGAGATGGAGAGGGATGACTTGATTGAAGAGGGGTTGGATGTGAACAATGATAAATCATTGTCTCATCTATCCTCAAGTAGTCAAGAATTTACGCCTAAGCTAGGTCAAGAATTTCAAACATTAAAGGACGTTCAAACTTTTTACAATACGTATGCAGTACATGCTGGTTTTAGTGTGCGAAAGCATACCGAGAAAAAAAGGAGGGAAGTGGTGAGATTGTGAGGAAGGAGTATGTCTGTTATAAGCAGGGGAAGGGCAAACTATTAGCCAATGTGGATGCAAAAAGAAAATGTGGATCTCGTAAAGAAGGTTGTAGTGCAAGAATTGTGGTGGTTAAAAGAAATGACTTGTATGTAGTAACCATAACTGAAGAGGGCCATTGTCACCCATTGTCAACCCCACATAAGAGACATCTGTTACGATCGCACCGTAATATGTCAGCTGTCCAAAAATGTTTGAGTCAACAACTTGGCATGGTAAATATACCACAATGCCAACAATACAACTTTCTTGCAGTGTAGGCGGGGGGGATTGAAAATATCGGGTGCACGCAATGAGATTTATATAACTTTGAAAGAGACAATCGTAATGAGCTGAAGGGACAAGATGGCGATATGTTGAATGAGTACTTGAAGTTAGAACAACAGAAAAATCATGCATTCACCTTTACAATTGATACAGACGATGAAAAAAGGATTACTCGTTGTTTTTGGGCTGATGCAACTTCGAGACGGGCTTATAGATTTTATGGCGATGTTGTCATTTTTGATACCACGTACAACACTAATCGTTACGGAATGATATTTGCACCACTAATGGGGGTTAATAACCATGGTCAAACTATTGTATTTGGTTGTGCTTTTTTAAGTGATGAAACCATAGATACTTTTGTTTGGCTTTTCAAGTGTTTTTTGGATGCAATGTCAGGTGATGCACCTAAGATGATTATCACTGATTAGGATCCGGCTATGACAAACGCCATTTCACATATCCTTCCTAAGACATTTCATAGGTATTGTAGTTGGCACATTTTAACCAAATTTTCAGAGAAGATCGACTCAAAGAAAATACAAAGTGCTTATTATAAAGAGTTTGTAGATTGCATTTGGAATTCGTAGATCGTGGAAAAGTTTGACTCTACTTGGGTGGAGTTGTTGGAGAAAAGTGGGTTGGCTACTAATAAATGGCTACAATCAATGTATGACATCCGTTGTAGATGGGCACCAAGCATATGTGAATCATGTTTTCTCACCGGCATGTCAAGTAAACCAACGAAATGGAGAGAGTTCTTATGCGTTTTTTAAAAGATTTGTTTCTAAAGGAAATTCATTAGTGGATTTTATGATTCAATTTGGTCGGGGCCTTCAACATCAACGACATGTAGAGTTGGAATCAGATAACAAAGATTTGATTGAGAGACCGAGAATGAAAATTACCAATCACTTCTTAAGTCAAATGGTGGACATTTATACATATTCTATGTATTATAAATTTGAAGACGAGTTGTGTGAGTCTTTGAAGAGAATGTCAACTACCATGTATATAAGATTTGTCGAAGGAATGTCAACAAGTGTAATGTAAGAGAAATCCATTATGACAAATCTTGGGATTATGCTACATGCACTTGCAAAAAATTTGAGAGTTTGGGAATCCTATGTCGGCATGTGCTAGCTTACTTGAATAAGTATCATGATCTTGACAAGTTGCCTACAAAATACATTTTGTCGAGATGGACAAAGACAGCAAAGTCAATAAGTGTAATTGATGATAATGGTGTGGCGATAAAAGATGACAAGTCATACTTACTCCTGCGGAGTCAATTGATTCAACGTTCTTTAAATTTGATTGATAGTGCTCTCATAAATCAAGAAGCCACAAATTTTGTAAAAGAATGTCTAGATAGTGGATATGAGAGGGTGAAGCAAATTATTGGTAAACCTGATTCCGAAAGAAACAAGGAAATGGATTGTGGTGGAATTAGTGTATCCAAGTCGGTTAACATGACTTCTACACATGAACATAGTTATATTGAGCCAAACCACGTGCGAGCAAAAGGGTGTGGAAAAAGGCTAAAGGGTGGCAAAGAAAGGGCTTTGGAGAAAGCAAAAAGTGCCAAGAGTAGACGTTGCCATGCATGTGGGGAAGTTGGTGTAACACACGATAAAAGAAACTGTCCAAAGCTTAATAATCTGTAAGAAAGATTTGTGTATTTTGACTTTGTTATTATTTTAAAATTGACTTTGGAATTTGCTCTCTATTTGACTTTAATATTTGTTTACATGTAGAATTGGAGTATCAAATAATGATGCTACGCAGGCTCCAAGTGTAGATAATGATGATGCTACTGAGATTGATATGTGAATCATTAAATCTAAATTCTGAGGTAATTCTGCATACTCATTCTGAGCTAGTGCATTGTGATTTTTATTCTACTAACATTTGAGCCACTTTATTTTGCTGGGATGTCATGTGTGGGTAGAGGACATTTTATTAAGTTTCTGCTATCAGATCATATTTCATAGTATCTAGATGTTGTATAGCAAAGTGATCAGCTGTGCTCCTGATTTTATTTTTGGTTGTCATATCTGATGCCATTTTGAAACATATATTTGATTTTAAAACTTCATGTGCAGAGCTGTTTGTTGCTGGTCATTGTTGGGATCGTTCTGCTTATTGTGTTCTCTGGGATGGTTATAAGCAACTCATGTAGGAGTAGGTGCAGGTGCAGTTGCAGGTACTTTCCTTCAGAAGAAGTACTTGGTACAGGCTCATTGGAAAATAATAATACTCCTGGTTCCATCCGGCTTTTGGATTCGTGGTGACTGTTATCATAGTATGTAGTTGTTGTAGTATGACTTTTGGATTCGTGGTGACTGTTATCATAGTATGTAGTTGTTGTAGTAAGTTGTTGTAGTATGACTTTTGGATTCGTTTTGGTAATCAAGACTGTTGTTTTTGAATTTGTTATGCTAAAGTTGTTTGATGGAATACTTCAATGAAATTATACTGCCTGGATGGAGGTAAAAATAGGCTATTTGGATCTCTATTATTTATAAGTTGCATAACAAGGTGGGACATATACTGACTAGTGTTTGGATTAATTAGCTTTATTTCATACGAGTAAGATTTTCAGTTTTTTTTCCTTAAATTAGTATTTTCAGCTTTATTTCATAACTGTTGTGCATAAACAAGTGTAACAGTAATGTTCAAGTTGAATGATGGCTCTGTTGTCTTGGGGAGTTTTATGCAATGATAGCTCTGTTGTCTTGGGAAGCTTTTATGTAACAGTAATGTTTAAGTTGAATGATGGCTCTGTTGTGGGTTCTTAAAAAAAACCGTAGTAAGCAGCAATATGTAACAAATCTAATTGTAACAGTAATGTTCTTATATTCAGGTCTGAGCAAGGACCCAGGAAGTAGTCTACATGTACAATAGATAGGCTATTTGGATCTCTATTATTTATAATTTTCATAACAAGGTGGGACATATAGCACAGATCCGAATCACTTATAAAGTGACTTCGTCTTGTGAACCTAGATTTCATAACAAGTTTGAGTAGGCATGGTTAACAAAAATATCCATACAAACTGGAATGGAGTGCAAAAACAGCTGTGCCTTACAATAACATGATTAAAATAAATAACCAAGAAATAACAAGTGCAATAATAAATTTGTTTCTTCGCATTTTGCCTAGTGCATGCATTTTCTCCATCTCTTCCTCCATTCCGTTAATCTTTTGAAGTAATCCGGGGATTATTTGTCTTGATCTATCACACATTGGAGGATCATACCAAGCAAAAAATTGACAAGCATTCCTCTGTAAACAAAGAAGGTTTGAAAGTAAATATAATGGAAGAGATATTAAAAAAAATTGAAACCCTAAAACACTTACTTTTCCATAATTCGGACATGATAAAAACCTTCTTCCTGGGTTTGAATCGGTCCATGCTGTTTTAAATTGAGGTCGTCTCTCAATCACAATGTGCGCTCATAGCTGCTCAAGTGAGAAAGTCTTTCTCAAACACTAATACAATTACTGATATCCTGTCCACCAATGATAAAAGCTACACATTAAGCAATCCTGTTTACACAACTAGCAATTAAAGGAACTGAGTCAAGTTTTTTAGTTAAGTGTTCCATCCCATTACAATCTTTGTCAACCTATACAAAAATAACAGTATCATATTCATCCCTTGGCATTCCAAGCTTAATATAGGTCAAATTTAAAACAAAGCAATAGGAAAAGGCATTAGCACTAGCCTATTTCACATACTTATATGTGTTTGACAAGCCAATCCCAAGGGTTTTAGCATAAGTGACACTTCAAACACTTGTGAGAAAATTAGTTATTGTTGGGGCCGGACATGATTTTGGTATATTGAGCTACTGCTAGTGCTGGCTTGAGCTACTGCTAGTGCTGGCTTAAACATATTTAAGAAATATTGTCTTGTATGGTTTGTTCATGAGAGTTTACCATGGCAAACTTCAACCTCAATTTCTCGCGGTTCTCTCTTAACATGTATTGGTTGTGAACTAATTTGAATCCTTTTGAAATGTAGCTAGTGCTTATGTTGTATAGATGCAAAAGACCACCTGTTGCTCTTTGCTCAGGCTGGTGCTTTTAGTAATTTTGGCATGCTTTGTTTTTTACATGTATGTAATTGACCAAGTATACTAATAAGTGTCCAAGTACTTGTGCAGGAAGAGATGATTCAGCTGTTAACTCTATGATCGAAAAGACTGGAAACTTTTTGATTTCGAATCAAATGCACCACCACAACAACTGAAACTCAAATGGCACACTGATTCGTTTTTGAATAATGCAGGGACTGGATTCTCATAAGAGGAATAGAAAGAAAGAATAACATATACCAGTACACCAAATTCAAGCACACAGATAAAAGCATGATTATACAGAAAATTTTTAGTAAATTTTCCTCCCAGATGTCTGAACTGTATATAGTTGAAATGAAAATGAAAACCCACAAGAAATCGCACCTTAAAAGCTTATCCCAGATGTCAGAAGAAATCGAACACAGATTCGTTCCTATTAGGGCTTTGCTTTGTCTGAAAACACGAAAATGAGAGAGAACATTTTCTATAAGGGCTTGATTTGGAATACCCATAAAAAACTGATTTGGATTGGAGACATACCAGGATTTAGGGCTTCTTTTGGAAGCACATGTTTGAGAATCGGATGAGGGACGAATTCGACCAGATGTAGCTTCAGATCCTGACTCGATTTATCGCTGGCTTTTTCCGGTTGAAAATGAATCCAAGCTCGCCCCTTTCAGATGAGAGAAATAGAAGGGGAGAAAAAAGAGACGCGAAATGTTTGAGCGATGAGAGAGAAAAAAGAAACGCGTGTTTTATAGGTAAGCTCTTTAAGGGTAAGCACCTGATCCCTACTATATATATATATATACGGAAAGTTTAAAGTCAACCTTAAAAAGCGAATCAAAGCATTTAACTCGTTGTTTTTTGGTGTCTATGGCGACGGTTCACCCGCCACCAAAGACTACATGGCTATGGCGACGGATCGAACTGTCGCCATGTATACATCAAAGACGCATTTATTCGCCTTTTTAGTTCGCTTCTTTTAAGCTTCGCTTTTAGATTTTAATCGTATATATATATATATAATTATCCCCTAATATGCTTGGTTGTTATTATGTGTCCTATGCTATGTTTAGTTAGATGCCTCATATTGTGCATGGTTTGAATATTTCCTATGCTACTTATGGTTTCCCCATCATTTGCAGAAACCGCCTTAGTCTTACAATTTTAGAGTCATAACTTGGTTTTATTTGTGGTGCAGCTGTATGAAGTCTACTTTTTGTTCTGACCTATGGATCCCATTTGAAAATGTTGATAGAACTTTGTGGAGTGACAGCGATTCTTGATGCCTTGGACATGAGTTATATGTTCACAAAATTGTGTTTCTTTGGTGGTATCAAGGTCCCACACCAGGGCATTTGAGGGAGTTGATGATGTTACTTAATCAATAATGTCAAGAAGCTGTTTTGTTTGTTGGTAATGAGCCAAGAGAGAAATTGGTGTGTGGTTTCAGTGATGGAAGCTTAGAGGTTTGTATAGTCATTGAAATCTCAGTCTGAAGTTTAGCAACGTTTGGTATAAAACTTTCTTCTGATTAAGTTCATAAAATAGGATTAGTTGATCCTAGGTAGCGTAATGAAGACGACCTGTCTAGATTCAGAGTATTTCATATGTAAATTTTTAGAACCTGTCTAGATTCAGAGTATTTCATATGTAAATTTTTAGAACCTGTCTAGATTCAGAGTATTTCATATGTATATTTTTAGAATCATATGAGGATTAAGTTGGGTTCTTTGATGTTGTCCCTCCCGTTCCTTTGGAGGTGATTGTTATTTTAGACTTTTTGAATAACTTGGCTATAGATGTGTTTAACACACCAAATTTTTATGACCTGACCATGATAGCTTTAGCCTTCATGTTTATAGATTGATATAGGTATTTGATGGTTTGTACTCTTTGAGGTCTCTCTGTTATATATATATTAATATTGTTGAATTTGTGCTTAAAATGTTATATTTTTTCGCACCAACTTATTTTCATATTGGGGAAATTCAGTGGTCTGAAAATGGTCTTATATTTATTGAATGGATCTAAATATGATAGTGTACTCAGGGACGAAACCAACATAGGGCTGCAGGGGGCCATGGCCCCCCCCTAAGATCTGAAATTTTATTTTTTTTTGCTAAGTGATGTGAACAATTTTAAATGCTATGCACCTTGTGAAAACTACAAAGAAACTTCTTCAGAAGTTGAGAGATGATGGATGTTATACTTTAATAGTAAAGGTGAAGTCTTTTTGTGAACGACATACAATAGATGTCCCAGATTTAGATTCTTTATATGTTGAGAGAAGAGGCCGAGCTCGACATCAACAAGATAAATTTACAGCGATTGAGCATTATCGAGTTGATATATTTGCAGCTATAATAAACTCTCAGTTGCAAGAGCTAAATAATAGGTTTAGTGAGACGTGCGTTAAAAGTTACTTGTTCTCACTTTCTATATTGGATCCTCAAAATGGGCATACGTCTTTCAGTATTGATGATATTTGTAAGCTTGTGGATGAATTTTACCCCAAAGACTTCACAGAGAATGAGAAAGAAAACTTAAGGATACAATTGTAACATTTCGTGATTTGAAAGAACGTCGGGTTCAATTTTGACGAAGATATGTTTTTTGTTATGTTTTGTTGTCTTTGGTAAAGCAAATCTATTATTACATTATCTTTGTTTTAGTAAAAATATGTTTTGTAATGGTGGAACTTTACTTTTTAATGATGAATATATATTATGTTGTTAAAAAAATTCTTGGCCCCCCCAAGATCAAATCCTGGTTTCGTCCCTGAGTGTATTAGGGTAAAATGCAAATCTACAAGCATATTCGTAAGTACTACAGAGTCTATAACAATCGGAATGCTTTATGTCAATCAGGCCCCTAAACCATGGAAAGGAGGCGTTGGAAAAACTAAAACTATAAAACACCTAAAGAACACAAAGATTCACTCCTTATTATATGTGGCGCCCCCAAAATTAGTATATCGTCACCACCCAAATTTCTTCGTCGCCACTTACATGGTATATAAATTCAAATACAACCTGCTGCAGTATAATACAACAAAACATAAGTCGTGAGTTTGAATACAAATATTGTCTACTAGAGATTATACAAACTCAAAAGGAGTCCTTATTACAATTATTATTACACTATTTCACGAAATAGTGAGGACTACTAATGCTATCATTTGGTCCGCTCACTCCGCTCCCCGACTAGTCCCCTCGCTACGCTCTCATTTCACGAAGAACAATAAAAGTAAAAGGGTCACTCAACTAGCCCAAGAAGAAATATTATGACTAAGATAATGCGTAATATATTATCGTAGCCTTCAACAAAGTTAAACCGATACAATATAACAACCATCAAGTTTAATCTGCAGATGAACAAGCAATCCATTAAAAGAGTCAAGTGAGAATAAAATCTACTATCTTTTATGATTTAAAAGGTTTTTCATCACTTTTATTGCGGGACTCGACTTTTAATAAATAATCCACATCATCGAATCACCCCGCACTACTACCAAGGATATTCTTTAAGATCACGACCACAATTATCCATGCACCACGGGCCAAGAATATTTGTGTATTCAATAATGGTCATGATCATGCCAACAACTCGTCCATCAATGCACTACGGGCCAATGAGGACTTTTACCACATTATTTGTAACATTACGGTTATGATTACACCTAATAATCCTCGGTCATAATCATACCAAGTCCATCTATGCACTATAGGCCACGTATGACTTTCAACAAAATATAAACATGAGGATGATGACAATGATATAAGAATTCAATAAAAAAGTTCAAAAATTATTTTATCCAGAACTAATAATGTTCAAATTGTCAACATGATATCGCTTTGTAGAGTAAAAATTTAAGAATGCTCGTAAGAATATTTCCACGAAAAGATCTCGGATGAAGCAAAATATCAAGGATATTCCACTAATTTCATGGAGTATAGAAGTCAAAACTTTAACCAACCGAGTATAATAAGGAATGGAATAACAAAAAAATCACCGTGCATGCGATAGATCAAGACAAAAGCGGGTTATTCTAACAGAATAATAAATAATCTGAATCAGTCCCAAGTAAACGCATGCATGTGATATTCCAATGAATAATAAAGATGGAATCAGTCCCACGAGAACGCATGCATGTGATGTTCCAACAGAATAATAAAGATTTTAACCAGTCCCGTGAGAACGCATGCATGTGATGTTCCAATGTAATGATAAAGAATAGAAACAACGTAAGAATTTCACCAAGTATAGGGTAGCTTGCATGATACAAAGTTATTCAACAGAATAATAAAGAATGGAATAATGTAAGTTCTCTTCATGGATAAGAAAGAAATAATACTCCCTACGTCTGAATAAATAATATTCCCTACCTTAGAAAAAATTGGATACCGGAATAGTGAGGTAAGAGACTTCTCTTCCTTCCTTCTATAATTTCTCTCTATAATAATTGCTCTAAAGCTTTTGTGAATTGGTGAGAAATGAAGGAAGAATGAGCTTCTATTTATAGAAAAATATAGTTTCGATAATTGCACGCGTTTGGGGCTCAAAAAATTTTAAGACAATACCTCCAACTTTTTCTTTATTTATAATTTAGTCCTGCAAGTATTATCAATCTTGCACCAACTCCCCAATAGTAAATAATGTAAATCAATAGTTCAATTATGTGAATCAATAGTATAATCATGTGAAAAATACTTAATTACAATAGATAAGACTTCCATCTATACCTTCATTTTTAACTTAGTCATACAAGTATTATCAATCTTGCACCAACTCCCCTAATAGTAAATAATGTGATTCAATAGTACACATATGTGAACAAATAGTTATATAAGCATGTGAATTAGTAGCAATTAATTGCTCATTTATCCGATAAATTACCCGATTTATCAATATAACCCCTAAACATCAATTATTATCGGAATAAATGTTGATTTTCATTAACACAAACAATTCCAACGTAATGAAACTATTTTTATCAAAAATATAAATTTTAAAATTTTGAAGTTTGACTTTTCCCGAAAAAGTCAACTTTTGACTTTTTGACCAAATCGTGAATCCCGGAAAAGTTTGTGTTTATAGACTATTCTTACTAATTTCGTCGTTCCGGACTCAAATATCACGTCCGCGTCTCCAAATTCAACTCCGAACAACATTCATCATTAATATTATAACTCACAATATTTATCAACCGTGTCGCTCCTGTGAAGAGGGGGCTTTCCAATAAGGATTTCTCCCCTATAGCGCCGCAATTAGGTGACCAAACCTCTCCTCGACGTAACTTCTAGACATTGTAAATATTGAAATTTATAATATGAATAACTTTGTCGCCTCAAGTATTGATTTAATAAAAACATTTTATGATACGATCTCGTGACAATAATTGAATCAATAATATGATAGATATGACGCAAAGAATTATCAGAAGAATAATTGAGTATAACCGAAAGACTTCTCACGTAAGATCAATAATCAATACCGTGTGCTACTACGCAACCACGCCAGACATCAGCATTTTTAACACCGGGTGTTTCAATGATTAACGATAAAACTTTCGTATTATTATTTTCATAAAGTATTTTTGTCGTTTTCAATCCGACAATAATTACATTGTGGGGGTCCACCAATGATTGTGCCATTGTATTTAATATTCCTCGTTAAAATGAATATTTCCCGACCAATCGAATATTATATAACAACTTGCGTACTTTGCAAAATTTTAAATATTACCCACAACTATAACATTATATCAAATCCACACCATAATATTCAAAAATATATTTCGAAAAAATTTAATCTTTATTCAAAAAAAAAATCTGGGGTCTCACATTACAGATATGTATGCTGACTTCCTATTATCTTTAAAAAGCCTATACAATTGCTTTCATAATAGCAGCATGCACCATCTATCTTTCTTTATTGGATCATTTTTGTTGTTTAATAGACTTTTGTTCCTAATTAAATGCTAGAACATCTTTATTCGCGATCCATCCATTTGATTTATTATGACGTTTCTTTTATGAAAATAGTGTAGTATCTTCATTCTATAATTTATTTAAGCCAGACTTTGATCTAGATCCTGGTATGACTTTTACTGAATGACCAATTACAATTCTTAGACTTGTAAATAGTTGTATGAATTTCTATTAAGTAGTCTTCAAATCCTGATATTTAACTGCAGTACTTTATAACTCCCTTGGTTTCACAAATATAGTTTTATTTTCAAAATTTACAAACTTTAAGAATATAGTTTTGTTATATTTACCACTAAATTTATTGAGTGTTGAGTTTATTAGTCATGACAAGATAATGAAATTTTAATGTAAATTTGAGGACAATGTGTCATTTGTTACTTCCATCAAAAGAAATAAAACTTTTTTTTGGGGAAATATTTGGCTAATGGGATCAACTAACGCTTGTTATCTAAATTAATATGTGGGAGTTAAATAAATAATGACAATAACACAAAAATAAAATAGTTTCAAACTCCATTACCTAGACATAGAAAACCATTAATATTAGAGCACTAAATGGAGGCCATCTTTCAACTCTTTACCGTTGGAGTCAGCGGCGAGGCCAGGATTATTTGGGGTCAAAATTATTGCTAAGTTATAAATGGGATTCAAGGGCAGTGTTCCTGAGTCAATTTTTTTTTAATATTTTTATATTTTCGGGTCACACACACATATATATATATATATATACTATATTATAATGACAATATAATAAGTAATAATATATGATATATATACACTATATTGACTCATAATAGAATTTTTTCAATATAGTGTATATATTATTACTTATGAACAGATATATATATATATATATATATATATTATAATGACAAGATAATAAGTAATAATATAAGGTATATATACACTATATTGACTGTAATAGACTTTTTTAATCACAACTGCTCATAAGTAATTAATTATTTATTTATTTTTAAAATAATTTAAATGAGATTATTATTTAGTTTAAAATATTATAGAGATATACATATATTGATAGGATATGAGTCATATGTGTTAAAATTTGATTGACAAAGTTATAAATTTTTAATTTGACATAAAATTTTAGTAGGGTCAATTTATATATAATACTTAAATTTTTTAATATTTATTTTACATTATAAAACAATTATTTTTTTTCAATGGGGTCAATTGACCCCACAATCTCCTATGTAGCTTCGCCCCTGGTTGGAGTTAAGTAGTGGTCCAAAACCTACAGTATCAAATCCCTGGATTGAAAGTTCATAGATGAGAACAAATGCCCACAAAAGCAAATATAGTTTTTTTTTTCCTTTTTTGTGGGGGTGGGGGTGGGGGTGGGGGTGGTTGAAGAAGAGAATCTCAAAAAAAAGTGGGAAGGTAGAATTTAAAGAAGAGAGGTAACAAAGAATGCAAGATTTCCTTGAACAGTATTCTCCAAAGTCCCTAGAATCTTTCATGAATGAAGTGCTTGCATCCACTACATTCTTAGATTGCATTATTTTAACACCCTAGTAGTAATGGAATCCTTAAGATTATCTAATTCACTCCATCTACGGTGGTCCAGTCACCATATCGCAGCTTGCCCTAACAATTTCGCCAACAAGACTAAACTGCCACTTAATCCGAACTTGATTATTTTTAAAAGTTACTGCGCTAATCGCACCATAAAAATTGGCCCACTCTGATTCTGTGATGCTTAGATAGTAAGAAGATTAGGAATGTGCTAAATAAGCCAGTATTCAATATGAGCATTAAAAGTTACAACTAGATTTAGGCTGAGAGGCTTTGGGAACAAGTTTCTGGTGTCTTTCATATATTGTTCTTAATTATCTGCTACTTTTTGCACTTCTATAGTTTACATGATATAATATTGCAAGTTTAATAAGTAATAACATAGGAGAAGCCTATATGCAACCGAGAAATCTTGAATCTAAGACCTTACTAAATCAAATTCTTATGGAGTAGGAGTATCATCTTACAACATCTCTTGATCGCAGTTACCAAAAGCTTGTATAATCAGAGGATTCCCCGTCCTAATATATATTTAGTCTCATTGGGAAATTGGTGGTCTGTGGCTATTCTCAACTAATGACAGCTTAAAGAACATCAATAATGATAATTCTAATGAGTAGAATATAATATATTCTTTAACAAACCCATATGATTGATTGAGCAGTTAAAGGGTTGAAAGTATTGAGAAAGTGTAAAAAAAGAGTACCCTTTATACTGAAGACATTTCTTGACATTTAACTTCTATCAAAATAATACTTTTTTCAGATATTAATTAAATGAATTTAACTACTGTCATGGTCCCAATTTTGTCGTCTTTAATTTATTTATGCATACTTTTTCTAATCATAATTATTGATTAAAAACTCTCGAGCATCTGATTATGTACTGATTTTATTAAGTGCGAACAACTTAAAATCAACAAGAGATACCTTTTATTTGATGCTTTACCAGACCAACTAAATGAATAGTAATAGTGAGTCATTTTCAAAATGCTGAAAGTGTGATTTGTCAAGCAATCAAAAGCATGACCTATAAATTAATTTACACCAATAATTAGTGTGTCTAATTAACAATCTATAATGCATGCACATGGTACATCTGAACTCTACATGACTACATACATGGATGCTATAAGTCTCTATATTGATTAAAATGTAGTCCGGAGTTCCAGGAATGGACCATGATCAATTTTACAGAACAGTTCCGAAGTTTCTTCATTTGAGTGGAGTGACATAATCTCAGGGTAGAAACATAATTAGTAGGTAATCCAACAACAGAGTTTCCATTAAATATTGCATTGAACTGTTCTTTTTAGGTTTTGTTTGGTAGCTTGCACGCTGCCATAAGCACACGTGCATTTATGCAGTCCACAACTTCAAATTTACAGCAATTTTTAATAGTGTGCTTAAGCCATACTTATTGAGAGCATTAAAGACTAATGGCCAACTTTATTTTTTTGGGAGGGGGGACCATATAGACTATAACCGATGAATGCAACTCTTTTTTCGTACTTTATTAGGGTATTAATTGCTCCCATAAACCCCTTAGCATCCCTGATCACACATGAAAAATAGTCCAACTCGTACCATCAAGGAAAATTGCCTGCCACTGTCTCTCCTCAACAAGCTGACCATGTCAACATTGTGACAAATGCCATGTTATGCTATTGACCCTTCACATATACATGGTGCACATGCACATATATACAACATAGTCATGGCACAAGCGTATTTATATGTATGCATGTATGTATCTATAGAGAGGCAAATTAGCAATACAAAAGAGCAACGTGGCTGTGTTTAACAGGATTGGTTTTCCCTTTATAGAAATGGTTGATAGTATAGGATCCAACTCAGATAGAGGTGTTAAGTACAATTTTGCAGGCGCTAGTAGTGCTTCAGAAGAGGATGGGGCCATCAAGAAGCAAGGTCCCTTGCTGCCAATAGCTAATGTGGGCTGAATCATGAAGCAGATCCTGCCAAGCAATGCAAAAATCTCTAAAGAAGGAAAAGAAACAATGCAAGAATGTGTATCTGAGTTCATTAGCTTTGTTACTGGAGAGGCATCTGACAAGTGTAAGAAGGAGAAGCGGAAAACTGTGAATGGGGACGAT
The DNA here is from genome assembly GCA_020205605.1 of Panax ginseng. Taxonomy (NCBI): domain Eukaryota; kingdom Viridiplantae; phylum Streptophyta; class Magnoliopsida; order Apiales; family Araliaceae; genus Panax; species Panax ginseng. Next base: position 4,676,589 of record CM035138.1, on the reverse strand, counting down.
ATTTGCTGGGCTTTGGAAAGTCTAGGGTTTGATGATTATGCTGAGCCATTAAAAAGGTATTTGCATAGATTTAGAGAGTTAGAAGGAGATAAAGCAAATCAACATAAGGCCAGCAACAGTGAAGAATGAGGGACCATCAAAGTATAGGGGTGAACCAGAACCGAAAAATGAATTCAACTTTAATGAAGCAAAGAAGAGTAACACCTCATTCTCCAGGAGATTTTAGGGTCATCTAAGAATATGAAACAACAGAATGCGTTCTAGTTTTTTGTATTTTGACTTAATTTGCTATAATGCCATACCAAGATCTTTAGGTTTGGGGGCTTAAATTGGGTGTCTTATAGCTTGAAAACTATGTGCATCGCTTGTGGTTTTGTCTTCTAAAAATCACTGGTATGATCTTTGATTTACTGCTACTAGCTTGAGACTGTGATATCTTAACCTTTTCAACTCTTACTCGTGATTCTTCTCAAATTATGAGGTTTGTGGAAGGTAGTTATGTTCAATAAATTTGGTTGTATCTTGTGATTTGTATTTGGGGAAAGTATGAACTTTCAGTATTCTCTTCAGATTTTCTTTATCAGCCTGATGTAATTAGCTTTGAATCGATCTGAACTCAAGTAGGAGACTGATGTTGAAGCGTTTATTTTGCTTCAGGCTATGGACATCGTCAGACAGAAAGAGTAAGGTATTTTTCCCATTTGACAAGAATTCTTGAAAAAATTGTACCTTTTCGATTAGTTACATCAATTGATTGAGGCGAGTCAGACGTTTAGGGCTTTCACCCTCTCAAATATACAAATATGACAATGTTCCTGTTTTCTGGATAATTTTGCAGTTGTATTGTGATGTGCTTTAGATTTTCAATATGATACCGCTTCTAATTTCTACGGTACTGTCGTGTGCGGTTGATCTTCATTTAGTTTTAAAAGATAGTATTGTTCCATAGGCCTAAATTTTGACAGTGTAACATTCGAACTTGATTGATGTAAGTTCATGAGGGCTTGCACCCTTTTTGCATGTAGGATGTTGATAACTCAACATCCCTATTTACTGATTTGTTATTTGGCAAAAGTGATTTTCTTTGCTTCATAGCTTGTACCAGTTCATTTGCACAGTTAATCAGTCATGTCTTTAGATGATTATATAAGCTTTGTAGGCCTAAGTTATTCTGTGCCACTTGCGGGCTAAAAAGCTAAGCTCGTTCTATCTGTCTCTGCACTTTGTCAAAATTCTTACCGGATGAACAAAATATACTATCAATTTAGCATTTACCTGAACCGTCAATCCCAAGCTCAACCTTCTTCAGCCCAGAATCCTAATTGTATTACCAAAGTTTTAGTTTTAACAAAGCAAAAAAATTGTAAATACCTGGACTCGATTTGGCTAAAAGAGAACGCATGAATTATATGACCATGTCATATTAAAGAAGTTAATATTTATTTCAGGGGGTGAAGTTTTCTTTTAAAAACTCTTGCTAGATTTCGGGATCCAAGTTTAATCTAGTTAGTATATGTACAGTTGGATAGATCATCTTCTCACAACTAAGGGCAAGTTGAACTGATAGAGATTCTTAGCAAATACAGAAAAACAGAGAGGATGGATATCCAGGCCTATTAGGGTGTGTCTAAAAACTAAAGTTCTTATTAAGATTTAACCATTTCATAAAGTCGCATAGGCGACTAATATACTCCATCGTTTTAGGAGAGTGTTTTTATCTCTTAATATGTCATTTGAGAATTTCAATTAAGCATTAATGGCTTAGTTTTTAATATTATCCCAAATATTAAATATAATTTTGGTTTTCTTATTATTTTTTGTCAATAAATAACACTTTTTTTTCAATACAAAGACAATATAGACAATTGATTTTAATAACATTATATTTAATGTTATACAATCATTTCTTTAATTCTTGTTCACAACTCTAAAATGACTTATATTAAGGGACGGGGTGACTATTCTTTAGATGGACAAAAGGGATAGAAAGAAGATGAAACACCATTCAGACTAAAGTGTTGTTTGATAAAACTGAATAGTTAAGATCTGAATCGTTAGTATATGTTAATAAATTAGATCATTTGAGTAATTGAGTGAAATAACATCTGACCTTAAAAAGTTGTTTGGTAATTAAAAAGTATAAAATATCTGAATGACTTTTAAATTTAAAAATATCAATTTTAAATTTAAAAATAATTCAAATTGACTTTTCAAAACTCAATAATGATTTAAAAACTTGCAATGGAATGAGTATAATATTTATAGAGACTCCATAGATTTAAATTTTTCATTAAGAGGTAGCTTTTAATGATGTAGATTTATATATTCCTCTTACCGACATCGATAAGATACGATAAAAGACAAATAAAATTTTACTAAACAACTTTACCCTGTTAAAAGCTGTTAAGAGGGGTATTCACACAAATACACTTAGTGTAGAAACCAGAAATAAAGAGAGAACCTATTAAGAGTACTCTATCGATTATACATTTAATTCATACACTAGAGCTAATATATGTGCTCTTTATTTTATTTAGTCTAATTATTAAAGCTCATATGTCATTCCTACTTTAAGCATGCGCTTCTGAGGAATATCAAACACCTTATTAATACTTTGCCTCAAGTTGTTCTTCAAGAAATGATAAGCATAATTTATCAGAATTCTCTTCCCTATGTTTGCTCCTTCCCCTGCAACCACCTCATGTTCTCCCACCAAATGAACAACCCCTGCCCTCCATGCTTTGTCCACCACTTCAATCTCCCCCTCCATTGCCTCTTGCAATTTTTGTTGTTGCTTGTCAATTTCAACTTGATCGCCAATAATTTTTTCTTCATTTACACAATCTCCCCCTTCATCTTTTTCGACTTTCTCTATATGGCACGCCATTGAAGAAATTATAAAGTCCTCTCTTATGAAGTCCTTCAACCTTTCCCCCAACAACCTTTCAAATGGCTCCTCTTCGTTGCGCACATCTGTGTATCCGTATCTCACCACGCAACGAAACACATTAAGGTCATTTGGATATACTCTACGAAAAAGAAACCTTTCGTCTATTGGTACTTTACTGATTGGTAGCGATTTGATGGAGACGAAAACCAGGACGGAGTGCAATGCAGGTATATTTGCCGCGTAATGCTTGAATATCGGCGGAATCCCATGAACAAGCTCCGAGTAGAAGACAGCAAGACCTGGAATTCTACAGAAATTAGTATCGGCCGCGATTTCCTTCAGTTTCTCGGGAGAAATCTTGTGATCTAACTCGTAGTAATATTTTTTTCGATACACATCATTCCAAGTGTACATTATCGCCATTAGAACCATAGCAATCGCTAAGGGTAGATACCCTCCCTGATCGAATTTATAAAGGACTGAACTCAAATAGAGAAGCTCGACTGTGCCAATGACAAGAACGTAAGAGATGACGAGAAATATGTGCGTTTTCCATATCATTATCATGATTAATACTAGGAATGATGATGTGAGTGTCATTACGAACACCACCGCGATCCCTGCACATGCATATATAATAAATAAATATATCGATCTTCCTCAAATTTTAATTGTTGTACGTTGTAGAGATTGAAATGTTTATATAATTTATAACTTGTGTGACTAAATAAAATAATGTGAATATATATTTAGGCAGGTACGTACCATACGCATTGCCAATTTTTGCAGTGGTCCTGAATCCAAGAGTTACGGCAACACAAGCAAGCATAAGTAGATAATTAACTTCAGGTATGAAGACTTGTCCTTCATACTTTGCGGATGTATGAACGATTTTAACTCGTGGGAAGCAGCCTAATGAGAGAGATTGTTGGATAATAGAAAAAGTTCCGGAGATCATAGCTTGACTTGCTATGATTGCTGCCAAAACAGCCACCACAAACATTGGCCAATACATGGGACCTGCATGCAGTGTTCCAACAGTTGTAGATAAATGAATATATATATATATATATATATATATATATATAGAGAGAGAGAGAGAGAGAGAGAGAGAGAATTAACTGAAGATAATATAATACCCCTACCTGGTATAGATTTGAAGAAAGTGTCGGATACATCAAGTTTGTTCTTACGAAGGAAAGAGGCTTGGCCAGTGTATGCTAGTAGGAGTGCCGGGTAAGTGACAGTACACATACTTATTTGTATGGACCGAACAGTGAAGTGTCCAACGTCCGCAAACAATGCCTCGGTTCCTGCATGCGTTAAGAACAAACCTTAGTTATAATGTACGTACATACATTCATGTAAAAAAAAATAGTTAGTGTAAACAGCAGCAGCAGCACCTGTTATGGCTAGGACAATGCCACCTAGGGAGATCCATGCTTGTTTTTTGTTCCTGCTGAAATAGTGTATGATATATTTGGGATTTATAGCTTTAACTACGGATGGATCATATTTGATGAAATTGTAGACGCCAATGGCTGCGATGAATGCGAACCAAACACAAATAATGGGAGCGAAGGTATAGCCAACTTTGTCGGTTCCAAATCTTTGAAACATGAATAACCCCACCAGTATTGCAATTGATACCCATACAATCCTATCTGTGTTCCACACAAAATTATATATCATCTATGCGTTTCCATATATAAATGCATTTCAAAATTTATATATTGAAATTAATTGCACTCTTATAAAGTTAATAATTAAATTGACCAAATTCTATTTTGTCTCAACTAGTAAATTTGAAGCCTATTTATTTATTATACATAAATATTTTGAAATTAATTACAACCTTACATTTTCATAACTCTCATTTTAATTAGAATATATGCACAAAAACTTTTTTATTTGGTTTTAAGTTACATGATGTGTGATGGGTCATACTAACAACTTTTTATGATTGAAAATACATTAAACTGAAATAATTTTAATTTAATATCATTCATTTGGCAGAAGTTCAACCCTTTCACACGACCTAAAAGACAAAGTTGGAAAGTAGTCAAAGCCAACAACTACCCACACATATTTTAAAGATAGTTTTTCTATTTTAATGTATGACTTTGAGTGAAATACCGAATACGAAAATATCCTTGTAATTTTTAAATTTTTCCATGCACTTTCAATTGGGTTAATTGATATTTTGATTATTATATTAAGGGTCAATTTTTATTTTAATTATTAAATATTTTTTTTAATACAAACACATTATTATACTTAAAAAAATTATAAACTAATCATTACTTAACATTCCGTCTAAAAATTTAACGGAAATATTGTCTGTATTTATATTTAACCACTATTATATGGGGTACTTAAATATGTGGTAGGTGAATTCCTACTAAGTACTAATAATTATATTGTAATATTTTTTTGAGTGTGATAATGTTTTTATAACAAAAAAAACAGTAATAAAAATAAAAATTTAACCCTAGTAAAACAGTCAAAATAACAATTAACCCACTTCAAACTAAATTATTTCCTAGAGACGTGGAAGATTCCTAGTGAACGTGCTTTACTTTGGGATCTATGAAAGCAAATCACTAGTTTAATCATAGTTGATTCGGATTCGATTATCATGAAGTTCATTTTTTAATAAGTTAGTGTCAATCGGCCAATAGAATATTGACACACAATATGTCAACACTATTAACTAATTGTCCAATTTATTCAAAAATAAATTTTATGCTAACCATTTCCGATTGATTCAATCATTTCATAAGTTTGACATAAAAATATGTAAAATTCAGTCACTATATATAACTGAATAAAAAAAATACTTGGTCAGTCATGGACCACCGGTACTGATGCATGGTGTAGAGTGTAGACTATAGACGTGCAATAACTATACTTATTTATGAATTTTAATTTTATATTTTGTTAAACTAATTAAGAGCTCTTCCACACCGTTGTACGTACGTAGGATGGATTAATTATAATACTTTATATATAATAAGTCATCTCTAAAATATTTTAAGAATTAAAAATTGATAAAATTAAATTGCCTAGCTCGTTATAAATTTACATCCAACCATATATCAAATGTGCCACTACACTTTTTATTGGACAAAAAGAGTGAGCAGCAACAACTTTATTAGGTAAAATATATGCATATTTAATTATCAATGATGAAAGATATTGCAGGTATATATAGGACGTACCTTCGGTCATGAAGGACGTAGCTTCCTTAATTCCTCCCACAGCCGATAAAACTGCCAAATGATTTGGAGCAGAGTTAGTTTCAAAGCAAGTATATAACTCTTAAAAGGAGTAACGGTTAACATAAAAAAATTTGGCTGACCGCTAAAGGGAGTAGCGGCCGCCCCCAACCCAGCCCTTAGATCTTTCATTGGACAGACGCAAACTATGGATCATTCCCCATATATATATATATATATATATATATATATATATATATATATATAAATAATTAAAACAAGAACCTGAAATGCAAGGAGTGAGAACTCCATCTCCAATGACCATGGAAGTACCAAGCATGGTGGCAAACAAGAGGAAGAATTTAGAAAACTGGCTCTTCTCTAGCTTTGATTTGAGGCTTGATGCTCGCCTGAGTCGATTATTAGGCAACTCAAGCTGAAAATTAGACACATCTTTATCTGCCGCTTCTTGACTTGGAATCAGACCCACCTTTGCATATCGGCATATCAAAGAATACAAAGCAAAAGTTCCACCTAAACCAACAACACAACACATGTTTTAACTTACTTTTAAGCTGGTATAGGTTGCAATATCTATATGTTTAGTAATTTATACTCAACATTTTTATTTTTATTTTTATTTTATTTTTTTACAGATCGTGTAAAAACTACCGTCCTGTCCAACTTAATTTGATTCTACAAAGAATTAAAGGAATTAAAAAAGGTATTTTATTTTTAGGTGAAGGCCGGGGTCAGCCGTCAGGGAGTGAATGAGTTTTAGTAGTACTGCGTGAACATTTGATCCTTTCCAACTTTTGACATTTTTTTTCCTACAAGGTTCGATTAGTACTATGCAACATAGTAGTCCCTCCGTCTCTATTTAAATGACGTTTTAGAGTTTTTTATTTGTCCTTAATTATTTGATGTTTGTTCAAATCTAGGAGAATTAATGACAATTTTTCCAAAATTACCCCTCATTATTCTTCCTACTTTTTTGAAACTTTTTCTCTCTTTCTTTCCCCTTATCCCAACAAAACTTTTCTTATCTCAACAAAACTCTCCTTATCCTAACAAAAGATTTAAGGGTATTATAGACAATTGAGTACTATATTTAATGTTTTTCAATCATTATCTTAATGTTTGTGCTCATCTCTAAAACGTCATTAATTTAAATAGGGACGGAGGGAGTATATAGTAATTTTGTTAATGCTAATAATTAATACTACATGTTTAAATACATACTAAAACTAATATATATATATATATATATGTGTATATATATATATATATGTGTGTGTGTGTGTGTGGAGAGAGACCATGCATGTTCAACAGATTTCTCATGTGATAATTGTAATGAAGGCAATTTTTTAGTACTTTTCAATCACTTTCTTGTGATCACACCGTCTCCGTTTAAATCTGTAATTAATTAATCCTCTCTGGAAAAATCAATTGTTAATTCATCCCACACCATAAAACTCTCAAAATTTTATTTTTTGGCACCAAAGAAAAAATATAAATTAAAGATATAGTAGGTAGGTAGGTAGATCATTAAGTATTAGCTAGCTTTACCATCGCCGTTGTCATTTGCTCGCAAAACGATGAAGACATACTTGATTAGAGGAATCAAAGTGAGGGTGTAGATGATCAAACACAGAACTCCGAGTATATCATCGTCGTGGTTTATTCCTCCGGTGAAGGTGCTGGCGTACACGTAAAGCGGTGACGTTCCGATGTCTCCATACACTATCCCAATGCTCTGAAATGCTAGCTGTAATATCACCGACCACTCCATACTCTAATTTATTTATTAATATTTCAACACCATAAGTGTACTTTAGTTAGAGTATAATCCAATAATTAACATATTATAAAGTCTTAAACAAAAACTTAATAAATTACGTACATAAATATATATAAATATGAAGAGAATTAAAGAGTTTAATTTAGGCACCTTGGCATGGGGGTGATGGGCATGGAGCTTGCGGGATTCGACATCCAAGGAGTCTAATCGCTTAAGTTTTTGCCAAGGAGATGTCTTTCCTTTGAGTATTTGTTGCTTGTAAATATCTTCCTCCTCCTCCACCTGCAGGCGTAGTACTTGATCGTGATCAGTACTAGCCCTTGTATTATCATGATCATCACTACTATTAGACATTGCTTAATTAAACCTGACCCAAAATATATGCAACCACAAACTAAATAACTCTGCGGCCGGCCAAACAAATATATTGAAACAACCGGGCCAGATCAATCACAGTTCTAATTGCTGAGAGAGAGAGGGGGGGTGAGGGAGGGGGGGTGGATTGAGTTATTAATGAATGTGGAGGATCAGAAGATGAGGAAGGGACTAACTATTTAAAGGATCAAAATTAATGTCACGTACGTGAATTTATAAATATTTAAAGGATCAAAACTAATGAAAGAGAAGTGCATGTTTTCTACTAATAATACAATTATTATTAGTATTCCATTTCAATTTTTGATGTCTAGGTGAACTGATGATCAGATGAAAGGAATTAGAGGAAAATTCAAGGAAAGTACTTACTTGTGTTATCATATCACCCTTCCCTTGATTTAGAGGAAAAATAAATAAAAATTCTCCTTCACTCTACGCCGTTGATTTCCGTTCCTAAGATTATTAAGTAGCTAGTACTATTACCTAGCCTCGTTTTTCTTTCCCAACTTTCTTTAATTTACATGCGGCCATCACAAGTTAAAATTCCAAGTCAAATACTTCTTACGTGTCCTTTTCGCGTAACATACATATAGATAATTAAAATGGGTGAAACAAATTAATATATATATATATATATATATAAATAAAAATGGAGGTACACAGTCTTGTAGTTTTTTAAGTTACACGGTCTACGATCGTAGAATGATTCATTCTACGATCGTAGAGTAGTCACTCCATGATAGTAGAGTACGTAATAGAGTGAATTCACTCTACTATCGTAGACGACTAATATACAATATATAGTAGAGTGAATTCACAAATCGTGGAGTGACTACTCTACGATCGTAGAAATCGTAATTTTAAAAACTACACTTGCGGTTGTGTACTCCATATTTCCCATATATATATATATATATATATATATATATATATATATATATATAACTCTTTTTTCCTCCAAATAATTCCATTGGACAGTGTTGCCAGATCTTACATGGACTCTTATTCTTATGAAAAGCTATTAAAAATAACTTTTATTTAATTCTCCTTTCATTTAAAAGAAAAAAGAAAATAAAGATTTTCATTTTAACCTTAAGAAGTTACTTTAGCTTTGAAAATAACGAAATTTTCAATTAATAGGAGTAAGATTTTTAGATATTTTTAATCTTTCTTTCGCGTCCACTATAAGCTTATTTGTTTATAGTAGCTGGTAAAATATTTTGGAGTTTGTTTATCAATTACATAATTTTTATTGCATTAATTAATTGAGTTAGCCAAACCGTTTTATTTTTTTACAGCAAAGTGGTGTACATTAGATGTCAAAATAAAATAGCTGAAGGTGCATGGAAGAGATTTGGGGAACTAAAAGACCTTCATCAGATCGATCAACTAGTTTCATATTTTAGTTTTTAATTATTTGGAGCACACAAGTTCATTAATGTGGATATGTATAATGTTCTTTGAAGATTTCATCTAATTTTGAGAAATATATATATATATATATATATATATATATATATATATATATTGCAAATGTTTTATGTTCATTTTTTGGTATTAATTACGTAAATAAATATTAATAGTAATATTTTTAGAAAAATATATATGTAATAATTGAATCTTCTTATAATTTTTATTAATTTTATGTATAAATTTAATAAAAATATATAAATAAATAATTCAAGTATAAATTTTATAAAAATATATAAATAAATAATTCATATGGATGTGAAACTAAGTTTATATTTTAACTTAGTAGGTTCCAAAGTGACGCTTAGTATGGGAGAAGTTTGAGGCCTACTTGCATGCATGCATGCTGGCGCATGCAGAAATGTTGGGGGCATCTTACATGTTGTAAATAAAACCACTACAAAAAAAGGGCTTATCTCCGACGAAAGTAACTCCGATAAAATACATTCAGTCGATATTAGTCTATTTCTGACTGATTATTCAGTCGATAATAATTCAGTCGTACATAAAACATTTTCGACGGACTTCTGTCGAAAACACAGCCCATCATGGCGCCAAACTCTCCCGCCAGAACCAACACTAGGGTCGACGGAATATCCATTACTGCCGACGGAATTCAGTCGAGTTTATCCTAAAATCGACGGACATAATATCGACGGAAGTCCGTCGAGTTTATGTTTTAAAACCTAGCAGCTTGCTACGTTCTCCTAATTTCATTTCTTCCTCTTTAATTTTCATCTCTCTCTCACAGACCCTCACTCCCTCTCTGTAAGACCCCGAATTTTATGAAATAAAAGTATACAATTTTTCTTATAATTACTATTCAGTAAATGGTTAAATTGATAAAAGTTAAGTTAAGGTGATATATGAATTTTTTTTCAAAATACACAAGTGGTTATAAAATATTCATTGTTGTCGGGGAAAATTTGTTTGGTCGTGAAATATTCTTTCTGTCGGGGAATATTCGTATTTACATTTAAGTAAATGACCATTTGTGGGCCCCATAATGTAATAACCGCTTGATGAAGAAAATGATAAAATTAAGTTTTTATAAATAATCACAGTAATCGTTATCAAGTAACAATTGCTGGAATACTCTTGGTTGGTAAAATAAAGTAATACGCGTTGTTGCACAAGATAGCACACCAGTATTACACATGTATTTTGAATTATTGATTCTTACGTAAGAAGGCATGATGAGTTACTTTTCAATATTTTATTTTATTGATTCAATAATTGTTGCGTTGATATTTTATATTATTGTTGTTTCAATAATTATCACTGCACAATATTTCTCATTATCAGATCAATAATTCGTATTATTTGAATAATATTATTAGATGGTATTATTGGCAATGTCTAGAAAGTTCTGTCAAGGAGAGGTTTGGTCACCTAATTGCGCGCCAGTAAGGAGAAATTCTTATTGGAAAGCCTCCTCTTTCCTGGGAACGGCCTGGTTGTCATAATTGTGATTCTGTAATATTATTTGTGAATAATTAATTATTAATTTATATGATAATGAAATATTTATTTGATGTGGATATAGATGATGGATTTATTTATGTGGTTATAAATGAAAGAATTAATGTTGAGGTGTTTTATCAGTATTTTGTTGGATTGGAGGTATTAAAAGATCAAATCGGTGTTCTTAAAGCTCTATTGCATGAGTTATAATTTTGATCTGACCGTTGGATCGTTGTAATTTTTGGATATGTTATACATATATAAGTTGAGTATATATCCACAAATTTTGAACCGTTGAAAATTAACGCATGATTTGTTATGAATTTTAAAATGTGTTGTAACGGTATTTAAAATCATCCGTTTGTGAATTTTGGTCAATTTCTGTTTGGAATTTGGAAAAACTTCCTTCTGCAAAGTTATAGATAATGGAATTTCTTATGGAAAATCGCGAGTTTCGAATTTTCTGATAACCGAACTATTTTCTATGAATTGTTGAAGTTTCGGAGAATAAAATAATTTTTATTATATTTATGGGTGGGACCCACTTTGGTTGGTGTTAATAACATGTGGGTGCTATTCCAAGTTGGTCAATCATTGGTGGTGGTAGGTAGGTGGCGTGAGAGAAATGAAATAATAATAATATATTTTATTAATTTAGTCTCCTTTTGCGTTCTAAAGCATTTTCCTATAAATAGAAGCTTAAGTTAGAATTGAAAATCACACCGTAAAACAAGTTTTCTCTCTTTCTCTCTCTAGATTATTGAGTGTATTTTGTAAGTATTTAGATATTTGGTGAGTTGATATTCATCGATTGCAAGTTTTCTTCAAATATATATCCATATCCAAATGTAAGTCTTTTTTCTTTTGAGGTAAGGGATAAGTAAGGGATAGTAAGGGATTTTAAGGGTTATTATGTTTTTCATCAGTATTTCTTCCGACCTTCGAAAATTCTGAAAAATTTGAAATGATATTTTGATGAGTTTTATTGATTGTGTCCAAGAATGGTGATTTTTGGATGTATGGATTAAGAGTTATGAATTTTACTTGGAAAAATACTATTTTAAAAGTAACCGCTTATAACTCCTTGTGGTTAACTCCAAAATTGATGAAATTTTTATTGGGAGTACATCTATATAATATCAGTATACTCTGTAAATTTCGAAATTTTTGGATAAAAGTACAATTTATGATAAATGTCTAAATATTCGATGGTTTTGGCCATATGAAAAATAGTAAATGAATTTTAAAAATTCTGAGAAAAATATATGTTCAATATGGTACTATATTCTACTAAATCCCAGAAAAGAAATATTTTTGGAACTGATTTGGTATTTTTCATAAAAATAGACTAGTTATGAGTAAATGAATTAAATATGTTGTGTGAAGTAAGAAAATTAGAAAATAGGATTTTATGGCTTGAGAATCCTATATGAGGTATATGCAGATTTTTGATTAGGGTTTTGGTTATTGGTGATAAAATCTTATGAGTTTGAAATTTTAGGATGATTAAATGCATTATTTAGTAAAAGTGTAAACAATTAAAATAAATTATTTATGAGTTTAAGAAATGTTATTTCAATATCATTATACCAAAATATTGGTATGAATTTTATTGTGAAATTTTTACCTTTTTGAGTCGGGTTTACTATTCATGAGTTATTATTCATGAGTTACTATTCACGAGTTACTATTCATGAGTTACTATTCACAGATAATATTCACGACAAAATTGGTTTTTTTTTTTGACCAAATTATAGTTGAGTTATGAATATTACTCTTGAGATTAAATCTATATGTTGATTATATTATTTTTATTATCATATATAACATTTTTATAACCATAATGATGATATTAATTTCTCTTTGACTTGAGTGTAAAGATGGGTAGATTATTGGTATGATCATGACTATGAGTTCTCTTTGGCTAAATAGTGCAAAAGTTGAATTGTTGGTTTGGTATGATGATTGACCATTGAATTTATAATTGAATATCTTTAGCTTAAGTGCAAAGGTGAAATGATCAACATAGTTATAATTATTGTTTATATAAATTCGAATTGATTATATATTTCTTTGAGATAATAATATATTTGGCTCAGTAGTGCAAAATATGAACTATTGATAAATATATTTGGCACAGAAAGTGCAAATATGAATCTGTTGAGAAATATCTTTGGCCTATAGTGCAAAGATGAATTGTTGAAGAATATCTTTGGCCCAGTAGTGCAAAGATGACATGTTGTTGAATATCTTTGGCGATGGTGCAAAGATGAACATGTGTTGAGATGAACATGACCAACCCATGAATATGAATGAATATCTTTGGCCAGTAGTAGTCAAAAGATGAAATTATTAGTATGATTATGAGCAGAAATGTGATTTGGTGTAACCATGATCTTTGATGTTTCGTAAAGATAGGTGATGAAAATTATCTTCGTCTGGGATGAGAAGAGAATTTAGAACTACAATTATGATTATGAGCTATTCATATGATTGTGGACGAAAATGTTGATTGATGTTACGAGGATAAAATATTGTTGGTGGATTTTTAACATGGAGAAGATAATAGACTTTATAGTCTATTTGACTCTTCTAATGGATTGCTCGTTCCGCTGCAACTATGGTTGAAATTTTTATCATCTACCATATGTTCTAAATCTCTGATTTATTATTGATGAAGACTATTGATAATTTAATTATTTTTAGTCATGATAATTTAATTTAATTATTGTGTCACATTTGGTATATATTTGTATCTAAACTCACAGTATATGTGTTATTGTATTTTGCACGACAATTATTGTAATAAAATTGTAGTTGTTTTCTGTACCATGTATTTGTCGACTCAGAATGGGTTGGATGGAATGGACCTATTTTGGGGGCGTCACACTCTCCGACTGCTCTCTCTCTCTCTCACGATACCTCTCTTCCTCTCCGGCTGCCTGAAGCAGCTCCGGCCGACGCCGACGCCACCTTCTCTCCGACCAAGTAGCTCCGGCAGCTCCGGTCAAGTAGTTCCGGCCATTTCAAGTAGTTCCGATCGATTTCTTCTCAAATTGGTGGTGTACTTTCATTTGTTTGTTAAATTTTCAAGTTAATCAGGTATATTTAATGAATTGCCATTTGATTTTGATTATTATGCTTTTAAATCTATGCCTTAATTTTGCAAATTGAGTTATATAAACTGCTATGTATTTTGTTGGTTTGTTTTTGGAGTCCGAAAATTTGCAAAGTAACTTTTGTGTTCATGCCTAGTTGAGTTATATAAATTGCTATGTAATTTATAATGCTATGAATCAGTATAAGTTTGTTCATGCCCTAATGTTATACTGCTATTGTTTGTTCTAAAAATTTGTGGGTATGTAATTTGGGTATCCCTCGATCGAAAAATCGTTTTACTTAATTTCACAACACATTATATATTTATCAATTTCCGAATAGAATATTCTAGGCCGGAAATAAGATTAACCTCGATTTAAATATACTTATAATGCAATTAGAATATTTCGTCGGAAATAATCTTTTTTATTGTAGTGAACATGACTTAAAATTAATTAATTAAAAAGATGGTCTGCTCAGCATTTAAGCAACCACTTAAGAAAATATGTTTTTAGAGTTTTTCAAATTTGAAAGATGTGTTATTGTAAATAAAAAATAATATACATATTGATAAATATGATAAAATTGTCCCTTTCGTAATTCTTTGTTATATCATGTATTCACATACTTGATATTTAATATCGACATTAATTTATTGTCATACGTAACACAATTCATTTGAAATTAATTTCCTTTTGAATTTGGTCGTGTATGACATATTAGTAATGACATAGGCTAGAGCATAGTAAAGGCCAAAATTATTTTTTATTTTCACATAAGAGAATAGATGATATATCAAATTTATGTATTCCTTAATTACTTTCTTTATATGTAAATAGATTGTGAGAAAACGAGAGTTTAGTAATTCTTTGTGCAAATTTATGACTTGTGTTGACGATTTTTAAGCCAGACTCTTGAATATATATAATTTTACAAAATATAAAAGAATTTGTTTTATGATGACCTTAGATGATATCATGATATATAACTTGGTGGTAATTAAGCATATATATTTGAACTTTTTCCTTTTATAATCTTAAATTTAAAAAGCATATATATTTGAACTTTTTCCTTTTATAATCTTAAATTGATTCTTAATATATATATATGTGTGTAATAAAGGGCCAAACAAGAATTTTTTCATCATTGAAATTGAAAAATTATTATTGAGGTACAAATAATTTATCGAGGGGTTCGAGGTAGGCGGTTTGCCGCCAATTTTTTTTAATACTTTATACTTTCGAGTATATATATATATATATTACAATAAAAATATAATGAGTAATAATATATGATATATATACACTATATTGACTCATACTAGATTTTTTTAATCACAACTGTTCTTAAGTAAGTAATTCATTATTTAATTTAAAATATTATAGAGAGATACATATATTAAGAGGATATGAGTCATATGTGATTAAAATTTGATTGACAAAGTTATAAATTTTCAATTTGACCCCGTATAATAGAAAATTTATAAAATTTTAGTGGGGTCAATTTATATATAATACTTAAAAATTTTAAAATTTACCTTACATTTTAAAATAAAAAAAAAAATTCAGTGGGTGCGATTGACCCCATAGAGCTGCATGTGGCTTCACCACTGTGTGTGTATGCGTATGTACTGATGTACATATGTATATGTACACTTGATAAATTAAAGTAATGTTTAATATTATTCAACTAATATATTTACACTTGGATGCATTTATCATCATCCCTGATTATCAATGAAAATGTTCCTTAAATTTGGATCCGGTTAGCATAAAGTTATTTTTTGGTAAATTGATTAATTGGTCAATAAAATATTTACACATATATAATCTTATCTGCGTGTCAATATTCTATTAATTAATTGACCAACTTATTTCAAAATATATTTCATACTAACCGCTCCTCTTAAATTTAGTGTGTGTTCGAATCACTTAAAAAGAATCAAATTTATTTATAATTAATTTAATAAGCCGAATGTATTTAGTAATGCCTTCGTATAAAACAAAAAGCACTTTTTATTGTTACCATAAAGAAGAAGCACTTTCTCCAACCAATTAGAATAACCCAAGTGGTTAAGTATTATTTATATACGGTATTTTCTTCGTCTAACTAACTTCAAAGTTATTATAGTAATATTTATGCTCTTTATAGGATACAATGAATGTGGGAAAAAAAAATAGTAAAATATAAGTAATGCAGCTGTTCTTGTCAACTCGAACATGGGCACGCAAATACAATCTCATTTTCCTATTCTTCAACACCATCATCAAAACCGTAAGGGATTTTTTCTCATAATTTAATATTTGCTTAGAAAATTAAAATTAATTTAATAAATATAATCGAACTGAATCTTTTGACTTGTTATTTTTAATTATTAATTATTAATTAAAATTAGGGGACTTGGTAATGAAAAACACATTGGAGAGTGAATAAATCAAAACAAATAATTAATTAACTACATTGAGATATCATACTATATATTTGTCACGTTTAAATGTTGCCAAGTCTTAATTTCTTGGTATGTCCCTTTAATAAAAAAATTAATATCAATATATTTTTTTCTTTTCATTTTTCTCAAAAATAAAAAACGAGACGAATCGGATTTGTTAAATTAAAATTATATAACCCATCCATCAGTACTTAATTCAATTTAACAAATGCAAGGGATTATTGGATTATTTAGTTTGTCATGTAAAGAAGGCTACATTACCGGAGTATCCCGTCTCTGTATATGTAAATAGTAGCCATACGTGGCAAGAAATTGACACCAAATTATTAAGAAATATAAATTAAAAAAAATTGTCATTTTCAGAAAGAATACAAACGAAACACGCATTTTAAGACAAAAATAATTAACTAAATCTAGGTATGTTCATTCGGATAATGCAGATATCATGATTATTCTCCATTTTGTTTAAGGAAATATTCACACAAGTCTCATTGAATACTGCCAACCAATAGTGTGAAAAAATGTTATGATAACAAGGTAATTTTATATATTAATGTCACATAGCATGAAAGTGATTTAATTTGGCATAACCTTTCTGATCATTAATTCTATATTATCAGTCATCTTACCTCATATGAATTTAAGAGTTTAGATGTGTTAGTAAGTATAATAAAACATCAACCTAATACATCAACTTTTAATTAGGTAAACATATACTTGTTGGACCCAAGTGGTTAGCATTCCATGCGAGTCATTCACAGTTTACACAGTTATGCACTCCATTAATGATTCTGCTACACTTTTTATTCCTCCATGGATCGCATGTGTCAATAAATAAATATAATAATAATATACTTACTTTGTTTGATTGACTGACTAATTAAGTGACTAAGAGCATCTCTAACAATAATAGCAAAAAAAAAAAACTCTTTAAATTGAAGTTTATTAACCTATGTGGTAATTTGAAGAATATTATTTACTATTTTCATCGGTCTCTTCAATTCAATGAATTGTACATCAAACCCATTAAGCAAAATAAATATTTTTAGCCTTTGATAAATGTTTTGAAGAGAGAGAATGAGATGCCACAAAAAAAAAAAAAAAGAGGATTTGCATAGCATATGCATATTCGTGCGTTAAGACAAGTGGATATGCCTGTTTTTCTTGTTCAAACATGGAATACTTGTAACTCAACTATTTGTATAAGGATAAAATTAATGATCTCATTATGAATATTTTCAATGGACATAGGTGGCAATATAATTGATTTATATGCTTGTTTTTTGCTGCTTACTTAAACGGCTACTAGCTAGACAGCTGAGAAATGCTTTATTATTAGTAATTTACAAAGAGGGATCCTAGTTGGGTCTTTGAGGTGAGGTTGACCCGGAATATTAATTTATGAATTTCGAGGCACTCCCCTCTGTCATCCAGAATATGAGAGTAATCTGTTTAAAATACAAATTTTGAAGGAGATATATTATTCTATTGAGAAAAATGAATCACTCATTTGTATATTTATGTTTTATATTTCAAATGTCATTTTTTGGGTAATATTTCTTTTCAAAAAAAAAAGAAGAATAAATAGTAGCAGTAGGCCAGTAGTAGTATAACTCTAGTTTAGAACATTCAAAAAGAGAAATTGGAACACCAGCAGTAAACCTTCTTGCCTGCAATCACAAGTTCAGAACTGGCCTAGCAAACTGCAGCTTCCTTGTCCACGTAGAATATGGACTGACTTGGTTTTTTGAATGAATTTTTAAATTTAAGAAAACAATTAATCAACAATGCAGTTGCAAGCACATAAATTGATTACTCTGGACTCAGCAAGAGTTATCCATTATGGGAAAGGAAGTCGATCTAATTATTTAAAGGGTGAAGAAATAACCAAATGTAATCCAAAGTTCAAGTTATGCACAAGAAGCTAATTATACTTTGTACCTTTAGTAAGATCTTCCTTCCCTGAGATTTAGAAAATGAGGTCTTGACGCTGGCAATGTTGACCCTCTAACAACCTCATATATAGAAGCTCCCAAGGAGAAGATATCAACCTTGTCATATTTCTCATTCAGAATTTATTGGGGCATATAACGTGCATCCCCCTTCTTCAATTGGCAGGCTTGTGTCGATGAGAGTTGCACATCCAAAATAACCAAGCTTATATCATCCGTTCTTGACATAAATATTATCAGGCTTGGCGTCTAAGTGTGCTATCCCTCTCTCATGTATATACTGCAATGCCTTGGCTATCTGTTACAAAATTAAAAATCTTAATCATAAGCTGATCCATTGTAGATGCAGCTGCAATGTAGGTTCAATGAAGAGTGCAAACCCGATGCATTGCTTCTCACATAGTTTCATTTGAATGTAGAGCTTCTCATTTTCAAGCCAAGACTATAGTAGGCAACAATGTTTTCATGAGATCCTGCAAGGAAGAAGTGTTTAGAGGATAATGTCAAACTTTAGATGTACATAGAAGAAATGAGAAGATAAATACGAGAATGCAAACCTAAAGCAGCCAGAGCTTGAACTTCCACTAGAGCTTTACACCTGCAAAAGTAATTGCTTAAGCAACCTACTCAATAGAAGGAATAAATTCCTTAAAATCTTAGCTGCCAAAACATGTAGAAGGTACCTTTCTGTGTCCAGATGTAGTTGCCTCGTGCTATTTTTACTGCATACATGCAACCATCAATTCTCATCAAGTCTTTCAAAACAAGGCTGAAGTTGTCATAACCAATTAGCTGAAGGGGAATGAATTTATCACAAATTAGATAAGCACCAGAACTTGAATAATTGTATGATAGTATCTAAAATGTGCTCAAGGAATCAAGGCCATCTCCGCCAATAGCATCAGGAAAAAGACCTGGCAGTGCATAACATGTACCATGATCAAGATGTTACAAGAAAACAAAATACAGACTCCACAAGGATGATGATGCCTCGCTAATACTCAAAAATGGCAAGACAAAAGATGGTAGGTCTACCCTTTTTGCAAAGAAGCACCATTGGATTGTAAAATACAATGCCAGTTTCCATCATTTAGAGCAGATTTAGAGTTATTACATACTCCTCCATCGGCCATCCTATACGAGTGTCATCTTAAAACTGTTACTTTCGGAATGAATACAAGACATTCAACTGATACGTCAAGAATTTTATATGTTTTATTAAAAAAATATATAAATTAATCTTTACCATCCAAAGAAAAAAAGAAGCCTAATTACGTTCATAGTGTCCAAAGACCTCAAAACTTATACCCTCAAATTTGGATCTGCGATTGCCAAATGGATCTATATCAACATCGGAAGTATCCCTAAGGTATGGGTTCTTCATGCAAGGAGGGGGCATTACTCGACAACGTAAAGCCATTGCAGATTGTGAAACGTAACTCTGGTTCTTTCTTGATTCCGTATCTGTTGCTTTTCCTGTCTTGATTTCATGCGCTACAGAAATATATTCCCGCAAGTTCCAATATTGGTTGATGACATGAAAAATTGGAACTTATAAAGTTTACCAAGGTACCATCTGAGAAAATTAATTGAACACAAACACCAAAAAGCAAAAGTAAAAATATGAGCATACAAAAGAACAACAAGTAGTGATAGCACATAAGATAGTTAAATTTTAGTATATTGTGGTAAATATGGAAAAATTCATATTAGGACTGGTTTAGTATGTGCAAGAAGAGAAAATAAACACACCCATAAGTGATCTAACAATAATAACAAAGATAACGACAAAGAAACCATATTATGCTTATCACCAGTTCCAGTACAGGATCTCATCTTGGAATTATTAGTTTACAGTAGAAAGCAATGCTAATTGCAAAAAGGTTTGGGATAAGGAATGCAAGGGATGTGATCTAAAACAAATCCAATGCATGAAAAACACATGTTGCTTCCGAAAAGAGGGATGCTGAGATGACTTGTAATGATATGCTTATAGTAGAGTCAATTGAGGACAATACATGAAAACTTTGTGTAATTTCTTTTTAGCCATGTGACAGAGAAAAGTGTGAGTAGCCATTTGAGATAATTAAGAGGCGCGGAAAGAATGCTTTCAAAAATTAACCTTTTATTTGGGTCATACTAGATTATGGATATCCACTTGGTATTTTGCTTAGTTTAAGTTTTATAGTAGATAAAATCTTACCCTATGCTCGGACATTTTACCTAACATTTGTTATGATACAGATTCCACAAGAATCTAGATGAATCAAGCTTTGCTGGACATGTATCGTATTGCATATTTGATGTGAAAGCTTTACAAGAACAATAGGAAGTACAGAACAAGAGTCGAAAGTGAGAATCACGTAATTAGGAATATGATGATGCCAGTTCATCATAAATGAAATATTGCATATGAAATCACTAATCAATACATCTAAATTCCATGACTATTAACATTAGATTATGTATTTATTGTCTAAGCACACCTAAATTTACTACATGAGATTTGCTAATACAGGTATAAGAGATTAAGAACCCAAATGCACAATAATGAGACTTATAATCAATCTTACCCGGTCTTTGTCTTTTGTCTTTAATAGTTTTTATTTTCTCTTGTAATTTGGGACATGTGGTGTTTTCCTACAAAAGAAACATACAAAACTAATACTCCCTCCGTCCAGGATAAAAATCATTATTATTATTTTAGGTAGTACCAAGTTAAATGTATGCTTACCTTAAATAATCTATTTTTTACAATAATTTGTCTATAATATCCTTAATTGTCATATTTCTATTATCGATGCATATTTATGGAGCATCACTAGTTATGTGCAAAAAACTATGCAATCAAGTGAAAATTTAAATATAGACAATTTTATCATTTTATTCTCCTTTTTAATATGCGCAAAAAATCAACCTGGACTTTTAATAAGTTGGTGAAAACTGGTATTGGAAAGTAAGGAAGAACTTTTGCATGTGCAAGCATCACCTTATTGCAATCTAAACTGTTGGGGATTGGTGGCTCATTGGGAGTAATGTAGTCAGGGATGCTGCATTCAGAACAAATAATGATTAAATAGCAAAATATGAACTAGAAATTCTACTCATTTGCAGCTTGAATCATTTACTTCAATGACACTCGAGCAGCCTTGTGGGTACAACATAAATCAACTCATTTCTCGAAACAAAAAGTAGACAAAATTATAAAAGCTTGAGACTCTAATTTTACTTTTTAAAACAGTTTACACATGTTAAAGGTTCAACAATGTCACACAACATAAACTTTTTAAGGATTCTTTTTATATTAAATCTAGGGCTGAGAGTTGTGATTAGAATTTAAGCAAGTGGTTAACAAAGCTTAATGAAAGTCTCAATTTTTGGCAGAGGAAGCATAATCAGATTGAGCACTCAAAAATTACACAACAACAAACATAGAAATGCACATAAACAAGCTAAAGGTTTCAATTTTCAAGGTTGGTAGCTAATTATTAACGAGAAGGGGAAACTTACCAGAAGAAATCCTGACTGAGTATGAAAATTTTCTCAAACAACTTGACATCGACATCAAAATCAAGAGGCGACGATGAGGGAATACGCAACTCCGGTGCTGCTGCTGCGTCATCTGCCACGGAATCGATAAGATTTTGGAGGCGAGGGGATTTGATAAATTAAAAGATTGTTGTTGTTGTGGAGCGAATAGAGAAACCTGCCCTAGCTGCATTGTCAACACTCTTGCGTGTGAGCCATTGGTTATTCATCCTATCTTAGTCTTCTTCTTTTTCTCTCTCCTACTACTACTAGTGTAGCTGTTGCTGCTCCTGTTTAGGGCTTTTTGCTCCATCATAAGATTCCAACTCTCTCCTCTTCTTCTCTGTTTTATGTGTATGTTGATTATTGAATAATGGATTTTGGGTTTTGTCAATTTCTATCTATAGGAATTTGAGAGGGAGAGGGACGGAGATATATAAAAATGGCGGCAGGATTTCAAATTTGATCGGGTTTGTTCGGTGTAGTGTGTTCTAAGTCTGGGCCGAGCACCAGAGGACTGGGCCGGACATAAAAGATAAAGATAAAACATGTCAAATTTTTGTTGTGGAAGATTCTTTCCACGACTCAAAAGAATATACTCCAATATAAAAGCTAGCCTCTAGTCTCACACGTGTCGTTTGTGTGGAGATAAAATAAAACTTTATAAATTTTGAAATAATAAATTGAAAGGTATATAAGTTTAAAATTCAAAAGAATAAAATAATAGTATAATTATAGTGAATTGATATTTTCTCAGGTGAATGTGTTAATTCCACAAGATACTCTCTCATAGTATTATACATGTGAGAATAAATTTGTGGAAAAAAATTAGAATAATGTTAGAGACACAAATTATTTTATAAACATTTTACAAACTAGTTGATGTGGCATACTCCATCTTAGATTTTTATGTGGGGTCGAAGACTACATTGAATCAATTTGTTAATCAATATGTTGAGATGGAGTATGCCACATCAGCAGTTTATAAAATATTTGTAAAATAGTTTGTGTCCGTAGCATTACTCAAAAAATTATTGTGACCCAAATACACTTATGACGTTAAGTTTTTTTTAATGAAGGTGTTGGGAGTTGTATGTAAGACTCTAACTTTTTGAATAAAGATTAAATTTTCTCAAAATATATTTTTAAATATTATGGTGTGGATTTGACATAATGTTATAGTTGTGGGCAATATTTACAAATTTTGCAAAGTACGCAAGTTGTTATATAATATTCGATTGGTCGGGGAATATTCATTTTAACGGAAATATTAAATGATGGCACGATCATTGGTGGACCCTCATGGCGGAATTATTGCCGGATTGAAAAACGACAAAAATACTTTATGAAAATAACGGCGGAAGTTTCTACCGTTAACTTGTTGAACTACTTTCGGTAGTAAAAAATACGATGTCTGGCGTGATTGCATAAGTAGACACTCGGTATTGATTATTGATCTTCGTGAGAAGTCACTCGGTTATACTCGATTATTACTTCTGATAATTCTTTGCATCATATCTCTCGTATTTATTGATTCGATTATTGTCATAAGATATCATCTGCATAATATGTTATTTTATTAAATCAATAATTGAGACGATAAAGCTATTCATATTATTAAATTGCAATTTTCAATGTCTGTAAGTTACATCGAGGAGAGGTTTGGTCACCTAATTGCGCCAATAGGAAGAAATTCTTATTGGAAAGCACCCTGCTTTCCAGGAGCGACACGGTTGATAAATATTGTGAGTTATAATATTAATGATGAATGTTATTAAAATTGAAGTTGTGTTCGAGTTAAATTTGGAGACACGGACGTGATATTTGAGTCCGGAACGATGAAATTAGTAAAAATAGTCTATAAACACAAAAATTTTCAGAATTCACTATTTGGCCAAAAAGTCAACAGTTGACTTTTTCGGGAAAAGTCAAACTTCAAAATTTTAAATTTTATATTTTTGATCAAAATGATTTCATTGTATTGAAATTATTTGTGTTAGTGAAAATCGACAATTATTTCGATAATAATTGATGTTTGGAGGTTATATTTACCAATCAGGTATTTAACCGGATAAATGAGCAATTAATTGCTATTATTTCACATGATTATAACTATTTATTCACATGTGTATATACTCATTTTTCCACATTCTTGTTACTTATTAGGGGAGTTGGTGCAAGATTGATAATACTTGCGTGACTAAGTTAAAATGGAGGTATAGATGGAGGTATTATACTGTAATTCGTATTTTCACATGTTTAGAACTATTGATTCACATAATTTACTATTGAATCACATTAGAGGTATTGTACTGTAATTTTTCGAGCCCCAAAACGTGCAATTATCGAAACTATATTTTTCTATAAATAGAAGCTCATTCTTCCTTCATTTCTCACCAATTCACAAAAAGCTTTAGGCGATTATTATGAGAGAAATTATAGAGAGAAAGAAAGAAGAAATATGCTACCTCACTATTCCATTATCCAGTTTTTTTTCAAGGTAGGGAGTATTATTTCTTTCTTATCTATAAAGAAGAACTTATGTTATTCCATTCTTATTATTACATTGGAATAACTTTTGTATCTGTGGCTACCTATACTTGGTGAAATTCTTACATTGTTCCATTCTTTATCATTACATTGGAACATCACATGCATGCGTTCTACGCCGACACGGATTCTGTCTTTATTATTACATTGGAATATCACATGCGTAGTTCTACTGGCGGGACATGATTCCGTCTTTATTATTCTGTTGGAACATCACATGCATGCGTTACTACGTCGGACTGGTTACATCTTTATTATTACATTGGAATATCACATGCATGCGTTTCTGTGGGACTGATTCCGTCTTTTATTATTACATTGGAATATCATCATGCATGCGCGTTTCTGGGACCGATTCGTCTTTATTATTCTATTGATTAACTTTGCACATGCGATCTATCGCGTACTAGTGATTTCTTTTGTTATTCCATTCCTTATTATACTCGATTGGTTAAAGTTTTGACTTATACTCCATGAAATTAATGGAATATCCTTGATATTTGCGCTTCGTCGATGTCTTTTCATGAAAATATTCTTCCGAGCATTCTTGAATTTTACTCTAAAGCGATGTCATGTTGACAATTTGGACGTTATTAGTTCTGGATAAATTAATTCTTGAACTTGTTTTATTGAATTCTTATATCATTGTCATCATCCTCATATTTATATTTTGTTGAAAGTCATCTCATGGCCTATAGTGCTTAGATGGACTTGGTATGATTATGACCGAGGATTATTTGATTGTAATCATGGCCAGTAATGTTACAAATGATGTGGAAAAAAGTCCTCATTGGCCCGTAGAGCATTGATGGACCGATTGTTGGCATGATCGTGACCATTATTGAATACACAAATATTCTTGGCCCGTAGTGCGTGGATAATTGTGGTCGTGATACTTAAAGAATATCCTTGGCCGTAGTTAGGGGTGATTGATGATGTGGATTATTTATTAAAATTTGAGTCCCGATAAAAGTGATGAAAAACCTTAAAATCATAAAAGATAGTAGATTTTATTCTCTCTTGACTCTTTTAATGGAATGCTTGTTCATTGCAGATTAAACTTGATGGTTGTTATATTGTATCGTTTAACAACATTGAAGGCTAACGATATATTACGCATTATCTTAGTCATAATATTTCCTCTTTGGGCTAGTTGAGCTCACCCTTTTTACTTTTATTGTTCTCTTGAGGAAATGAGAGCGTAGCGAGAGGACTAAATCGGGGAGCGGAGTGACGGACGATGATGATAGCATTAGTAGTCCTCACTATTCGGTGAAATAGTGTAATAATAATTGTAATAAGGACTCCTTTTGAGTTTGTATAATCTCTAGTATACAATATTTGTATTCAAACTCACGATTTATGTTTTGTCGAATTGTACTGGTTGTAGTATTATTAAGTTGTATTTAAATTTTGTATCATATAAGTGGCGACCCAAGATTGGTGACGTATACCTAATTTTGGGGCGTCACAATTAATATCAAAGCTTAGGGATATGATCCTGGCTAAGATGTGAGACTAGAACTAGGAGGAGGCAGACGAAATTCCTTGTTAGTATGACCTACCTAAGTTTATTTGGTATTTGATTGGTCGATCGAGTATAGTGATAATATGTTGCGTGTCAATTAACCCTTGTTTTGTGGAAGTGTTTGAAAATGGCATCCGAGAATGTTGAGAACATCAATGGAGCCACGAGGAGACCGTTGAGTCTCCATAGATCAATAACTTGGACAACGTGCATCGTGAGGCGACAATCCTCATGCAAACAACAACACTAACCAAATGATGAGCGATGGAATGTTAGAGACTTCATGCAATTCATGCAACATCGGTAGAGTGGCTCCTGCTCAAAATCGAGTGTAAACACAGGAAACTCTCGACGGCCACCACCATTAAGCAGTTCGAGGCTGGGACCACCCGAGTTTATTGGAGAGCTAAACCACTTAAAGGCGGAAGCATGGATAAAAGCGGATCACCAAGATATTTGATGTCTTGGGATGTTACGAGGAGCAAAAGGTTCCTTCACCACCTTCATGTTGCGTGAAGAGGCGATTCTTGGTGGGAATCTATAAACGCACTTGACTAACTAACGACTCAAGATGTCTTGGGAGAAGTTCCAAGAGCTATTCAACGACAAGTACTTTCCCGAAAGTATTACGTCACATGAAAGAAGTGGAGTTTATCAAATTGGAACAAAACAATATGGCCGTGTCGCAATACGAGGCTAAATTTGCGGAGTTATCCGGTTTAGATCCCATTTAGTCGATAATGAGGAAGCGAATGACGTGAATGTTTTAAGAGGTTTGAAACCGGAGATACGTCAATATCTTATTTCTCAAAGCGTGTTTGTACTCGGATGTTGTAAATAGGGCTCGATTATTGGAGCCTTGATAGCAGTCAACGTAACCAAGAGAAAGCGGTAATGCAAGAAAGATGAAAATACCAGATGGTATCGATCATCGAAACGGTGACAACAAACATGGAGGAATCAACATACGAAATGGTAACCACTTCCGGTGGTAATCATGGCCAAGACAATAAAATGGACATTTCAAAAAAGGAGATTCAATGATGATGGAAGGGCGTCGGCCAAAGACCAGTTGTTAAGGAAGGAGAACGACCACTTTTCATATATGCTTCAAATACGGAGGGAGGACACATCATTCAAACTAGCGATCTTGTCTAAAAGCATGTTATAATTGTGGAAGAGAAGGTCAACTTTAGCTTTCGATTTTGTCGTTCACCGAAGACAAGTTCAGCGGGGATGAAGGCACCAAAAGTAGTCCCGGAAAAAGTCAAAGCCGGTGGTCTGAGGGAGGCGTTGTTGTGACCTCCCGGAAAGCAAGGAACCCGAACGAGGTCATCACGGGTAAAACTTATCATAAACTCTAGCGAAGTTTATACCTTATTTGATCTGGGATTCTACCCATTCTTTTATTTCTCTACTTGCGCTCAACGATTAAATTTGACTCGGAGAAATTAGACTTTGACTTATCTGTTGAAACTCCATTAGGAGAAACCTTCATTACATCCATGTTTATAAGTCTTGTTTGATTCAAATCGATAATCGCATACGTTACTTGTCGATCTTATCTCCTTAAAAATACTTGCATTTGGCGTGATTCTACGAGGATTGATTGGTTAACTACTCATCATGCTAAAATTGATTGTTTTCGTAAGGTTATTAGCTTTTATATTCCTAATAAACCTATTATGCGAATTCAAGCGACGAAACCATTAAAATCAATCACGGTCATCTCAAGCCATAAAGCTATTCGTTTATTGAAAAAGCGGATGTCAAGCTTTCTTAGCTTATGTCACGGATTTAAACAAAAATCGTCAAATTTGAAGGATATTTCTATTGTTAATAAATTTCTGGCGTATTCCACGAAGAACTTCTTAGCTTACCCCGAGGCGTGAAGTTGAATTTTATATCGACCTTGAACCGTTAGATAAAACCCATTTCAAAAGCCCATATCGAATGGCTCTATTGAACTTCGTGGAGTTAAAGACCCAATTACGAGGAATTGTTAGACATTGGTTTTATTAGTCTGGTCGTCTCCTTGGGGTGCTCCTGCTCTATTCGTGAAGAAGAAAGATGGGAGTATCGACTTTGTATTGATTATCGGGAGTTGAATCATGTCACCATCAAAAATAGGTACCCATTGCCACGTATTGATGACTGTTTGATCGATTCATGAGGAGCACAATTTTTTTCAAAGATCGATCTTGGTTACGGATATCATCAAATTTGAAGGTTAAAAGCGAGGATATTCCAAAGGCGCCTTCGAACTTCGATGCGGGCATTATGAATTCTTAGTCATGTCTTTTGGATTGACTAATGCTCCTCTTGCCTTCATGAATATGATGAACCGAGTATTCAAGGAATATTTGGATCACTTTGTGGTCATCTTTATTGATGACATCCTTATTTATTCAAAAAGCCGTGAAGATCATGAGAAAACACTTGAGGCTAATACTCCAAAAGCTTCGTGAATATAAGCTTTATGCCAAGTTAAAAAATCGAGTTCTAGTTCGAGGAAGTAGCATTCCTTGGGCACGTAGTATCAAGTCATGGAATATCATTGACCCGTGAAAGATTGAAGCTATTCAAAGTTGGAGCAACCCAATCGATGTCAAGAAGTCGTAGCTTTCTCGGTTTAGGTTGGTTATTATCGGAGATTCGTGGAAGGATTTTCTCGAATCATTACTCCATTAACTCAAATTGACTCGAAAAGATACAAAGTTCGGTTGGAGCGAGAATGTGAGAAGAGTTTTCAAGAACTCAAAAGGAGACTCATTTAAACTGTTACGACAATATCATCCGGTTCGGAGGATTTGTCATCTACGGTGATCTTGAGCAAAGGGTTAGGATGTGTTCTCATGCAACATGGGAAAGTCATAGCTTTATGCCTCAAGATAACTCAAAGAATATGAGAGGAATTATCCTACTCATGATCTAGAGTTAGCCGTTGTTGTCTTCAACTTAAAATTTAGAGGCATTACTTATATGGAGAGAAAGTGGAGATCTTTACGGATCATAAAAAGCCTCA
Source organism: Panax ginseng (assembly GCA_020205605.1). Taxonomy (NCBI): domain Eukaryota; kingdom Viridiplantae; phylum Streptophyta; class Magnoliopsida; order Apiales; family Araliaceae; genus Panax; species Panax ginseng. The sequence continues at coordinate 4,647,240 of CM035138.1, read as the reverse complement.
AATATTTCTTCACTCAAAAGGAACTCAACATGCGACAACGATGTTGGCTTGAATCATTGAAAGATTATGATCATACCATCCATACCATCCCGGAAAAGCGAACGTGGTAGTACGATGCGTTGAGTAGAAGATCATATGCGAAGATGCAGTGCAATATTCACAACACAAAAGCCCATTTTGTGTGACTTGCAAAGGATGGAGATAGAGTTAAAGACTCAGGGGACCCATATGATGATGGTGAATATCTGAGTAGAGCCAAACTTTAATCGATAAAGTTAAAGATGCTCAAGCTATAGACACTGGAGCTAATGCGTATGAAGAAGAAAGTCGAGAAGGTCTTTATCTTCGGAAGCGAAGAATCGATGAGGAAGGAATACTTGAGTCAACTCCGGACTTTGTGTTCTAACGACCGATTTAAAGTATAAAATCATGATGGCGGCGCACAATACACCGTTTGCAATCCATCCTGGGAGTACCAAAATGTATCGTGATCTTCGACATACATTTTGGTGGTGCAATATGAAGAGAGAGATAGCAGAGTTTATCTCAAGGTGTTTAACTTGTCAACGAGTCAAGGCGGAGCATCAAGTACCAAAAGGTCCATTACAACCACTTGAAATTCCAGAATGAAAGTGGGATCACATTACCATGGATTTCGTTATCGGTCTTCCCAAAGTTTCTAAAGGCATAGATGCGATTTGGGTCATTGTTGATAGATTGACCAAGTCTGCTCATTTCTTACCGATACGAGAAACTTATACACTTAAACGTCTTGCTCGTATGTACATAAACGAGGTTATAAGATTGCATGGTATGCCAATATCCATTGTTTCTGATCGAGACCCAAGATTCACTTCAAGATTTTGGGTTAGTGTGCAAAAAAGCTATGGCACGCGGTTCTGATTTAGCTTTCGGCATATCATCCTCGAGACGGACGAGAAGTCGGAGAGGACGATTCAAACTCTTGAAGATCTATTAAGACTCTGTGTCCTTGACTTCAAGGGAAGTTGGGACAAGTTCTTACCATTGGTGGAATTTTCCTACAACAATAGTTATCAAGCAAGTATTGGCATGGCTCCATTCGAGCGTTGTATGGAAGAAAGTGTCGATTCCAAAGATATCTTTGGGATGAAATGGGTGAAGCAACGTTGTTGGGACCGGAGTTGGAACGTATGACTACGGAAAAGATTCAAACTATCCGACAATGTGACGCCCCCAAAATAGGTATACAACACCCATTCTGAGTCGCCAAATACACGGTACAGAAATAACTACAACTTTATTAATACAACATAAAAATTGTGAGTTTAAATACAAATATTGTCATCTAGACTATATCCACACTCAAATAAGTCTTCATTACAATTATTAATACACTATTTTACAGAATAGTGAGGACTACTAGAACAACTTCTAGAACCATCATTCCACACCTTACTTAGATACTTGCTACATTCTCGCTCTCCCGAGAAGAAAAATGGAACAATAAGGAAAAGGGTGAGCTCAACTAGCTCGATAAAGAACATTATGACTAAGATAATATAGAAAAAATTATCGTTAGTCCTCAACAGGAAAAAATCTAATAGAATACAATAGACAACCAGGTTTTTAAATCAATCTTCATGAATCGAAATAATAATTCATTAGAAGAGTTAAGTAGAAATGCAAACAACTATCTTACATATATGAATTTAAAAGCTCATCGTCGATATTTTATCCTCAGTAACATCAATCAATATATATCCGAATTAAATATTTATCTTTGCACTCTGAGCCAAAGATATTCATCGATTAGTCATATTCATTTAAACACTGCTTCATTTTTGCACTACGGGCCAAATATATTAATCGATCGGTCATGTTCATCTCAACACTGTTCATCTTTTACACTACTGAGCCAAAGATATTCATCAAAAATCATTCATCTTTAGAGTCAAAGGCCAAAGATATTCAATAATATCATTATTTAGGGTAGAGGATGATGAAAAATATTTTAAAGAAAACGAATCCAAATGAAACAAAAGAACAAGTATTAAAGATTCCTACTTTAAATAATCCCAGTTCAAAAATACTTCATAAATAACCAGATTGGAGTAAAATTCAAGAATGAAGATCAAATCATAGATCCAATCAAAAATAGGAATCATAACAGACAATCTTGGACACATAAAAGAAAATTTAATTTTTCTGTGAATAGTGTCGTATTCGTGAATAGTGTCGTATACGTGAATAGTAACTCTGACCTCAAAAGATAAAAATTTCACAAAAAAAACATCATCACGCTTCGTGAATAGTACTCGTGAATAATAACTCGTCAATAGTAACTCATGAATAGTAACTCGTGAATAGTAACTCATGAATAGTAACCCCGGCAGGAAAAAGTTCCAAATTTGATAAAAAAAAATCAACCAATATTTCGGCAAAATGATATTGAAGAAATAATATCATTTTCGAATAAAATAACATCCCTTACCTCAGAAAGAATAGTACTTCTGAATGGAATACTGGATATAGTGCTGAAAGAACTTGCACCATATAGCAATACTCAAAGTACTAAAATACTCACAAAATACGCTCGATATTATAGAGAGAAAGAGAAAAATCTTTAGTTTACGGTGTGATTTTCAATTCTAACCCAAGCACCTATTTATAGGAAAATGCTTAGAACACCAAAGCGAAAAATTTAATATAATATTAAAATTTATATTATAAATTCTTCTGCGACACTTAGCATCTGAAATCAGTCACCTAATCACATGTTAAATGAGTCCCAACAATGCAAAAAACGTTTTTGTTAATATAATTATTTAAAACTTCCAAAAATCAATTATTCTGGAACCTCGGAACTTCAATAATTCATAATAAATATCACTTTCATCAGAAAATTCGAATCTCGCGAATTTTTATAGGAAATTCAATTCTCTACAACTTTGCAGAAGAAAGTGTTTCCAAATTCCAAATGAAATTGGCCGAAATCCATAAGCAGAGCGATTTTACGGTATAATCAAATTTCGATCGAGAAATGGGCCCACGGACATGTTTAACATGTTTTAAACAACTTTTGCAACAAAATACTACTCATCCTCATATACTCATATATCCCGCATTCATTGTAAAAATATTCTCATTATTATATTATAATAATATAATAAAATATTATTTTATCAGAAAAGATAAAATTTCAATTTTAACAATTGTCACTTTAAAAAATTTCTCCATCTATATCCACATAAAATCAATATTTTCCTCATCAATAATTAATTATTCACAAATAATATTACAGAATCACAAGATCTTGGCAACGGTAGTTCCGGGAAAGAGGGGTTTCCATTAAAGATTTATCCTTATTGCGGCATGATTAGGTGACCAAATCTCTCCTTAGATAGAACTTTCTAGACATTGTCAATAATATTTTCTAATAATATTATTCAGATAATATGAATTATTGCTTCGATAATGAAAAATAATGTGTAGTGACAATTATTGAAATAACGATAATATAAAAATCAACGCAGCAATTATTGAATCAATAAAATAAAATCTTTGAGCGATAATTATCGTAATAATTATTGAGTAATGCCTTCTTACGTAAGAATCAATAGTTGGTGCAATACTGGTGTCTTCTTGTTCAACAACGCGTATTCATCGTGTTTTTAACCCAACGGGTATTCCAACAAGATATTAGAATAACAAGCTGCGTATTTATTTATAACAACTTATACTTGTCGTTTTCTTCATCCAATTGCTTTCCATTATGGGGCCCATATTTGCGTCAATAAAATCGTCAGCGAATATTCCCAAACGGCAAAAGAATATTCCACGACCAAACGAATATTCTCCGACAACAATGAGTATTTTATAACCATTTGCTTATTTAAAATATTTAGCATTTTACCCATAACTAACCACATTAATCAAATCAACCTTTACTATTTCAAAATGATAAATAGAGGAAATTAAATTTTAATTATTAATAATTTGGGGTCTTACTGACCTCCCTCCTTATGAAATTTAAATCCCTCGAAATTGACGTCACGTCTTCAGTATTTCGAAAGATGAGGATACCTCGCTTTCATTTCCATTTCCAACTCCCGTGTCATTTCCTCAATAGCATGGTTTCTCCACAAAACTTTAACTTGTGGTATGACCTTCATGTGTGTAGGACACGCTCCTTCCTATCCAAAATCTTGACGAATTACCTCTTACATACGTTAAGTCTTCTTTATCTCGTCCGGTTCTAACTCAATAACATGGTTCGGTCGTCCACATATTTACGTAACATCGATCGTGAAAAACGTTATGAACACGCGTCATACTTGGCGATAAAAGCGAGTCTATAGGCCACGCAGTTCTATTCGATCTAGGATTTCAAATGGACTAATAAATTGAAGGTTTGAGCTTTCCTCACCTTTCCAATTATCGCTTTTGGAATAACAACTTCTTGTACCTCCTTCTTCATATCCATCAATTCCCAAATGTAACTTGAACGTTTTAACTTTATCGATTAAAATCGGTTCTACTTGTATATCATCATCGCGTGAGTCCTAGAGTCTTTAACTCTATATCTATTATTTGTAAGTTATATGAAATGGGTCTTTGACAATATCGCATTAAATTTCAGATATCGATCTTTTTTACTCAACACGTCAATTTACCACGTTCGCTTTTCTAGGATAGTATGGTGAACATGTGTGTAAAATGAGTCTCTATTAAGTTCTTGAAGCTCTTCCCACATTCCTTGCTCCATTTGAATTTTATATCTCTACGAGTCACCATAGCGTTAATGGAGTAGCGATTCGAGAAAATCTTTCCACAAAATCTTCGATAATAACCAACCAAGCATAAAAGCTACGTATTTCGATTCTCGACTTAGGGTTGCTCTCAATCGTGACTCATATCCCAATCTTGGATAAGACGTCACAATGACACCTATAAGTTTACTACCGCATTAATATGGCGCCCCTACGAGATGTTCCGCTTCGGCGCATTCCTGAAAAGTCACCGGATAAAGGCTCGGTGCCAAATTCTATAGTTGAATTTTTAACTCACGAAGTTCAATAAGAGCCATGAGATTTTAGAAATGGGTTTTGTCTGGGGTTCAAAGTCGATACAAAATTCAATATAACACTTTTGGAGTAAGCGAAATTCTTGAGAAATACATCGGAAATTTACTAACAAAAGAAATATCATTCAAATCTGACGTATTTTTGTTTAAGTCCATAACATGGGCTAAGAAAACTTGACATCCGTTTTTCAATAAACGAATGACTTTATGGCTTGATATGAAAGTGTTTGACTTCAATGGTTTGGTTGCTTGAATTCGAATAACGGAGTTCTTAGGAATATGAAAACTAACAACCTTACGAAAAGTAATCAATTTTGGCATGATGAGTAGTTAATCAATCAATCCCCAAAATCACATCAGAAGCAAGTATCTTTAAAGAAATAAGGTCAACGGTAATGCGATTGTGCCAACTTTGATCAAACAAGATTTATAAACAATGGGATGTGATGAAAGTTTCTCTAACGGAGTTTCCACAGATAGGTCGATGTCTAATTTCTCCGAGTCAAGTTTAAACGCGTTGAGCACAAGCGGGGAGAGATAAATGAATGGGTAGCACCAATATCTAGTAATGTATAAACTTCGGCATGAATTTATGATTAAACTTACCGTGATCACCTCGTTTGGGTTCCTCGCGTGTTGACCGATTCACGACAAACGCTTTTTCAAGAACCGCTGACTTTGACTTTTTTGGGATGACCTTTTGAGTCACCATCCCCATCGGGGCTTGGTTTATTCTGCACCGCATAATCTCGGCGATATGTCCTTTCTTTCCATAATTATAGCATACCTTGAATTATTGTGGATACAATTTGGGTGATGTGTCCTCTTTTCCACATTTATAGCATAACGACCCGGTGGTCGCTCTGCTCCCTTTAAACCAACATTCTTCGATCTTTGACGTCTTGCGATGTCATTGTTGAATCTCCTCTTTTTAAAATCTCCCCACTCGCTTCTTCTATTTTCATGGCTACGATTACCACCAGAGTGGTTACCATTTTTGTCCGTCTTTTTCTTTCTCCACCGATTATCGTTGTTTTGTTGACTTATCTCCTATTATCTCGGTTGTGGTCCTCTCGGTTGACCAGTACTCGTTATCTCGCTCTAATAATTGAGCCTTGTTTACAACATCTGAATAGAGAAAATTTATGAGAAATGAGATATTTGACGTATCTGGGTTTCAAACCTCTAAGAAACATCTGCGTCATACGCTCCTCATTCTCCACCAAATGAGGTGCAAACTCGATAACTCTGCAAACTTTGCCTCGTCTTTGGGACACCGCCATGTTATTCTTCTCCAAATTCTAATAAACTCCACTTTCTTCATATAGCGACGAACACTTTCGGAAAGTATTTGTCATTAAATAGTTTCAAATGTCTCCCAAGACATCTTGAAGTCTTGTACGGATGGAGTACGCTTTCATGAGACTCCCCCGATGTCTGCTCATTCTGAACATAAAGGTGGAGAATGGCACCTTCGCTCCTCTATGCATCCCAAGACATCGAATATCTTGGTGATTTGTTTGACCCACGTCTCGCTTTAATCGGATCCGCTTTTCCTGCACAGTGGTCCCAACTCAATTGGCGCTTGCATTTGTGACAACCCGTGAATTCTTATCATTTCTTCCTCAGATTTTGACCACGAGTCTCCTCGTGCGATTTTGCATGAATTGCAAAAAGCTTCTAAACATCCCTCGCTCATCATCTCGCTTTCGGTGGTTGTTGTTCACAGAGGAACATTGCCAAATTTGCTGTTACGCTTCTCCTCGTTGGTGAAATGTCAGGCGTCTCCACGGTGTCATTTACTCCTTTGTTAATTTTCTCACGACATTCTCAAATACTATCATAAAACAAGGGTTAATTAAGTAAATCAATATATCACATAATATCCCTATATCTTGACCAACTAACAAATAAGCTTAGGTAGGACACCTTTAGCGAAGGATTTACTCGTCTCTCCCCTCCTAGTTTTATTCCCCGATCTCATGCCGTAGATCATATCCCTAAGCTCGATACCAATCATGATGCCCCCAAAATAGGTATACAACACCCATTACGAATACACTATTTTTTACGTAATATTGAGGACTCTTAGAAACAACTTCTAGAACCATAATTCCGCTTCCCCACTTAGTATTTGCTACATTCTCGCCTCCCCGAGAAGAAAAATGGAACAACAAGGAAAAGGGTGAGCTCAACTAATACTAATAAAGAACATTATGACTAAGATAATATAGAACAAATTATCGTTAGTCCTCAACATGGAAAAATCTAATAGAATACAATAGACAACCAGACTTTTAAATCAATCTTCGCAATGAAAATAATAATTCATTAGAAGAGTTAAGTAGAGAATGCAAACAACTATCTTATATATATGAATTTAAAAGTTCATCGTCGATATTTTATCCTCAGAACATCAATCAATATATATCCGAATCAAATATTCATCTTTTACACTATAGGCCAAAGATATTCATCACTGTTAATGTATTCATCTAAACACTGTTCATCTTTGCACTACTGCCGAAGATATTAATCGATCGGTCGTATTCATCTCAACACTGCTCATCTTTTGCTACTGAGCCAAAGATATTCATCAAGAAATCATTCATCTTTGCACTACTGGGCCAAAGATATTCGATAATATCATTATTTAGATCGAGGATGATGAAAAATATTTTTAAAGAAAGCGAATCCAAAGAAACAAAAAGAACAAGTATTAAGGATTCGTACTTTAAATAATCCCAGTTCAAAAATACTTCATAAATAACCAGATTGGAGTAAAATTCAAGAATGAACATCAAAACATAGATCCAATCAAAGATAGGAATCATAACAGACAATCTTGGACACATAAAAGAAAATTTAATTTTTCTCAGAATATAAGGTCGATATACGTGAATAAAGTCGTGATATCGTGAATAAGTAACTCGACCTCAAAATATAGAAATTTTACAAAAAAAACATCATCACGCTTCGTGAATAGTACTCGTGAATAATAACTCGTCAATAGTAACTCATAAATAGTAACTCGTGAATAGTAACTCATGAATAGTAACCCCAGCATGAAAAAGTTCCAAATTTGATAAAAAATTTCAACCAATATTTCGGCATAATGATATTGAAGAAATAATATCATTTTCGAATAAAATAACATCCATTACCTCAGAAAGAATAGTACTTCCGACATTTGGAATCTTTGGATATAGTCTTTGAAAGAACTTGCATCAGTATAGCAATAATACTCAAAGTACTAAAATACTCACAAATAAGCTCGATATTATAGAGAGAGAAAGAGAGAGAAATCTTTAGTTTCTGGTGTGATTTTCAATTCTAAACTAAGCACCCTATTTATAGAAAAATACTTAGAACACCAAAGCAGAAAATTTAATATAATATTAACATTTATATTATAAATTCTCTACGCACACTTAGCATCTAAAATCAGCCACCTAATCACATGTTAAATGAGTCCCAACAATGCAAAAAACGTTTTTGTTAATATAATTATTTAAAACTTTCAAAAATTAATTATTCTGGAACCTCGGAACTTTAATAATTCATAATAAATATCCCTTTTATCAGAAAATTCGAATCTAGCGAATTTTTATAGGAAATTCAATTCTCTACAACTTTGCGAGAAGAAAGTGTTTCCAAATTCCAAATGAAATTGAATCAAATCCATAAACGAGACGATTTTACAAAAGCTATAATCAAATTCGATCGAGAAATGGGCCCACGGACATGTTTAACATGTTTTAAACAACTTTTGCAACAAAAATACTCCTCATCCTCATATACTCATATATCCCACATTCATTATAAAAACATCCCCATTATTATATTATAATAATATAATAAAAATATTATTTTATCAGAAAAGATAAAATTTCAATTTTTAACAATTGTCACTTTAAAAATTTTCTCCATCTATATCCACATAAAATCAATATTTTCCTCCTCAATAATTAATTATTCACAAATAATATTACAGAATCACAAAGATCTTTGGCAACCAGTAGCTCTCGGAAAAAGAACTTTCCAATAAAGATTTCTCCTTACTGGCACGCAATTAGGTGACCAAACATCTCCTTAGACAGAACTTTCTACACATTGCCAATAATATTTTCTAATAATATTATTCAGATAATATGAATTATTGCTCCGATAATGAAAAATATTGTGTAGTGACAATTATTGAAATAACAGTAATATAAAAAATCAACGCAGCAATTATTGAATCAATAAAATAAAATACCTTTGAATAAGAATTACCTGTAATAATTATTGAGTAATGCCTTCTTACGTAAGAATCAATAATTGGTGCAAATACCGCAGCGCCATCTTCTTGTTCAACAACGCGTATTCATCGTGTTTTAACCCCGTATTCCAACAAAGATTAATGGTAACAATCTATAATTATTTATAACAACTTATACTTGTCGTTTTCTTCATCCAATTGCTTTCGTTATGGGGCCCACACAGGTTTGGCCGTCGTCATTACGAATATTCCCCGACAAAGAAGAATATTCCACGACCAAACGAATATTCTCCGACAACAATGAGTATTTTATAACCACTTTCTTATTTGAAATATTTGCGCATTTTACCCATAACTAACCACATTAATCAAATCAACCCTTACTATTTCAAAATGATAAATAGAGGAAATTAAATTTCAATTATTAATAATTTGGGTCTTACAGACAACGTATAAAACCTCACAAGATCGACAAAAGAGTTATGCTGATCTTCATCGAAAGGACGTGAAATTCGATATAGGAGATCATGTGTTGTTACGTGTTGCTCCATGGAAATGAGTTACAAGATTTGGAAGAGAGGAAGCTCAACCCTCGATTCATTGGCCCATTTTAATCCTCGATCGAGTAGGAATCGCGGGCGTATAGACTCGCTTTCTGCTTGAAGTATGTCTCATGTTCATAACGTTTTTCACATATCTATGTTACGTAAATATGTGAAAGACCAAACCACATTATTGAATTAGAACCGCATTTGCGAGATAGAGGAAGATTTAACGTATGAAGAGTTACTGTTAAAATTTTGGATAAAAAGGATCATATTCTACGCTCCAAGGTTATACCTCAAGTCAAAGTTTTGTGGAGAAACCACGATGCGAAAGAAATGACATGGGAGTTAGAATCTGATATAAAATCAAGATATTCTTACCTCTTCGACATACCAGGTACGCACCTTAATTTCGAGGACGAAATTTCATAAGAAGAGGAGGTTGTAAGACCTCAACTTTTTGAATAAAGATTAAATTTTCTCGAAATATATTTTTGAATATTATGGTGTGGATTTGATATAATGTTATAGTTGTGGGTAATATTTACAAATTTTGCAAAATACGCAAGTTGTTATATAATATTCGATTGGTCGGGGAATATTCATTTTAACAGGGAATATTGGTACAACGGCACAATCATTGGTGGACCCCCACAACGGAATTATTGTCGGATTGAGAAAACGACAAAAATACTTTATGAAAATAACGGCGAAAGTTTTACCGTTAACTGTTGAACTACTCGGTAGTAAAAGTGCGATAATATGCGTTAGTTAGTAGTAGCACGATATTGATTATTGATGCTTACGTGAGAAGTCACTCGATTATACTCAATTATTGCTTCTGATAATTCTTTTGCATCATATCTCTCATATTATTGATTCTATTATCATGTATAAGATCATCCGCGTAATATGTTATTTTATTAAATCAATAATTGAGACGACAAAGTTATTCATATTATTAAATTGAAATATTTACAATGTCTAGAAGTTCTGTCAAGGAGAGGTTTGGTCACCTAATTGCTCGCCAATATGGAGAAATCCTTATTAAAAAGCCCCATATTTCCTGGGAACGACCTGGTTGATAAATATTGTGAGTTATAATATTAATGATGAATGTTATTAAAATTGAAGTTGTGTTCGGAGTTGAATTTGGAGACGTGGACATGATATTTGAGTCCGGAACGATGAAATTAGTAAAAATAGTCTATAAACACAAATTTTCCGAAATTCACTATTTGGTCAAAAAGTCAACAGTTGACTTTTTCGGGAAAAGTCAAACTTTAAAATTTCAAAATTTATATTTTTGATAAAAATGGTTTCATTGTGTTGGAATTATTTGTGTTAGTGAAAATCAACAATTATTTCGATAATAATCGATGTCCTGAGGTTATATTGACCAATCCAGTATTTAACTTAGGATAAATGAACAATTGATTGCTATTATTTCACATGATTATAACTATTTATTCGCATGTGTATACTATTATTTCACATTTTTGTTAGTATTAGGGGGCTGGTGCAAGATTGATAATACTTGCATGGTAAGTTAAAAATGGAGGTATAGATGGAGTACTTATCTTGTAATTAATTATTTTTTCATGTCTAGAACTATTAATTCACATAATTTACTATTGAATCACATTATTTACTATTAGGGAGGTGGTGCAAGTTTGATAATACTTCCATGACTAAATTAAAAATAAAAAGAAAAGTTGGAGGTATTGTCTTTGTAATTTTTCGAGCCCCAAAACGTCAATTATCGAAACTATATTTTTCTAAATATAAGCTCATTCTTCATTCATTTCTCACCAATTCACAAAAGCTTTAGAGCCATTATTATAGAGAGAAATTATAGAGAGAAGAATAAGAGAAATCTATCACACCTCACTATTTCATGATCTAGTTTTTTCCAGTGGAAGTATTATTTCTTTCTTATCTATGAAGAGAACTTACATTATTCCATTCTTATTATTCTGTTGGAATAACTCAGATACGGGCTACCCTATACTTGGTGAAATTCTTCATTTGTTCCATTCTTTATCATTCATTGGAACATCCTCATGCATGCGTTCTACGCCGGGACTGGTTAAAATCTTTATTATTACTCGGAATATCATGTTCATATGTTTCACGCCGGACTGATTCCGTCTTTATTATTCTGTGGAACATCCATACATGACGTTTCACGCCGGACTGGTTCCGCTTTTTATTATTACATTTGAATATCCTCGTCATGCATGCGTTTTTATCTGGGACTGATTCCGTGTTTATTATTACTGCTTGAATATCCTCACATGCGTAGGCGCTTTTCTGTTGGACTGATTCCGTTATTTATTATTACATTGGAATAACTTTTGCTGTCATGATCTATCGCATGCCTAGTGATTTCTTTTGTTATTCCATTCCTTATTATACTTAGTTGGTTAAAGTTTTGACTTCTATACTCCATAAAATTAATGGAATATCCTTGATATTTGCGCTTCATCCAGTATCTTTTCATAAAAATATTCTTCTGAGCATTCTTGAATTTTACTCTACAAAGCAGTATCATGTTGACAATTTGGACGTTATTAGTTCTTGGATAAATTAATTCTTGAACTTATTTTATTGAATTCTTATATCATTGTCATCATCCTCATGTTTATATTTTGTTGAAAGTCATATGTGGCCTATAGTACATAGATGGACTTGGTATGATTATGACCAGGGATTATTTCGGTGTAATCATGACCGTAATGTTACAAATGATGTGGAAAAAGTCCTCATTGGCCCGTAGAGCATTGATGGATAGTTGTTGGCATGATCAATTATTATTGAATACACAAATATTCTTGGCCCGTAGTGCGTGGATAATTGTGGTCGTGATCTTAAAGAATATCATTGGTAGTAGTGCGGGGGTGATTCAATGATGTGGATTATTTATTAAGCTGAGTTCCAGCGATAAAAGTGATGAAAAACCTTCTAAATCATAAAAGATAGTAGATTTTATTCTCTACTTGACTCTTTTAATGGATTGTTTGTTCATTCTGATTAAATTTGATGGTTGTTATATTGTATCGCTTTAACATTTGTTTGAAGGCTAACGATAATATATTCTGCATTATCTTAGTCATAATATTTCCTCTTGGGCTAGTTGAGCTCACCTTTTACTTTTATTGTTCTCTTGAAAATGAGAACGTGGCGAGGACTAGTCGAGGGAGCGGAGTAGCGGACGAGATGATAAGATTAGTAGTCCTCACTATTCAAAGGTGAAATAGTGGAAAATAAATGTAATAATATTGAATTTGAGTTTGTATATTGTCTGCATTTACAATATTTGTATTAAAACCATGACTTATGTTTTGTCGTACTTTTTACACGACGATTTGTATAATTAAGTTGTATTTGTATTCTGTATCATGTATTTGGCGACTCAGAATAGGTGATGTATACCTATTTTGGGGGCGTCACATTGTAGTTATAAAATATAACTATGTTCTACTAAGATTAATATTAACTTTTAAAGTTAATTTGTTGTGTTTTTAAATTTAAAATTAATAATAGCATATAAATATTTTTTCTTTCTTTATTTTTTTTTCTTGCTCAATCAATCATAGGTAGGTCAAACAAAATAAAAAAATTTCTGAAGTATTGATGAAAGGGGTTATTAAATGATTTAGATAGAGAAGATGTATTTGATGAAAACAATTTAGCGATAAAAGACGAGTTTGATGAAGATGATTTAGAGAGTGAATTTGGATTTGATTAAATGGGTTTAATGATTTAAAGGGAGAAAACGGAATTTGTATCATAAAATTTACTTGATGCTAATCACTCTCGAAAAAATTAGTTTGACAAAGATGTGTTTAATTGTAATTGAATCTATTGAAAAATATGTCCCCTTATCGTGAGGTATGTATATTTTTATATTGGCAAATGGTATGTCCTATAAGGCTGTTCGGGGATGATTTATTTTTAAATGATTTATAAATTAAAATTTAAAATGATTTATTTTTGTAACGGAATTGAACGATCCATCTCACATCAATTCATCACCTAGTAGCGTACAACTGTGTAGACATGCCCAATAAGCTTGTTGGACCACCTCCTTACCTAAAAGGTTAACTTATTAAGTTGAAGCTCTAACATACTTATTAAGTCATCCTGTACCCTGCTCCATCCGATTCAAATACTTCACATTTGAGCCCCTTCAAAAGCTTTGCTTAACTCTAATATTACTCCACCACGCCCAGGGCAAACGTGTCTCACTAACTTCCCTAAAGCCATCCAAGCCCGATCCACCCGACTCATGGATTCAATTCTATTTGCTCCACCCACGAGGCATTGCGAATTTTCCTTCGCACCTTGGAGTTTGTTCTTGGGCCCATCGAACCATGAGCTCTGATACCATTTTGTAGCGGAATTGAACGATCCATCTCACATCAATTCATCATCTAGCAACATGTGTAGACGGGCCCAATAAGCATGTTGGACCACCTCCTTACCTAAAGGTTAACATATTAAGTTGAGGCTCTAACATACTTCTTAACTCATCTACACTTATTCAATGTGAGATTCATGTGAAATATCTTATAAATCGTATTAAGTGGTAATTTATAAGTAAAAGTGTTTGACACTCTTTTGACTTATAAGTCAAAAATTAAGTTAAAATAAAATGTGAATATGCTTTGCTAACATAATTGATGTAAACACTATTATAATAAGAACAAAACACTATTTACATTTGATCAAATTTATTTATTTTAATATGACTTATAAATCATTTTTAATAAGTTATAATTTATTAGTTAGTCAAAAAATAAGTCACCTCAAAATGCTTCAAAAGTAAACAAATTATTTATAAATTGATTACTGTAAAAGTTGTTGTCGAAGATGCTCTAAGAATCACATGTATACCGATTAATATTCACAAAAAACATACGACAAAAAGTACATGTACATTGTTTGCTTAAATGTAGTTTGGGTAGCAAATTGTTGAATTTTATATTTTAAAAGACCAATTATCAATTAATGTAAACTTAGGTGTAACAATTAGCACTTTTTTTATCCCTTCTCCTCCGCGTAAGAGCTCTCACTCCTCAAATTCCCAACAAATGAAAAATTACACTGTTTCTGAGTTTTGCACGGAAAAGAAGTTAGCTGTGAGTTTGAATTTTCCGACCGAAGATGTGGAGGAAGAACAACAAATTCACGGTATGATATCTGCTTCCATATTTCTCTTCCATTCCCTTAGTTAACTTTTAGTCTCCGTTTGGTTGCCGTCAAAAATGAAAGAGGCTTGCGGTGAACTCAGCTACTGAACGAACAAGCTGCTATTTCTTCATTTAACAACTAGAATTAAGTCATTAGTTCTTTTCTGCAATTTCTTCATTTAACCACTAGATTTCATTGATTAGGTTTTTCCTGCTTTCTCTCATTTAACCAAACGGAGATAAAAATCCAACAATATTAGCTGCCGACTGCCTCCATTTAATATGTTATATAAAATTTTATGTGCAGGAAAATCAAGATTCTGATCAGAGTATTTCGGGTAAGGTTGTGAAAATAATTATTTAGACATTTTATCTCTTAGCAGACATCAATTCTTATTACTATTTTTTTTGTGCGTGGATATTTTACTGTACCAGAAGAAGAGCAAGATTTGTATGATAATGTGCCAGGAGATTGTATTTCTTTAGGCGTTTCAGCGGAGAAGAAGGTCCGTTTTCTAATGTAATTATAATATAGTTGTGGATATTTTATTCATCAACCTTCATGCTAGTGATATACTCCCACGGGTGAGTGGTTTATTTCTATGTATTTTTGGAAATTTGTGTATAATGGTTTCTTATATATCTTTTAAGGAATAGAGCTCAATGGAAAAAGAGGGGAAAGTAGAAAAGAAAGGAAAGAGGAATAGCCGGTAGTAAATAGGTTGATCTCAATTTATTGAAATTTAAATTTTTAGCCATGTGCATAACTAATATTGCATTGGCCAACGTCACTCTCGGCGAACCATTTCTCATTATGATATCTAAATGACCACAATTGTTTTTAGTGGACCTTTACCCAAGTGAAATTCACTATGCTCAAGTGCCCAAGGCTAATACTACAATTATGACTTCGCATCTTTGTCATGGCAGAGCTGCAAGTTACATAAATCACTTGTAGGTGTCTCTGTCTTCTCTTTAAACAAAGTCTAAAGACTCTAAATTTTCACAGGGGCGAGTACAAGTTCTTTCACAGCTTGAAATACTCAGAGGTAGTCCTTTTATGCCTTTTTTAAAATCTGGATTTCATATATACTACAGCACTTTATGAAAACATACATACACCCGGATTACGGGATTTCTGAACAGAAGTGTTTATCTTGTGCAGATTCTCATGAACTCGAACATACAACCAGGCCAACCATTACATCTCAGAAGGTATGCTATAATTATTGAAGTAACCATTTTGTCTCAGAAGCTACGAGATTATATGTATTTCCCATAACGTTTTTTTTTTGGAAATCAAATGGTGTTACTTGGTTTTCTAAAATATTGAAATTTGTAACTATACTTGTATTATGTTTTGCTGAACAAGTATGCACCAGAGAATAAACAAAACGAGTCTCGCTTCGCTATTATGAATGTACTATTGTAATGACCTGACTCTAAATGCTCCTTTTTGATGCCTTTTGAATTGCCAATTATGATTATGGTTGTAAATTTTGGTGATATATAATAACCAAAAGATTTTGCACACAATGGAATCGAGTAATTAAATTTCATTGCAATGTTTTATTTCTCAATATGTCCCTGTGATCAGAGGGAAACAGTAATATGTATTCAAGATGAGGTTGGTATACCGGTCTTCAACAATCAGGGTGACTTCGCCTGCCTTCCGAGGAGAGCATATACTTGCAGTTCAGATGAAGAAATCATATCTGATGATGAGGTATACAATAACATGGTATGCTAGCTTCATTACGATTTTGCATTCTTAATCTAAAACACTAGCCTTACCTCTAATTTAAAGGTAAAGGAAAACAACATGCTCCCAACTCAATCCATCTCCTTGAGGCATGAAAGTACGAACAAAGGTAATTTTCCTGGTTTTGGAATCACTAGGAAGGATGAGGAATGTGCATGGTCTGAAGCAACTAGAGAAGTTGAAGCACTAGTTCATCTGAACAAAAATGCTGCGTGTTCCTCATCTCATACTGGCTTTGCAAAAGTGAACAGATCCTGTAAAGGTAGTTCATCATTCTATGGTTGATCGTATTGATGTCATTTCTGCACTTCTATTGAAAGGTGTTGTCAGCGGTGTCCTCAAACTCTCAATTTGTGAACCTAATGTATGATCTTACTAACTTTCCACTGATGAATTGGTAGGTGTATTAGTATTGTGTGCGAGTTGTGTGTGTATGGGAGGGAGAGATAGTGAGATGAGAGTAGCATACTCCGGAAGGCAAATGATTACTTTGCTAGCCTAACTCTACCTAATCAAATATATGTTGCAGAGAAGAATTGCTACTCACTTTATTAATTTTGTTTGTGTTATTTCATTCTTTAAATCCATTGTGTTCTTAACTGTTGCAGGTGGTCAAGGAAAAACGAAGCCTAGATTTTCTTTCCATTTCCAGTCAAATAAGGAAGATGTTTCTTGGGCTGTTAATGAGACTCGTATGTCGTCCAAGGCTATGTCATTGCTTGAAGAATCTGAGTCCATTGAGCACAGAATAGTAGAGCAGTCGATGTCCAATGTAATAGAGTTTTTCCAGGGAGGAAAGGTAGAGCAGTCGCATATTCATGCAGTGCAAAATGAAGTGACAGTTGGACAGGATCATACCAAGCATTCAATGGCTGAGATTTTGGATAGCTATCAGGAAAACAAGAGTCTTCTTCGAGGGAATTCTAAAGTGGTCAGTTGTCTAATTTAATAACTTCCTGTGTCTTTGCACTTCTTTAGTTTGAACCGTTATCTGTTATTTGACCAGTTTAGTAGAACAAAAGGAAAAAGGCTGCAGCTTGTTGTCAAGAGAAGTTTATCTCCATTGGAAGATAGGAACATGGATTATGATGCCCAAACCCCTGAGGAATTGGACAGTGAGCAATCAAGTGATGATGAGGTCTCTCTTCATTGTACTGGTTCTTCAAGATTGTTTCTATAATTTACAATCATTTACAACATTTGGCAACATTTAGTTCACTTACAAGCTGTCCAGTTTTCTTACTTAGGATGGTCATCAAAATCTCAAGCTTATTATACCTGAATCCAAGCAGAAGACTATGGCTGATCATTTTCAGGAAGCTTTTTGTGCTGCTTCTACGAGAGACGAGAGGATTCTCTTTGCATTGCCTAAACATTCGGGGTGAGTGTGGGACTGAGGTATCCACTTATACACATGCTTCGACAGCAAGTGAGAAATTGCTAATTTGAAATAAGAAACTACATACTGAGGCTTTTATGCGTGATTTTCTATGTGCTGGTATTTTCAGTACTGGATTATTTGGAAAGTTGCAGCGCGTAATGCAGAATGAGAAGGAAAGAGATGTGGATTTCACAAAGAGGTTGCAGGCACAAGCTAGTTTAAAAGGTTAAACCCATGACATTTTTCTTGTTATTAATATTATTATTTTATATTTTAATTCAGTGTGATTTGAATCATGTGCAAACATGAAATTTCCAAAACATTGATACTTGCTGCAGTGACGCATCATATAAATTTGCAATACATAGTTTTTATGTAAGCTCCAACTTTCACCCATTACTTGTCTTTGACTCTATTTATCTTCTTTATTATCTCATGAAGGAAGCTACTTTGATGTGAGAATCTTGTCAAGGAGTTTGGAAGCAAAGCTGACAGTTTGTTCTTGCTCTTTCATCCAACAGAAAGAGGTATCACTAACTATAAGTATAAGCTCAATGAGTTTAGTGTGCAGACCTTTCTTACAGCTGTCTTAACAATTATTGGTCTATAATTAATGGTTTATCGGACTCCCACAGTCCCCACTATTCCACTTAATTTTTAAATATTTGCAATTATATGACGATAAAAACATCAATATGACCAATATATCAATTTTGTATCATTGACAGAGTAAGTCATGTGACATCCTTGCATTGTCTATTTAGTCTCAGGTGTAACTTGAAGGGACACCTACATGCGCTTTAACCTAAAAACTTTATCCTTTATTGAGATACAATCACTTTTAATTTTTGCAATAGACTTAGAATTTAAGGAAATTGCATATTTCTGTCATACCTGTTAGTTACATGTTTGTCACTGGCATGGAAAGGTCGTTGAAAGCTATCAAAAATTATGGGCGGTGTCTATCTAACCCATAGGTTAGCACAACCTGAGCAGAATCAAACAAGCAACATTAGTCAACACTTCAGGTGGCTGGCTACATTTAATTTAATTTCCACATTAGAGGCCATTCTCTCTTGGTAGTAAACCTTTGAACCACATCCATGTTTTCTTACTCACTCTCTCAGAGACACACACACTATATCTCATTTTGAATGCGAACTATTGCCACTTACTATTGGTGAAATATCTGTGACTTGTATAATTTGTGCAGTGGGTGGATAATCACCAAATAGAAAGGAAAATTGGAAGGACTACTATAGTCATCTTTAGCTCAAGATTATGTAGCGACATTGAGCTTGAAGTGGGGAATCTGATTCGCATTCACCCTCCCTGGTATGTACCATACAAATCATTTATTTTCATAACCACTAACTAGAAGTTCTTGATTCCCCTCTGATTTGAAAGGTGGACTTATGTATGTTTGATATGATTGAGGGTTCGTTGTTGACTAACTTTAGTTAAACTTATGCAGTGAGTAGCACTTTCAAGTTTAAAAAAATTGGGTTGGTAGAAATGGATTGCTAGTGTCCTTACCCTACGCTACTAATTAACAACAGTTTTTTGTTGCTATTGCCCTATGAATGGCCAGTGGTTAATTGTTTTTGTGAATCTTCTCCACAGGAAAGAAGTACGGATCATGGCGAAAGATGAGATTGTCATCCTATCGACATATTTCTCACAGATTTCTACTTGATTAACCGTCTTCTAAACATATAATAGTCAAAAGCAATGTAAGATATATATCTTTCGGATGGTATGAAGGAGGTCAAGGTGCGGATTGCTAATCTTGGGAGTTGAGATTGACTGATACTCTCCTCCAGAACTCCTCAAACAGTTCAGGGAGGTCTTGTCTTCTAAAGTCAAAAGCAGCGAGAAGATATTTCCTGGTGTTGCACATGGATGGATAGATGGACCATGAGGTACAAAGGTTGAAGAGGAAATGGTTGTGAAATCTGTTGAGGAAGCACATTGGAACTTGCTGGACTGGTTTGTTGTAGTAATTTTTATCTTTGTATGCCGTGGTGGTTTACTCTTACAAATTACACGCACAAATCGAGAAATGGTCCAATTTTATATTTAAAAAAAAATAAAAAAAATAACACTGACTAGTATATCAAATTATATGAACTTGTATTCCTACTTTTAGTCCATAACAATTTCCTTTTTTCAAATATATGATCAATGACTTTTTGAATTTATTTTGAAACATTTATCTAATGTGGTGATTTATTTGAGTTTTAGAAGTACCAAATCTTAAATAGTATTTTTTTTTTTATTTGACACTTTTTTATATTGATTAAAATAAAAATAAAATAACGAGGACAAATATATAATCATGCTATAAAGCTTATGAAAAAAATTTATATGTCGATTAATTTTATGTTAAATGCTTATTGTGACTAATGTAAAATTAAAATCGATGATAAAATATAACAGTTTTTTGGATTTTTTTATTATCTCATGTATTCTGAATATATGTATTAGTATTCAAACTTTAATATAAATTTGTGATCATATACTGTATAAACATGTCTAAATAAATAAATGACTATTTATTTTAAATTTTACTGATTGTAAAATTTAAAAAGTAGAAAAAATCATTTGGGATGTGGAAAAGGAAGATGGTTAATATTGGCAGTCGCAGAATAAGAGTAAAAAAAGAAATGTAAATATATAACAGAAGACGGTGTATTCCCGCTAGAAGCCACTTTTTTTGTTTAAAACAGTTACGTGTCTCCTAATCCACGAATTGATTGATTCATCTTCACAAAATAGACAAAATTATATCATTTCCCTCCCATGGCCACTCTCTCTCCTTCTCCTTGGCCAAATCCTAGCCCTACTTCAGATTTTCTCCCTCCAATGCTTCAATCACAACAGCAGGAGGAGCACGAAAACGACTACGTTGAACCTGGGAACGATCCTCTCCTGATTCTAAACCCTAACCCTGACCTTCATATTTCTCTGCCCCCTCCACCGCCTTCTCTCATCTATGTTACTTTTAATCAAGATTACGGATGTTTCGCCAGCGGCACCGATTTCGGCTTTCGAATCTACAACTGCGATCCCTTCCGCGAGCTTTTCCGGCGAGACTTTGATACCGGGGGTGGAATTGGCGTCGTTGAGATGCTATTCCGGTGCAACATACTGGCTCTAGTCGGCGGTGGGTCGGATCCTCAATATCCTCCCAACAAGGTCATGATTTGGGATGACCATCAGAGCCGGTGTATTGGAGAGTTATCGTTTCGGTCGGAGGTTCGCGGGTGCGGCTACGGCGAGACCGGATTGCGGTGGTGTTGGAACAGAAAATTTTTGTGTATAATTTTGCGGACTTGAAGTTATTGCATCAAATTGAGACGATTGGAAATTCGAAAGGGCTTTGTGAGGTTTCCCAGGGGTCTGGATCGTTTGTGTTGGTTTGTTTAGGGTTGCAGAAGGGGCAAGTTAGGGTTGAGCATTACGCGTCAAAGCGGACTAAGTTTATTATGGCTCATGATTCGAGGATTTCTTGTTTTACACTTGCGCAGGACGGCCAATTGCTCGCCACAGCCAGCACCAAGGGGACTTTGGTTCGGATTTTTAATACTTCTGATGGAACGCTGCTGCAAGAGGTAAAAGTCATTGCTTTAGTTGATCTGAAAAAGTACCAAATAGTTTGTAATTCAGCTTGAAATGTTTAGAGTGCTATTCAATCAAGCTAATGTATGTAGAATCTGAAACTTCTCTGCACTGTCTCTAAGTTAGTTTGTCTGGCTATTAATTGGTAATAGTTTTTTGTAATTATGAAAGAGTCTTTAGTGGGAAGTAATGATTATTAAACTGCCCAAGGGAGTAGTTTTCAAGGCAAGGGCAATATGTTAACAAGGGAAGGTGAGGACAAAATTGAAGTCCTTGCATTTCCAAAGGGATGGAAGGCCTTTAATTTAGAGTTTTTGCAGCCATTTGAGTTCGTTTAAATGCATTAAGAAGTGTGGTACATGGGAGATGTTTGAGAGGGGACATGGAGAAATTTATGTGGGGAAGTTTTGCTTTTGTTGGATTCCTATATCAGTTAGAAGACTAGAAGTTGACTTCTATTGCACCCAACTGTAAATATGTTGAGGATGTAAATCTATTAGATTCTAAAGCCATTCCAATCCCCATACTCGGGGCCAAAAATACATTAAAAAAAGTTATAGAGCCATTGACCATAATGTCAAGGTGGAGAGACATTATCTTCAGTTGGTTTTATGAGAAGAGAAATTACTTGGCATATTGACTTCCATTTTCTAACGTTTTTGTTGGAGGTATTGAAAGTAAGGTTGTGGTAGGTAAAGTTTACCTTCCATGACAGACAGGGGATTGAAGTTGTGGAGCGTGTAATTTGTTTGGACTCTTGAACCTTAGTAATTTCTTCCTATCATGGGTGTCCCTCGTGGTTTCTGATACCTTTTTTTTTAGTTTTGTGTTCTATTGGAAGCCCAACTTGCAATTTTCTCTTTGCCAACTTTCACTTGATTGTTTAATACAGGTAAGGAGGGGTGCAGATAGAGCAGAGATATATAGCCTGGCATTCTCACCAACTTCCCAATGGTTGGCAGTCTCAAGTGACAAGGGCACTGTCCATGTTTTCAGCCTGAAATCCAATTTAGGAAATCTAGGGAGTGATAAGTTGGATAGTTTTTCCAATCCCAATCTTGCTGTTACATCATCCACTTCGTCTCTATCTTTCATTAAAGGTATGGTGACTTTCATTTTTTTCTTCTCTTCAAATAGCTTTCAAATAGTTCAGACCTTTAGTACTTCCTTCGTTCCAAAATATAGATCATTACATGGATTCCTTTCATTAGTAAGTACTTCTCACTGTTAGATTTATTGTTTCATAATTTTAGTGAATCATCTCAATTTTGAGTTTTAAAATGTCTTAAATTGACTTTCAAAAGTCAACAATGATCTTATAATTGGAATGGAGGATGTACTGTAATTATAGCTAACACTTGTACTGTCAAATATGAAAAAGGAAAGCAAACAAAAAGATCAAGTTCATGGACTTGGCAGTTGCAATGATCACATGTCTGTGGAATGGTAGAAGTAAAATTTCTCTGACATTAATATCTGAGTAGAATTATTTTTACTTAAATAGGAGTATTGCCGAAGTACTTCAGCTCAGAGTGGTCAGTGGCTCAGTTCCGTTTGATCGAGGGTTCTCAGTCCATTGTTGCATTTGGTCATCAAAAGAATACAATTGTAATTCTCGGTTTGGATGGAAGGTGAGTCAATTACATTTCAGAATAATTATTACTGGTATTATGGAAACCTCCTGTTCTTCAACTTTGAAGCTCTTAACCATCCTCCTATCACCAGGTTGTTATTTCTTACATGGCTCATTTTTCCCAATTGTATTGAGAAGTGGTGCTAAAAATACATATAATATAATTGCTCCAAGTCATTGTTCAAAATTTCTCCCCTTCCCCCTCCTGCCTCTTTTTGAAAAAAATTGTCACTAATGAGTTTGTTGATACAGTATATGATTAAATTATATGCAGTTTTTATCGATGCAAGTTTGATCCGGCAGCTGGCGGAGAGATGAGTCAACTGGAATATCACAACTTCCTTAAGCCTGAAGGAGCTTTGTAAGGGAAAATATTGTATAGTTGGATGTGTATATATTCTTCTCTTTCTTTCTTGATTATATACACAATTTCTCTTTCTTGGTTGGGGTGGTTAATTATGTATGATGTACATACCTGTACATGAGTAACCATTTGGAACAGAAAACCAGGAATGATTAAGAATAAGGAGTTTATGCTGTAGCATTTTTTGGCTATTTATATTCCATCATATTGTTGATTGTTGTTATTCATAGCCAAGGGGCCTGCGCCTTTCTGTCTTGTCTTGAGAGGTGAATGGATGGATGGATGTTGGACGAACTTTTTTTTGAAAATCAATATCCTTTTTGATAGATATAACTAAATAGTTCGCTCACAAAACTTGTCAAATGCTTTGAGCTTGTTTTTGTGGGTTTTATTTTCAAGGTGAATGGAACTATGGAAGGGAAAGTTGGACATACTCTTTAGTTTTGGGGTGAAGGGAATGAAGAAAGTGAAGGAAAAGTTGACACTCTTTTTTAAACCTTCGCCTACCGTGAAAAACAAAGCTCATAAACACACCATTAATGTGAGTTGGATTGTAATTGCAAAAATTAAGTTATTGTTATAAAACTTTAGCAAAAGTGTATAAATATACTCTTATAATTGCTGTATAAATTTAGAGAGAATAAGCAAGAGAAAAGAGAGAGAAATTCTTCAGGAGAATTCTTAAATATCATTCAGCAACATGCACTGCCTTATATAGGCAAGGTTGAGGAGTCATGAGGAAGGAAGGAGAAGAAGGAAGAAAAGGAAAAGGGAGTCATGGGAGGAGTACGGGAGAAGCATGTAAAGAAATCACATGTATAATAGTTATAGATTATTACGGTATTTAAAAATTTTATTGATAGTTAATAAAAATATAGGAGAACTGCACATCCAGGGAATCGAACCCTGGTCAGTACCAAACTCTACATTATACTGCATAAAATTCAACTTCGTAGAAAGAAAAAGAGTAACATACAGTGACATCCCCTCTAGATAATCATAATAACACTCACCTCTCCTCTAATTTCTTAAGTAACAGTTAGTACCCCTGTAAGTTTTTATGGTTGACTAAATAGATAAAGTTACATATTTACCCTTATATTTTATTAAATTTTAATTACTAAATAATATATATATATATATATATATATATATATATATGTGTGTGTGTGTGTGTGTGTGTGTGTGTGTGTGTGTTTTAATTATCCTTTTTTAATACAATACATTTTAATTATAGTTTTATTTGTAATTAAAACTATCTCATTTAAATTGTTGGTAACTTATAAAAACAAATTTAGTTTAATTAACAAATATTTTTGGATAAGTGATACAAATATTAAAAAGATTTAAATTAAATTATTAATGAAGCTATTCTAATTAGAGTGATTGAGTATATTGATAGTTTAGTTTTTGGTGCTTAACAACAAAAAATATTATTTGAATTTTTAGTTTCATATTATAATTTTTATATGTTAACTTTTATCGAGTATATATAAAAATTGGGATGTTTATGTTGTAAGACCCCAATTTTATGAAATAAAATATTCAATTTTTCTTATAATTACAATTCAAGAATGGTTAAATTGATAGAAAGTTAAAGTTATGGGTGAATTATGCAAATTTTACAAAATACACAAGTTGGCTATAAAATATTCATTGTTGTTTGGGAATATTCGTTTTGGTGGTGGATATTCTTTCTCGTTGGGAATATTCGTAAATGCAATGCAGCGATGAATTGTGGGCCCATAATGTATCAACTCATTTGATGAAGAAAAAGACAAATTAAAGTTTTTATAAATAACTACAGAAATAAGTTACCGTTAACATCATCATGGAATACCCGGGTAAAGTAAAGTAATACGCTGGCGTTGTTGCATAATGGAGACACCATGATTGCACCAATTATTGATTCTTACGTAAGAAGCACTACTCAATAATTGTTACGAAGAATTATTGCTCAATATTTTATTTTTGATTCAATGATTCTTTGCGCGTTGATATTTTATAATTGTCACTACACAAAGATTTTTCATTATCGATCAATAATTTATATTATTTGAATAATATTATTAGATAACATTATTGGCAATGTCTAGAAAGTTCTCGCTTCAAGGAGAGGTTTGGTCACCTAATCATAGGCCAAGAAGTGAGAGAATTCTTATTGAAAAGCCCCCTCTTTCCTCTGGAACCTGCTCGGTTGTCAATATCAGGATTCGTAATATTATTTGTGAATAATTAATTATTGATTCATACAATGAGGAAAATATTGATTTTATGAGGATATAGATGGAGAAAATTTTAATGTGACAATTGTTGAAAATTAATATTTTATCTTTTTCTCGATAAAATAATTCAATTAAATATATTATTTTAATAATATATTAATGATGATATTTTTACGATGAATGTGGGATATATGAGTATATGTGGAGGAGGAGTATTTCGTTACCAAAAATATTTAAAGCATGTTTTATGTGTCGGTGGACCCCATTTCTTGACTGAAATTTGATTACAGCCTGTAAAATCGCTCATTTGTGGATTTCGGTCAATTTTTGTTTGGAATTTGGAAAAACGTTCTTCTGCAAAGTTGTAGATAATTGAATTTCCTATAAAAACTCGCAAAATTCGAATTTTCTGATAAAAGAACTATTTATTATGAATTATTGAAGTTTCGGATTAATTAATTACCATTTTTTTGGAGTTTTTAATTAATTAATTAAGAAAAACGTTTTTGACATGTTTGGGGGCATCTTTAACATGTGTTTGATGGCTAAAAATTTGATTCTAGGCATGCGTAGAAGATTATATATATATTAATATTTTAATAAATTTTCTGCTTTTTGTGTTCTAAGCAATTTCTATAAATAGGGTCTTAGGGTTATAATTGAAAATTACACCGTAAACCCAAGTTTTCTCTCTATATTATCGAGTTTATTCTTGTGAGTATTTTGAGTATACTTTGAGTATTGCTATATACGGTGCAAGTTCGTTTAAGCGTTATTCCAAATGTAAGCTTCGCTTTTTGGTAAGGATATAATAAGGGATTTTAAGGGTTATTATTTCAAAATTCTTCTGAACCTTCAAAAATTTTGGAAAAATTTGAAATGATAATTTGATGAGTTTTGTTGATTGTGTCCAAAATGGCAATTTTGGATGTATAGATTAGAGTTATGGATTTTATGAGAAAAAACTATTTTAAAAGAATCGCTTATAACTCCTTGTGGTTAATTCCAAAATTGATGAAAATTTTTGGGAGTACATCTATATAATATCAAGATATCGTGTAAATTTCAGAATTTTTGGATAAAAGTACAATTTATGATAAATGTTTAAATATTCTATGGTTTTGGCCATGTGAAAATAGTAAATGACTTTTAAAAATTCGAGAAAATATATATTCAATATAGGACTATGTTCGCTAAATCCCGAAAAAAAATATTTTTGGAACTGATTTGTTATTTTTCATAAAAATGGATTAGTTATGAGTAAATTAATTAAATATGTTATGCGAGGTAAAAATTAGAAAATAGGATTTTATGGCTTGAGAATCCTACATGAGGTATATCTTGCATTTTGATGAGGATTTTGGTTATTGGTAATGAAATCTTATGAGTTTGGCATTTTAGAATGATTAAATGCATTATTTAGTAAAGTGTAAACAATTAAAATAAATTGTTTATAAGCTTAAAAAAATATTAATCTTTCAATATCATTATACCAAAATATTGGTATGGATTTTATTGTAGAATTTTTACCTTTTTGAGTCGGGTTTACTATTCATGAGATACTATTCACGAGTTACTATTCATGAGTTACTATTCACGAAGTTACTATTCATGACAAAATTGGTTTCTTTTTCTAACCAAATTATAGTTGATTTATGAATATTACTCCGGAGATTAAAACTATATATTGATTATATTGATTTTATTATCATATATAACATTTTATAACCTCGATGTTGAAATTCTCTTTCACCGGAGTGTAAAGATGGGTAGATTATTGGTATGATCATGACCGGGGTTCTCTTTGGCCAAGAAGTGAAAAGTTGAATTGTGACCTGTATGATCATGACCATTGAATTTATAATTGAATATCTTTAGCTTAAGTCTGAAAGGTGAATTGATCAACATGGTTATAATTATTGTTTATATAAATTCAAAATGATTATATATTTCTTTGAGATATTAATATATTTGGCTTCAGAATGTAAATATGAATCTGTTGAGGAATATCTTTGGCCTCAGTGCAAAGATGAATTGTTGATGAATATCTTTGGGTCAGAAGTAAAAAGATGACTGTATCATTGAATATCTTTGGCACAGTAGTGCAAAAGATGAACTATTGATGAATATCTTTGGCCCGTAGTAGTGAAAAGATGAATTTATTAAGTATGATTATGAACGAAACCGTGATTTGGTATAACCATGATCTTTGATATTTCGTAAAGACAAGTGATAAAAATTATCTTCGTCCCCGAATGAGAAAAGGAATTTAGAACAACAATTATGATTATGAGTTATACATGTGATTGTGGGCGAAATTGTTGATTGATGTTACAGTGAATAAAACATTGTTGGTGAACTTTTAACATGGAGAAGATAATAGACTTTATAGTCTATTTGACTCATCTAATGGATTGCTTCGTTCACCGCAACTATGGTTGAATTTTTTTTATCATCTACCATATGTTCTAAATCTCGATTTATTATTGATGAAGGCTATTGATAATTTAATTATCTTTAGTCATGATATTTTTTGAGCTAGTTGTGCTTTCCCTTTTTGCTTCACAATTCCTTTCGTGTAATAAAAGTGTAAATTTGAGACAATGAGGAATAACAGGGAGAATAATAATCGGTGGTCTATAGATGTTGAGGGTGAGGTGAATTCAACTTTGGAAGGGTGTTTTGTCACTATTATACAAGATATTTAATGACATACAACCTCGAGTCATCATAAAGACGAGATTGTGTTTCATCCATTTCTGAGTATATCTACCAGCACTACCTATATAATCTTGGTGTTTGTTTGGAGTATAAAACCCTCAATTAGAGACAGTGGAGATAATGATATGTCAAGAGAAGACTCATCATTGAGAAGAATATGATAGTAATCTTCTCGTTTTTCTTTAGGGTCTATTGGGTCAACCAAGGATAATTACGTGGCCATATGATATCTACCATAACCTGAGGCATGGCCTCCCATGTATGCACGGGTTTTTCTCGAGCACTTTCTAAAGATTCTAATTTCTAAAACAGCTTTTCACTATACTTTTATGTAAGGTGTCATTGTGACGTGCTACATTTGGTATATATTTGTATCCAAACTCACAGCATATGTGTTGTTGTATTTTGCACGACAATTGTTGTAATAAAGTTGTAGTTATTTTCCGCATCATGTATTTTGACGACTCAGAATGGGTTGGATGGAATGGACCTATTTTGAGGGCGTTACATATGTTTTTTATTACATTTTTTTAGTATACAGTTGACGTTGTTTTTATGGAATGTTAAATAAAAAAATATAATTATATTTATTACTACCTCTATCTTGTAAAAAAAATTCTTTTAATATATATATTTTTTGAGTAACAATATTTGTCATTTTTACTGTAAATAATTATGTTTAAGTTGTGACTTATGTTTAGTTTAATATATGAGAAAAATAATTAATATAATTTTTAATACTTTTTTTATATGAGTAATAAGATTCGCTTAAATTTTAATAATAAGTTTGTTTTACGTAAATTTTAATATTTAAAAAATTTATTATTATTTTATTACGTTAATTTATAATTTTTATGGGTATTAACATTATACTTTTTAATTACAAAAAATATATTTGAATATATATCACGCAAATTTTAATATTTGAGAAATTTAATTAGTAAAAATTGTATGACTTTATTTTCCTGATAAAATGAATATTTATTATTTTTTGACTTTTATGTTATTCATTGCACAATTTCATAATTTAATTAATTAGATAAAGTAGAGTAAAAATTATGATATACACATTTGTATTTAGTGGAGAAATTAAACATTATAACTTGAAGGGTGTATTAGACATTATATTAAAAATATTTTTAAATATTAACTGGTCAATCACACTAGGGGTAGTGAATGTTATATATTGTAGACTAGAGGGGTACTGACTGTTACTTAAAAAATTAGAAGGGTGGTGAGTGTTATTATGATTATCTACAGGGGGTGTCAGTGTATTTTACTCAAAGAAAAAACAAAATTCGAAATTGATATTTTGTGCAAGGCTCTATAAAAATAATAAATGTGAGAGAGATGTACAAATAATATATTTTTTTTCTTGTAGAAATACCCTTAATAGAAACAAAAATACATATTTTAAAGTATAAATAAATTTTTTTAACTCGTGAAAATAATAATTTTCAAAACAAAATACCATTTTTTTTTCTTATGCAAATTGTAGTTCCTAAATAAAAACATAATGATAAATTTTAAAATGCAAGTAATATAATAAAAAAAATAAGAATTCCGTTGCCGGGACTTGAACCCGGGTCTTTCGGGTGAGAGCCGAATATCCTAACCAACTAGACTACAACGGACTGCTTTATCATGTAGTATTTAGTATATATTTGATTCAAAGAAATCATGGAAGCGAGCATCAGATTTGATTCAAAGAGATGGGCATCCGTTCCGAAGACCTTGTAGCCACTGGGGATGAATTAGTTGGAGAAGAAAGGGAAAGTATGAGGTTGGTCGGATTGACGGGAGGGATCGGAACAGGGAAGAGTACGGTTTCAAATCTTTTCAAGTCTAATGCCATCCCCGTCGTTGACGCTGACATCGTTGCTCGCGTATGCTCTCTCACTCTGTATTGTTCATTATATCTGATGCTAATTGACAAAACCCCTGATTTATAATTTGATTTGAGCAAGCATTGATACAATTTGGTACAAGTGTTGTAACCTTTGATTGATGAGTGTATATGTAATTTTGTTGATGTAATTATTTTTTGTTTTGATTTTAGGAAATCCAATCTTTCTTTCTTCTCTTAAATGGACGAAGAAAGGCCATATGCTGTTTCGCCCTTTTTAACAAAATGCCATGTTCTGTGCCAGTTTTGATTAAATTCTTTTCAAAGCAAAAATATTTTACCCTTCTTGAAAAAGCCAAATAATTAAATTTATAATGTCCCTTTGCAGTCCCAGATAGTAAGAACTAGTGATAAGTGAAAGCCAAAAACCAAAGAAGAAAAACTGCCAATTAAAAACCTTGCAAACATTTTTAAAAATATAGGAATAATAGGACAAATACAAAAAATATTTAAAGACCCTTCATTTGATTAGACAATAAAATAAGATAACACAAATATTCAGATCAGCATTACCTACAATCCATGCTTGCTAAGCTTTTTAATGGCAACCAAACAAGGATCACATAACCCACTTGCAGGCCTGATTGTACCTTTATAGACACTCCCAAAACCATCTTCTACAATCTTTAACAACCTGTTGAAATTTTTAGTGGCATTTCTGAGTTCAGAGAAAGAGAACACCCTCAACTTGTGATCTTTCTCTTTGTACATTTCAATTTTGCTCCTTGGTGATGCAATTGAACCCTTGGACTTTATTGTGGGACTTTTAGATGGTAAAATGTGATTGTTTTCTCAATTCTGGTGAAATTTTACCCTTCAAGGACTTGCTGCTCTTTTTCTTGAAGAAGTAAAAACACTTCATCTTATTTCTGAAGCTGTAAAGTTGATCTCTCCATACAAACTCATATAGTAAATTATTGATTATTACTGTACGCTAATTAACTGTGGGGGGGAGGGAGAGAGTAAAAGGTTAAAGCTTGGTGGAACAGGAAGATAGAAGAAGAGCTTTGAAATTGGGGAGCCTAAGTAAGCTCAAAAAAGAGGATGAACAGAAAATAGTAATGTGAAAGGAACAAAGAGAGAACAAACCCAGGTTGGAATTGAAGTGATCAAAATGAGGAGAAGCATAAGCAACTTTCAGGTTAGAATAATGTGAAAAAATAAGAAACATGGACGAAACTGCCATTGCTGAAAAAAAACTCCCATTCCACAAAAAGAGTCATTTTAAAAAAAATTAGGAAAATAATTAATTTTTTGTGATAATAAGAAAAACAACACTATATCTCCCCATTCTAATGTTTACTTCCCTTATGATTGGCATTCTTCATGCAATTGATTGATGTAGGGGTGGGTAATTCACAGGATGTTTTGAAGAAGGGCACTGGTGGTTGGAAAAAGGTTGTGGCAGCATTTGGTGAGGAAATACTTCAGGCAAATGGAGATGTTGATAGGCCAAAGCTGGGTCAAATAGTATTTTCTGATCCTGCAAAGCGCCAGCTCCTTAATAGGTATGGAGAGTTATTATGCATTTGGATGTTGAATGGATAATATAAATTCTCTGTAAACACAGTTCACTGGATTTTTGCTTATGAAAGTGTCTTTGCCGTTCTTTTAGTCTCTGCTAAAAGTTGAAGTTTTGATAGGATTTCACAGCTTCTGCTAATAAAATATGAAAAGATCAATTCTTTGGTTTTTGGGGCCTGCTGCTTTTATAGTAATAGAAGGTTGCATAATTAAATAAAGTGTGATCTATATATATATCTTTCAAGTCTTGAATTTTGGCAATTATATAATTGTAGGCTACTTGCACCTTATATATCATCGGGTATTTTTCGAGAAGTTTTGAAACACTGGATGAAGGGCTGCAAGGTTATTGTTCTTGACATCCCTTTGTTGTTCGAGGCCAAGATGGACAAGTGGACAAATCCCATTATTGTTGTATGGGTTGATCCGGATACACAACTTCATCGTCTCATGGCTAGAGACAGAACTTCGATGGAAGATGCAAAAAACAGGATAAATGCGCAGATGCCTTTGGATATGAAAAGGAGCAAGGCAGATATGGTGATTGATAACACTGGATCTCTAGAGGATCTGAATGAAAATTTCCGGAAGGTACTAACACAGGTCACAAAGCCCTTGACATGGACTGAATTTTGGCTTTCTAGACAGGGTGCTTTTCTGGCTTTTGTGTCTATATTTGTTGGTGTTATTGTATGTAGGAAAGCTTTATATTGGTAATAGCTTTTGCTAATACGTCTATCTCAAACTTTTTTGGGTTGAGATTTCCTTAGATGGGTTGTAATTTTTTCCCTCTCTGGGAAGCTGAATGTCATTAACTATTGTTATCAGTTACAACTATTAAAATGTGTGGTATAACAATTGTATATTCAGCGAAAAACTTGAAGCAAAATGCTTAATAACTGAACTTGTACCGTTAAACCTTTTTAAATATTGCAGTGAAATTGTCTACTTAAAAAGTGGGTTTACTTTGGAGGTAATGATCGTTTATTTTTAGTTTGTAAGGAAGGAAACAAGAATGCATCTGAGAGTGACCGCTTTTGGCCCTAAATTACATAGTTATACATGTATAAAGTAGTTCCCTAAAACTTATGACATTCCGTGTATAGAAGTGACAGCTTATGAGTTAATTTAGCATGCAGGTAAATCCCATAATGAACTGCTGATATAAATTATGTTCCTGCTTTCATGCAACACAGACACTAATCTTGTAATTTGACTCTGCTCTTCATCATAATCACATAATTGATACCATAATTGTTTTCTCTGTATTGATGAATTTATAATGGAACGATGCGTCTCTTCTGAATGTTACAAGTCTATCTTAATGGTTCAGCAGCCCTATGTTGTGTTGCCAAACTAATCAGATGACGTTTTCACCACATGATAGGCAAATAAACACCTGATAAAATCCAAGCTTAAAGATTGTGGCATTTGTATGGACTAAGGAACTACAAAACTATTCTCATGAAATGTATTCATTATTGAGCTGTTAAATCATCATGTGCTCAAACATTATTATGTCTCACTTATTGCCGAGCTAATTGGTCATACCAAAGATGGAATCAACTTTTGAATGCTTTACCTAACCACTGAAAAATCTAGGTATAGTCAAATCCCAAGTGGGACAAGTCAGTTTCAATTGAATCTCATGTATCCATTAAGTTCTATAGACTTCTTTTAGAAATTACATGAATGTCTTTTAAATTTATCAGTATAATGTTTTTCTCTTTGTAGTCTTCCCAATTGGGATAAGCATATACTTTTATCAACCTCCCTTACAAGTTTAGCAAGCCATTAGCTTATAAACAGTTGGAACTGATATGTGTTCCATTAGAGTATATGCCGTCTCTAAACTCTCAAACAAAAAGTCACCTTTAGGTATTTGTTCCCATTTTAAAGTATTGCATGCTGTTTTAAATTAATGGAAAAGGCAATGCTTTAGAGTATTTGTCCAGTTTTACAATAGTAACTCATATGTTTAATTTATTAATAATGAAAGTAATGCAGTTTCGTATTGATTATCCTTTGTTTCTTTGCGATTTGGCTAATCACTAATGGTTGTTGTCATTTATACATTAATGGTTATTGCCTTTTGTTCTTGATAGAGTTGTGTGCAGGTCATAATTTATTTTCTTTAGCAAGTGAAGCTGCCTATTGCTGTTTTATTCAGAAAGTGATTTGCATAGCATTTTGCTGAAGTTGCTTAGTTATCTGCAAATATTTGATTTCTTGTTATTCATAGATAAGACAATAAGATCAAACTTTTCTTTCTTGAAACAGATTTTATTTTTTATATTTATCATTTTTCCTTGATCCAGTGGATCAAGGGAAAGGTAGAAGTGCAAGTTTCTCGTTGTTCTCATAGGTTTGACCTATTTTTTGTGATTAACATCATAGTTAAAATGCACTGAAATCATGTTAGCTGTTATAAATAACTTCATCTATCTTAACTCCTTTTTCTTGATGATTTGAATTCATCTGTTTAAATCTTTTCCCCAGATGGTTCAACTTGGGAAATAATGTTGACTAGCTTTTCTATGTAATTTGCGAAATAGTTGACATTCATTTTTAAAACATTTTTTGCTTTCAATTTATAATTATTTATTACTATTGAATTCTAATATATAATTTGGATTTACATATGCTCTAGAGAAGACTAGAAGATATAGAGAATATGCTGCTCATTGAAACTACTATGGGATATAAAGCACACAAGGAGGTTTAAATAGTTCATGTGAGTTGCACAGTATTTGAAAACACTGTTTACCTGATGTTGCTACAATCAATGTGAATTGTATGATCTAAGAGCCCCCAATAATTAGTGTTATGAAATTATTGACAGGCTTCGATTTTGTTGGGATTTAGGTTATTTGTGGCTTCCTAGTATCATCATTTTTTCGTTATTCTTAATATACTGTTTAGCTGATGCAATGAAGTTCTTAGTTCTTACTGCTGACAGAATAAATTACTTATGGGATGATGGTTTTAAATTTTCATTATGCTGATACGCTGAGATGAATTTATCACTGGTATGAGGTATCCATGTGCGAGAAATCATGGATCGAGCTTGTTTGCACGAGGAAATGAGTTGATTCAATTCCTTAGAAATTCTTAGTATATAATTATGTACTCTTGCAAAGATAATTAGACTAGTTTCCCTATGTACATAATTTATTATCGTTCTTGGTCCAGATTGTTGCTTATTGGTCTTGCTTTTGCTTTGGCTTGAATAAGCTATATACTACTCCAGTTTATATACATGGACACAGAATTTAGCTTACTGGAGTCTTGTCAAATTGCTGTAGTTTTTTTGTATACTACTTGCCTTTCAATATTGTTACTGTTATTTTCTTTTTCCAAAAGATATTATTGATTATTGGACAGGTAGCACCTCAAAAATTCCCAAGAGTCTGTTGTATCCTTTTCTCGCCCAGATTTTTTGAAAAAAATTCAGAATATTCACACTTTACTCATGACCACTTGACCATTCAATTCCAAGTGCATGCCATCTTGTTTTTCGCTATTACTATTTACCTTATTTGAGTGTTGGTGACTGATTTAGGGACTTGGAGTTGTAGTTACATTTACTGAAGCAAACTATTTGCCCCCAGGTCCAGGCCACAATCAGATTGGTATACCTTGGTGTTCTTGTTGGTAGGACCCGTCTGAGCAGTACATATTATTAGTAAAGATTTTCTCATGAAATTATATACTGATGTGTTTGAGAAAGATTCTATATAACTGGAAATATTCTCTAGGTAACTGTTGATATAGATGCTTGTCAAT
This sequence comes from Panax ginseng, assembly GCA_020205605.1. Lineage (NCBI taxonomy): Eukaryota > Viridiplantae > Streptophyta > Magnoliopsida > Apiales > Araliaceae > Panax > Panax ginseng. Next base: position 4,611,251 of record CM035138.1, on the reverse strand, counting down.
CAAAGGTAGAGTTACTTTGGACTCCGATATAGAGACACGTGGCATGATTTTACCAAGTGACGTGGCTTCCACAACTTATTATTCAGTCCCATCATACTCCATTACATTCCCTCTTAAAAATCTACTTGCTCACACCCTTCTCTACAACCTTCTCCGTTTCCTCACACTCTCGTATGGCAAACACAGCAGGTGATATTGAACCCCTAAATTTCCAGGTAAAATATCTATTCATAAAGTTTATTTTATATACATTCACTCATTCTTTATATATAATCCTCCCTTTCTCTATGTATTTCCTTAATTCCTCGTCCTAGATTACTAGTTTTGTATGTATATTTCCTCATTCTTGTTTGTTGCAGACGTGGGTCTTGAAGGTAGATCCATTGTGAAGGCTGCAAGAAGAAAGTCAAGAAAGTTCTTCAAACCATCGATGGTATATATCCATATAGAGAGTCAGACCGTTTTGCACTAGCGTCCGCTCAGCTATCTGGCAGAGATGTCAAACAAATAGTTGAACGAACGGTAGTTATAAATATTACTATGCTCAACTGTTTGGTGGATTGTTTGGCTACTGCCAACGTTAGCCATGAATTTTTTCAGCCGTACGTTTACACATCAATCACTTAATTATTCTGTCATGCTTTCAGTTTGTTCCTTTCGATGTTTTAAGTACTCTGTTGTTGCCAGACGTTTACGTGACAGAGATTGATTCTCAGCAAAACAAAGTTACAGTTACCGGAAATGTGGACGCTCAGACACTCGTCAAAAAGCTCCTGAAATCTGGTAAACAGGCCGAACTTTGGCCCCAAATTTCCGACCAAATTGAGAAAATCCCCGGCAACTCAAAGAAGAAGAGCAAAAATCGGAAGCAACCCATTGGCAAAATAGAAGTTGATGATAAACCAAAGGATTTAGCTGAAGACCCCGCTAAAGATAGTGGTGGTACTGACAAAGCAAACAAGAATGACCGGGCCGAGGATCCCGCCGACGGTGAAACAGAGGAAGACGGTAATGAGAGCGAGGAAATTGTTCAGTCAAATGAAACTGGCACTAGCAGCACGGGTGGTGGTAAAAAGAAGAAAAAGAAAGGGAAAAACCGTAATAATACATCAAGTGGTGGCGGAGGTGGCAATGCGCCGGCAACGGCAAGCATCGGAACGCCTGAATCTTTTGGGGGTATGAACCCATTACAGGTTGGGCCGATGGATATTGGTTCTCCAGTGTATCCATACCCGCAAAATCCGTACTTGCCTACGACTCCAGTATACGGGCTGAGTTACAATACGGCGTATCCTAATACCAGCTCTTCTTCGTATTATTCCCCTCCGGTGTATGATTATATGTATTTGAAACCGTATACCACCCATCTACCACCTCCGCCGTCCAATCCAATCCCTTCTCACAGTTATGATCATGATAGTGATGATGAAGAAAGTGGATGCTCCATCATGTGACATAAATATATTTGTAGTGCATATAGTATATGTATACTATTGTATATATATAGATGTATTTGCGGAGGGGAATGCATGCCTTGAGGTGCATTTCCCTTGGGTACTAGGCTACTACCTAACTAATATACCTTAAAATAGTTAGTGTAAAATATGAGATAGATTGAGATACAGGTAGTTGTTTTATTTTGAGAAATCTTATTGTTAAATAGGTTTTGTGTTATATTAATATAAGGTTATGTTTATTCGTAAAGATTATAATTTTGAGATTATATTGTCATGAATTATAATTCTATGATTATTAATCTTAGGATTAAATAGTATTAGTTATATTTTTGTTTTTCATGGGATTATTTGTGGGATAATTTAATGTTATGTTTGTTTTGTCTAAGAATATTTAAAAGATTGAATAAAAATTTATCATTTGAATTATTATACCCTTGCTACTAATAACAAAAATATTATATTCTCATTAGTTTGAATATAGATAGATAGGATAAGATGTATGGGTTTTTTAAAAGTTAAAAGTTAATTTTGTTTACAAATTTTTTTAGTTTCAAATGGTAAAAATTATAATACCTAGTTAGATGAACTAGGTATTAAATAATTCTCTCTTTCAAGTTATTTTATTATGTTGAGACTAATAGTCCCATACAAATCTATTTTTAAAAACAAACACGAGACTTTGAATTAATAATCAAATTCCAAATATATATAATTCTTACAAATAAACATAACTTAAGAGTATTAATTATTTTTGAAAAGATTAAAAATATTCTGAGACAAAATAAGTAAAACCAAATATATTTAGGGAACACTATTTCTATATGTATTTTAACATTTTATCATTTAATTATTAGGTCGAGTGTATCAAACAAGAAGAGAGTGGCATGGGAGTGGGAGTCCTCTCTTTTTCACAGAAACAATGGAAGAAGAAAGGTAATGACCAAAAGATTGGGATTTAGGAAATGGTCTTCCTTTTTTCACAAAGCAAGCTATATATGATCTGTACTATGGATGAAATGGACTTGAACTTAGAGCTAGCTTTTGTTTGTTTATAACCAGTCTTTTTTGAATAGGGGTGGGCCAGGGCTGTGGACCATATATAGATGAGGAAATTACTATGGTAGATTTTGTGGATCTGATTCGGAAGGCTTGGGTGGGTTGCTGCGCCGAAAAGGTTTTTGACTTTTGTGGTGGTTAGCCCCAACCCAATTTGCCTCAAATTATCATAAGCCTATGCTTATCATTAGCCTTGTGATTGAATTCAATCATTAGCCTTGCCTCAAATTCCACTCTCTTACTGTTGTAAGAGAGTGGAATTATCACTTTTACTTGAGACTATTTTTTTATATTTAAGTTGAAATTTAATATCTGGACTGACGGAATGCAGGTTATGTGGATGTTTTATGTTGAATGTTGTGGGCTTATAACTAATTCTTTATCAAGATCCAAGCCGAATGGATATCTTAAAATCTTGGGCTTAACTCCCATGACAAGAAAAGTGAATCATGAGTTGGAATATATATATATAATACTTTTTCCTCGACAACAAGAAGAATTGATTCTTGATTCCAATTCTGTCTGATCACCTGATGGATGGATGGATGGATGGAGATTGGAGAATAGTAGTAGTTAATATTCCCTCCCTTCTACGTACAAAAGAAAAATAAGAGTTAGTTTTATTTATGTATATATTTTTACTTAATTTGTAAAGTCTTAAACATTTACTAAAATTAATGTGAATTTATTTGATATGCAAAATATATACTTAAAAAGAAATATGTATTATCAGGTACTGTATAAATAAAATTGTTATTTCATATTAGGATTTCACATTTTAATTGGGATCCAATTTGACTGGAACTAATTTTAATTTCTTAATTAGAACAGATGGAATAAATAAAATTCATAAATAAATATATTTTTTAAACAAAGAAAAGGAAAAGAATCATATTATCTATCGAAAATGAGTGGCACACAATATTGAATAGAGAATAGGCAACCTTTGAAAATCACCTAAACTCGTATTATTCTATATATATATATATATATATATATATATATATATATATATATATATATATATATATATTCGGATCAACTTCTAATTTCTTTGGACTGACCAAAATTTGGACCCTTTTAAATTTATTTTTTTCATTTTTTTAAACAACTAAAAAAAAGTTTAATATTTTATAGAACTAAATTTTTTACATAATTCAATATTTTTGATGTGATTTGGATACATACAACAAAACATAATATATATATATATATCAATGGATGTCATTTTCTATAGTGTGAGTGTGGCTATCTATCTCGTAGCCTAGTGGATCAAGCCTTATAAGCATCATCTCTTCGAAAACACATATGATCAGATAAATTTATTCTTATGCATGGTTAGTGATTGCTATCAAAATCAAAGTCTGTGTATCATATCACATCGATCCCCGTATATATTTACAACCCCAGGCTCAAACAAATAAGTTAATTTAAATTTAAAATAACTTGATTATATATATATATATTTTTTTTTTTCAATTGAAACCAGCTACATTTAAACATTAAAGAAGAATTTAAGTATATACTCCATCGTTTTTTTTCTTCTTTTTTTGGCAATTGACTATTAATTAAAACATGGAAAATAATATATATAATTCTAATATCATAGTTAGATTGCGACTATAATAAAACTTTAATCGATAAGATAAAATAATAAAATACGCGTTTCTTTCTAATTATTTTTCATCCTATACATCTATAAATATTTAATATCTCATGATCTCAAGCATTACTCATGTGTAGGGGATGCACAAAAGGCTTGAGACTGCGGCTCGGCCTTGATCTCTGCCCGGGCTTGGCCTGGTCAAAGTCCTGGTCCCGGCCAGCCTGGTCTGGAAGGCTTGAAAAAAGACCGCTTTTTAGACAAAAATCTGTCAGGCTCGGCCTTGAGCACAGCTCTGGCTTACCGCCTGGAGCTTCTGACACGAGGCCCGGCTTCGAGACCTTACACGATTTTTTATCCAATTGTTTGTAATTTTTAAACTTTTAAATTTATAATTATTCATCAATAAAGTATAAAATTTTACTTATTCATTATTGTAATTTATAAATTATAATACATTAGTTTTAATTAATACATCAATAAAATTTAAAATTTTAATTATTTATTCTTGATTTCTTGTTGATACATTTAATTAATATACATCTTCAATGAATATAACTAGTTAGTATATTTAATATTAATAATAAGTTAGTTACTTAGTTGATTAAATATTAATAATAAGTTAATTTATTGTAAATACTAAAGTACTAATATTTAACAATAAAATTTTATTAATATTCTTTGTTAGTTTAATGTTAAATATTAACATTAATTAATACATCAATAAACTAATTTTTAATATTAAATATTAATAATAAGGTAGTTTCTTGTAAATACTCATGTTCTTCATTAATTTGGATATGCTAAATTTTTGGGGATTTATGATTTTAGTTATTTTTAGGTATTAATTATGTTGTACTTAATTTAAATAAAAATTCCATAAAGTAATTAGAAAATTAATCTGGAATTAATACTTGAGATATAACCATGTAAGAGTTTAATGATCATAAATGAAAAGATATATGTGTGTTTAAACTTTACAAAATATATGTTCAACCGATCCTAGTACGTACTACAAGAAAATAAAATCGAAACTAACTTTATATTCAAAAAATAAAAATTTAATCTACAGTATTTAAGTAATCTACAATATTAATATTTTACAAAATTAATTAATTTATATTTTATTATTTATATTTTAAATGTTTAATATGTAACATTAAAAAAAAGGGACTAGACAGCCAAGGCCTTGGGCTCTTTGGGCTTCTGCTGCAGTTTGTGAGCTGACCAATGCACCAAATGACCAAGTGCCCTGGCTTCGGCTTTGGCTTTGGAGAGGCCAAAAGTCAACTACCTGGCCTGGCACAGTCAAAGCTCTGAAGGCCCAAGAGTGAATCGAGTCCAAGTCCAAGGTCGCCCCAGTTCTGTGCCAGCCTGCGTATCAGGTACGCCACTCATGTGAGATGCTTTGTAGATTTAATAATCAAATTTTTTCCCTTTTAAATTTGGAATTCTTCCTTACAGATACAACCCTCATCCGTTTCATAGGGAAAAACCTCATTTCTAAATAAAATAAATGTTCTATAAAAATAAATCTCTTTAATTTTTCACTGATGATATTATAAAATATCATAATATTTTTAAATTTAAAATTTATTGATGAGAACATGAGACATGCATGGGTTGATTTAAACAAAACTAAAGGAGTATGGAGAGATCTCATTAAAATGTCAATTGGAACAATTACAAAGGCTATAACTAAAATATTTAAACAATACATCAATGAATTGATCGACGATATTTGGGTTGAAACTAATTCAGGAGACCTAAGGTGTAAGACCCCGAATTTTATGAAATAAAATTATTCAATTTTTCTTATAATTATTATTCAAGAAATGGTTAAATTGATAAAAGTTTAAAGTTATGGGTGAATTATGCAAATTTTACAAAATATACGCAATGGGCTATAAAATATTCATTGTTTTCGAAATATTCGTTTGGTCGTGGAATATTCTTCATTGTCAAGGGAATATTCGTGACGACGACGTTAGCCAGACGCCCCCAAAATAGGTATACAACACCCATTCTGAAATCGCCAAAATACATGGTATAGAAAGCAAACTACAACTTTGATAATATAGATGTCGGTGTAGAATACGACAATACAACTGTGAGTTTAAATACAAATATTGTCTTCAGACAATATACACACCCAAATAAGTCCTCATTAATTATTCATACACTATTTTACGAAAATAGTGAGGACAATTAAAACATCTTCCTAGAACCATCACTCCATACCCCGACTCGATCCTCTTTATGTTCTCACCTCCCGAGAAGAAAAATGGAACAAAAAGGAAAAGGGTGAGCTCAACTAGCCCAGTAAAGAACATTATGACTAAGATAATATACAATAAATTATCGTTAGTCTTTAACAGGGAAAAATTTGATAAATTATAATAGATAACAAGTTTTAGATCAATAAATGCAATGAACAAAGAATCCATTAGAAGAGTCACGTAGAAAAGAATTCTACCGCCTTCTAAGGTTTAAAAAAGTCCGTCATCAATATTTTATCCTCAGAATAACAATCAATATTCATCTTTGCACTACAGCCAAAGATATTCATTTAAATCACCAAATTGGTTATATTCATTTCAACACCGCTTTCATCTTTGCACTACAGCCAAAGATATTCATCAGTTAATCGTTCATCTTTGCACTACAGGCCAAAGATATTCATTTATATCATCATTTAAGACTGAGGATGATGAAAAATATTTTTAAAGAAACGAATCCAGTGAAACAAAATAACAAGGATTAAGGATTCGTACTTTGTTTTACCCATGTCCAAAAATACCTCGAAAATAATCATATTGGTGTAAAGTTCAAGAATGATCAAAACATGGATACAATCAAAGCTAGTATCCAGAATAGATATTTTGGGCAAAAAGAATAGATATTTTAACCACCAGGTAACCCAACTGTGTTAACGGTAACAATTTACGCCGTTATTAATAAAACTCAATCTTTGTCGTTTTCTTTCATCCAACCGTTTTTCCGTTATGGGCCCACCAATGACTGCGCCGTCGTACGGAGATTCCCGACAATAATGAATATTTTATAACCACTTGCTTATTTTGTAAACTTTGCACATTTCACCCATAACCAAAGAATTATATCAAATTAACCCTTATTAATTTAGAATAATGAATAAAGGAAAATTAAATTTTATTTATAATAAGTTGGGGTCTTACAACCTCCCCTCCTTATGAAATTTCGTCCTCGAAATTAACATACGTACCTGGTGTATCGAAAAGGTGAGGGTACCTCACTTTCATCTCCGATTCCAACTCCCATGTCATTTTCTCAATTGCATGGTTTCTCCACAAAACCTTAACTTGTGGTATAACCTTCGTGCGTAAGACATGCTCTTTCCTATCCAAAATCTCAACAGATTATCTCCTCGTATGTTAAATCTTCACTATATCTCGTCTGCAGTTCTAACGCAATAATGTGGTTCGGTCTTTCACATATTTACGAAGCATAGATATGTGGAATACATCAGTGAACACGAGACATACTTAGAGGTAACGCGAGTCTATAGGCTACGTTTCCTATTCGACAAGAATCTCAAATGGACCAACAAACCTTGGATTGAGCTTTCCTCTTTCCCAAATCTTGTAACTCCTTTCCATGGAGCAATACGTAACAATACATGATCTCGATATTAAACTCCACGTCCTTTCTATGAAGATCAACATAACTCTTTTGTCGATCTTGTGAAGTTTGAATACGTTGTCGAATCATTTGAATCTTTTCTGTAGTCATGCGTACTAATTCTGGTCCCAACAATGTTGCTTCTCCCACCTCGTCCCAACATATCGGAGAACGACATTTTAAATCCATCTAACGCCTCAAATGGAGCCATGCCTATACTTGCTTGATAACTGTTGTTGTAAGAGAATTCCACCAAAGGCAAGATACTTATCCCAACTTCCTTTGAAATCTAGAACCACGAGTCTTAATAGATCTTCAAGGGTTTGAATAGTCCTCTCGATTGTCCGGTCCGCTTTGAGGATGGTATGCTAAATCAATCGTAACTCCGCTGCCCGTAGCTTTCTGCAAGCTAACCCAAAATCTTGAAGTGAATCTCGGGTCACGATCCAAACTATGGATCTTGGCATGCCATGCAATCGTCAATCTCATTCACGTCTGCATACGACAGGACGTTCAAGGAATAAGTCTTGCGTATTGGTAAGAAAATGGGCGGACTTGGTTAATCTATCAACAATAACCCAAATTGCATCTATGCCTTGAGAAATTTTGGGAAGACACAGAACAAAATCCATAGTAATATGTTCCCATTTCCATTCCTAATCTCAAGTGGTTGCAATGGACCTTTTGGCACTTGATCTTTCCGCCTTTACACGCCGACAAAGTTAAACATCTTGAAATAAACTCCGCAATTTCTCTCTTCATATTGTTCCACCAAAATGTATGTCGAATATCATGATACATTTTGGTACTCCTGTGATGGATTACAAACGGGGTGTTGTGTGCCTCCATCATGATTTTATGCTTCAGTCGAATCGTTAGAACGCAAAGTCTAGAATTGACTCAAGTATTCCTTCTTCATCGATTCTTGCTTCGAATAGCACCTTCTTAGACTTTCTTCTTCATTTGTATCGCCCCAGTCCGTAGCTTGAAGCGAATTTTAACTTTATCAATTAAAGTCGGTTCTACTCGTATATTCGCCATCATCATGTGGGATCCTGGAGTCTTTAATTCTATCTTCATCCTTTGTAAGTCGTATAAAATGGGCCTTTGTGTTGACAATATTGCACTTTCAGATTTGCATATGATCTTCTACTTCAATCGTTAGGCTACTACGTTCTCTTTTCGAGGATGATATTGAATAGTGTGATCGTAATCTTCAATAGCTCAAGCCAACGTCGTTGCCGCATATTGAGTTCTTTTTGGGTGAAGAAATATTTGAGGCTTTTATGGTCCGTATAAATCTCCATTTTCTCTCCATACAAGTAGTGTCTCCATATCTTCAACGCAAATACGACTGCTGCCAATTCTAGATCATGAGTAGGATAATTCCTCTCATATTCTTTGAGTTGTCGTGAGGCATAGGCTATGACTTTCCCATGTTGCATGAGAACACATCCTAACCCCTTGCGGTAAGCATCATAGATAACAAATCCATCCGAACCGGATGGTATTGTTAGAACACGTCTTAAAAATGAGTCTCCTCTTGAGCTCTTGGAAACTCTTCTCACATTCTCCGCTCCATATGAATTTTGTATCTTTCCGAGTCAATTTGAGTTAGCAGAGTAGCGATTCGAGAAAATCTTTCCACGAATCTCCGATAATAACCAATTAAAGCCCGAAAAGTCAAGCTGCGTCTTGATCACCGAAACTTGGTTCTCTAACTTTGTATTGCTTCAATCTTCACGGGGTCAATTGACACTCTTTGTTTTGACACCACGAGCCCAAGGAATGCTACTTCCTCGGCCGAACTCGCATTTCTTGACTTGGCATAAAGCTTGTGTTCACGAAGTCTTTGTAGTACCGAAATTCAAATGGTGCTCATGATCTTCACTACTATTGAATAGATGAGGATGTCATCAATAAAGACAACAAACGAATGAGCATCCAAATATTCCTTAAATACACGGTTCATCATATCCATGAAAGCGGCGGGAGCATTAGTCAATCCAAAAGACATGACCAAGAATTCATAATGCCCAGTCGAGTCGAGTCCCGAATGCCGTCTTTGGAATATCCTCGGTTTTAATCTTCAAATGATGATATCCGAATGAAGATCGATCTTTGAAAAGAATTGTGCTCCAGAATCGATCGAATGTCATCAATGCGAGGTAGCGGATACTATTCTTGATGGTGACATGGTTCAATTCTCGGTAGTCAATACAAAGTCGCATACTCCCGTCTTTCTTCTTTACTGAATAAAATAGGAGCACCCCAAGGAGAGCGTCTTGGGGACGAATGAAACCGATGTCTAATAATTCACGTAGTTGGACTTTAACTCCGAAGTTCAATAGGAGCCATTCGATGTGGGGTTTTAGAAATGGGTTTTGTACGGTTCAAGGTCAATAAAGAATTCAACATCACGTTAAGGGGTAAACCAGAAGCTCTTCAGAAAATACATCGAATTCTCTAACCACGTAAATATTATTCAAATCGACTTGTCTTTATTCAAATCCATAACATGGGCTAAGAAAGCTTGACATCCGTTTTTCAATAAGCGAATAGCTTTGTGGCTTGATATGATATGATGGTCGATTTTAGTGGTTTAGTGGTTTGAATTAAGTATGTAATGAGTTGGTTAGAAATATGAAAACTAACAAGCTTATGAAAACAATCAATTTTGGCATGATGAGTGGTTAACCAATCAATTCCTAAATCACATCAAAAGCAAGTATCTTTAAAGAGATAAGATCAACGGGTAATGTGATAGTGCCAACTTGGATCATTCAAGATTTATAAACCGTAGATGTAACGAAGGTTTCACCCAACGGAGTTTCAACGAGATAAATCAAAATCTAATTTCTCCGGAGTCAAGTTTAAACGCTTGAGCACAAGCAGCGGAGATAAAAGAATGGGTAGAACCGTAATTATATCTAGTAAGGTATAAACTTCAAGAAGAATTCAAGATTAGCTTACCCGTGATCACCTCGTTCGGGTTCCCTCATGTTTTGGCGATCCACGACAAAAGCTCTTCCAGAACTGATTTCGACTTATCCGGATGACCCTTGGAATCACCACTCATTGAACTTGGTTTCGCTATAAGTACAATCTCGGCGATGTGGCCTTCCTTTCCACAGTTGTAACATACCTTGGATTGTTGTGGGGACGATTTGGGTGATATGTCCCTCCTTCCCGCATTTGTAACATCTAACTGGCGGTCGTTCTCCTCCCAGCATTTGTTGTTGGTCTTTGGTCTTTCTTTGTTGATGTCTTCCCGCCATTGTTGAATCTTCTTTTTCCGAAATTTCCACTTGGGTCGACTTTTCCTATTATCATGTCCACGATTACCACCGAGTGGTTACCGCTTTAGTCCATATTCTTTCTCCCATTTGGTTATCATCGTTACGATGACTACTCGTTGTGGTCCCTCGGTTGAGTATATACTCACTATCTCGCTTCTAATAACCGAGAGCCACATTGACAACATCTCAATATAGAAAACTTATGAGAGATAAGGTATTGACGAATCTTGGGTTTTAGACCTCTCGAAGCGAGGTGCAAACACGGATAACTCTGCGAACTTTGCCTCGTCTTTGAGACACCGTCATTGTTGTTCGTTATATAGTCTAATAAACTCTACCTCCTTCATATAGACGAATACTTTACGGAAAGTACTTGTCATTGAACGATTCTGAAATCTTTCCCAAGATATGTTAAGTGCATCTAAGTGGTACGCTTTCTACGATTCCCACCAAGAATCTTCACCACCACGAACATAAAAAGTGGCGAATGGAACCTTACATTCCTCCGTGCACCCTAAGACATCGAATATCTTGGTAATTTGCTTGACCCACGTTTACGCCTTGATCGGATCCGCTTTCCATGGAAATCTGGTGGTCCCAACTCCTTGAAGCTGGCTTGCTGCATGATGATATCATCGTTGCCATCATTTCCACCAGTATTTTGTACACGAGTCTCCACTCGTGCGATTTTGCATGAACCGCAAAAGGCTCCTAAACATTCCATCGTTCATCGTTTGCTTTCGGTAGTGTTGTTTACGGAGGAATATTGCTTTCTGTTGCACGCTTCTCCGGTTTGCGACTAAAGGTTGTTCCACGCCTCATAAACTCCATTGTTAACGTTCTCGTGACCATTCTTAAATCTTGCCATAAAACAAGGGTTAATTAAACAAATTAACATATCACATAATATCCTATATTATAATGACCGACCAACAAATAAGCTTAGGTAGGACACACTAGCGAAGGATTTACTCGTCTCTCCCTCCTGGTTCTATTCCCCAATCTCCGCTTGAGATCATATCCTAAGCTCGATACCAAGCTGTGGCGCCCCCAAAATAGGTATGACACCCATTCTCGAATCGCCAAAATACATGGTATAGAAAGCAAACTATAACTTTGATAATACGAGGATGTTGTGTAGAATACGACAATACAACTGTGAGTTTAAATACAAATATTGTCTTACAGACAATATACACACCCAAATAAGTCCTCATTAATTATTCATACACTATTTTACGAAATAGTGAGGGCAATAAAAACATCTTCCTAGAACCATCACTCTATACCCAGGCTAGATCCTGTTATGTTCTCACCTCCACGAGAAGAAAAATGGAACAAAAAGGAAAAGGGTGAGCTCAACTAGCCCATAAAGAACATTATGACTAAGATAATATACAACAAATTATCGTTAGTCTTCAACAGAAAAAATCGATAAATTATAATAGACAACAAATTTTAGATCAATAAATGCGGTGAACGACAATCCATTAGAAGAGTCACGTAGAGAAAGAATTCTACTTGTCTTCTAAGGTTTAAAAGTCCATCATCAATATTTTATCCTCAACAACAATCAATATTCATCTTTTGCACTACTGAGCCAAAGATATTCATTTAAATCACCAAATTGGTCATGTTCATCTCAACACTGCTTCATCTTTGCACTACAGGGCCAAAGATATTCATTTATATCATCATTTAAGGCGAGGATGATGAAAAATATTTTTAAAAGCGAATCCGGTGAAACAAAATGACAAGGATTAAGGATTAAGTACTTTTGTTTTTACCCGTGTCCAAAAATACCTCGAAAATAATCATATTGGTGTAAAGTTCAAGAATGATCAAAACATGGATACAATCAAAGCTAGTATCCGAATAGATATTTTGGGCAAAAAGAAAATTTTTATTTTTTTTGAATAATAGTCTTAGATTCGTGAATAGTCAGATATCGTGAATAGTCTTTGTATCGTGAATAAGTAACCCCAACAACAAGTTCCAAATTTGATAAAAATTTCAACAAAGATTTTGGCATAATGATATTGAAGAAAATAATATCATTTGCGAAAGAAATAACATCCTTACCTCAAAATAACCGTATTTTGTTGAATTTTCGGTATAGTCTTGTGAAACTTCATAATAGTATAAAGAACACTCAAAGTATACTCACAAGAATACGCTCGATAATATAGAGAGAGAAAGAGAAAACTTTGTTTGTGGTGTGATTTTCAATTCTAACTTAACCTCTATTTATAAGAAAATCTTTAGAACGCATGAAGGAGACTAAAATAATAAAATATATTATTTCTTTACCAATTTCTCTCGCATGCTAGGTTGGAATCAACCATCTTTGAATAAAATTAGCGACCCATGTGCATATTCCACCAACCAAAAGTGGGTCCCCCATAAATTTAATAAAACCATTTTATTTTTCCAAAACTTCAACAATTCATAGAAAATAGCTTCGGTTGTCGAAAAAATTCAAAACTACTTAAAAATTTCCATGGGAAATTCCATTCTCTACAACTTTGCAGAAGAAAGTTTTCCAAATTACAAGCAAATTGACCAAAAATCCATAAGCAGGCGATTTTATAATACATAATAAATTTTCGGTCGAAAATTATGTCCACAAACACAAAAACATGTGTTAAACATTTAATGCCACAAAATACTCTACCTCCTCATATACTCATATATCCCATTCATTATAAAAATATCACCAGTTAATATATTATTAAAATAATATATTTAAATGAATTATTTTATCGAGAAAAAGATAAAATATTAATTTTCAACAATTGTCACATTAAAATTTTTTCCATCTATATCCACATAAAATAAATATTTTCTTTATCATAATAATCAATAATTAATTATTTACGAAATCACAGATCTTGACAACCGTAGTTTCCGGGAAAGAGGGGGCTTTGCCAATAAGGATTTCTCTCTTCTTGGTAGCCTTGATTAGATGACGAACCTCTTCTTGAACGAGAACTTTCTAGACATTGCCAATCTTGTTATCGATAATATTATTCAAATAATATGAATTATTGATTTGATAATGGAAAATCTTGTGTAATGACAATTATTGAAAACAACAATGATACAAAATATCAACGCAAAGAATTATTGAATCGATATAATATTGAGCGATAGCTTCACTGTAACAATTATTGAGTAGTGCCTTTTACGTAAGGATCAATAATTCAACAATCTTTATGCAATACCGGTGTCTTTATTGTGCAACCACGCGCATATTATCAGATTTTAACCACCAGGTAACCCAACAAAGATGTTAATTGGTAACAATTTACTGTAGATTATTTATAAAACTCGATCTTTGTCGTTTTCTTTCATCCAACCGTTTTTCCGTTATGGGGCCCACCAATGATCGCTACGTCGTCGATGCGAGATTTCCGACAAAAAAAGAATATTCCACGACCAAACGAATATTCCCCGACAATAATGAATATTTTATAACCACTTGCTTATTTTGTAAACTTTGCACATTTCACCCATAACCAAAGAATTATATCAAATTAACCCTTATTAATTTAGAATAATGAATAAAGGAAAATTAAATTTTATTTATAATAAGTTGGGGTCTTACAGCAGTCTTTTGTGGGCCCCATAACAGAAAGCGATTAGATGAAGAAAACGACAAATATAAGTTGTTTATAAATGGCGGCGTAGTTATTCACAATTAATCTTTGTTAAAATACTTTGAATTGGTTAAAACACAAAGAATATTACTCAGTATTGCACCAATTATTGATTCTTACGTAAAGAAGACACTTTTACTCAATAATTATTACAATAATTATCGCTCAATATTTTATTTTATTGATTCAATAATTGCTTTGCGTTGATATTTTATATTACCGTTGTTTGATAAATTATCATTACACAAAGATTTTTCATTATCGAATAATAATTCATATTATTTGAATAATATTATTGGATAACATTATTGGCAATGTCTAGAAAGTTCATCTAAGGAGAGGTTTGGTCACCTAATTGCGCTACAAGAAGTGAAAAATTCTTATTGGAAAGCCCCTTCCTTTAACCGCTGATTGTCAATATCATGATTATATAATATTATTTGTGAATAATTAATTATTGATTTTTATGATGAGGAAAATATTCATTTTATGTGGATATAGATGGAGAAAATTTTTAATGTGAAAATTATTGAAAATTAATATTTTATCTTTTTCTCGATAAAATAATTCATTTAAATATATTATTATATTTTTTAATAATATAATAATGGTGATATTTTTACAGTGAATGTGGGATATATGAGTATATGAGGAGGAGGAGTATTTTTGTTACCAAAAATGTTTACAACATGTTAAATATGTCGGTGGACCCCATTTCTTATTTGAAATTTGATTATAACTCAGAAATCGCTTCGTTTATGGATTTCTTCGACAATTTTTGTTTGGAATTTAGAAAAAATTTCTTCTGCAAAGTTGTAGAGAATTGAATTTCCTATAAAAACTCTCGAGATTGAATTTTTACGATAAAAGGGCTATTTATTATGAATTATTGAAGTTTCAGATTAATTAATTATCATTTTTTGGAGTTTTAATTAATTAATTAAGAAAAACGTTTTGACATGTTTGGGGGCATCTTTAACATGTGTTTGATGGCTGAAAATTTGATTCTAGGCATGCGTAGAAGATTATATATATAAAATAAATTTTAACTTTGGTGTTCTAAAGCGAATTTCTTATAAATAGGGTCTTAGGTTATAATTGAAAATCACACCGTTAAATCAAATTTTCTCTCTCTATATTATCGAGCGTATTCTTGTGAGTATTTTGAGTATACTTTGAGTATTGCTATACGGTGCAAGTTCGATTCAAATATTATTCCAAATGTCAATCGTGTTAACTTTAAGGTAAGGGATAATAAAGGATTTTAAGGGTTATTATTTCGAAATTCTTCTGAACCTTCAAAAATTCTGGAAAATTTGAAATGATAATTTGATGAGTTTTGTTGATTGTGTCCAAAAATGGCGATTTTTGGATGTATAGATTAGGAGTTATGGATTTTATGAGAAAAGACTATTTTAAAAGTAACTGCTTATAACTCCTTGTGATTAATTCCAAAATTTATGAAATTTTTATTGAGAGTACATCTATATAATATAAGTATACCGTATTAATTTCAGAATTTTTGGACAAAAGTACAATTTATGATAAATGTCTGAATATTCGGTGGTTTTGGCCATGTGAAAAATTGTAAATGAATTTTAAAAATTTTGAGAAAAATATATATTCAATATGGGACTATATTCTTCTAAATCCCAGAAAAGAAATATTTTTAAAACTGATTTGGTATTTTTCATGAAAATATTCTAGTTATGAGTAAATGAATTAAATATGTTATGTGAATTAAGAAAATTGGAAAATATGATTTTATAGCTTGAGAATTATATATGAGATATATGAAGATTTTTGATGAGGGTTTTGGCTATTGGTGATGAGATCTTATGAGGTTGGCATTTTAAGATGATTAAATGCATTTATTAGTAAAGTGTAAACAATTAAAATAAATTGTTTATAAGTTTAAGAAATGATTAAAATATTGTGGTAGTATTAATAATATTAGATTATGAGATTATTAAGTGATTTATAACATTTTGATTAAGTTTTTATGAAATCATTGATTTATGAATCTTACTCTTGAGATTAAATCTATATTGATTATATTGTTTTATATAACATTCTTATAACCCTAATGATGATATTTCTCTTTGACTTGAGTGTAAAGATGGATAGATTATTGGTATGATCGTGACTATAGGTTCTCTTTTTGGCCAATGAGTCTGAAAGTTGAATTGTTGGTTGGTATGATCATGACCATTGAATTTATAATTGAATATCTTTAGCTTAAGTGCAAAGGTGAATTGATCAACATATATGGTTATAATTATGGTTTATATAAATTCTGAAATGATTATGTATTTCTTTGAGATATGAATAATTTTGGTCCGTAGTGCAAAGATGACTTGTTGATGAATATCTTTGGTGTGACACCCCCAAAATAGGTATACATCACCCATTCCGAGTTGTCAATACACTGCATGTAAAACAACTACAACTTTATTATTACAACAATAAAAAGCTGTGAGTTTAAATACGAGATATTGCCATCTAAACAATATCCACATACAAATAAATCCTCATCATAATTATTGATACATTATTTTACAAAAATGGTGAGGACTACTAAACAACTCTCTAAAACCATCATTTCATACCTGCAGGCTACTCGTATTCATTACATTCTCGCCTCCCGAGAAGAAAAATAGAACAAAAAGGAAAAGGGTGAGCTCAACTAAATTCCCGATAAAAGAATATTATGACTAAGATAATACGAAACAAATTATCGTTAGTCTTCATAGGAAAAAATTTAATAGAATACAATGAGCAAACAAGTTTTAAATCAATACTCATGACGGAAAATATTAATTCATAGAAGAGTTACGTAGAGGATGAAATCTACTAATATCTATGAATTTAACGATCCATCATCAATATTTTTATCCCCTCAGAACATCAATCAATATATATCCGGAATCATATATTCATCCTCAACACTACTGAATGCCAAGGGGCATTCACCAGTTAATCATGTTCATCTAAACACTGCTCATCTTTGCTACTTCTGGTAAAGATATTCATCGTAAATCATTCATCTTTGCACTACAGGCCAAAGATATTCAATAATATCATTATTTAAGACTGAAGATGATGAAAAATATTTTTAAAGAAACGAATCCAGTGAAACAAAATGACAAAATTAAGGATTAAGGATTAAGGATTCGTACTTCGTTTTATCCACATCCAAAAATACCTCAAAAAGACCTAGCCAGGTTGCTAATCTGTCATCCACAACCACAAACATGAGGAATATATCCTATCTTAATAGGCCAAGTGGACCCACCCATGTTCGGACACTAATTTGTCTATAAAAATCAACCTAAACCTCCTCTATAGCTTCAATATATATATCATGTCCTTACCAAATTAAACCAACCAAGAATTCAGTTAATTGTTGAGATGAAACCTCAACACCACCTCTCCGGTGATACTCACGAACCCAAGATGACCATCGGGGAGAAGCTCCGGCACGCCTACACCACTGCTATGGTCGCCGTTAATGGGCGTGGGCGCGGGAATACTATTTCAGTTTCCAAGGAAATTGAGAGACGGAACCGGAGGTCCGGCGTAGAGGATCCACTAAGAAGAATAATGTTCTTGGGGTCATGGAGCCACACATAGGCTTTGATCATTTCCTTTGTAAAGCTAGTTGATACACACTCTCTTTGGTCAGTTATTACTAGTTAGCTAGAACTGAAGTAGACAAATCATGAGTCAATTATGTAAATATTTAAGAAAATAAGAAACTTATTGTATTAAACATATTTGAAGTATCTATATCTATCTATTACCGCAATCAAGTTGCTTTATTTTATTTCTCCGAGCTCTTATAAGATAGATATTATTGTACTCTACGGGCAGTGTGTAAATAAATTAATTATTCTCTTTTTATCTTACAATAATATCTACACTCCTTCAAGTTTATTTCTCAATATCTTACATTAGCTAAATGTTAAAATACGATCTAGCAGCAACTGATCAAGGAGCATAACACCAATCGGCATAGGTCATGTTCTGATCTAATATGATCCACCAAGTATGATAATAGATCAATAATCTGATTCATTATTAATGTGCTTCATGATAGATTAAAAAAATTTTATTATAATTTGTACCATTATATTAATTTATAAAATATTATTATTTATAGAATTATATTAACTTACTTAATCTCTGTAAATCTAAATTTTTTTCATGTTCAAAAATCACTCTCTACATATGATCTATAATAAAGAAGAAAATTTGTTTTCTAGACATGGGTTGGATTTCATATAATTGTGTTGCGGAGTTGGACTTGAATTAAAAGTTAATAATTAAATTGAGTTAAGTTTTAAACCAGATTCAACTTTGTTTTCCAACTCCGCCTAAATCGAGCTTTATAAATTCAGATAAATAAAATTTAATGAATTATTGTATTAATTAACAATATAATAAAATATTAATCAATCAAGTAGAGCATAATCAAATCAAACTTAAAAGATGGAATTACAAGTCAAAACACATTTTTTGTCAATCTCAGGCTCTCACCTCATTTATATAATGGTCAAGAACTGAAGATTATAAAATTTAGCTTCTCCAATAATGAATGTTTTTTATTTCTCTTTTTGTTAACCGAAGATAAAAAAATCTAAAAACGAATTTAATGATGAAAACGAAATAATAATCATTTAAGAAAATGCTTTTTCTTTTTCATGCTTATTTGTTATTATGTTCTTTTATTTTGGTGGATCAGTGGGCCAAATCAAATACACATTGATCCAATAGATTAAATTATCACAAATTAACAAATAAATCGGTTAGAACTTTAATCTAATAAGTTATATTGAAACAGATAGTAGTCAACCTAGGGCAATTCTTTTGTATCAAGATTAAGGTCAATATGACTAGACGTGCAGTAATGGACTATCTCATTGGCGGCCGTATACACATTTTTAACTTTCTTTGGCCCAACAAATAGGATACCAACAACCGAATCTGTTTTTCGGCCTTAATTTCTCAACTTTGTTAAATGAAGCCCAACTAAGCATACCATGAACTCTTTGATATTTTCCAAATTGGCCCCACACTGATTGTGACTCACCATCATCATCGTCATCACTGAAACTGAACTTGTAATTTGTGCCTTAGCCACAAATAATCACACATCGGTAGTTTTTCGAAAATAATTAATCAAATTCATACTTCAAAAATGGCGGCCACATCGGATCAGAAGGCAACCATCATCGACGGTAAAGCAATCGCACAGACAATCCGATCTGAAATCGCCTCCGAAGTTCGACTTCTCTCTGAAAAATACTCCAAGGTCTTTTCCTTCATTTTTTCCTCTCTATTATATGTAGGAAAAGATTTTACTGAATGCCATGTTGTTTGCTGTGTTGCTACGTTCGTACAAATTTGTTCTTCAGTGTTTTCCATTCTATTTATTGTTAATTCGTTAGGTACTCAGTTTGATGCCAACATAAACTTGGAATTAAAAGCTTAAGAATGTTAAAAATCCTTTAGTTATTAATAAAACTACAACAAAAGAGAATTAACATGAAGATGAAAATTTGACAGTAATTTGAGTTGGCTTGATTCGTGGTAACTTAGCAGTTGTCTTTGTTAAAAAAAATTAGGCAAATAATGTGACTGACTGACAATTATGCTGTGCTCAAGTACCTTAAAAGTACAAATTCGATTGTAGCTATGTATCACTGAGATTACTTAACACCAAGGCTTAAATTTCTTTGAACTAACATTATTGTGTAATTATGATATATATAAATGAGCCATTGCACCAGGATGTCGAAATGGCTTTCATCAGCAGTTAAGATTTGAAGTTTTATTAGTATGAGCTCTTAATTTAAGATGGTAATATTGTGCACTAATCAAAAGGTATAATTGTCTCTCTAATTCAGGTCCCAGGATTGGCTGTAGTCATTGTAGGAAGTAGGAAGGATTCTCAAAGCTATGTGAGCATGAAGAGGAAGGCATGTGCCGAAGTTGGGATTAAGTCCTTTGACATAGACCTTCCAGAGGACGTAGCTGAAGCCGAATTGATAGCCAAGGTGCATGAGTTCAACGCAAATCCTGATGTACACGGTACTGTCATTAAAATATAATAAGCCAATATTATGTAGTGCTTGTCAATTTCCTTGTCACTTGTGAAGCTGTGGAATATTTCCAAGTAACATGAAAATTTATTATCATGTCCAATGCTATATTTTTCGTCTAAATTTATCCACCTGTAATCATCTATCTACCCATGTTTCAGTATAGATACTTATTTGGTCAAATGTTTATAGAAAATAAAGGCTATGCATTTCATAAATTATTCTATTCTTCATCTTAAAACCTTTTTCTTGAAATTAAATTGGAGAAATCAAATTGATTAGGGCAATTTATTGTGTTGCTGCTTCTGTAAATCTTAAGTATATTCCTGTGATCCAGCACATTGAAAACTTGAAGATTTTGTTAGTAGAACATCTGATCAGGCCTTTTATATACTCCATATTTGGTTACACTTTCTTCTAATGTTTGGCGATCGAGTTAATTATGAATTTAGATTGTAATCTCATATGTTGTGAACTAATATCAATCTGCTTGGTGAAATTGAGAAGCATTTAATTATTAACTACTACCTTCGTTCCTAAAAGATTGTTGTTTAAAGTTTTGGCACATGGATTAAGAAAGTATCATTTACCAAGTAAAATATGTTTGAAATTCCATCAGTACCCCTTTATGGGAAGTTGAAAACTATTAATACAAGAAAGAGAATTTCTTGGGACAATGAGAGAAGGTAGGAGTAATATAGGAAAGTAAATAATTTATTCTCCTCGAAAGTTGTAAACGACAAACATTTTGGAACAAATTTTTTCTTCTAAAACGACAATCTTTTAGGAACGGAGGGAGTATCTTTCAATATAATATTTGGACCTACACTAGAATAAGATATATATTCTTGAGCCACATTATAAAATTTACTAACCATTTACTCTTATTGCACATGAATGTTACTGTCAACCTTTTAAATATTATTAAATCATCAAAAATATATAACATTTATGTATATGAAGATTTAGGAAATTTCTATTACTTTTAAGGCATTTATATCTAACTTGCATCCTTTCACTAATGCTCACTAGATTCTAATAAAAGAAACTGTGAAATATCCGTTATTGCAAAAAAAAATATCAAGATATTTATGTACGAAATCCAGTTTGTTTGCTCTTATAGTCTTATTGAACCTTAAGTAACCCCTTTGCTTGAGAGTTGCCTATGAATTCTTATTTTCATATCGTATCCTATAACTAACATCTTGGCCTTTTAAATACTTAAACTCGTAATTTTTTTCTCTCTCAGAATGTCCTCTTCGTGTCTATTATATTATTCCGTTTATGCATGGTGAAGAAATTCATTATGATGTTAGAAAGCATGGACTAGTTTTCGAAAGATTCTTTTTTTGGCTTATCCCAAAGAAACATATGTGCAGCCAAGCAAACTATTGAAGATATTTTTTGTGTTGTTGCAGGTATACTAGTCCAGCTTCCATTGCCAAAACATATAAATGAAGAGAAAATCCTAACTGAAATCAGCCTCTAGAAGGATGTAGACGGCTTTCATCCTCTGAACATTGGAAAGCTTGCTATGAAAGGCAGAGATCCTCTGTATCTTCCTTGCACTCCCAAGGCAATATACCTAGTCTTCGCTCATACTAATTATGAAGAAAAAAATCTAGTATTGAAACATATGAAATATGCTTGTTTCAAATATTTGATTCTACAATCTATTATGTCGAACAACAATCCTCTTATTGTTGGAGAAATCTTTATGTGGGGGGTCTTGCCATATGTCTTCTAGTTTGTAACTTGGGTGTTCCTTTCTAAGTCTTATGAACTAGTGTTTCCTCAACAGGGATGTCTTGAACTTCTATCACGAAGTGGTATTAGCATAAAGGGAAAGAAGGCAGTAGTGGTGGGTCGAAGCAACATAGTTGGATTACCAGTGTCACTCCTACTTCTGAAGGCAGATGCCACAGTTACTGTAGTCCACTCACGTACTCAAGATCCAGAGAGAATCATTCGTGAAGCAGACATAGTTATTGCTGCAGCAGGACAGGCGATGATGGTAACAAGTAACAATTTGTGGTTTTTTAGTGGTTTCCTTTTAATATTTCATTATCCTTTGTTTTATGTGCAACACAGCTCCGTCGCTTTCACTTTGTTTGCCTGTGCCATGAAAATCTAGCTCTCGGAATTTTTATCAACTTGAATGTCCTATGTAGATAGGTGATTGGCCCCTTTCAAGGTCCCCAAAGAATAACAGTCCTAGTTTTCATGATTAATATTATGAGCCCTGCTTGAAGCGACTACAAATATCATTGTAAAGACGTACCTGCAGTTCTGAACCTGAAGTTGGTTTGAGAGAGAATGAAAAATATAACTATCAAGCTTAGGGGCTTATATATCTTCAATATAGGAAAAAAAATCTTGGTTTTAAACTTTTAATGTGACCTTGCAAAATAAACTTAATTTCAGTTTTCGATATAATTTATTTTCGACTGGTTTATTCACCTATCTATTTATTCGCCTATCTTGAATGTAGATAAAGGGGAGCTGGATAAAACCCGGTGCTGCAGTGATTGATGTAGGGACAAATGCCGTAGATGATCCAAGTAGAAAGTCAGGCTATAAGCTTGTGGGAGATGTTGATTTTCATGAAGCATGTAAGGTAGCTGGATGGATCACTCCTGTTCCTGGAGGAGTGGGACCGTTGACGGTTGTGATGTTACTCAAAAATACCTTGGAAGGTGCGAAGCGTGTGATCGAGCAGTAAATATGCAGTCACGACTTCAATAGAAATGTTCAAGTCAGGACATCAAGAGAACAAATTTGACGAGGTTCAGAAGATGAGCTCTCTGCTGCAAACATAAAAGTTATGGTATTGTTACTCAGGTGGAATCTAGCTCTTTGCTCCACCTTTCTAATGATCTGATTTAAAGTAGGATTCAGTTTCTAAGTTTATTCTGTTATGATCATTAACAGAGGGAACTACCAAGAGACATAAATATTTTGTAATTGTCGAGAAAAAAGTTATAAGTATACAGTATCTGAATCAAAAAAATTCTCTGAAACGTGCAACTCTTCTTCTCCAATTTTCTACTACTTGGTTTACATTGGAAATAGAGTTGAGCTTTGGCCTAGACATGGGAATATGCACCGGGATTAGTTTCAAACACTTGATCCTATTGAAATTCACATAAGTTTCCAGCGAGTAGCATGTTTATCTATTTAACACAAGTTTCATTGGCATTTTACGAACACATTATCTATATTTTGCTGATGTTGGAATTCCATTCCATCATTTCCCCTGAAATTTTCTGAAATTATATATATATAGCCGTAATTGTGATTCGAGCGACGCCACCGGTAATTAACTAACCCTAAACGCATAATCGTGTGTGCATGACGCCGCGTGTTGATGTGAAAGTTTTTGTTGAAATTGTCTGTTGTTTTGTGTATGAATATTGATGGGATATCAGTTTTTAGGTACTTATTATTGTACTCAAACATTAGATGATGCAAATAATTGGCACGATAAATTATTTAGTGTGATGGCCGGTTATCATATGACATATACCCATTGAATATATTGATCTATAATTCGTGTAAAAGCTTAATTCACTAAATCTTGGTCTTAAGTCGTACGTCGTGTATATTATTAATTTAGGCACAAGGCACAAAATAATGAGGGGAAAGCAGAAAGTCTTAGCACATCACATGGCAAAGCATTTAATTTTCTTAAATTAAAGTGGTCCATATCATATACTTATAAACTCCGCCAAAGATGTTACCACAAAAAGGATCGATGAGCATTGATGACATAAGAGTCCTTAAAATCTACCTTAATTATAATAATCTAAGCTAAACTTAATTAAAAAGCTGATTAGCTAGAAGAGAGTCTTTAAAACTCTCACTACTAAGTGGAGTACTAATCAAGTCAAAATTAACGGGTTAATTAACACATGACTCAAGGGTTCCACGTAGGATCCCTGGGGCTAAAGAAGCAAGCCTCGACATTAGAGTTAAGCAGCTTAAGTGCAGCAGCATTAGACGGCTTGATGCACCTTGGAGTCTTATACTGATTAATGGATCCCCCTTGGTTGATAAACAAGTCCATCAACGATTCAAAAGTCCCGGGCTTCACCACACGGATTTCAAGAGGTCCGATGGACTTGTCATTAGCGCGACAACGCCTGTAGTTGTAGTCCAGTTCCTCCTCCACCGCGATGCAGCAATCTTGAAGAACATCTGAGATATCGACTAATTGGCTAGTAACCATATTATCTAGCAGTAATGATGATGAGCAATGAATAATCTCCCAATAGATAACATAGTGACCGGGGACAGATGAGGTGTCAGCATAGCTACTGTATTCCACAAGTAGAGCATTGTAGGGTTCTAAGAGTCTTTTGGCCACCGTGATGCTCTTGTGAAGGTCTTCTTCATTGGTTTTGTCGTTGTCGATGCTGAGAAGGACGTTTCGCCTGCAGATGAACCGAAATTGCGGGGCTCGATTGTGGAATCCACTCACTTGGAGCACATCACCAATTCGATATCGATATAATCCTGATCATATATAAATATATGAATCAGCCACCAAAAAAATGTGCACATAACTACTTGTACATTTTTTTATTTTATAAGATTATATATGGAGGTAATTAGTTTTTTTTGTGTAAGAATATTTTTAGTTAGTACGTGACAATTTAGTAAAAAAATATGTATTTTTTATAAGCATATATATAGACAAATTTTGCTTGAAATTATCTGTTTAAGATTATATATGAACATGTACAAGAACTCAAGCACGTTGCTAGTAGCTAGGTGACCTCTCTCTCTCTCTCTCTCTCTCTCTCTCTCTATATATATATATATATATATATATATATATATATATATATATATATATATATAAGAGAAAATGCAACAGGTCCAATTGACGTGCATGCATGTCTAATCAGAACGAGCAATGCTAATATATATATGAGGTGTTGTGATCATGTAATATGTGTGTCATAGAAACCAAATAATGCATATAACTTCAAAAGCAAGATTTTCACAAAATAACCGATATTTGAAAGATTAAATGTAAACAGTCTTACCTCTATTTATATTATACATGATATGAAATTCAATTGAAAGATGAGAAGAGAAGTGATATATAGCATTATAAAGAAGAGGAAAACACATACCAGAAAATGTAGTAACCACCAATTCATAATAACAACCAAGTTTAACATCCACCAAGTCCACTAGCTTATTTTGTGGCACCTCTTCATCTTCATCCACGTCCGAAAATAATGTCCCATTCGCTCCCAAAGGTATGAACTCAAAGTAACCCATATTAGGCAATAAAGTGAAAGATACATCAGCTGGGGCATACAACGGCTTCAAATTCACACCAAAGTAACATTCAGATGATGCATACATGGTACAAACCAATGGCAACTTCCCTTCACTATAATAGTCTAGTGCTGGTATATATTGTGCCATGGACCCTGTCACAACTGCCTCAATGTACTTAGCCCTAGGCCAAATGTGACACACTATTCCCTTCCATGATGCCCGGCTACATATGGCCTCGATCTCGTCAGCAAGATGTGGGTCCGGCGACACGAGGACGGAGGACATGGCGGACCGGCATTCAAGGTCCGTGATGTTGGGCCCCAACTGGCCGGTCCGGATGTCATTGCATATGTTAATGTAGTTGCGTTCAAGGAAAGATATGGCTCGGAGTAAGGCTGAGGCAAAAACGGCTCCGAGGCGTAGGACTTGGGTGCGGTGCACTAGGCCGGCTAGCAATTGGCAGTACATGCTTTGGTTGCTGTCATTGCAAAGGATGGCTTGGTCAGGGCTAGTGAAATCGGTGTAAGGATCGCGTGACCGGAACTTGAAGTGCTTGCTCTTGTAGTAGCTGGTTAGGACGGTCCGAGCAGGTAGGCCGCAAGGGGTTGACATTTCAGCCTTGACAAAGTAGAGAAACATGGCTTTACCCTCATCAAGACCTGGGATATACCTGCTAGTAGTAGTAGGTATAAGCATAACAACATGGTGATCGTGAGTATTATATAATGATTTTCCAAAAGTTTTAACAACTATATATGCATGTTAGTAACAATAAGGGAATTACTAGCTAGGTATTAATTTCATAATTACTTTTTGATATATAGTTCCATTATAGTCGATCGCTTGATTAATATAGAATATGTCTAATATTCATGCAAGATACGTTTGTGAAACTATAAAAATTTCTGAAAATAACAATTTTCTAACACTAATTTCTTATGTTAAGTGTTTAATTTGGCATGTGTAATTGGCTGCTTGAGAATTTGATTGGCACAGCTTTCAGTCGACAAAGGTTGAGATGGCCGATGATCGAGTTGGTCTAAGGCGCCAGATTAAGCTAGGTTACATTTTCTGATCAGTGGTCTTGGTGCAAAATCTGTTCTTTTTCACTGTGTTTTCTAATGTGGTGTTAATTTCCACACAAAAAAAAAAAGAAAAAAAATGGGTACTTAAAAACAATGGATCATAACTGGTTGATAATTGGCATGATGAGATTATAAAGAAAGGTTCGACGATCAAGATCTTCGGCAATAGATGGCATAAGCTTCGGCTCTCCAGCAGATGTCCCCGAGCTGCAAATGTAAAGGACGAAGTAATTAACTATATATGTTTAGAAGACGGATCGAGATCTCATAAATAATAATATTAAATGAAACATGACGCATGCAATATGCTTCTGTCATTTACTTATCACTATCACGGAATTTATTAGGATATTAAGGTATTAAATTAAATAATCATGTGGCCTATATATTAATTATGATAAATAGATAGATAGAGAATTAAAGAGATCGAGAAGGACCTGCATAGCATCTCAGTTATGGGGTGGCCAGTAATAAGGGCAGAGTCTTCCCCATTGCCAATCCTTTGAATATAAGGACGGATTCCCTTGTAAGTAATAACTGGCACACACCTTTTAAACTCTTGAACATCATTTGATCGCAACATGTACTTACTTAAATACTCAGTCTCCCCATTTCTTTTTAAGATCTCTTTCAATATATTTTCTTGAACTTTATCGGCATTTTCCGTAAGCTTCTCAAGCTCCTTCAATGCCTTCTCCCCTTTGTATTCCAATTTCTTTCCGTCCATCATAATATAAATTAAAATTGATGAAAACTAATATTAATTTTAATAATATGAGATTATATATATATATATATATATATATATATATATATATATAAAAATAATAAGAAAAATGTTGAAGCAGGCTAATTATAAGAGAGCTAGCTAGCTAGCTAGCTACAATATCAAAACACTATAAAGCTTGTGTTGTTTGCTTGAATAGTTTTAGAACCCATGCTCTATATATAGAGTTTGTTTGGCTATGTTAACTAAATTAAATGTATGTTTATGAAAGAATGGATTCTTTATCCATATAATTGGTACCATTTTAGAGGGAGTATAGTTATTGATTCCATATGTAGTGTTACGTACCTAGGCCGACCCCCACAAAACTTTTCTCTAATTTTGCCATCCATGTTACCAAATTACCATAGGAAAGATTTCAAATCATGCACAATATCAATTACAACACCAACTACGTACTGTGACAGCAACACTAAACTAATTCCATCAGAACAATAAGACAAGATTGTGACACCATGCGTCATGCGTGCCCATCCATATATATATACCAATACTGACATTTGCCGAGATAAATATATATATTTTTATTTTAGAACCAAGTATTAATGAGTTCTAACCTGAGTGGTATCAGATTCTCAGAAGTAATGGAGTACTCTCTTTTGTCTAGTGTTCAAAATTTGCTAGAAGAGCGATCTAGGCTGACCGGGATTTTTTCGGAGATATTAGTTATTTATCTTTTATTGGATTCATACTTATATATTTATTTATTTTTATCACCAAAATATGTTTTTATTAATACCCAAAGCAATACAATAGTGGCAAGTCCAAAAGATTCAAATAGGGCCACAATTTGATTACAAATCACCATTAGAAAAAAAACCTATAAAAAAAAAAAGAAAGCCCTTGAAATTCTATAATTTTCCATATTATGTTGTTGCAAACATGAAGCATCAGTGAACTCAAAAAAGACTCCACAATAGTTTTACCTCCCGTACGTAGGATTAACACTCCATACCTCACTAGCTCTTCTCCATTTTATATATAAAACCTACGTACCTATTACTGTCAAGATTATACTCCTAATCTTACCTGACTTTTAGGGCCATAATCTTACCTTACTTTTAGGGCACTAATTAGGTAGTTATTTTTATGTAATGAGTAGCTAACTAATTAACCTAAAATGCATGGATTAAGCCAGCCATAGATTAATTGAGGGTGCATATATGCCATGCCCAAACAAATTAAAAATATCATATCATATGATTCGAATCCCATCCAAAATTATATGATGTATTCAGAGACACCCCCGGCGCATATATATTCTTGATTCCTATCAGTAGTCAGAAAATGGATCGAGATTGTTAGTATCCGGTTCGACATCATGATCAATTGTCCATGCAGCTAGCTAGAAGCTGTAGCTTGTTTTGCTCATTTCTTGCCTAAAATAGCTAGTGCATTAGAAAAGGGCAAGTACATTTATTATTTACGGAATCAGAACTGGCTACCTACGTACCACACTCCCTCCAAATATCTTTATGAGAAAAAGAAAATGCCTATGACGTGTAAAACATAATGAAAACCCTCCTTCGTTAGTTAATTAGTTCGTTCCAATATCTTTCTGCCGATTGAAAGATAAACAATATTATCCTGCATGCATGTGAAGTTGTAGCTAGCTAGGGGCATATATATATAGAAGCATCAAAAATATGATTTAAGATTCTCTCGATCTGTTTCAAAAATATATTGAAATGTGACATCGTTATGATATTAGGAAAAGATGATAATAAAAATAAGAATGAAAATTCTCCGTTTCATTTAAAATGAAAAAAGTGAAATAAAGAGAATGCTGATCCCAAAAATATAAAGCAAAATATTTTTAGATGCGTGCATCTGTGTGTGTGTGTGTGTGTATGTATATATATATATATATATATATATATATATATATATATATATATATATATGTGTGTGTGTGTGTGTGTGTGTGTGTGTGTCATGAATGATGATATGGGAGCAAATTAATTAAATTACTTTTTGAAATTAAAAAGAAGTAGTGTAATTAATCTCAACCATACAAAGAATTCGAGATGCTGGGAGTTGATGTCAGCAAACGTCCTTATCCAATAGGTAGCAAGGAAAGGGAAGAAAAAATAAAATATCATTAATTCGGGAGTCGTCGTTATCCTCCTCATTATTAGTAAGCGTACCTCTGGATGATCCATCATCAGGTTGGTGCTCGCCACATCCGCCTTGATGATTTGTTCCTTCTTTTTATTCCTTTTTAAAAGTAGTGACATACGTACTATATCTATATCTATATCTATATCTATATCTATATATACATATACATATATGTGTGTGTTGATACACACGCTATATGTCGATCCTCAGGAGGTAATACTCTACTACTTATATTTTAATTTCCCCGGGGTCAGCTTTTATATAATATATATATACTAGATGTGTCACGTGATTTTAATACTGTATGGACAGTGAATTTATTTTAAATTTTAGATATTTTAAATAATTTATTGAGTGAATAAAAAATTTAAAATTATTTGTATTTTATTAGATAAATATATAATGTGCCTTGTAAATTATTATATATTTTACATTGAAACTCGAGGTAAAACATGTGATAAATATGTATAATAAAGTACATCCAATATTAGTTGTTTAAATAAAAATATCAGCAATAGATTAATTAATTATATCTTTTTCTGTCCAGCTAGCTAATCAGGGTTTTAGGCGGACAATAATGGTAATGTAATTCACAGAGAGTTGCATTGAAAGGTTGTGATAATGTTGGAGAAAGCAAATTAATTTTGGTGTTTTAATTCCATGAAAAGCTAACGGTGGAGCACACAAATAGCAGCGTGCTTTCACTCCAATCATCCTGTCCCCCATTACCTTCAATTGGATCTTGCAAGTATTATTATTCCTTCCTACGTATATATATATATATATATATATATATATATATATATATTCATTCACTTCTGATCTCGCACAGCATAAATGATATGATATGATTCACATTTGTACTTTGCCGTATCCATACATAACGGTGTAAAATAAATTATGTAAAATAAATTCGTATTCCTTAAAGATGATTTAACACACCATAAATGATTTGATTAATACATGATTCAAAATGTATTACTTCTCCCGAATCTTTAATATAAAGTCGTTTGAAAATTTTAAATAAATATTAATTATTTAGTTTTTAATATTATCTCAATATATTATTAAATATAATTTTAGTTCTCTCACTATTTTTTGCTCAATAAATAACATTTTCTTTTTTCAATACAAGGACAATATAGACAGTTGATATTATATTTAATAATTTCTTGTACACAACTCTAAAACGACATGCGTACATTAAGGAACTAATGGAATTGTTAACGCCAGGATCTTTCTTCACGTCCCAATCACGTAAGACGTCCTGATCCTGCAGACAAGAAACACAATCGACACCAAAAGCTTGGCAATTTGGGGCCGAGTCGAGGGATAGCTCCTACATGAGAGTTAATCTGACGATCACAAGGTTAACAATGGAGGAATAAATATCTAGTGACTTGAGAGCAATAATTTATGAGTTACCTTTCACCGTGTCATCCTTGCTTTATATCTCCAAAGTCCGATTTGTCTGTGATGAATGACTTTTCGGACCCCACTTTTCAATAAGACTAAGCCCTCGTCGATCCTCATTAAATGCAATGCGAGATGACGATCAAAGTTCTATCCCCAATCTACACCCACAAAGCCAAAGTGGAACCATACTCATCTAAGAATTCTACCCATTGCTGCATCCCGGACCAATAGGGAAAGAATAATCATAACCCCGGGAGGAGCCCATTAAGTCCGCCCCGATAAGGAAAAGGATCACGGCTCAACATTGCCCCAGGTCTTTTATTAAACAGGGAGGCTTTAATGAAAGAGTATAAATGGAATCGGTCCGAATAAAAAGGAATTATAATGAGATCAACAAAGGCCCAAGATACAACTTCTAGGAGGCCCATCTGGTGAACATCAAATAAGCGGATAAATTAAGATCGAAAGTCCAATTGAAGAACTGCTCGGTAGGACATACAACAACAAATATTTCACCGCCTCCCGACGACTCGGACCTTCGCCACAAAAACATTTTCTTATGAATCTGGGCGAAGTCTGGCGCGACACCGATGATCATCGGTTCGTGAATAATTCCATCGTGGGCTGATGGGTGAAGGAGTGAAATACTAGACTAAAGGAAGTTGAGATTCGACCATCAATCTGAACTAATCGATTAATATTAGTCATCTGCAAGTAAACACTGTCTCCGGGTACCTCCGTCTCAAATATAAAGAAGCCGAAGAAGATACCGAAGAGAATGCCGAAAAGAATGCCGAAGAGATAACGCCATCTGAAAGTCTGTGTTGGCAAAAGAAAGAAACAATCTTGATATTGCTCTCTTCAACAATGAATGCCTTCGGAAGGATATCGACAAGATCAAAGAAGAACTGAAAACGACCAAGGCCACTCATCGGGTCATCACTATACAAATGTCGATCTGTCAACCTAAAGGATCAAAGCATCTGGCACATCGTCAGAAGCTCGAAGAAGAGCTCAAAGAGCTTCGGGCCCTTAAGAATTTGAGTCCGCTTATTTAATCAAGAATTTCGTAGGGACATCCAGCGAATCTGAGAAAAATCCGCCAAGTTCGAACAATAAGATCGTTCATATATATCACGAAAGGATATGAAATCTACCAAGTAAAGGCAAGAAAAAAGCTCGGGCGAGGTAGATCCATCTCTTCTAGACTCTTTAGATGGTGACGATGACAAGGAAGCTTTGAAGATGACCTCTCCTTATCTCTAGTTGTAGAACTTTACGTGAAAATTCTAACTTTATGTAAGCAGATTAATATTTAATGAAATATCAACTTCATGCCTTTATTACTTACGTGTGAACATTTCTTGTCAATAATGGATCATCAATCAACTTGAAAAGCTGTGCAAGTGCCTCTTATTTTAAACCGTTAATCGATAATTAAGCAAACTATATAACAGATTAAAACAATGATAATATAATCCGAACTCAACACTTGAACAAAATAAAATAATACATATTTATCGTTACCGAAGTGTGAGATCGGTCATATGTGAAGTGAATTCGGCTAATCCTCCTTGTACCATCAAGATCTTGTTCACCACTCGGGGTAGAACAAGTATATAAGGACCAAAATATAAGGATCAAGATATAAGGACCTTTGTCTACCACTCGGGGTCTGACAAAGTCTAAGAATGACACTTGCCTACCACAAAGGGCTTGACAAAGTCAAAAGATGACATTCGCCTACCACGAAAGGCCTGACGAAGTCAAAAGATGACATTCGCCTACCACGAAAGGCTTGACGAAGTCAAAAGGATCACCTGCCGAATAGGCTACCATTGAATGGTCAGCGAGTCCTCCCGAACCTCCTATCAAAACCAAAAGATGACATTCGCCTACCACGAAGGGCCTGACGAAGTCTAAGTGGCAACAATTGCCTACCCCAGAAGGGCCCCGACAATGCCAAAGTGACGATTTGCCTACCTCCTCAAGGGCTTGACAATGCCAAAGTGACCACTGGGCCAAGAGGCTACCATCGAATGGTCGTGAGTCCTCCCGAACCTCCTAACTCCGAGGTGGCATTTGTTGTGCTGTCGTAATATGGATGAGCTACATGAAGTTCCTTATGAATGTTTTAAACTTGATCCCATGAAATGGCGTTTATTAACTTTGATCCCTGAGCAATGGACCCGATCGACTACCCCCCGACAAATGAGAGGTATAGGAGATAAAATCAAAATATAGCCTTTTGGTGGCTGATGTGGAATCGAACCATTTGGCTGACAAATATCCACATGAACCCTCCAAGCAACATTTGCAGCTTCGGACGGCTCCCGAAATTCCTCAATAGTGGGAGATGGGTCCAAAGTAGAATACCCGAAGTCTTTCTGTGCTGAATCTCCAGTTCTTTCAAGAATATCATTTGCCAAAAAGTGCTTTGTAGGTCAACAACTTCGGGCCAAATAATTGTCACGAATATCTTTGTGAACTTCCCGAAGAACACACCCTGCTTCGGATGGAACCAAATGTTTAAGTAATGATGACGAAAAAGGTCCTTCGATAAAATTCTCATCAATGAGAACAAAATGGACACTCTTGTACTTGGTCTTCTTTGCACAAAGATCGATCCAGAAGAGATGGCGCCATCATCGTCAAAAGTTATAAGCATCTGTAGTGGCGACCGATAATGCAAGCGATTGGAATTGTTATTGTGATCGACTCCTTAATAACCTTTCTTATCTCGATGTCCGAAAATAGAATATCCATCTCGTATGCAATGTCCACGAGCTCTCTCTTTATCTTTGAAATCTTTATGACGGCTTTATCGGACTCTCACCGCTTTCCATCCGGAGGCTATGACTTTAGAGGATTTCCCAGAAGACAAGTGCCACAGGCGGTGTGCCCTTAATGGACTCTCGGGGTGTGATTTACGGATCTACTTGGTGAAACTTTCATCACTATGGTGAGCCTTCGTCTGTCTGCGACCATAATCCCAAAGACCAATAGAGGCGGAATACCCTTCTCGGTCAATCAATCGGGAAAATGGTCATTGGGTCTTCATCTACTCGCTTCGACCATAATCCAGAAGACCAATGAGTATGGAATACCCTTCTCGGTCAATCAATCGGAAAATGGGTTGTTGGGTCTTCATCTACTCGCTTCGACCATAATCCAGAAGACCAATAGGCGGAATACCCTTCTCGGTCAATCAATCGGGAAAATGGTTGTTGGTTGCGGTTCGATCCCGAGGAAGGCCTCGAGACATGTCTTTAAAGTGTAGACTTCTTTCTAACTTGATCGGTTCATCGGTCGACCACTTGGTATAGGATTCTAGCGGTATGCCTTTTACCCTTTTCCACCATGGTCGAGGTATTCTCAGGCAAGAAAATCAATCTTCTTCCAAAGATCATCACAGGGCTCTGAAAGCGAGAACCCTCGAAACACCTTGGAAGCGATGCAAAGATGAGCATTCTTTGAAGGACCCAATCAATCCTTGAGCGATACTCATTGTGTAGACGAAGTCATAGCCATCGGGTATCCTTTAAGTAATCGTTTCTACTCTTCTTCACCATGGATTCCGACATGCAGCGCATTTACAATTTGTGATTGAAAACTTCAAGAACACTAGAACACAACCCTCCTTCTAGCGCCCGATGTTAACGCCAGGATCTTTCCACGCGTCAATCACGTAAGACGTCCCCGATCCTGCAGACAATAAACAAATCGACACCAAAAGCTTGACGGCAGGACCGTCGGGGGATAACTCTCCGGCGTGAGAGTCGATGACAATCGATCACAAGGTTAACAATGGAGGAATAAATATCTAGTGACTTGAGAGCAATAATTTATGAGTTACCTTTCACCGTGTGTCATCCTTGCTTTATATCCCCAAAGTCCGGTTTTGTCCTGTATGTCTGGTGACTTTTTGCCCACACTTCGGTAAATCCGATCTAATCCTCATCTAATCTCATTAAATGCAATGCAGAGATGACGATCAAAGTTCTATCCCCAATCTACACCCCCAAAAGCCCAAGTGAAACCATACTTCATCTAGTAATTCTTACTGCATCGATCCCAACCAATAGGGCAAGAATAATCATAACCCCAGGGAGGAGCCCATTAAGTCTGGCCCAATAAGGAAAAGGATCATGGCCCAACATGAATATTTTCAATATGTGTAAATAACCAATCAAATTTGAACAACAAATAAATGCGATCGGAAAGATGAAGTCATGAAACATGTAGTATATCTAGGGGTGAGCATGGTGCGGTTTGGTGCGGTTTGAAGTCGAAACCGCACTTTTTGAAAACTGCTTAAAAGTGCGGTTTGATAAATCTAAAGCGCGCATACGAAACCGCTTTATGATTAGTGCGGTCGCGGTTTTAAAAGTGCGGTCGGGTTCATTTGGTACAGATTTGGTTCCAAAACCAATTGAAACAACAATTGATATAAAATAAGCTCTGCTTTTTAAAATTGATATAAGTTCATTAATGTAGACAAATACAACAATGAAAACTATAAACTATCTAAAATATAAATTTTTTCTGCAACAACTTCTTCATTACATGAAAACTGTGGAATATTTTCTAAATCAAAATACAAAATGAGCAATTAACCTTTGTGCAAGTCTTTTAATTTCTTGAATGCAGGAGTAGGTGCGGGACTTTTCTCAGTCTTATCATCACTTATATGAATGCCAAAAAGTTATGTTCCATGTTTCATCCATAATGTTTGCACACCCATACATACATAAATAAAATAGGGAAAAATGCCATCAATAAGAGGAAAACAAAATGCGTCTGATAAATAAATAAAAAACTAGTATAGTAATTTTGAGTTGATTTCATTTACACAATGCCCACCTTCATCATTAAGAAGTGCATACTTGTTATGTAAAATTAAACCACCAAGTACTACTACTACGGTTGAATGACGATACTAATTAAGCTACACAAGATGGTGCAAAACTCACTTCTCCCAAATTCAGCAGCATGCGCGGTGAATGGTGAAATACATACATACACACATATGGTGCGGTTTCGGTTTTATGGTTGCGATTTTGGCTAGTAACCAAACCGGAACCATAGATTTGGTTATTCAACCAACCTAAAACCGCAACATACGCCGAAACCGTTGATGCGATTTTAATTGGTGCGGTTTGTGCTATTTTTAGTGCGGTTTCGATTCCAATTTGATTACTTGCTCACTTCTAAGTATATCCAGTGTGCTTTCATAATTAACTTGTTCAACTCTTTATCTACTCACTTGTTTTTAAAAATTTAGTCATTTCAAAATTATTGACGTACATGCACTCTAAAATTTTTATATCTTTTCCATCTAAAATATTTACTTTTTAATTTGAGGACCACTCCTAAAGATGAAGATGATAATTACTGTAGTCAATAAATGTATTGCAATAACAAGTAACACTTTTAACTGGAGTAATATTTTTATATTACTTTCATTCAATTGATATTTGTTATACCTACTTAAGTTCTTACCTTCCTTCTTAAACAATAAAGTAGAGAATATAATATGCCTAATTTGATGACTTAATTACAATATTATACAGTGTAAATAATTAATTAATGGAGCATGTACATTAATGAATGATTAATTAAGGAATATGCATGAGTTATCTTTTTTATATATTCTACTAATTAATGTTCATATTTAACCTTAAATAAAATTTAATAATATTAAGCTATTCTGAATAACAATATTATAAATTCTACAAACTATGACATTTTTTATCTTATAATGAGTACTCTATTAGTTTCAAAATATAAAAATATTATTAACTTTTTGAAGTTAATTTTAGTCATTTTAAACTCAAAATTGATATGAATTTTTTAATTTTAGTGTATACAATAATAAATATTGTAAACTACTTAAAAATTATTACACGTTATAAAATTTATTTTTTATAATTTTTAATGAATCATCTCTTCAAAATATATCAAATAAGTTTTGAAAAGTCAATAATAATATTAGACTTTTTGTTATAAAGAATGTGAGGGATATATATATATATATATATATATATATATATATATATATATATATATATATATATCATCGGGATGGAAAGGATTTACCTTCCAGAAGTTTGGGCACGGGACTAATGGGGTGGAGCTTAAAATTGGCCGCTATTAACTGGCGTTCGTTTTATTGCTCGTAGGCGGCTGGTGGACTGTGTTACCTATTGGCATATAAGGGCGGGCCTCAATCTGGGTCTTAAGCCTTAACGAGCCATGCAAAAATGAGTTGGGCCAAAATTATTAGAACTCTTAATGGATATCAGCAAAGAACATTAAAGAATTGGGTCCTTAACACTAATATACAACAATTAGAAAGTAATTATAAAAATAAAACACACACAACATAGTTACAAAAATAAAACAACACAGTATATTACTATTCCTAAAATCACGCGTCATTGAGTCCTACACGCCAGTTATCACTTTCATATTTTCAATTAATCGATCCTAAATTCACGTTACTGAAGAAAAAAGGCAACTTTGAGATCAGAAAAAACAGAGCAACAACAGATCGGAGAAGAAGAATTCTCCGACGGCGATGCAAATCTGAGATCGGACAATATCGAAGAAGATCAACAAAGAATCGCAAGATCTATGATATCAACAATGAATCGCAAGATCACTAATCAATAACAAGACCTCTTATGATATAACTATGATTGTTGATTGTTGATTGATTCGTTATAGATTTGTATACTGAGGTATTTGAGTTTAAAGTTTATATGCATATAGTTACCCCGTGGTTACTATATACTCGTATATTGGTTATCTTTCTTAAATTTTTCGATCTTTAATTAGTAACAAAGTCAGTATACTGACTGTTTTGATTTCAAAATGCATGTAAATATATGTTTTATATTCTGGTTACTAAGTACATATAAATTGGTTACTGTTTAGTATTGACTTGGTTATTGTATAATATTTATTTGGTTGCTGTATACTTTAAATATTTATTTGGTTACCCCGTGGTTACTTTATACTCGTATATTGGTTACCTTTCTTAAGTTTTTCGCTATTTAATTGGTCACAAAGTTAGTATACTGACTGTTTTGATTGCAAAATGCATGTTAAAATATGTTTTATATTCTGGTTACAAAGAACATAGAAATTGGTTACTGTTTATTCTTGATTTGGTTACTATATAATGTTTATTTGGTTGCTGTATACTTTAAATGTTTATTTGGTTACCTCGTGGTTACTATATACTAGTATATTGGTTACCTTTCTTAAGTTTTTCATTCTTTGATTGGTCATGAAAGTCGATATCTTGACTATTTTGATTGCAAAATGAATGTAAAAATATGTTTTATATTACAGTTCTTAAGTACATACAAATTGGTTCTTTATTTATTATTAATTTGGTTCTTTGTATAATGTTTATTTGGTTCTTTGTATACTTATTAAATACATTACATTTACTTATCTTGAATTGACTAATCTAAATTTGGTTCTTCAGATAATATTGTTATGATTACTGTATAATATTAGTGTATTTTATACTGATTTATTTTATATTGATGGTTAATTATTGACTACATTGGTTAACTTCATACAACTGTTAGTCTTTAGTTGGTAACAAATTGATGCGGTTGAAGAGAAGGCGTGTCAGTTTATGGAAAGATTTGATCCAGTTTATGGAAAGATTTGATAGATTATGGAAAGATTTGATCCAATAACAATTTGGTAATTTCTATCAAGTTTGGAGTGTCAAATTTTGGCGTTTTCGGAGCCTAATTTCATTGGAAACGGGCCAACGATCAAAAGTCACAAGCTTTGCTTGTGATGTACATGGTTTTTTGGTCAAATTCTATCATTTAGGCCTTCAAAATGGCATGTAAAAATATTGTTTATGTTCAAGTTACTAAAATTATGCAGTTTGGTTACTGTCTAATATTGATTTGGTTACTTTATAATGTTTATTCAGTTGTTAGACTATGGAGATGATTCCAGTTGTGCTTTACTTCAATGGAACATAAACAAAAAGAGTGTAAATACAAGAATATATAATTGTTTACTGTTAGTAACCATTAACCACATAGTTGATAACATTTTTGATGGTGTACAGTAACTAAAATTGTTATTGATTAATATTTTGATTTTTGATTCCATCATGAGTTGTCAATATAAAGTAAACATATACATTGAACAATTGGTAACTGTTTGAAACATTTTTATGTAAATTTGGTTACCCATCTAAAATAAAATGGTTACCTCTATATTCATATTTAGTTACCAACTGGACCATTTCCAAATAACTTTTATAACTATGTAATTTAAAAGTATCCATCAGCTAGATAAATGGGAACCCTCACATGTACATTAAGCACTTGATAACTGTTATGATATAAGTTTTTAATTATTTGGATACTAACAAAAACTAAAATGGTTACCCTTATATGCATGTTTGGATACCAACTGCACCTCTCAAACTATTTTTATTTTAATATGAGATCTATGAGTAACCATATATATAAATGAAAACTCTCACATGTACATTTAACAATTGATGTTTGTCCTGATACAAGCTTGTAACTATCTGGTTACTAATAACAGTAACCATAATGTAACATAATAAAAGCAAGAATCACATAATTATATGATAAGTAACTTGAATGACTTTTAATGGTAACAAAACATAAATATCATGTAATGAAACTCAGTTTAGGTAATCCATGTATACTAAACAATTACATATTCACCAGAATATAAATAACAATAACCAAAATTCCACATCGAGGGCACAATAATAGTAGCCAAACCATAAGGTAACAGTAACCAATACATAATAAAGAAGTAACCAAATAGTTATATGAAAAGTAACCAGAACATGTTTTAATGGTAAGCAAAAGTAAACAACAACAGTATATCCAACCCAGTTTAGGCAACCCATGTATACTCTCACGTATACATTTAACACTTGATATATGTCACGATCTGAGCTTGTAACTATATGGTTACTACCAAAAAATAAAATGGTTACCCTTCTATGCATGTTTGGTTACCAACTCACCTTTCAAATAATGTATCGAACCTGACTTAATACGAACCAACAAACAATGTCAAATAATTGATTATATAATCAAATATGCAATTCCATTTACATAAGCTCCAATAAACATTACATACTCACTAACCATAACAAATGGTGATGTTTGAAGAAATTTACAAAAATAATACATCAATGTATACTAAGCAAATACATGATTTATTATGACTTGGATTTATTATTTACAAAAATAATACATCCACAAACTAATGATGCCTTAAACTTCTCAAACTGATTTGGGTTCAATTTCTTGGTAATAATATTGCTGGGGACTTCCATGTCACATCAATATATAACTTTTCCAATGAATTTTCTATTGCATTCCTCATAGTAAAGATTTCATAACTGCAAATAAACAAAATCAGATTTACACAGTCATTAGTAACCAGATATAAATAATATTTATATCATAAACAGTTACATAGTGACCAACAAATAAGAGCATACTAACCAAAACATAATATAACAATTATACAGTAGCCAAAACAGACTATAACAAATAACCAACATCCCAAATTGACTGTACAATAATAGTTATCGTATCATAATATAACATTAACCATATCATAATAAAGCAGTAACCAAAAAGTTATATTATATAATCTAATGATAACCAAAATATAAACAACATGTAGTACAAACCATTTTATGTAGTAAACAAAACATGTATACCAAAAAATATACTAAAGAAGTAACCAAACAATTATATGATGGTAACCAAACCATGTTTTAATGGTAACCAACACATAAATAACATGTAGACCAAACCCAGTTTAGTCAACCAATGTATACTAAGCAAATACATTATAACCAAAACAACATATAAAAGTAACCAAAATTCCAATTGAGGGAAAAAGAATGGTATCCAAATCATAAGCTAACAGTAACAAAAAAATATACTAATGAAGTAACCAAACAGATATATGTTAGTAACTAATACATAAACAACATGTACACCAAAACCAATTTAGTCAACAATGTATACTAAGCAAATACATGGTAACCATAACAACATAAAAAAGTAACCAAAATACCAAATCAAGGTAACAAAAATGGTATCCAATTCACAAGTTAACAATAACTAAAACATAATACAGAAGTAGCCAAACAGTTATATGATAGTAACAATAACAAAATTTAAATTAACACACCTTTAAAATTTTTTGGGTTGAAAATATCTTATGGCTATGAACTTGAGCTTCTGTCTTAACTACAGGAATATCAAAATCAGAATCCAACTGAAACACAATCCTTTTAATTCTTGATTGAAATTTAAATAATGTTTATTTCTTCCCATGAAATCTGTCGCCACAATCTCTTTCCGAGCAACATCAACAGACTTGTTTGAAGCAAAATTTCTATTATCTCGATAATAGAACAACATGAATGCTTTCTGATTCAAAACCTTCTTCTCACTAACTTGAACAACACAGTGAATCAACAAGTGCAACAAAAAAGTAAATTAAAAATAATCAATTTATGCCACCAATGCCTTGATGATGAAGAAGAAGAAGAAGAAGAAGAAGATTTTAGAGAGAGAAATACCAGTACATAAATTATGGGAGTTAGCAAAAGTAAATTAAAAAATAATCAATTTACACCACCAACTGTGATGAAGAAGAAAAAGAAGAAGATTTTAGAGAGAGAAATACCAGTACATAAATTATGGGAGTTGGGAGAAAAAGAAGGAATTCACGCGTTTCATATAAAAAATCACCAGATTTGCCATGTCAGCCCACCAATAATGATCCCCTAAATTAAGGAATCCTAATTGCACTAATATTGTAAATAAATATAGAAAAGTGTATTATTTTTATAATTATTTTATAGATGTATGATTTTTGTAATTATTTCTAAAAATGTACTAATATATGTAATTTACCCTAAAAGAATTTGTATATGGAGGATTAACATAGTAGAGATGATAGTATTAATTCGGGGACTAACTTAGTATTAATTGGTTGGCCAATCAAAATAACTTAATTATTTTGGATATATTAACTCAATAATACTCTTTTAAAAGTCATTGAAAAAAGTGAAAGAAAAAAAAGGTTAATATTTGATATAGAGATAATATAAAAAATTAAATCATTAATACTTTCTTAAAATCTACAAATAAACAAATTTTAGTCGAGGGAGTAGTAAGTTAAAGTTGAGCTTTATCTATTGTTTTAAAAAGTGGAAATAATATTTTTGATTTGTTTGAAAATCAAAATTTGATATATAGAAATCTACCTACCTACCCCAATAATAATTAATATTAATAATAATATTAATATTAATATGAATGAATGATCCTGCGTGGAGGGCGGCAAAATGAGAGTTGAATGGAAGCAAGACAGTGATTTGAAGCCTATACGTACTATAGCTTTCACCAACACAATTACAGGCACACCTAATTAAGTATAACATTAATAAATTATATATCATCTTTCATTTTTGATTGCTATATGGAGTACAATTTCTTTATATATATATATATATATATATAGAAGTTTCATCCACAGCAATTGGTTGTTGTGGAACAACCCTTTTTTAACTTGTTGTTGTAGCGGCTAGAGCAAAAAAAAAATTATAACAAGCTAAAAAATGATGATTTCACAACAATAGATTCTTTAATGGATGGAAACTCATATATATATATATATATATATATATATATATATATATATATATATATATATATTGTCAAAATAGGACAAGCCGTTGGATTTAATTTCTTCCCAAAACATACTAAGTACTATAATAGAAGTGGAGTACTAATAGTAATAATTAATTAAGAAGCAATTAGTATAATAATAATAATATTAATAATATCACTAGTCTTTGTTTTTGGTAGGTTTTGCTTTGGAAAGAAAGGCCATATATATAAGTTATAACCAAATTATATTAATCCATCCGGCACATTTGAACTCAGAATGAAGAATATATATATGTATATATATATATATATATATATATATAGGTTGGGTTGCTGCCCAATGTCATGAATTCCTACTTCTTTTTACTTTTAATATTTATATTTAGGATTAGGTGTTACCTTTTTTATTTTATTCTAAACAAAATACTAGTATTAATTAGTGGAGTATTTTATTAGGTAGTAGTACGTACAAGATTAGGACAACTGAACTGTTCATTTGGAGGCGGCCATTTTGAATAGTAAGTGCAAAAGCTAGCTACCTACATAGATGCCTCCTCAGATACTATGTTGTCAACCCAATTCCACTTCACATGGCTATTTTTTTTTAGGAATTTCATCCACAGTAATCGATTGTTGGGAAACAACTTATTTTGACAAGTAAGCTACTACTGTAATAAACTAAAAAAAAAATTAAAAAAATTGTCTAAGACCTAATGCAGTAGTAGCGGTGACCAAAATAAAGTTGCTTCCCAACAACCTAATCTTATGGATGGAATCCTTTTCTTTAATATATATATATATATATATATATATATATATATATATATATATAAGGTCAGGATCAAGAGCATTCTCTTTAAATAGCATTCCGCCTTAAATAGCATTCTTTTATTAAAACTACATCGTTTTGGAGGGACGCGGTGGTATTTTTGTAAATACAATGCCACCGCGTATTTACAAAAATGTCATCGCGTCTCTCCAAAACGACGTAGTTTTAATAAAAGAATGTTATTAAAGACAAAATACTATTTAAGAAGAATGCTCTTGATCCTTATCGTATATATATATATATATATATATATATATATATATTCCCCCATCTTTTTCATCTACTTAAATTAACAAAATATACCAGTCATGCTATGAACATTTTGTTCATCTAATTAATTCTTTTCTTATGTTAAATATCAAATGCTACAATTTATTACCAAGACAAAATGTCAAATACTCAAAATGTATTATATGCAAATGAGCAATAACAAACACTCCTTTTTATTAATATCATTATTGCTCAAAGACTCTCATTTGTCTTTAGCTCCAACTTTGATAATCTTTTTTTAATTAATTTGGTTTTGACTAAAGAGTGTTTGATAAAAATTGAATGAATCTGAATCTGAATATAAATGAGCTGGATTTGAATCTGAATGAGTTGAATTTGAATTTGAATGAAAAAAAGTTGTTTGATAATTGACACGTCTGAAACATCTGAATGACAAAACTT
The DNA here is from genome assembly GCA_020205605.1 of Panax ginseng. Lineage (NCBI taxonomy): Eukaryota > Viridiplantae > Streptophyta > Magnoliopsida > Apiales > Araliaceae > Panax > Panax ginseng. The sequence goes on along the minus strand of CM035138.1, from coordinate 4,566,479 downwards.
TATTATTTTATCCCTCTGAAAAAATTCAAAATCGTTGTACATTTATTTAATATTACTTAATATAATAGTTAATATTTTTTTTAATTTTTTAATTTTTAAATTTTTTTTACTTCATTTAGCTGCTCATTCAGCTAAAAAAAATCTGACTTAGCCATTTAGCTCATTCATCCTATCGATTCAACTATTCAGACCAAAACAAATGCACTAACCGATTCAGCCATTCAGATTCAAATTTCCATTCAAATTTCTGCCAAACACCCCTAAGCACGCTTTTAAGGCTCGATTCAGTATTTCATTTCAACAAAAATTTCGATTCGAGTTCGACTCAAAATATAAATGAGTTAAATATTAGCAAATTTTAAAATTCGATAATTTACTCGAACCTCCTCAAATTGTAATTTTCTATTGATACTTGGATCGTATCCGTTCGAAAAGTTCAAACTGCTCGAGCTCGATTCGAGATCGTTCTCGACTCGATAGTTAAACGAGCTTCAATCAAATTTTATTTTATACTCGATAAATTTTGTGAACCAAATCTGAGCAACTCAATATTCGGTTCGACTCGATTCATTTACACCCTTAGTTTTGACCAACAGAATTGGGGTTAATTTAGAAGCCTTGGGTATAGTTATGGCACTGGAGTTGGTACATTAAAATCTGAGAGACAAAGATGGAAAATGAAATAGTTTATGACCAAGGTGCTCCTTTTTTTTTGCTCCAAAAAAATGGGAGGTACATAAGGTATCACAAGCTCTCGACAATGATTATTGTACCACGCATCTGAAAGAATTCTCATCTTACTTTACTTATATTGAGGCCGAAGCTCCAAGATATTCCATAAGTAGCGTGTAAGACAAAGAGTTACCACCAACCATTAGTTGTTAGTGGGAATCGAAAGTTTTGAGCAAGGTAAACGAGCCACTTATCACTGGACCAAACCAATGGTAGGTAATGACCAAGGTAGTAGAGTGTTAACGCCAGGATCTTTCTTCACGTCCCAATCACGAAAGACGTCCTGATCCTGCACAGTAAACACGATAAACACCATGTTTGACGGCTTTGGATCACGGGGATAGCTCAGGCGTGAGAGTAAGTATGTCTGTTCACAAGGTTAACTCAAGAGGATGATAAAATCTAGTGTAATGAGAGATATTAGATTTCTTAGTTGTGTGTATGTGAATTTATCAAAAACGTACCTCCTTATGAAGACTTACTCGCCAAGATATAATATCTTCTCCTGGATTACTGTGCCACCCACTACTATCTGACATATCCCCCTGATCTGATGGTTTTGCCGACTGCATGGAGTTTATCCACTTTTTGGCCCTTTATTTATCTTCTTGGTGGCTATAATCCCATCCACATTAATGCATGGCAGATATCTCGGTCAACTGTCATGCTATATCATCATTACAAGTCAAAGTAATAGATATTAAATAATCCAATGGGTTAATCCAACGAACCGACCCAGTCTTATAGGATAAAGGTAACATGGTGACCAGGCCCAACGACTTTCATGGCTCAATTATAAAAGCCCAATGGATTAAATTAATAAGTGAGCCCAATTTACTACATAAATAATAAAGAAATATCATGACCCAACATTACCCCCTAGTTTTTTGTTGAACAGAATGGTTAATGGAAAACTACAAATGGTCCATGATATTAGAATTTAATGAAAGCCCAAAACAGGGAATAATTGAGACATACCCACTTTGGTGCATAAAATGGGACGTGGAATGGCTAGATGCCCAGAGTAATAGGCCCAATCAATAAAGGATTGAATTTGAACAGGATGGACCAATAATTAGAAATTCAACTATGAGGCCCAATCTGATAAGATATCCAAAGGTCGACCCATACCGCGTCATTCAATTCTCATCATTCATCGACAATTAATGCGTCGGCCTCGTAACCCGTGTAACCGTCAATATAAAAGATAAACTTCACCAATTCTGACGATTTTACCTGCTAATTTGAATCTTGAACCTTCTTCTCCTTCCCAGAACTTCTCTCTAGCTTACTACGAATCTCAACAATGGTGAACCCTAGCGGACTTCTCCGCTTTTCCCCAATCCACACCCTAACCCGGAGGTTCGAGTTCAAACCCTACATCTCCCGCCAATTTCTTCAAGGATGGGGAACAATTTCTCATGCCAACATTGCATCTAAATCATCACGAATCTTAGATACGTGCACTCGGATTCATTATCGATTCCTGGATAACTATCTTATAAGGGCTCACTCTCCCGGAGGAATGAATGTACCAAATGACCGAGATGGTTGGGTCGCCATGCCTGCTACCTTTCTGGAAAAGGGGATTCGTCTACCCCTTCACGCCTTCGTTGTTACCCTCCTAGGGTTTATAGGAGTGGGTTTATTTCCACTAGTGCCCAACTCCTACATCCACATACTTGGCATTCATTGCCTTTTGCCATGAAGCTAGGATTACTCCATCGGTTGACATTTTCTTCACCCTCTTCTCGGTACGGTAGATCCGGAGAACGAGGATTAAGATCTTGAGCAAACAATCTCCTCGCCTCAACTCCAAATTCGAGAAGAGGTCTCTCGATGAAACACCCCTTTGAGCAACAAGGGTTGTACGAGAAGTGGTTCTTCGTCACGGACCGAGATCCTTCTCTTCCAGTTGGACCATCTCGGATCGGATCTCTGCTGACTTGGAGACATTCACGAAGAGCGTGTGAAGGAGATGGAGACTTTCTCAAGAAGATCCTCCAAAGAATGGAGTTTCACACTTGACCAAACAAGCCTGGCTGTATGATCATAAATGTAAGTTCCGAACAACTCTGCAATATAGTTTTTTGAGGTATTTAAGTGGTATGGATTTTAATATACGGTTATTTGCAGTGTCTCTGATCAAACCAACTTCCTCGGAAATAAAAGAATTGGGAGACTTTCTAGCAGGGAAGACTACGGAGGCGAGTGAAGAACTTCCGACCGAAGAGTCTTTCCGAACCAACCCCCCCGCCTCCGATCCACCAACCATTTCCCTTCAGAATGATGAACCTGAAGCTGACGAGCCTCTCATTCCCGAAGAAACCCTCAGACCTCGCCGAAGGAAGAAAGCTGCTAAAAAAGCCAGAACTATCCATCGCGAGATAGATCCTGAAAGCGACGAGGAGATTCTTCCCGAAGCAAACCCACAATCAACTCCTCCAACTGACCCCATTACTGCACCTTCTGAATCAACTCCAACTAAAAGGAGCTTTCTTGACATCCCTCTATGCGATAAGGCGAAAGTTCTTCGTGTTAAGAAGCTAAGGTCAAAGATAACTCCACTCACTGCCGAAGAACTTCGAATTCCAACGTCTTCGACGGCCAATCCCCCGACAATCCCAACCGAAAACCAAACACCGATCTTTGTCAATGGTTGAATCAATCCCCTCTTATCCTCGAAAAAAAACAACTTTCGAACTGAACCATTAGGGTGCAACCTCTGCTCCTTCTCCGACCCCCGAGCCTACTCCTGCCCGATCTCCTTCTCCAGAAATGGTACATGTGGATCCTCACGGGATTCATGATCAATCTATGCCCTCTCCTCCAAGACAAACGACCACCGAATTTCAACATGATGCTATGGCCTCTCCAACCATGTGGCCCCGATTTAATGCCAACTTCCCTTTTCAACTGTTCGAGGCCTTCGTTCGTGAGACCGATGACCATCGATTTGGGAACAGATTCGAATGGGGATTTAACTTATGAAGGCATGAGCTACTTAAGCGAAGGTAAATGATTATCTCCTTCATTTCCATACTTATCTTCGTACTCATATATCTGAAACTGATCAAATAATACTGAACATGCACAGGCAAATGCTGTATTTGGGCGTCTGCGTCCAAGGTCTCTCGATGCTGAATCAGAAGAAGAGGCGCTGAGGAAGGAGAACTCCATCCTGAAATCTACCTTGGCTCGGGAAAAGACCCAACATGAAGGCATCCTTCATACAAATGAAGGACTTCAGAAAGAGTTGGCCCAAGCCAAGGAAGACGTGACTGACCTCGGGAAGAATCGAAGTCGACTAAAGCACAGCATGCAGAGATCATCAAGATGAACGTCGACTTGGTTCAGAGGAGTGAAATAAGGATGGACAAGATCAAGGAAGAGTCAAGGCTAATTCTAAGCTCTTAACCAAGACGATTCATAAGTTTGGAGGCGGGAAGAAACCCGTCGGATGAACATACGACGAAGCTTCAAGAAGAAATCCGAGAACTCAAGGCTCTTGGGACCTTGGGCCTCCTTTGACCGATGCCCTTCGCAAACAAATCATGAAAGAGTATCGAACTCGGATGAAATCAATGGAGAAATCATGAAGATTCATACGGAAGTTATTCTGAGCTCTGCAAAGTCGTGGTAAGGAGAAGTTGATCAAAGCCAACATAGATCCATCCTTACTCGATTTTTGGATGACGAGGTCTTTGCTGAAGCAACGACTTTTGTTTTTTCTTGGTTTTATTTAAAAACACTTGTAAAAATTTTCTTTTATTTTCCATATTGTAAGTAGATGAGATATTAATGAAAAGTGATCTTCTTCCTTATGACTTGATTGTATTTTTACTTCTGTCAATACTTCAATATGAATTCATCTCGACAAATGTAAAAAATCCCTTCAAGGATTCAACTCAAATTGTTAATTAACAATTAAGCATGTCATATAACAGATATGGTGAGGTTAAAGGATGAGGCATTCCGAACCCAACACTTAGAAAAAATTTAGGTAATAAAATAAAGAGATACTTATTCGATTCATCAAGTGTGAGATGATTTGCTTCATTGAGAGTTTGTTTACCCCGAAGGCCTATGAACCAAAAGATGACAATCATCTACCACGAAGGGCCCCCGACGAAGTAAAGATGACATTCGCTTATCACGAAGGGGCACTGACGAAGTTAAAGATGACATTCGCCTTACCACGAAGGGCCTGACAAAGTTTAAGTGGCGACAATTGCCTGCCACGCAGGGCCTGACAATGCCAAAAGTGGCGACAATTGCCTACCCCGAAGGGCCTGACAATGCCAAAAGTGGCGACAATTGCCTACCCCGAAGGGCCTGACAATGCCAAAAGTGACCACCTGCCGAAGAGGCTACCATCGAATGGTCAGCGAGTCCTCCCGATCCTCCTAACACCAATGAACTGAGCAGTAACAGAGACAAAATTTGAGAAAAGAGGAACTTTTATTGATGATGATGTAAAAATTTACAGACTTCCGATGTACTGATATTGAATCTACTGAAAGTACTTCCTAAGCTTTCGCCAAATAAGTGCCAAGTATTTTTAATTACTGACCCATCTAATGCCTTCAACCGATAAGTCCCCGGCTTCGGAACTTCAGTGATTTCGTATGGTCCTTCCCAATTTGGCATCAACCTTTCCCAGATTCTAGAGGTGTAGATGCTTCAACTTCTCGAGGACAAAATCTCCTACTCAAATCTGCGAAGTTTTACCCCCTTATTATAATGCTTAGCCACTCTTCACGATAGGCGCCAATTTGATTAAGGCTATCTCTCGACTTCTTCAAGCAAATCAAGATTGGCCTTGATTCTTCCTCATTGTAGATCTCTCTAAATTACTAACTCAAGACTTAGAGATCCAATTTCAACCGGGACTAAGGCATCGATGCCATAGGCCAATCTGAAGGTGAATCCCATGTTGTAGTCCTTGGAGTAGTTCGATAAGCCCATAAAGCACACTTAAGCGCCTCTTACGCCATCTCGCTTTAACTTCGTCCAACTTCTACGCTTGATCCCATTCAATGATGCTTCCGTTGGTTACTTCAACTGTCCGTTTGACCGAGGATGAGCCATCAAGTCTTTCTCGTCTTTGGATCCCCGATTCTCACAAAATGCTTCAAACTTCGATCCCACAAACTGACGTCCATTGTCCGATACTACCACCTTAGGAATTCCAAAACGGAATACTATTGATTCTTTCACAAATTTCAAACACTCATGTTCCGTTATTGACCTAAGTGGCTTTGCTTCTACCCATTTGGTCATATAGTCTATGGCAACTATAACAAAACTGACTTGACCTTTTGCTTTCGGTAGTGGACCCAGTATATCAACCCCCCAGACAGCAAAGGGTATAGGAGATAAGATCGAGTATAGCTCTTCCGGTGGTGATCGCGATATTGATTTGTTGAGTGGCACTTCGCACTTCTTGACGTCTTTCGATCGCTTCCTTGAAGATGGTAGGCCAAGAGTACCCTTGACGAAGTACCTTATAAAGCTAATGACTTAGCGACCCATATTGTGGCGCCCCAAAATAGGTCCATTCCATCCAACCCATTCTCGAGTCGCCAAATACATGGTATGCGAAATAACTACAACTTTATTATTACAACATATAAACGTGAGTTTAAATACAGATATTGCCATCTAGACAATATCCACACGCAAATAAATCCCCATCATAATTATTAATACATTATTTTACAAAAATGGTGAGGACTACTAGACAACTCTATCTAGAACCTTCATTCCATACCTCGACTAGTAATCGCTACATTCTCGTCTCCTAAAAGAAAAATGGAACAAAAAGGAAAAGGGTGAGCTCAACTAGCGTAAAGAATATTATGACTAAGATAATATACAACAAATTATCATTAGTCTTCAACAGGGAAAAATTTAATCGAATACAATAGACAACAAGTTTTAAATCAATACTCGCATGAAAAAATATTAATTCATAGAAACGATTCGTAGAGGATGAAATCTACTAATATCTATGAATTTAACGATCCATCATCAAGATTTTTATCCTGTAACATCAATCAATATATATCCGAATCATATATTCATCCTTGCACTCTGAGCCGAGGACATTCACCAGATTAGTCATGTTCATCTAAACACTGCTCATCTTTGCACTACTGGGCCAAAGATATTCATCGAAACTCATTCATCTTTGCACTACGGGCCAAAGATATTCACGAAAATCATTCATCTTTTGCACTACTGGCCAAAGATATTCAATAATATCATCATTTAAGATGAGGATGATGAAAATATTATTAAATAAACGAATCCAAAGGAAACAAAATGACAAGGATTAAGGATTAAGGATTAAAGTACTTTGTTTTATCCATATCCAAAAATACCTCAAAATAATCATAGTGGTGTAAAATTCAAGAATGATCAAAACATGGATACAATCAAAGCTAGTATCCGAATAGATATTTTGACGAAAAGAAGAAATTTCATTTTTCGATGAATAGTGCTTAGTATTCGGGAATAATGTCGATATCGTGAATAGTCTGTATATCGTGAACGATAACTCAAACACCAAAAGATAGAAATTTCACAAAAAAACATCTTCACGCTTACGTGAATAGTATTCATGAATAAGAATTTCGTGAATAAGAACTCATGAATAGTAACTAGTGAATAATAAATCATGAATAAGAACCCCATATGAAAAAGTTCCAAATTTGATAAAAAGTTTCAACCAATATTTTGGCATAATGATATTGAAGAAATAATATCATTTTAAAAAAATAATATCCACTTACCTCGAAAGACAAGATACTTAGTTGAAACCTTAGGATATAAAGCATGACTTGAACTTGCACCGAGTATAGCAATACTCAAAGTATACTCAAAATACTCACAAGAATAAACTCGATAATATAGAGAGAAAACTTCAATTTACGTGTGATTTTCAATTCTAACCTAAGCACCCTATTTATAGGAAAATGCTTAGAACACCAAAAGTAGAAAATTTAATATAATATTAATATATATATATATATATATATATATATAATCTTCTACGTACTCATTATAGATTTCAATTCCCAACATTTCCCACATGCTCCCTTCTAGAACAAGTAAAAAAATGTTTTCTTTTATAAAATAATTTAAATTTCCAAAATCAATTATTTGAACTCCTAACTTCAATAATTCATAATAAATAGCCCTTTTATCGGAAAATTTGAATCTTGCGTGTTTTTATAGGAAATTCAATTCTCTACAACTTTGCAAAAGAAAGTTTTTCCAAATTCTAAGCGAAATTGATGAAAATCCACAAACGGGCAATTTTACATTTATAATCAAATTTCGGTCAAGAAATGGGTCTACCAAACACACAAAATCTGCTTTTTAATATTTATTGCAACAAAAATACTCTTTTCTCCTCATAAACTCATATATCTTCCATTCATTATAAAATATCACCATTATTATATTATTAAAAATATAATAATATATATATATATATATTTTAAATGAATTATTTAATCGAAAAAGATAAAATTTCAATTTTCAACAATTGTCACATTAAAATTTTCTCCATCTATATCTACATAAAATCAATATTTTCCTCATCATATAAATCAATAATTAATTATTCACAAATAATATTACAGAATCACAAGATCTTGGCAACTGAATCGTTCCGAGAAAGAGGGGCTTCCAATAAGAATTTCTCCTTCTTGGCGCAATTAGGTGACCAAACCTCTCCTTAGATGAACTTTCTAGACATTGCCAATAATGTTATCTAATAATATTATTCAGATAATATGAATTATTGCTTCGATAATAAAAAATAATCGTAATGACAATTATTGAAACAACGGTAATATAAAATATCAATGCAAAGAATTATTGAATCAATAAAATAAAATCTTTGAGCGATAATTACTTTAAATAATTATTGAGGAATGCCTTCTTACGTAAGAATCAATAATTGATGCAATATCGTGTGTGTCTTCTTGTCAACAACGCCAGACATCGTATTTTTAACCACTGGGTATTCCAACAAAGATAATTATGCGGTAATAATCATTTGTAATTATTTATAAACAACTTATTCTTGTCATTTTTTCCTCCAATCGCTTTCCGTTATGGGGCCCACACATGGTTGCTGTCAGTCGCACGAATATTCCCTCGAAATGATCTGAATATTCCACGACCAAACGAATATTCCCCGACAATAATGAATATTATATCACCACTTGCTCATTTAAATATTTGCGCATTTTACCCATAACTAACCACATTAATCAAATCCACCCTTACTATTTCAAAATAATAAATAAAGGAAATTCCTTTTTATTTAAAAAAATTTCGGGGTCTTACACATATGGTCACCACAAATGCCTTCATGCACTTCCCGAAGAGCATATTCAGCTTCGGATGGAGTCAAACATTTCAATAATGGAGACGACAAAGCCCTTCGGAAAAGATCCCCATCAATCAGAACAAAGTTAGCACTCTTGTACTTGATTTTCTTGGCAAGCATCCGATCCGAAGGTAAGACGCCATCCGCCAGATATTCCAGGTATGGAGTCAACCAGCAGTTGGTTCGGTCAATGCACATCACTACTTCATGATGAACACTAGGATGTTGCAAAATTTCCAGGTACACCGACCCTTCAAAAACATTAACATCCGTAGTGGCTAGTCTGGCGAGTGCATCAGCAATGGAATTGTTATTACGTTCGACCCCCTGAAACTCGTAGAATTGGAAATACTGAAGCCGTTCTTTCAATTCTGCCAAATACTTGATCATTCTAGGGCCTCGAGCTTCGTATTCCCCAGAGAATTGTTTAACGACTAACTGAAAATCACTGAAGATGACTATTCTCTGCACTTCAAGACTTTTTGCTAATCGTAACCCCGCAAGATCTTTGCTTCATATTCCGCTTCGTTATTAAATCGCTTTGAATCGAAACACGATGGCTCTTTGCACTTGTGAATCCTCCGAACTCGTCAAGATAATCCCTGCTCCACTGACGTCCGTAGTAGAAGACCCATCTGCATACAGCGTCCATGAACTCTCCTTCTGCTGAAGAACGGCAACTACTCTGTCAGATCCTTCAGCCTCGGCCACGACTTCATCAGCTTCAGAAAACGAGCACTCAACCACAAAATCAAATGAAGGCTTGACCTTTGATGGCGGTTCGGGGATGGTATTCAATAAAGAATTGGGACAACTCCATCGTCCATGCAGCTAGTCTCCCCGATACCTCTGGTTTGCCCATAATCTTCTTTAAAGGCTGATCTGTGTATACTATTACCAATCTACCCTGGAAGTATTGCCTAAGCTTTCAACTAGCAGTTATTAAAGCAAAAGCAAACTTTTCAATGTTTGGGTACCTTATTTCAGCATCCCGAAGGACATGGCTTACATAATAAACCGGGTCTTTACTTTTGACTTCACGCACTAAAACCGCTTCCTACCGCCAACGAAATTGTACTGCTAAGTACAAATATAGAGGCTCGGCGAGAACAGAGCTTCACCAAAGAAAGGCGCCGAAGAAAAGTAGGACTTGATGCTTTGAAAGGCGTCTTCACACTCAGAAGTCCATTGGAACGTCTTTGCATTCTTCGACCCTTTCAATGTGTCAAAAAATGGTAAACATCTTTCTGCTGACTTGGACATGAACCTCTCTCAAAGTCAAGTGCAATCCTTCCAAATGACGTTGAACATCTTTAAACGACCGAGGAGTCTTCATGTTTCGGGATCGCTTGAATCTTCTCTGGATTGGCTTCAATTCCTCATTGGTGACAAGATAACCCCGAAAATTTACCAAATTTCCAACCAAGGTGCACTTTGAGTGGGATTCGGTCTCAAGTTGTGATGACGAATGGTGCAAAGCATTCCTCTAAGTCATCCAAATGTTTATGCACCAACATGCTTTTGACAATCATGTCATCCACATACACCTCAATATTCCCTTGCCCAACCGATATCCTCAAGATATGGTTCATCATCCTCTGGTATGTGGCTCCGGATTGATGAGTAGAAAGTCATTTCTTATAGGCATATACCGAACGATGCGTAATGAACGCCGTCTTCTAGTATATCCTCTTCAGCACATGGAGATCCGGGTGATATCCAGAGAATGCATCCATAAAACTTAATAAAGCATACCGAAGTGGCATCAATGAGTTGATCGATGTGGGGCGGCGGGTAGAAATCCTTCTGGACGAGGCCTTGTTCGGATCGATATAATCGATCTGACTTCGCCATTTACCATTCTCGCTTCGGACCAAAGACCACATTTTCCATCCATCGCGGGTAGTCGATCTCAAAGATGAAGTCACCGCCAACGGTTTTGCAATCTTTTCATCTATGATTCGTTGGCGACGCCAGTGCAAAGATCCTCCTCTTCTGGCCAGTCTTGGTTTCTTTGACGGGTCTCATTTCCAATCGATGCTCGTGAATATCCTCGCCACTCCGGGCATATCCACGAGGTTCCCACGCGAAGATGTCAACATAAAGCACCTCGGGAGTTCCACGAGGTTCGTCTCAAGAGGTTCCGCGGAGACCGAACCTATTTTCACTGTTTTGTCCATCTTGCCCGGGATGAGCTCTATCTCCTCCGTTTCTTCAGCTAGCATGACCAACGGTTCGGAACTACTCTCGGTGAAGGGTTCGATCTCTATCGCCATGGTCTACTTCTGCTTCGATATCCCCACTCCAAGTAATCACAAAGATTTTCACGTAACACCTTCGGCGAGATCCAAACCTCCTTTCACCTCCCCAACCCCATGAGCCGTAGGAAATTTGATTTTGAAATGAGGTATTGATGTTACAGCTTGTAAAGCAATTAAAGTAGGCCTCCCCAAAATAGCATTATAAGCAGAATCTACATGCATAACATAAAATTTGCAAATAATTTTTACCTGTTGAGGGGTCGTTCCGAATATGACTGGTAGCTCAATGGTCCCAGCCACCTTAACTGGATCATTGCTGAAACCATAAAGAGGAGCCTCCTGCCCTATTTCCATCTTTCGTCCTTCCAGATTCATCCTTTGATAAGCGTGGGCGTACAGGATGTCTACAGAAGACCCATTATCTACCATCATCATCTTCATATCCACCGAACCTACTTGTGCAGTCAGTACCAACGATCCCTCGTGCGGTTCGATGACTTTCGAAGGATAATCTTCATCAGTAAAGGAGATTACTGTATTCGGATAAGATCTGTCGGTCTTGAGAAAGTACATACCGACACGTGATCGAATCCAAATAAGCTTGGCGCTTTTTTTCCAATGAGCTTGCCGAAATTACCCGGTGATGACATCTATCACATGCCTCATGCAGTCGTCCCGAGTAGCAATGTTCATTGAATCGGTTGAAATGCCGGGACAGTCCTCGATCCCCGCCGTTGATTAGTTCTGGCAGCCACATACTGAACTAAAGCCCCACCTTGTACCTTTCTCTCAATGAAGTCTTTTAAACTGGCACAATCATTCGTTTCATGACCCGAAGCTTGATGGTAATCACAATATTTGCGAGGATTCCCTTTTCCGGGCTTAATATTATCTCGAGGTGGCTCGAAGATAGGTTGATTTTTGATCTGATCCAAGATAACAGCCCTGTCTGCGTTGAGTGCCGTGTACGTCCTATTTACTCTCTGGGTTGGAGCGGACGAACGTCCTCCACCCTGCCTCCAATTATTGTATCTCTTCGACCCGCCTTCATTACGGTCCTTATTCCCTTCATTCTTCCTCTGGTCTCCATCGGTTTTGTCCCGATCTGTCTCCTTAAGCCGATCTGAAGATGGACGCTTGAGGCTACTCATGGCTTCCTCCACCACGATATAGCCTTTGGCTTTATCAAAGGCTTCGGCGAGACTCTTCGGGTGGTTAAACATAAGTTTTTTCCAACTTTTCCGATTTGACCAAATCCAACCCATTCTCAAAGCAGTCCACAAACATGAGATCGTTCAAATCATCACTTGGCCGATTGCTTTCTGGAACCGCTTCACATCTTGGCCTAAAGACTCATTAGAGGAATCATTAGAACTTGAGCCAATGAACCATTGGTTTTCCCTTCTTCATTGCTCCCAAAGCGAGCATGGAATTTATTGCATATATCTTCTCAAGATGAGATTGAATCGAGGTAAGGTCCCCATCCACCGTCGGGCATCCTTTTCGGCGTTGTGACAAAAAGTATGGCATTTAGCGAAGATCGCTAAAGTCATAATAATCCATGAGTCGGTCAAACGCCTGACTATGGTCATAAGGATCCCCCGATCCATCATAACTCTCGATATGGGGCAACTTCTTGATGGGATCAGCTTTCTCTTTAAGAATCTCCACGGAAAAAGGGGATGCCTTCTTTCCCAGAGTGTCTTTTCGTTTCACGCGCTTCCGCAAAATTCTTTCCGAAGCTCCTTCAATTCTTTAACCAGATACTCCACGCCTTTACGGTTGAGATGATGCCTCCTTCTCCCAGTGACCCTTTCTTCTGCTTGAAATAGAGATTCCATTCTTTCAATGAACCTTCAACTTTAGAGGGGCTTCTCCGACGTGAGTGTCTATATGGTGGGGTGCCTCGAGAGACTCTCGGGAGTATGTCCTCTCGATATGCTTCGCCTCTGAACTCGGGCGCTATGGTGAGAATATGCAACAACAATTGCTTTCTTTGTATGCTCTGGAGTGCGATCCCTGGATCTACCTCTTCTTTCGCTTCGTCCTTGTCCCCTAGAATCGACTGGGTGATATGTCCTCTTTGATCTCTGAGGAGTAGGGCTTCGAGACCTTCTTCTTTCCCTAGTTCGGCCCAGAGATTCTCGCCCTGAATGAGCAGGTTCCTTCCCACTCCGATGCCCTTGCTCTTCGGATTGGACATAACTGAGCTTTTCATCTCTCAACTCTGTTATCCGAGCCAACTGCTCAGCTATATCTTGACGCTGCTTCACCAGTACTTCCAGGGCTCTATCCGCTTCATCTGCCATCTTAGCCAACCGGGAGGCCTTTGCGTCCTGGTCATCTCGGTATCGAGTTCTAGGCGAGGTGTCTTCTACTCGTTTCCGACCATGGCTGCACCCGCTTCTCCGTCGGGAATACTAGCTACGTTTGGCTTTGCTTTACCGCTTTCTTGACTTAGAATCTTTAGGTGATCGTTTGGACGTTGTGCTAGCATGAACACTTATTGTTGGTCCCAAACGATCTTTGCGGACACTTCATGCGGTCTTGATTCACCGACAACCATCTACCATCCTTCCAGAATGTAGGTGTTCTACTCTTCCCATTAAAACCGAATAGAATAAAACACAATCTGTGATTGAAAATACTCGAGACACTGTAACCACGCCCTCCTTCCAAATACCAATGTTAACGCCAGATCTTTCTCCACGTCCCAATCACGAAAGACGTCCCCGATCCTCGCAGAGACGAGAAACACGACAAACACCACAAGCTTGACGATTTGATCACGGGGATAGATAGCTCAGGCGTGAGAGTAAGTATGTCTGTTCACAAGGTTAACTCAAGAGGATGATAAAATCTAGTGTAATGAGAGAGATTAGATTTCTTAGTTGTGTGTATGTGAATATATCAAAAACGTACCTCCTTATGAAGACTTACTCGCCAAGATATAATATCTTCGCCTGGATTACTGTGCCACCCACTACTATCTGACATATCCCCCTGATCTGATGGGTTCTGCCGACTGCATGGAGTCTATCCACTGCTTTTGGCCACTGTTTATACCGTCGGCCGGCTATAATTCCATCCACATTAATGCATGGCAGATATCTCGGTCAACTGTCATGCTATATCATCATTACAAGTCAAAATAATAGATATTAAATGATCCAATGGGTTAATCCAACGAACCGACCCAGTCTTATAGGATAAAGGTAACATGGTGACCAGACCCAACGACTTTCATGGCTCAATTATAAAAGTCCAATGGATTAAATTAATAAGTGAGTCCAATTTACCCGGCTCAAATAAGAGAAATATCATGACCCAACATAGAGTAATGCTAGGTAACAATACAATCTTGTTGGGTTTTGACTGGGTAAACTAGACAACTTCTGTCTGCTTAACAAGTATTTTCCTATATGATATTGGAATCGAAAATTTATGAGTTTGACCACAAAGCTGTTTACCAGATTGCAAGTGTTGGAGAAATTATATTCTGAGTTGGCATTTGATAACTTTGAAGCATTATACGTATTTATATACATGTTATGTTAGGGGGAGACTGAAATGAGTAATGCCCATCAGAACTAAAGTATAACAAAGGGATGAATCATATGAAATTATTAAAGGTCATGGTGCTTATTAACTTGGCAAAAATCCATACTTTTATGTAAACATTACCTTTTGTATTGAACTGGGATTATTCCTGAAAAATGGGCTGTGAAAGATCAAAGTTCTTCAAGGGAGGATTACACCATCCTCCTGCATTATTTGGAAGAGCACTATTTGGAGGGCAAAAGTTTGTTGCAGTGACTATAATCGATCCAGGGAGACCATTTGCAAAATGAGCAACTTGAATACGATACAAAAACACATTAACTACAACTTAAATTTAAAATAATACAATACAACAAGTATCATCCAAACACTCCTTTTTATAAATAAAAATATTTACCAAGAACATCAACTTTTTTATTTTCTCATTAAGATCAAAGGCTCAACTGTAGTGGCCTTTTGGTGAATACCGCAAAAAACAACCCCATTTCCTCAAGACTACAACTACTTAAAAAGGACTGCAGCCCGCCCTATTTGTCTTGTTAAGCTAAGGCAGCACATACAACAACATAAAGTACCAGAGGAGAAGAACTAGAACTAGAACTAGAACTAACAACAATGGCAAATTCTTTTGGTTTACACCTCACCATCTTCGCAGCTTTATTCGTTGCTGCTTTAATTATCTCATCATCGGCCACAGTTGCCGCTAGCAGCAACAACTGGATGCCGATGAAACCGGCCTGCATCGGCTCTATAGCCGAGTGCATGGCCGGCGGAGAATTCGACATGGATTCTGAGAGCAACCGGCGCATATTAGCAACCTCCAACTACATAAGCTATGAAGCGCTGCAGAGGAACAGTGTCCCTTGCTCTCAGAGGGGTGCATCCTACTATAACTGCAAGCAAGGTGCTGAAGCTAACCCTTACAACCGTGGCTGCAGCGCCATTACCCGTTGCCGGAGTTGATTCTCTCTCTATTTTCATTTCCATGTAAAATTGAAAATATGATGATTATGGTGATAATTTATGATACTGTTAAATGCATGATTGTGCTTCACTGAATAACAAAATGTGTCCTTTTGACTTCACAAATAGAACACAGGTGGTGAAAAATAAAGGGCATTTATCACTTCCATATATAGTTTCAATATGATTTTGGTAGTTAGATAACTCCATATGAACTGATATTTATTACTATGTGTTAATTCAATGATTTCATCCTACCCCACGCTCAGTTAACTTCTATTCTTGAGCTTTAATTTTCTTCATAGATCACAAGCAGGAAGAACTCAAGCTTAAAAGTAATTTGCAAAAAAAAAAAAAATCACTTTGAGGGAGTTTGGTTCAAAATTTATCCTACCCTTTTGTCCCAAAACAGAAGGAACCCTTTTGACCTGGTAAGAGAATAGATCTTCCCATATCTAGTAGAGATACTGGATACCCAGCAGGTTGTTGACCATGTCAAAGGAGAATAAAAGGCATGGGGAAGAACATAGATCACCAACTTCAACTTCTTGTTTCGAAAAAAGACGAGGCAACATGAATGCTACAACTCTTTCAATCACAGAAGCAAAACTGCATAGTTTAGGATAATCAAGAGCCGAAGAACATAAAGGTAGCAACACCCATCATTTAAGTCAATGACTCTATAAGCTCAAGATTATGTTTGACTAATACTGGAAACATCATCCTGATAATATACCAAGTTATCTATATCTCTCACTCTGTAAGCAAGAGAAAGGAAAAAAAAATTAGGTGATGATGGATAAATATTTACCCATCCAGAACACCAAATAGGAAAATCTGTATTTTTGGAAGGAAAAAAAACAGGTAGTAGGGTAACGTTATAACCACAGATTCTATACTAGAATTCTGTGCACATGACCTATCCCAGCTGCCATATGAACTGGAGAACTTAATATTAAGAATTAATTACATATTTGCAGCTACAACATAGTTATAGCACTGACAAGGGAGCAAATGAAATAACTCCAATTAGTGTTTCACTGATTCATTCATTGAATTCAAACAAGTGATGACAATATCCAAAGTAAATACACATGTAGAAGAATCTTAGCAAGATAAACATCTGGGAGGTACATCAATTCTGCTTACTCGCAGCAATATGTAACCCAAAAGGGAAAATGGCAAAAAGAAAATCTATGAAGAACCTTCCTCTGGCTTTGCTTCATCTACCTTTTTGGATGGTGGCAATGGTGATGGAGAGCCCTCTGCTCCCATTTCTGTTCTGAGGTCACTGATGCTCTGCTCCAATTCATTTATCCGGCCTCCCATTTCGTCGAGTACATTGCGGTTAAGGAAAATATTAAGATTAATGTCAATGTCAATCTCAATCTCAATATTAATCAAGGTTCAAAACCGAAATAAACACAATGATTCAAAACATTGCAAACAAGAGGATCAATACCAGGAGTTACAGTTTGTCATGGAACATAATATTCCAGCTCAGGGGGTCAAAAGCACTCTAGAAAGACCCATAAATGTTCAGGACTCGCATTCATAATGTATAATCGCAAGACTAGTGCTTTAGTTCAAGCATGTTACCACAGAACATATTGTGATCCAACTATTTCAATTAAGTTTGAGTAAAAGGATATTCTTTGAAACAATAGATTCAGACATTGTCTGAAACCTTTCTTGCTGCAAAACAGTATACTAATCAGTAACAGTCTTACCTCTAGAGAACAAATAATTCTATGCATTACAGTTACAGATCAAAACAGGGGAGAAAAAGATTGGAATACAACTCACCATCTGTTGAAGAAGGTTTTGTACCTGGAAAAACAAGGAAATTAATAAGTGAATATCTAGCCATTTACATGCACAGTTGATCACGTCAGTTGAAAAAGAATTCCTAAGCCCTGGCATACACTACTCCTATTTCATTCCTAATAACATAACATGATAATTGATACAGGGAAAGCTGTATTCCATCTCCAGCTGAGATGTGCATTGAAATGCATTTTGTTCAAGCAGATGATTACAATGCTAGGATAAGAGTATATGACCACAAAACATCCAATGTCTAAGTATACTCTAAAACCAGTAGACTATCATTATGGCACAGCTAAAAAGTAAGGGGGCATAGATTTTCAAATTCCTTAAAATAAGTAGGTAGATATCAAAAATAAACTCACAAAAACAGTCATATCAGCACTGCTTTGCTTCGGATCTTCTGAATCTTGTCCATCCTGTCAAGGAAAACAGTCAACCCCAGCCTGATATAAACTACGAATACAATCCGCATAATGAAGTAGGCGGTACAATTAAGTGATCCACTATCAGCTCAGGAAAGAGTCAAATAACCACTAAAACTATGTTTTCAACCCTTGTGTAACAAACTATCATTTCCAAGAACTTAAAACTTGCAACATAAGAGAATAAAAGGGAAATAAGCACAGTGATTCCGTGACACTAAATGGAGAGATGAGATGAAGAGTTCAATTCTCGCAACCGCTAGTCAAAATATGCTGTTCACATGACAAGAATTCCAAGGCATCCATACTCAGAAAGAAGTCATGTAAACGGAAACCAAGCACAAATTAATAAACTCAACAAAATTGCAGCAGCAATGGAGGACTGCAACTCAACAGGACAAAAAATCCAACTCCCAAGTCCTAAAATGACTATAGTGAACCCAAATTCACCAAAGTACAAAATATAGCCCCTTCATTGCCATTCTTTTCAAAACAATATTCTGTAATATAATTTTTAAAATTTACTCCCTAGATTCTAAATTAAATTCTAAACAAAATAATTGAATTTTCTTTATCTATATGAGTCTACCAAAAGTATTAAACTCTGTGACACGAACATTTTATTCAATCATGTCTCAACTCTCAAGAACAGTTCCTCAATAGTCAAATCCACAAGAGCAGTTCTTTAAAAATAATAATGCAGTAGCACACACTTCTTTAAGCTGACATTTCACCAGTTCAATCACGTATTTGTTCAAACAAATCACAAACAAGGGAGCCAATCAGCAAGTCTAAATAACACACTGTGAATATAAAGCCCTGAGTTTGTTGATTCAGAATCAACCACACTATTACACTAATACACTAATACATTATTCAAATCGTACTCTACCACTCTTTACAGTGGCACTAATTAATGAAACAACACATCATTTCAACACAATTAAGGACAATCTCAGCAAAACCCACACACACATACGCAGATAAACACAAGATCAACCACAACCTACAAGAATGGAAAGGGGTTTTGAACTGAATTTTAATTTTACATCAAAATGCTAAGGACTCGCTCAAAATCATAGCAAGTATACTGGCAGTAACAGCAACAAATAAACAAAAAAATCAAAATAATAAAAGTGCAACCAAATAGGTCGATGATCTGATGAAGCCAATCAAAGATATGGAGCACTGCATACCATTCTTTCACTTCGGTTCTCCGATTTGCTCTCTCTCTCTCTCCTCCGTCTACTGTAATTGCTAATACGGGATAGAGATAATCGTACTCCCTCTAAATCTCTCACTCACTCACCTTCTAATCTATTTGGTATAGTTACCAATTTGCCCATCCCAATCTTTTCGAAAATGTAACATGACCATTACTATGTTTTTTTTTTCTACATTTTATTAAGTAGGGATATTAAAATTTAAAAATAGGACATATCTTTTTAATTAAATAAAAATGTGACCCTTTTAACACACCAACAGAATTGTAGTAAGTGAATTAAAATCATTTATTTAAGAAATAAAGAAAAGTATGTTACATGACAAATACTTTATATATTTGGTTCATGTTAAATATAAGGATGAATTAATTTTTATTTTTTAGGGTTTTTTCTGTTTTTTTGGTACAACAGAGGCCTCAAAGAGAAATGACAATATTTATTAGTGCGTGACTGATTTAGTGTTTTTACTTTTTTAGAGTCTAAAAGCATCTAATAAGAATGTTGTTAGTTTAGACACAATTTATTTAAAATTAATTTTAATTAACTCATCAACAATTGTGTACGTTGAGTCTCATTTTATAATGATTTGATTTGTTAGGTATAAAATGCAAGAAATTGTTTTCAAGTAATGCTAAATTAGCCCACAATTTCATAAGAACGTGGAGTAAGAATGGTACTAATCATGGCTGGCTAGTTGTTACCAAAATAACACTACATTAACATGACCCATTCTTGAAAATTAATTGAGAATTAATAATCGCGTATATCTATATAATAAAATATAAATAATTTTAAATTTTCTGTTTATCTTAATAAATAATTTGAGTCATCTAAAATTTAAGATAAATTCTATCGTCTATAGTGTCGGAGGTACGAGTTGTTAGTATATATATATATATATGCGCTCATTACTGTAATGTTGGACCAAAACTAAATTAAAATGATGAAAAAGATAAAATTATTTGTTTTATACTCAATTAATTAACTTGTTATTTATTTAATCAAAGATATATAATTTGATGGAGACTATTTATTATTTTATCCCATCATAATATCATATTGTGTGGATCATGCACCGTGTATGCCACGCCAGGCCACCACGTGTTGCTTTTGCTGCCCATGCAACGTACTAAATCTCATGGATGCACTGCTGGCACTCCACGTGTACACTTATCATCCACTCTTCACCGCCTCCTTCTCCCACCTGTCACTCCTCCACCATACATATCCTACTTTCTCGATCTCATTCTCCCTCATTTCACCTCAAGTCCCCATGCACCCACCCTCCTCAAATTCTCTCTCTAAATTTCTCTCTCCAAAAACAAACCGTAAGTCATGGAGTCGTCACAAGAGCTCAAGCATAGAACAAGATCAGACGAACCACCCCAACTAGACAACAACAACATGAATACCAAAAGGCAGAAGAAAACAGCCATGGCCAAACGTGGCCTCCGTTCATTGGCCATTGCTTTGGCCATCCCCCTCTCTTTAACCCTAGCCACCATCTCCTTGTTCGGTGGAAGTCACAGCTATCGCACCGTATCAAAGCCCTTTTGGTTCCCCCCGTTATGGGTCCTACATTTGATGTGCTAGGCCTTCTCTGCCCTCATGGGCCTATCGGCCTGGCTCGTTTGGGCCGAAGGTGGGTTTCATCGAAAGCCCATAGCTGCCGCTATGTACATGGGCCAGCTGGGTCTGAGTTTGGCGTGGGATCCGATTTTGCTGTGGATAGGAGCGAGCCGGGTGGGGCTAGTGGTGTGTTTGGCGTTGCTAGGGTGTGTTGCAGCGTGCTATCCGGCTTTTAGGGAGGTGAATCCAATAGCGGGTGATTTAGTTAAGCCGTGTATAGCATGGGCTGGATTTCTAACTCTTGTAAATCTTAAACTTGTATATCTCTGATCTGAACCAACCAACCTCCGTCTCACTTTCCGTTTGTATGTTACTAGTGAGTGTTTAGAAGTTTGTTATTTTATTTATTTTCTTATGTTTAATTTTAATAATTACGCAACTTTTTCTTCTGCTAATAATTTTATTAATTAATCAAAAACAAAGGTTGAGCAAAATAATCTAATTTCTGGGCTTGCGAACCTGCAGGAGTCAAATTAAATATATACACAATAATCTTTGTGAATTAATGGCGGATTGATTTTTGCTTCAATTAATTGTATTCCAATACAATAACAACTCCCTCTGTCCGGACAAAGAAAGAGTGCCTTCATTTGAATCGACTAATTTTAAAATTGAATTTACGACATAAAATTGATTTATTATATTAAATAAAACATACTAATTAAATTTATTATATGGTAAAAATATTAAATTTAAAGTAATTTTTTTTATCATTTTATATAATATTATTATTTATATATTTTTTAAAATATGATAAATTTTGATTTGGAGTACTAGTTTTACTAACAGTTTTTATTCTAAATATAAAAATAGTTTAAATTTAGCGGTGGAGGTTCTAAAGTGCATATTGATAAGTTTTTGTTTCATTACATGTGGCCTGTGGTGTGTGGTGTGAAATTGTATTTAACTGCGTATATAGAGTTTATATACGAGAAACTAGTAAAGTTAATTTTGCCTAAAAATTAAGAGTGTATAAATAAATACCTTACATTATTAACTTTAATTTTTTCAATCTAATTAAATTTGTTCAATTGAATATGTCACCTAATAAATAAATTATAAATTGATGATGTGGCTCCGTTAATTAGATTAATCAATGTATACTTGTAATTAAAATTTATACATAAATTATTGATATTTTTTTATTTTGATGATCGATTTTAATTTTTTTAATATGGTGATTAAATTATCAATTTTTTCTATTTTGATTCAATTGAAGTTGTCACGTCATAAATTGATGACGTGACATTAACACTTAGGATATAACTGTTGTGTTAAAACAATACTCATTTTATAATTAGTTTAAATTATTTTATAAAAACTAATAGGTATAACTGTAATAGAAAAAACTAAAAATAATTTAAATTTTAAACATCTATTTAAGAGGGATTTTTTATTCTAAAAAAAATAACAAAGTAATAATTATGAAAAAGAATACTTATCACTACCATTAACGTCTAAATTTCCAAATAAACCAAAAGGAAAAAAATATATGTAACTAGATACTATCTTACTTGCAACTATCATTAATAATTTATTTTTATAAAATAAAAATAGTATTAAATTATTATAATATAATTTACAACACATACTCACTTTTCATGTACTTGAGTAAATCGATCATTAAATGTCAATAGTTGAAGGTAATAATTTATATTGAAATTTAATTTTTAATTAGTCTGATCATTAATTTATAACGTGATAAATTCAATTGAACAAAAGTAAAAAAATTGATAATTAGATGACCTAAGTGAAAACAGTTTAATAGTTTATGATAATTATTTATATTTAAGCCCAACAAAAATACGCTACAGCAGTAGTCCTCTCTGGAATATTGTGCCACCTGAGCCCATAGAATTTGGCGCCTATGCATGAATTAAGCTTTTGATTAGCCGCCAATATTTGGACACGTACTATCGACCCACTACATGGAGGAATGGAGCCCAAGCTGCGAAGTGAACTCGTGATTCTGCCACACAATCATGAATCAACATAACACTATAATTTATATATATATATATAAAGATTTCATTCACAGCAATCGATTATTAAGAAAGCGATTTATTTTATCCAATTAAATTAAATTGTACAGAACCCTTATCAAATTTATTTATTTTTGATAAGCCGCTACAACCTCTGTAGCGGCCGGACCAAAAATAGATTACTCCCAACAATCAATTCTTTGTGGATGGAATTCCATATATATATATATATATATATATATATATATATATATATATATATATATATATGATTCGAATCTTAAGCTCATCTCTTATTCAATTCACCGAACTCACTCCCTTTTAGCGACGGACTGAAATTTACGGTTTGATTATACAATTGTAAATGTCGCTCTATGACGAAACAACATATATAAGCGTCTTAAACGATATGAAACATTTGTAAGACCCCAAATTTTTTTATAAATAAAATAGAATTTCCTTTATTTATTATTTTGAAATAGTAAGGGTTGATTTGATTAATGTGGTTAGTTATGGGTAAAATCATAAATTTTACAAAATAAGCAAGTGGTTATAAAATATTCATTATTATCGGGGAATATTCGTTTGGTCGTGGAATATTAAATCTTTGTCGGGAATATTAAATGCGACGACAGCGATCATGTGAACCATGTGGGCCCCATAACTTGAAAAAGCGATTGGAGGAAGAAAGCGACAAATATAAGTTGTTTAAAAATAACGGTGTAGTTATTCTTTATTAACAATTGTTGGGTTACTGTTGGTTAAAATCTGATGTCTGGCGTGGTTGCACGATGGCACTTGCAGTATTACATGCGGTGTTGTTGAATTATTGATTCTTACGTAAAGAAGGCCTACTCAATAATTGTTTCATTTATTCTTGTTCATTATTTTATTTTATTGATTCAATAATTGTTTGCGTTGATATTTATATTATTATTGTTTCATAATTGTCCTTTGCCATGATATTTTCTATTATTAAATCAATAATTCATATTATTTGAATAATATTATCGATAACATTATTGGCAATGTCTAGAAAGTTACATACAGGAGAGGTTTGGTCACCTAATTAATTGCCAGAGTAAGGAAAAATCCTTATTGGAAAGCCCTCTTTCTTGAAACTGCACAGTTGTTAGTAATGTGATTCTATAATATTATTTGTGAATAATTAATTATTGATTTATATGATGAGAAAAATATTGATTTTATGAGGATATAGATGGAGAAAATTTTTTAATGTAACAATTGTTGAAAATTAATATTTTATCTTTTACGATAAAATAATTCATTTAAATATATTATTTTAATAATATATTAATGGTGATATTTTTACAATAAATTCATGGTTTATAAATAGATGAGGTGGAAGAGAGAAGATAGAATTGGAATTACTTAATAATTGTAAATATTTTAATATATATATATATATATATATATATATATATATATATATATATACGTATGTGTGTGTGTGTGGAAGAAGTGGTGGGGGTAAGAGAAGAAAGTGGGGGAAGAGAGAGAGTTAATGGAGAATTATGGGAAAGAAAGAAAGAGAAAGGGAAGAGAAGGAAATTAAAAAAATTATCCGTTTGTGGATTTTGGATATTTTCGGTCTGAAATTTGGAAAAACTTCCTTCTGCAAAGTTGTAGATAATTGAATTTCCTATCGAAAGTGGTGAGTTTCGAATTTTTCTGATAACCGGGCTATTTTCTATGAATTGTTGAAGTTTCGGAAAATAAAATAATTTTTATTAAATTTATGGGGTGGGACCCACTTGTGTTTTAACACATGTGGGCTGCTGAGTTTTCTTGTTCCAAGTTAGTGGTTGATCAGTTGGTGGAGGAGGCGTAGGAGAATAAAAATAAATAATAATAATTTATTATTTTAGTCTCCTTTGGCGTTCTAGCATTTTCCTATAAATAGAGGGCTAAGTTAGAATTGAAAATCACACCAGAAACAAAGTTTTCTCTCTTTTTCTCTCTATATTATCGAGCGTATTCTTGTGAGTATACTTTGAGTGTTCTTTATCTACGTGCAAGTTTCACAAGACTATATCTGAAATTCGATCGAGGAATACGGTTATTTTGAGGTAAGGGATGTTATTTCTTTCGCAAAATGATATTATTTTCTTCAATATCATTATGCCAAAATCTTTGTTGAACTTTTTATCAAATTTGGAACTTTTTCATGTATGGGTTCTTATTCATGAGTTCTTATTCACGAGTTATTATTCATGAGATTCTATTCACGAGTTCTTATTCATGAGATTCTTATTCACGAAGCGTGAAGATGTTTTTTAGTGAAATTTCTATCTTTTTGTGTTTGAGTTACTATTCACGTATCGACACTTTATTCACGATATCTGACTTATTTACAAATCTGAAGACTATTCACCTAAAATGAAAATTTTCTTTTTGTCCAAGATGTCTATTTTTATTTCTTATCTTTGATTGGATCCATGTTTTGATCGTTATTTTTGAGTTACGCTTCAAAATCGTTTATTATGAAGTATTATTGATCTTGGATAAACCGTTGTTATGCGAATCCTAATATTTGTCCTTACATATCAATTGGATTAGATTCTTAAAATGTTTTCATCATCCTCGATCCTTAATGGTGATATTTGATGAATATCTTTGGCACATGGTGCAAAGATGAATGATTAAATGATGAATCTCTTTGGCCCGTAGTCTGCAAGATGAGCAGTGTTGAGATGAACATGACCAACCTGGTGATACAAATGAATATCTTTGGCACAGTAGTGCAAAATGATTAAAGATGTATATTGATTGTTGTTATAGGGATGAAATATTGATGATGGACTTTTAAATCTTAGAAGGCAATAGAATTCATTCTCTACGTGACTCTTACAATGGATTCTTTATTTCCATTGCATTTGTTGATCTAAAACTTGTTGTCTATTGTATTACATTAGATTTTTCCTGTTGAAGACTAACGATAATTTGTTGTATATTATCTTAGTCATAATATTCTTCTTTGGGCTAGTTGAGCTCACCCTTTTCCTTTTTGTTCCATTTTTCTTCTCGAGGAGGTGAGAACATGCGAGGATCGAGTCGGGGTATGGAGTGATGGTTCTAGAAAGAGTTGTTTAGTAGTCTCTCACCATTTTTGTAAAATAATGTATCAATAAATGTGATGAGGATTTATTTGAGTATAGATATTGTCTGTAAGATAATATTTGTATTCAAACTCACGATTTCTTGTTGTAATAATAAAGTTGTAGTTATTTCTGTACCATGTATTTGGCGACTCAGAATGGGTTGGGTGGAATGGACCTATTTTGGGGGCGTCACAGTTGGTATCAGAGCTTAGGGATATGATCTCTGGCGGAGATCGGGGAATAGAACTAGGAGGAGAGGCGAGTAAATCCTTCATTGCAGTGTCCTACCTAAGCTTATTTGTTGGTCGAGTCATAATATAGGGATATTATGTGACATGTTAATTTGTTTAATTAACCCTTGTTTTATGATGATGTTTGAGAATGTCGATGAGAATATTAACGATGGAGTAAATGAGACCGTGCGATGCGAGACCTTTGTCTTCACCAACGAGAGAGAACGTCTGACAGTGGCAATGTTCCTCCCGTGAAACAACGCCAATTTGAAAGCGAGATGATGAACGACGGGATGTTTAGAAGCTTTTTGCGATTCATGCAAAATCGAATGAGGAGACTCGTGTACAAAATATACTGGTGGAAATGATAATGTAACGCGGCAGCGGTTATCACGGCCAAACAATTCAAAGAGTTGGGACCACCAGATTTCCATGGAAAGCGGATCCGATCAAGGCGTAAAGCGTGGGTCAAGCAAATTACCAAGATATTTGATGTCTTGGGATGCGGAGAACGAAGGTTCCATTCGCCACCTTTATGTTTAAGTGGTGAAGCGATTCTTGGTGGGAATCATGAAGCGTACTGACCAGATGCACTCAACATGTCTTGGGAAAGATTTGAGAAGCTGTTCAATGACAAGTACTTCCCGAAAGTATTAAATCGTATGAAGGAAGTGGAGTTTATTAGACTCGGAGCGAGTAACATGACGGTGTCTCAATCTGAGGCAAAGTTCTCGAGTTGTCGGTTTCACCTCATTTGGTGGAAAATGAGGAGCGATGACGCGTATGTTTAGGGGGTCTAAAACTCAAAATTCGTCGATACCTCATTTCTCATAATTTTCTCTATATTGAAGTTGTAAACAGGGCTCAATTATTAGAAGCGAGATAGTGAGTATACTCAACCGGGGACCACAACTGTAGTAGTCATCGAGCGATGATAACGGCGAGGAGGAAAGAATACTGGACAAAGCGGTAACCACTCTGGTGGTAATCGTGGCCATGAAAATAGAAAAAGCGAGTCGGGAGGAGATTTTAAAGAGGAGATTCAACAACGACCATGTGAAGACATCGGCGAGCAGAGAAGAATCGGTTCCAGGGGAGGAGAAAGACCACCGATTAGTATGTTACAAATGCGGGAAGGAGGGACATATCATTAAAATCGTCCCAACATTCCAAGGTATATTATAATTGTGGAAAGGAAGGCCACATCGCTCGAGATTGTCTTATAAGCGAAACCAAGTTTAAGCGGAAGTGGTGATTCAAAGTACATCCGGATAAGTCAAAATCGGCGGTTCTTGGAAGAAGCGTTTGTCGTGACCAATTCAAAATCGAGAGAACCCGAACGAAGTTAAGACGAGTTAGTTAATTATAAATTCTTGCGAAGTTTATACCTTACTGAATCTGGGTTCTACCCATTCTTTTATCTCTCTTGCTTTGCGCTCAACGTTTGAACTTGACTCACGGAGAAATTAGACTTTGACTTATTATTGGAGACTTCGTTAGGAGAAACTTTCATTACATCCGTTATTTAGAAATCTTGCTTGATTCAGTTGGCACCATCACATTACCCGGTGACCTTATTTCTTTAAAGATACTTGTTTGTGATGTGATTTTAGGGATTGATTGGTTAACTACTCATCATGCCAAATTGATTGCTTTTATAAGGTTGTTAGTTTTCATATTCTAAGCAAACTGTTATTCAATTCAAGCAACCAAACCATTGAAGTCAAACATTTTTCATATCAAACCACAAAGCTATTTGTTTATTGAAAAGCGAATGTCAAGCTTTTCTTAGCCATGTTATGGACTTGAACAATAATCGTCGATTTGAATGATATTTTTGTTGTTAGTGAATTTCTGACGTATTTCTGAGGAATTTCTTGGCTTACTCCCAAAGTGTGATATTGAATTTTGTATCGACTTTGAACCCATACAAAACCCATTTCTAAAATCTCATATCGAATGGCTCTATTGAACTTGAGGAGTAAAAACCCAACTATAGAAGTTGATACAGAGCCTCTATCTTATGACTTCCTTTGTGGAATGCACAGAAGCCGACTCTCCGTGGGGGGCGCCATATTCGTCAGCGGTAGTAAAGCGATAGGTCTTATTGTAACATCTTATCCAAGGTTGGGATATGAGTCACGATTGAGAACAACCTAAGTCGGTAATCGAAATCGTAGCTTTCTAGGCTTAGTTGGTTATTATCGGAGATTCGTTGAAGGATATTCTCGAATCGCTATTCCATTAACGCAGCTGACTCGTAGAGATACAAAATTCGAATGGAGCACGGAATGTGGGAAGAGCTTCGAAGAACTTAAGAAGAGACTCATTTCAGCACATGTTCTGACCATGCCATCTTGGAAAAACGAATGTGGTAGCTGACGTGTTGAGTAGAAGATCGTATATAAGTACGAGTACGATATTGTCAAAGACTCATTTCGTATAACTTAAAAATATTAGAGATGGAGATGAAAACTCTAGGTACCCATTGATGATATCTGAGTATAATCGACTTTTATCGATAAAGTTAAAGTTGTTCGAAGCTACACACGGAGTGATGAATATGAAGAAGGAGGTGCAAGAAGTTGTTATTCCAAAAGCGAGAATTGGCGATGTGAGAAAGCTCAAACCTTCGATTTATTGGTTTATTTGAAATCTTCGATCGAGTAGGAATCGTGGCCTATAGACTCATTTTACCGCCAAGTATGGCGTGTTCATAACGCTTTTTCACGTGTCGATGTTACGTAAATATGTGGATGACCGAACCACATTATTGAGTTAGAACCAGACGAGAGATAATAGAAGACTTAACATATACGAGGAGTACTTGTCAAGATCTTGGATAGGAAAAGAACATGTCCTATGTCTGAGGTTATACCACAAGTTAAAGTTTTGTGGAGAAACCATCTTATTGAAGAAATGACACGAGTTGGAAATGGAAATAAAAGCGAGGTATCCTCAACTTTTCGAAACACCAGGTACGTACGTCAATTTCGAGGACGAAATTTCATAAGGAGGGGGGGTTGTAAGACCCCAAATTTTTTTTATAAATAAAATGGAATTTCCTTTATTTATTATTTTGAAATAGTAAGGGTTGATTTGATTAATGTGGTTAGTTATGTGTAAAATGCGCAAATTTTATAAAATAAGCAAAGTGGTTATAAAATATTCATTATTATCGGGGAATATTCGTTTGGTCGTGGAATATTCGTCTTTGTCGGGGAATATTAAATGCGGCGAAGCGCTTGACCAAATATGGGCCCCATGTGAAAAAGCGATTGGAGGAAAAAAATGACAAATATAAGTTGTTTAAAAATAACAATTGTAGTTATTCTTTATTAACAATGTTGGGTTACACAGTGGTTAAAATCTGATGTCTGGCGGTTGTTGCGATAGCACCACGGTATTGCAGTGTTGTTGAATTATTGATTCTTACGTAAGAAGGCCTTTACTCAATAATTATTACAAGATAATTACTTGTTCATTATTTTATTTTATTGATTCAATAATTGCTTGCGTTGATATTTATATTATTATTGTTTCAATAATTGTCATTGCACAAGATTTTCCATTATTAAATCAATAATTCATATTATTTGAATAATATTATCGAGATAACATTATTGGCGATGTCTGAAAGTTACGTATAAGGAGAGGTTTGGTCACCTAATTGCTTGGCCAGTAAGGAGAAATCCTTATTGGAAAGCCCCATCTTTCACGAGAATCGCCTGGTTGTTAGTAATGTGATTCTATAATATTATTTGTGAATAATTAATTATTGATTTATATGATGAGGAAAATATTGATTTTATGAGGATATAGATGGAAAAAATATTTTAATGTAACAATTGTTGAAAATTAATATTTTATCTTTTTCCGATAAAATAATTCATTTAAATATATTATTTTAATAATATATTAATGGTGATATTTTTACAATAAATTCATGGTTTATAAATAGATGAGGTGGAAGAGAAAGATAAAATTGGAATTACTTAATAATTGTAAATATTTTAATATATATATATATATATATGCGTATATGTGTGTGTGTGTGTGTGGGAAGAAGTGGTGGGGTAAGAGAAGAAAGTGGGGGAAGAGAGAGAGTTAGTGGAGAATTATGGGAAAAGAAGAAAGAGAAAGGGAAGAGAAGGAAATTAAAAAAATTATCCGTTTGTGGATTTTGGATATTTTCGGTCTGGAATTTGGAAAAACTTCCTTCTGTAAAGTTGTAGATAATTGAATTTGCTATAAAAAATCGCGTGTTTCGAATTTTTCTGATAACCGGGCTATTTTCTATGAATTGTTGAAGTTTCGGAAAATAAAATAATTTTTATTAAATTTATGGGGTGGGACCCACTTGTGTTTTAACACATGTGAAATTTCTTTGAAATTCTTGTTCCAAGTTGGTGGTTGATCAGTTGGTGGAGGAGGCGTAGGAGAATAAAAATAAATAATAATAATTTATTATTTTAGTCTCCTTTGGCGTTCTAACATTTTCCTATAAATAGAGGGTTAAGTTAGAATTGAAAATCACACCAGAAACAAAGTTTTCTCTCTTTCTTTCTCTATATTATCGAGTGTATTCTTGTGAGTATACTTTGAGTGTTGCTATATCGGTGCAAGTTTACATCGAGACTTATCTCAAAATTTAGTCGGAAATACGGTTATTTTGAGGTAAGGATGTTATTTCTTTCATAAATGATATTATTTTCTTCAATATCATTATGCCAAAATCTTTGTTGAACTTTTTATCAAATTTGGAACTTTTTCATGTTTCTGTTTCTTATTCATGAGTTTATTCACGATTTACTATTCATGAGTTACTATTCACGAGTTCTTATTCATGAGTTCTTATTCACGGCGTGAAGAAGATGTTTTTTGTGAAATTTCTATCTTTTTGTGTGGGGTTACTATTCACGATATCGTGACTATTCACAAATCTGACGGTGACTCTTCAACTCAAAAAATAAAATTTTTCTTTTGTCCAAGATGTCTATTTGATTCTTATCTTTGATTGGATCCATGTTTTGATCGTTATTTTGAGTTCTGCTTGAAGATCGTTTATTATGAAGTATTATTGATCTTGGATAAACCGTTGTCTGAATCCCTAATATTTGTCCTTCTATATCATTTGGATTAGTTCTTAAAATGTTTTCATCATCCTCGGTCCTTAATGGTGATATTGATGAATATCTTTGGCTCGTAGTGCAAAGATGAATGATTAAATGATGAATCTCTTTGGCCCGTGTAGCAGTAATGCAAAGATGAGCAGTGTTGAGATGAACATGACCAATTGGTGATACAAATGAATATCTTTGGCTGTGAGTGCAAAAGATGATTAAAGATGTATATTGATTGTTATTTACGAGGATGAAATATTGATGATGGACTTTTAAATCTTAGAAGACGGTGAGAATTCATTCTCTACGTGACTTTTCTAATGGATTCTTTGTTTCCATTGCATTTGTTGATCTAAAACTTGTTGTCTATTGTATTCTATTAGATTTTTCCTGTTGAAGACTAACGATAATTTGTTGTATATTATCTTAGTCATAATATTCTTCTTGGGCTAGTTGAGCTCACCCTTTTTCTTTTTGTTCCATTTTTCTTCTCAGGAGGTGAGAACATAGCAGGATCGAGTCGGGGTATGGAGTGATGGTTCTAGAAAGAGTTGTTTAGTAGTCCTCACCATTTTTGTAAAATAATGTATCAATAAATGTGATGAAGATTTATTTGAGTATAGATATTGTCTAGAAGATAATATTTGTATTCAAACTCACAGTTTTACTGTTGTAATAATAAAGTTGTAGTTATTTCTGTACCATGTATTTGGCGACTCAGAATGGGTTGGGTGGAATAAACCTATTTTGGGGGCGTCACAACGACGGTTGTATGACCGAACCGTCGTCAGGTTCGTCGCTAAAGATAGATGAGTTCGAGTGAGTTGGATAAGGGGTGAGTTTAATATCTGGACCGTATATATATATATATATGTACATTTATTGTCATATTTAAAGACTAGTATAAATAAATAATATTAAAAATATGTATTATAAAGGTTGAAATGAAAGGGGACAAAATTAAATTATTTTAACTTGTGTGCCTTTAGATATACTAGTAATCTATTAAAGAATCTAAAACCTCATTCAAATTCTGAGTTGAAAAAACTATTGAAAATATTTCTTATTCTTAGTCGGGAAATTTAAGTAATCAATTGTTATTTATTACAATTAACATGCAATCAAGGTAAGACAGACAATCATGCATCTTACGCTTAGAAGTTTAATACAAACTTAGACATACCAAAATAAATGAAGATTTCTTATCATTAAATTATCACTAGGTCTCTCCCATTTTAATACACATCAAAATTACATATATGTACTTGCACAAATTAGGGGTCTATTAAAAACTTAAGTCAGCAAAAATCAACCCACTTTATTAAAATTTATTGCTAACAACTAATTTTTTTTTCAATATAATCAAATAAATGAAGATAGTCGCTCAAAGTACAACTTGATTAAATGAAAAAGGAAATTAATATTTTCATTTATATTTTTTTATTTATATATTATGCTCTCTCAAATGAACATCAAGTCGTTTATGAGATTTTGGTGGCCTAGGACGAAAAATAAAAACGAGGCCCTTTTTAAAATATTATTTTCACACACAAAAAAAGAGAGTAAAAATGAATAAATAAAAAGTACAATTTGTATCCAAAAATATATATTTTCAGAGCTTAAAATATAATAGTTCGACTATAATAAAATATATTATGAGAATTTCGACTACAACAAAATATATAAGAATTTCGACTACAACAAAATATATAAGAAGTTCGACTAAATAGTTTAATTACAACAAAATATATGAGAATACATTCATTGAAAGACACTTCTTATAGGATTCTTAGAAGCATAATCTTCAATTAAATGTTCAAAATCAAGTTTTTCCAGCATATTATTCTTGATGCACATGGTTGGGAATCAATTTAACCTTTCTTGTGTCATAGTTGACCGTAAGTAATTTTTTAACAATTTTAACTTTGATTTTTTTTTCAGCACATGTCGCTGTCACATGAATAGTTAGTAATACCAGGGATGTTCATCGATAAAAAATCTACTAATCGACCGAATCAATACCGATAAGAGCTAATTTCATGAATCCGACACTGGTCTTAAGTTGAATCCAGAGATTGAATCCCATTTTGCACGATCTTAGGTTCGATCTGGATTTTTATCAAAAATTAATATAACTATTATTTTATTATTATTAATAATAATAAAAATTAAACTCGAGATATACCTTATCTTCGATTCGATAAAATCGAACCATAAAAAACGTCTTGATAGAAACCAAAGATATACCGATTTTTTTGTATCGAATCGGACCGGTTTTTTTTATACCGAACCAACCGATTCGGTCCGGTCCGAAAAATTGAAAAACAAAAAAAAACGGTTGTTTTGAACACCCCTAAGTAATACCCTATAAAAAATTAAAACATTAGGAAAACAATCCAAAACTTTTACAAACTTTATAAAATTTTAATGACAAACTTTATTTCTCTTGGCAAAGTCACACACATAAATATATATATACTGTATATAAAAAAAAATTAAGTCCTCAAATCGGATGCCCAGAATGATCGACACTTTCGTCCGTGCTCAAAAAAGACCGTGATAAATAGAGTGAATTTCACATTCACCTGAGAAAAAAACATATAAGAAATATTAATGTAAAAATAATGTTCCCGATTAAAATAGTGAATACTCATAATTTAATTTATTTATGACGGTTGAACTGAAAACACCATCACGTGATATATAAAGATCTTTTTCAAACTCGGACCAGATCGGATCACGGTTGAATCGGAAAAAAATCGAACCTTGCTTCACTCAATTCGGTCTGGTTTGGACCACTAAACCACTTTTGCTCAAAATCGTTCGAATCGGTTGAGCCGTGGTTGAATCGGTTGACCTAGTGAACTAATGAATTAGGCTTCTCCTTAAAGATTAAAAAAAATTATTACGGATTTTATTTTATTTTAGTAATTTAGTTGAGACTTTGTTTGGTATTTTACATATTTTTGCATTCATTTAATCAAACACTTGAACTTGTGGTTGAATTTGAATTTAAATGTATCTTAGAGATGTTTAGTTTTTTTTTTTGTAGATAAATTGATTAATTTTACATATTTACTAAATATTATATACAATATATAATAATAATTAATATAATTAATTATTTATTATTTATTACATATTAATGATGTCATTTAGGTCAATAATTCATTCCGATCATTTGGTTGAACCAAATGAACCATCCATCCGGTAACTTTTTCAGTTCGATGATCGGTCCGATTTTAAAAACCTTAGGGGCGAGGGACCGTTTTGATCTAGATATTTCATGATTTTCATCGACTTCTCCGCACAAGATCCCCGACCCACTTAATAAAACGGGGAGTTCGTTTGAGGTGAACTACTAGTTATTTCTCTTTCTCGAAGCCTGTTTCCCCTCTGTTAATTCCAGAATAAAATGGCGGAATCAGAAGCAACAGAACCCCTGGAAACGGTAACCAGTAACCACATCTTCTTTAGCCTATATATATATATATTGTGAATTTGTGATTGTGATGGATCTAAAATTTATTATTTTATCTTTGATTTTTTCCCGTTGATTCTTAGTCTTCTTTGCGTTTCAAATTTCAAGGTTCAAGTGAAGAAACTCAAGTATCTAGATTTCGTACGAGTAGCCGTGGTACACGTCGTCTTTCGCCTCTCAGCCGTCTACGAATACGCCAAAGATAACTCCGGCCCGTTAAAATCCGGTGTTCAGACCGTCGAAGTCACCGTCAGAACCGTTATCGGACCGGTTTACGATAAGTTTCACGGCGTTCCGGTCGACCTCCTCTACTTCGTGGATCGCAAGGTATGATCGTTATGCTGGCGCTTATTATCATTCCATGTGCGTAGTTCACGTCTAGTGGCGAAGTATGCTATAAATGTGGGGTCAATTGAACCCACTCAATTTTTGAAATAATTTAAAAAATTTTTTTTATCTTACTCAATTTTTGACCCCTATTTAATTTTTGATTCCACTCAATTTTATTTTTTTAATTAGATATACCCAAGCGGCCAAGACTCAGTCCGAAATCTCATACATCAATATTTGTTCATTTATTTAGCACAAAATAGAGAGAAAATGGGCTAAGCCAAATCGCAAAAGACAAAGTCTTTTGTTAGTATTATTAAATTAAATATTTAGATGCATTTATTTAACCCATAAGTATAAAATATTAAAAAAAATTGTCCGAACCCCGCCAAAAAATTTATAACTTACTGCTATTGTTCGCCACTGTTCACGTCCGATCTGATCAAATCAAATGTTGACGTGACCTGCAGGTTGACGAATTTATAACTGATGTGGATGGCCACGTGCCATTGCTAATTAAGCAGGCTTCCATCCAAGCGCGAACCGTGGCTTCCGAAGTTCAGCGAGCCGGGGTGGTGAACACTGCGAGAAATATCGCAAAGAAAGTGTATACAAAGTACGAGCCGACAGCGAAAGAGTATTACTCCAAGTACGAGCCGTTAGCCGAGCAGTGCGCTGTACTGGCTTGGAGGTCGCTTAACCGGCTTCCTCTGGTTCCTCATCATGTGGCTCATATTTTGGTCCCAACGGCTGTTCACTGGTCTGAGAAATATAATCAAGCCGTGGTTTATTCGGCGGAAGAAGGATATATGGTGGCGTATTATATGCCGTTGATTCCCGTAGAGAGAATTGCTAAGGTTTTTGCGGGAGCAGAAAATGGACCTACGTCTGATTCGATTAATGTGGAATCTGATGTGGTGGTCCAATCCCAATCATGAGATTGAGTATTTGTGGAGTATAATATAGTCCGTCTTATTATTACTTGTACGTCTCTAGTGTGGAATACTGAAAAATAAAGAAAAACAATGTTATGTTAAGCGTGTTCGTTGTTGATGATATGTATAATAAGAAAGTGGTTAGTATAAAATTTATTTTAAGAATAAATTAAGTAATTTCTTCTGTGCAATGTAAATTTCTAATCTTTGTTACTGGATCATGTTTTCTATCAAGGCGGTAATGCTTTTTTTTTTTTAACTTAGTAGGATTCGGTTTTCCTACTCTAAAATAAGAATTTAATTTTAAATATTGATTTTTTTTAATAACTAAATGTTGATGCAAGTTACTAATACTCCTGTTGTTTTACGTAATCATACTTATTTTAAGAAAATAATTGTTAAATTCACAACACAAAATATTATTTTTACAACAAAAGATCGCTTATAGACCTTATAATGCGGCCGGTTTTCACCGTCGCCATACATACATATCTGTTGACACTTTTATTGTAAAAATAATAAAAGTGTTATAGATTTTAAATAAAGCAATAGTTTCAAGTTTGTCATCACAATTTTATCATTGTCATATAAAAAATCAAAATAAGAGTATTTTTTCGGGAATAAATTTTTAATGAAATATAGATTTAATTTTTAATAATGTTTATACTTTTTCAAAAAGATTTGTTCCTCCAATTAGTTATGACTATTGCTTATCCAAATAAGGGAATGAATCCTCTTCAAATTTTAAGTAGTCTTGTTATTTTAAGGCATATTAATGGGTCCCCATTTTCCTTTGATAATTTGTTAGCCCGTAGTATCTGATATACCTGCCTGCCTGCCTTTTTGTTCAAATTCGCATTGGTTGAATTAGTGGTTCATGTTTTAGTATGCTGTTACCGACTCGGTGGGCCAAAAGTGGCTTTTCAGGAGACTTTGCAGTTACGTAAGTTGGGTGTAGGAATGTTAATTAGGCCTGTCAATTGCGAAATTTTATCATTCAACCTATTAAAAAATATTAGACTATCTATATTAATTATTATATATATATATATATATATATATATACAGAAATGATTAAGTAAGGGATCCCTTACTTTCTTAAAATGAGGACTTTTTTTTTTTTTTTGCTTTTTTTTAAAACAACTAAAAAAAAAGTTTAATATTTTATGGAACTGAAATTTTTCCATAATACAATATTTTGGGCGTGTTTTGAATACCTATACCAAAAAGTGGTGAGTACAGATGCTGCATCGTATACATACATATTTTGTTATACGTGCTCAAATCACACCCAAAACATTATATTATGGAAAAAAATCGATTCCATATTAAATAAACTTTTTAGTTGTTTTAAAAACAAAAACAAAAAAAGCAACAAAAAAAAAAGTCCTCATTTTAAGAAAAGTAAAGAATCCCTTACCACGATCCCACATATATATATATATATATATATATATATATATATATATATACACTATCAATTTATATTTACATCTAAGTATCTATAACTAAAAATAAAGTACCCTGTTTTTTTAAATAGTCACTTCTATCAATTTCATAGCAAAATTTAGATTGACATGAAATAATAAATAATATAGTATTTAAAAAGTAGCTTATTAGTGTTAATTTAAACTTTAATTTTGTTAGTATAAAGAATGATGCATGTCAAACATTTCAAGTAAGTTACTTTAAATTATACTATTTTCGTTCCAAAATTAGAGATGTAATTTGACTTGTGAAATCTAGACACTGCAAAGCAGGCCCCAAAGTCCGCCAGACCAAGTCAGTCATTGTTTGTCAAAAAGCGAGCGTTAGTAGCATTTTTGGCCCACAAAATCCGGGTCTTTTGGCGGCTACCATGAAGTTTCAGAGGCTCAAAAAATGCCAAAAAATAGGCATAAATCACCTTCTACTCGGTTGACTACCTGTCCCCATGTGAGCCCATGGACTATGGGCTTACTTTTTGGCGTAGTAAAATTGAGACCTTTTTGGCGATCACACCCCTGCTTGCTGTTGCCACTTTCTACACCGAGATCCAACGATTTACATATTAAATTTTAGATTAGTGTGAATTTATTTAATTTTAGTTGATAAAATTATTATAATTGTATATTATATAACAAAAATAATTAATCACAAAATTTATTTTATTCTCAATTTTTATGAGTCATGTCAATTTTAAAATTTAATATGTTATCGTTTGACCTTGAAAATAAAATTATATTCCTAATTTTATAACGAATAGATTATTCTTTTTAGTCTAGGAGACAATCTTAATTTATCTAATAAAATACAAATAATTTTGAATTTTCTGCTCATTCAATAAATTATTTGAACCATCCAAAATTTGGGATAAATTTCACCGTCCATACAGTGCTGGAGGCACGTGACACATCTAGTAATACTATATTTTAATATGGACTTGATGGGAAAAAAACCCCGAAAATCGTAATCTTATATAGAGCCGAGCTTGAACAAACTTATCATATCAAACTCGGTAATTTTAAATTAGGCCGAGTTTGAACAATCTTAAACCGGCCCACAAAACTCAATTTACACGCCTAGTTGATGATACAGTCATGATGTTTTATTTTCCCAATGCATTTTACAAAAAACCTTAAATAAAAATAAAAATTATAAAATTATTATTATTAAAAAAAAAAAATAACAATGTGACAGAAAAAAGGGTAAAATACTAGGAAATTGCAGAATCCACATCTAGCTATTTGTATCATCCACAACAGTAGACCATTGATATTGATATAGTTTCAACAACTCCAATTAGTATTTTTAAATTGTATCCATTTTTGTCATTCACTCTAGAAAACTAAGTTTCATGTCGAAAAAACCTAATCTAAGACCGAACCGAAAAATCCGAAAAATTGAGAATCGAAAACAGATTTCGAATAACAGGTTCGGTCTTGGGATTTTTCGATTTAGGGTTTAGGTTATACCCATAATACTTAAATAATTTTTTTTATATTAACAATTTTTTTAAAACTAAGAAATGAGACTAGTAAATTATATTCTTACAAATACTAATTACAATTGTTAGACTAAGAGTATTTAACTATCATAGTTGTAGTAAATAATAATTGTAGTTTGAAATTTCTTAATTGATGTGGTTGTTAATAAGTCTCATAAAACAAGTTAATTGATTAAATATTGAGATATTGGATAATGCTTAAAATCATGTCATGCAAATCTTCTGAAAATTAATTTAAATATTTAAAGTGCTAAAATCAAGGTATCTCCAACCATGTTTGTTACCGTGTAAATCTTGAAATTAATTAGATATTTCTTGAAACAATATTTGTGGAGTCATGATTGCATGAATCTTTTGTGACAACTCCAAAATAGGTCCATTTCATCCAACCCATTACAACAACTACAACTTTATTACAACAATTGTCGTACAAAATACAACAACACATATGCTATAAGTTTGGATATAAATATATACCAACTGTGACTCTCATCCCAACCTTGGATAGCACGTCACCATGACACCTTACATAAAGGTATAGTCAAAAACAGTTTTAGAAATTAGAATTTTTGGGAAGTGCTCAAGTAAACCTTTGTACATGGGAGGCCATGCGTCTAGGTTATGATAGATATCATATGGCCACAGAATTATCCTTGATTAACCCAATAGACCCCCCAAAAAAATGAGAAGATTACTATCATATTATTCTCAATAGTGAGTCTTCTCTTGACTTATCATTATCTCCACTGTCTCTAATTGATAATTATACTTCAAACAAACACCAAGATTATATAGGTAGTGCTTTCAGTAAATATATTCAACAAGTGGATGAGCACAACCTCATCTTTATGATGACACGAGGTTGTATGTCATTAGACATGATCTTGTATGATAGTGGCAAAACACCCTTCCAACGTTGGGTTACCTTCACCTCTATATGATTCACCAAATATAACTACTAAAAGATGTATACAACACACTTGTTTATACATCTTTGTTTAGGGAGAACTCCACGACTAGAGACCACCGCTCTATTCCTCTTGTTACCCCATTTCGACCCAACTACACTTTTATTACAGAAAGGAATTGTGAAGCAAAAAGGGTGAGCACAACTAGCTTCGATAAAGAATATCATGACTAAATATAATTAAATTATCAATAGCCTTCATCAATAATAAATCAGAGATTTAGAACATATGGTAGATGATAAAAATTTCAACCATAGTTGCAGCGGAACGAGCAATCCATTAGAATAGTCAAATAGACTATAAAGTCTATTATTTTATCCATGTTAAAAATCCACCAACAATGTTTTATCCCTGTAACATCAATCAACAATTGTGGTCCACAATCATATGAATAACTCATAATCATAATTGTAGTTCTAAATTCCTCTTCTCATCCAGGACGAAAATAATTTTCATCACCTATCTTTACCTGAAACATCAAAGATCATGGTTATACCAAATCACATTTCTTGTTCATAATCATACTAATAACTTCATCTTTGCACTACGGCCAAAGATATTCATCTGTATCACCAGTTGGTCATGTTCATCTCAACACCTGTTCATCTTTGCACTATTGGCCAAAGATATTCAACAACATGTCATCTTTGCACTACGGGCCAAAGATATTCATAAACAATTCATCTTTGCACTACAGGCCAAAGATATTCAACAACAGGTCATCTTTGCACTACGGGCCAAAGATATTCATCAATAATTCATATTTACACTACATGCCAAATATATTCATCAACAGTTCATATTTGCACTACAGGCCAAATATATTAATATCTCAAAGAAATATATAATCATTTCAGAATATAATCATGTTGATCATTTCACCTTTGCACTTAAGCTAAAGATATTCAATTATAAATTCAATGGTCACGATCATACCAGTCAACAATTCTACTTTGCACTACTGGCCAAAGAGAACCCATAGTCATGATCATACTAATAATCTACCCATCTTTACACTCAAGTCAAAGAGAAATATCATCATTAAGGTTATAAAAATGTTATATATAATAGTAAAATCAATATAATCAAAACATCTAAATTTAATCTCAAGAGTAATATTCATAAATCAACTATAATTTGGTTAGAAAAAGAAACTAATTTTGTCATTAATAGTAACTCGTGAATAGTAACTTCGTGATAAGTAACTCATGAATAGTAAACCCGACACAAAAAGGTAAAAATTCCACAATAAAATCTATACCATATTTCGGTATAATGATATTGAAATAACATTTCTTAAACTTATAAACAATTTATTTTAATTGTTTACACTTTCCTAATTAATACATTTAATCTTCATAAAATGCATAACTCTTAAGATTTCATCACCAATAATCAAAACCCTCATAAAAAATCTGCATATAATTCATATATGATTCTCAAGCCATAAAATCATATTTTCCAATTTTCTTACTTCACATAACATATTTAATTCATTTATTCATAACTAGTCCATTTTCATGAAAAATACCAAATCAGTTCAAAAATATTTCTTTTAAGGATTTAGCGAATATAGTCTCATATTGAACATATATTTTTTTCAGAATTTT
This sequence comes from Panax ginseng, assembly GCA_020205605.1. NCBI lineage: Eukaryota > Viridiplantae > Streptophyta > Magnoliopsida > Apiales > Araliaceae > Panax > Panax ginseng. The sequence continues at coordinate 4,524,681 of CM035138.1, read as the reverse complement.
TAAAATTCATTTACTATTTTTCATATGGCCAAAACCGTCGAATATTTAGACATTTATCATAAATTATACTTTTATCTAAAAATTTTGAAATTCACAGAGTACACTGATATTATATAGATGTACTCTCAATAAAATTTTTATCAATTTTAGAGTTAACCACAAGGAGTTATAAGCGGTTACTTTTAAAATAGTCATTTATCATAAAATTCATAACTCTTAATCTATACATCCAAAAATCACTATTTTTGGACACAATCAATAAAACTCATCAAAATATCATTTCAAATTTTTCCAGAATTTTCTGAAGGTCGGAAGAAGTACGAACTGAAAAACATAATAACCTTTAAAATTCCTTACCTCAAGAGAGCAGTACTTCGGATGAAAAATCAGACGAAACTTCTACTAAATAGCAACTCTCAAAGTATCTAAATACTCTCAAAAATTTGCTTGATAATATAGTGAGAAAGAAAACTTGTTTCTGGTGTGATTTTCAATTCTAACTTAAGCTTCATTTATAGGAAAATCTTAGAACGTCGAAAGAGACTAAAAATAATATAATAATATTATTTCTTTTTTTCCTTCTACGCCACTTCACCAACCAAGCCACCAGCGACCATTAAGGAAAAAATTCATTGAGAATGACCACATGCTTATAACATAAGTGGGTCCCACCCATAATTTAATAAAAAAAAATATTTTATTTTCCGAAACTTCAACAATTCATAGAAAATAGCCCGGTTATCAAAAAAATACGAATTTTATGTCCATTCTGCCTGAAATCGAATTCTCTACAACTTTGCAGAAGAAAGTTTTTCTAAATTCCAGACCAAAAATATCCGAAATCCATAAACGGATGATTTTTAATACCTCTACACCGACAAAATACAGATAAAACACCTCAGCATTAATTCCTTCATTTTTATCCACATAAAAATAGATATATCCATCATTTATATCCATATAAAATAAATATTTACTTATCATATAAATCAATAATTAATTATTCATAAATAATATTACAGAATCACAATTATGACAACTAGGGGGCTTTCCAATAAGAATTTCTCCTTACTGGCGCGCAATTAGGTGACCAAACCTCTCCTTGACAGAACTTTCTAGACATTGCCAATAATGTTATCTAATAATATTATTCAAATAATATGAATTATTGATCCGATAATGGGAATCTTTGTGCGGTGACAATTATTGAAACAACAATAATATAAAATATCAACGCAAAGAATTATTGAATCAATAAAATAAAATATTGAGCAAGAATTATCGTAATAATTATTGAGTAGTGCCTTCTTACGTAAGATCAATAATTCAAAAATATCGTAAAAAAACCGGTGCCATCTTTATGCGAACCACGCCAGATTCGTATTTTTAACCACCGGGTATTCAACGGTGTTAACTGTAACAACTACTGTAGTTATTTGTAAAAAACTCAAATTTGTCGTTTTCTTCATCCGACGGTTATTCTCATTATGGGGCCCATAAATGGTTAGTACTGCCGCATCTGCGAATATTCCACGACCAAACGAATATTCTCCGACAAAAATGAATATTTTATAACCACTTGCGTATTTTGAAAAAAAATTCATATATCACCCTTAACTTTAACCTTTTATCAATTTAACCATTTACTGAATAGTAATTATAAGAAAAATTGAATACTCTAATTTCATAAAATTCGGGGTCTTAAAATCTCCCCTCCTTATGAAATTTTATCCCCGAAATTTACGTACTTGGTATTTCAAAGAGTTGAGAATACCTTGCTTCCATTTCAGATTCCATCTTCCTTGTCATCATGATTTCTCCATTGCTCATCTCCTGTATTTCAGATATCATTCTAGAATACAACTTCAAAATAAGGGTTAATTGAACAAATTAACATATCACATAATATCCCCATATTATGACTGAGCAACAAATAAGCTTAGGTAGGACACACTAGCAAATGATTTACTCATCTCTCCCCTCCTAGTTATATTCCCCGATCCCGCCAGAGACCATATCCCTAAGCTCTGATACCAAATGTGACTCGGACACCAACTTGTGTCAGACTTCTTACAATGATACTATCGGTTTGCCATGAGCAGCAGGCGTCCCCTACGGAGAGTCTGGTTTCGGTGCATACCTCATCAACAGGAAGTCACCAGATAGAGGCTCGAGGTACTTTACTTATAGCTCTAATACCAACTGTGACTCTCATCCCAACTTTGGATAGCACGTCACCAAGACACCTTACATAAAGGTATAGTCAAAAACTGCTTTTAGAAATTAGAATCTTTGGAAAGTGCTCAAGAAACCTTCGCATACGGGAGGCCATGCGTCTAGGTTATGATAGATATCATATGGCCACGAATTATCCTTGATTGACCTAATAGACCCCGAAGAAAAATGAGAAGATTACTATTATATTCTTCCGATGGTGAGTCTTCTTGACTTATCATTATCTCCACTTGTCTCTAATTGATAATTATACTTCAAACAAACACCAAGATTATATAGGTAGTGCTCGTAAATATACTCGGCAAGTGGATGAGCACAACCTCATCTTATGATGACACGAGGTTGTATGTCATTAGACATGATCTTGTATGATAATGTGGCAAAACACTCTTCCAACGTTGGGTTCGCCTCATATATATGATTCACCAAATATAACTACTAAAAGATGTATACAACACACTTTGTTTATCTTGTTTAGGGAGAACTCCACAACTAGAGACCACCGCTTCTATTTTCTTTGTTACCCCCGCCGACCCGGCCTACATTTTTATTACACGAAAGGAATTGTGAAAGCAAAGGGGTGAGCACAACTAGCTTCGATAAAGAATATCATGACTAAAGATAATTAAATTATCAATAGCCTTCATCAATAATAAATCGTAGATTTAGAACATATGGTAGATGATAAAAATTTCAACCATAGTTGCGGTAACGAAGCGATCCATTAGAAGAGTCAAATAGACTATAAAGTCTATTATCTTCTCCATGTTAAAAATCCACCAACAATGTTTTATCCTCAGAACATCAATCAACAATTACGGTCCACAATCATATGAATAACTCATAATCATAATTGTAGTTCTAAATTTCTCTTCTCATCCGGAATGAAGATAATTTTCATCACCTATCTTTACGAAACATTAAGGATCATGGTTACACCAAATCACATTTTACTCGCTCATAATCATACTAATAACTTCATCTTTGCACTACTGCCAAATATATTCATCTGTATCACCAGGTTGGTCATATTCATCTCAACACTGCTTCATCTTTGCACCATCGCCAAAGATATTCAAAACATGTCATGTCATCTTTGCACTCACGGGCCAAAGATATTCATAAACAATTCATCTTTGCACTACAGGCCAAAGATATTCAACAACAGGTCATCTTTGCACTACGGGCCAAAGATATTCATCAATAATTCATATTTGCACTACATGCCAAATATATTCATCAGCAGTTCATATTTGCACTACAGGTGTAAGACCTCGAATTTTTTATAAATAAAATGGAATTTCCTTTATTTATTATTTTGAAATAGTAAGGGTTAATTTGATTAATGTGGTTAGTTATGGGTAAAATGCGCAAATTTTACAAAATAAGCAAGTGGTTATAAAATATTCATTGTTGTCGGGGAATATTCATTTGGTTGTGGAATATTTGTCTTTGTCGGGGGAATATTAAATGCAATGCAGCGCCGACCATGTGTGGCCCCATATGTGCGATTGGAGGAAGAAAACGACAAATATAAGTTGTTTAAAGATAACTAGCATAGTTATTACCGCTTTTGTTGTTGGAATACCCGGTGGTTAAAACACAGTAATACGCGTTGTTGCACAGTAGCACACGGTATTGCACCAATTATTGACTCTTACGTAAGAAGGCACTACTCAATAATGGTTACAGTAATTACTGTTCAGTATTTTATTAATTGCTGCGTTGATATTTTATATTGCTGTTGTTTCAATAATTGTCATTACACAATATTTTCCATTATCGAAGCAATAATTCATATTATCCGAATAATATTATTAGATAACATTATTGGCAATGTCTAGAAAGTTCGGTCTAAGGAGAGGTTTGGTCTCCTAATCAAGCGCCAAAGATGAGGAGAAATTCTTATTGGAAAGCCCTGCTTTCCTGAACCGCCTCGTTGTCAATATTGTGATTCTCGTAATATTATTTGTGAATAATTAATTATTGATTCATATGATGAGGAAAATATTGATTTTATGTGGATATAGATGGAGAAAATTTATAATGTGACAATTATTGAAAATTGAAATTTTATCTTTTTCTGATAAAATAATTCATTTAAATATATATATTATTATATTTTAATAATATAATAATGGTGATATTTTTACAACGAATGTGGGATATATGAGTATATGAGGAGGAAGAGTATTTTTGTGGCATTAAATATTTAACACATATTTTGTGTGTTGGTGGACACAAATTCTTGACTGAAATTTGATTATAGCTTGTAAAATCGCCCGTTTGTGGATTTTGGCCAATTTTTATTTGGAATTTGGAAAAACTTTCTTCTGCAAAGTTGTAGAGAATTGAATTTCCTATAAAAACACGCGCGATTTGAATTTTCTGATAAAAGGGCTATTTATTATGAATTATTGAAGTTCCGGAGTTCCGAAATAATTGATTTTTGGAAATTTAAATTATTTTATAAAAGAAAAACATTTTTTTTAATTGTTCTAGAAGGGAGCATGTGGGAAATGCTGGGAATTGAAATCTAGAATGAGTACGTAGAAGATTATATATATATATTAATATTATATTAAATTTTCTACTTTGGTGTTCTAAGCAATTTCCTATAAATAAGGTGCTTAGGTTAGATTTGAAAATCACACCAGAAACTGAAGTTTTCTCTCTCTATATTATCGAGCGTATTCTTGTGAGTATTTTGAGTATACTTTGAGTATTGCTATACTATGGTGCAATTTCAAGTCATAGCCTATATCCTGTGTTTCAACTAAAAGTCTTTGTCTTTCGAGGTAAGGGATGTTATTTTCTTCTCAAATGATATTATTTCTTCAATATCATTATCTTTGAAATATTGGTTGGAACTTTTATCAAATTTGAAACTTTTTCATGTCGGGAGTTACTTATTCATTAATTCTTTATTCACGAGTCTTATTCACGAAGCGTGAAGATATTTTTAATGAAATTTCTATCTTTTGGTGTCGAAAGTTACTATTCATGATATCAAGACTATATACGATATCTGACTATTCACTTCAATAATCTGACTATTCAATAGAAAAATGAAATTTCTTCTTTTCGTCAAAAATATCTATTGTGGATACTAGTTTTGATTGTATCCATGTTTTGATCATTCTTGAATTTTACCTCACCAAGTTTATTTATGAAGTATTTTTGAATGGGAATTGTTTAAAATACGAATCCTTAATATTTGTTCTTTTGTTTCACGAGATTCGCTTTTTTTAAATATTTTTCATCATCCTCGATCTTAAATGATGATATTATTTAATATCTTTGGCCCAGAGTGCAAAGATGAATGATTTATGATGAATATCTTTGGCCCAGTAGTGCAAAGATGAATGATTTCGATGAATATCTTTGGCCCGTAGTGCAAAGATGAGCAGTGTTTAGATGAACATGACCAATCGATGAATATCCTTGGCTCGTAGTGCAAGGATGAGTATATGATTCCGGATATATATTGATTGATGTTACGAGGGATAAAAATATTGATGATGGATTTGTTAAATTCATGGATATTAATAGATTTCATCCTCTACGTAACTCTTCTATGAATTAATATTTTCATTGCGGTATTGATTTAAAACTTGTTGTCTATTGTATTCTATTAATTTTTTCCTGTTGAAGACTAACGATAATTTGTTGTATATTATCTTAGTCATAATATTCTTCTTTCGGGCTAGTTGAGCTCACCCTTTTCCTTTTTGTTCTATTTTTCTTCTCGGAGAGACGAGAATGTTGCGATTACTAGTGGGTATGGAATGAAGGTTCTAGAGAGTTGTTTAGTAGTCCTCACCATTTTGTAAAATAATGTATCAATAATTATGATGGGGATTTATTTGCGTGTGGATATTGTCTAGATGGCAATATCTCAGATTTAAACTCATAGTTTATATGTTGTAATAATAAAGTTGTAGTTATTTACGTATGCCATGTTATTGGCGACTCAGAATGGGTGATGTATACCTATTTTGGGGGCGTCACAACAGGCCAAATATATTAATATTTCAAAGAAATATATAATCATTTCAGAATGTATATAAACAATAATTATAACCATGTTGATCATTTCACCTTTGCACTTAAGCTAAAGATATTCAATTATAAATTCAATGGTCACGATCATACCACCAACAATTACACTTTTGCCATCTTGGCAAAAGAGAACCCATAGTCATGATCATACTAATAATCTACCCATCTTTACACTCAAGTCAAAGAGAAATATCATCATTAAGGTTATAAAAATGTTATATATAATAGTAAAATCAATATAATCAAAACATCTAAATTTAATCTCAAGAGTAATATTCATAAATCAACTATAATTTGGTTAGAAAAAGAAACTAATTTTGTCATTAATAGTAACTCGTGAATAGTAACTTCGTGATAAGTAACTCATGAATAGTAACTCGTGAATAGTAACTCATGAATAGTAAACCTGACACAAAAAGGTAGAAATTCCACAATAAAATCTATACCATATTTCGGTATAATGATATTGAAATAACATTTCTTAAACTTATAAACAATTTATTTTAATTGTTTACACTTTCCTAATTAATACATTTAATCATCATAAAATGCATATCTCTTATGATTTCATCACCAATAACCAAAACCATCATAAAAAATCTGCATATAATTCATAAATGATTCTCAAACCATAAAATCATATTTTCCAATTTTCTTACTTCACATAACATATTTAATTCATTTATTCATAACTAGTCCATTTTCATGAAAAATACCAAATCAGTTCCAAAAATATTTTTCTTTTCTAGGATTTAACAGAATATAGTCTCATATTGAACATATATTTTTCATAGAATTTGTAAAATTCATTTACTATTTTTCATATGGCCAAAATGGTCGAATATTTAGACATTTATCATAAATTGTACTTTTATCTAAAAATTTCAAAATTCACAGAGTACACTGATATTATATAGATGTATTCTCAATAAAAATTTTATCAATTTTAGAGTTAACCACAAGGAGTTATAAGCGGTTACTTTTAAAATACTCATTTTTCATAAAATTCATAACTCTTAATCTATACACCCAAAAATCACTATTTTTGGACACAATCAATAAAACTCATCAAAATATCATTTCAAATTTTTCCGAATTTTACAAGGTCGGAAGAAGTACGAATGAAAAACTTAATAACCTTTAAAATCCCTTTACCTCAAGAGAAGCGATCTTTCGGATGAAAAATCGGAGGAACTTTTACTAAATAAAGAACTCTCAAAGTATCTAAATACTCTCAAAAAAATATGCTTGATAATATAGAGAAAAGAAAACTTATTTCTGGTGTGATTTTCAATTCTAACTTGAGCTTCTATTTATAGAAAAATGCTAGAACTTCAAAGGAGACTAAAATAATATAATAATATTATTTCTTTTTTTCCTTCTACGCCACTTCACCAACCAAGCCACCAATGACCATTAAGGAAGAAAATTGACCCATCATACGCTTATAACATAAGTGGGTCCCACCCATAATTTAATAAAAAAATTTATTTTTTTTTCCAAAATTCAACAATTCATAGAAAATAGCCCGGTTATCAGAAAAATACAAATTTTATGTCCATTCTGTCTGAAATCGAATTCTCTACAACTTTATAGAAGAAAGTTTTTCCAAATTCCAAACTAAAAATATCCGAAATCCACAAACGGATGATTTTTAATACCTCTACACCGACAAAATACAGATAAAACACCTCAGCATTAATTCTTTCATTTTTATCTACATAAAAATAGATATATCCATCATTTATATCCACATAAAATAAATATTTTCTTATCATATAAATCAATAATTAATTATTCACAAATAATATTACAGAATCACAATTATGACAATCAGGCCGTTCCCAGGAAAGAGGGGGCATTCCAATAAGAATTTCTCCTTACTGGCGTACAATTAGGTGACCAAATCTCTCTTTGACAGAACTTTCTAGACATTGTCAATAATGTTATCTAATAATATTATTCAAATAATATGAATTATTGATCTGATAATGAGAATACTGTGCAGTGACAATTATTGAAACAACAATAATATAAAATATTAACGCAAAGAATTATTGAATCAATAAAATAAAATATTGAGCGAAGAATTACTGTAACAATTATTGAGTAGTGCCTTCTTCACGTAAGGATCGATAATTCAAAATCACCGTAAAACCGTGTCTTCTTTGTGCGATCAACCACGCCAGACATCGTATTTTAACCACCAGGGTATTCAACAAGATTAATAATTAAATGTAACAACTACGCCGTTATTTATAAAAACTCAAATTTGTCGTTTTCTTCATCCGACGGTTATTACATTATGGGGCCCTGAATGGTTTGTCTTGCCGTCGTTGCGAATATTTCACGACCAAGCGAATATTCTCCTACAAAAATGAATATTTTATAACCACTTGCGTATTTTAAAAAAAAAATTCATATATCACCCTTAACTTTAACCTTTTATCAATTTAACCATTTCTTGAATAGTAATTATAAGAAAATTGAATACTCTAATTTCATAAAATTAGGTGTTACAATCTCCTCCTCATGAAATTTCGTCCCTCGAAATTTACGTGCACTGTATTTCAAAAGAGTTGAGAATACCTTGCTTTCTATTTCAGATTCCATCTTCCTTGTCATCATGATTTCTCCATTGCTCATCTCCTGTATTTCAGATATCATTCTAGAATACAACTTCAAAATAAGGGTTAATTGAACAAATTAACATATCACATAATATCCCCATATTATGACTGACCAACAAATAAGCTTAGGTAGGACACACTAGCAAAGGATTTACTCATCTCTCCCCTCCTAGTTATATTCCCCGATCCCGCCAGAGACCATATCCCTAAGCTCTGATACCAAATGTGACTCTGGACACTAACTTGTGTCAGCACCTTACAATGATACCTATCAGTTTGCCACCGCAGAACGGCGTCCCCTACGGAGAGTCTGGTTTCGGTGCATCCCTCATCAACAGGAAGTCACCAGATAGAGGCTCGAGGCACTTTACTTATAGCTCTGATACCAACTGTGACTCTCATCCCAACCTTGGATAGCACGTCACCATGACACCTTACATAAAGGTATAGTCAAAAATTGTTTTAGAAATTAGAATCTTTGGGAAGTGCTCAAGGAAACCTTCGTACATGGGAGGCCATGCGTCTAGGTTATGATAGATATCATATGGCCACTGAATTATCCTTGATTGACCCAATAGACCCCAAAGAAAAATGAGAAGATTACTATCATATTCTTCTCAATGTTGAGTCTTCTCTTGACTTATCATTATCTCCACTGTCTCTAATTGATAATTATACTTCAAACAAACACCAAGATTATATAGGTAGTGCTCGTAAATACACTCGGCAAGTAGATGAGCACAACCCTGTCTTATGATGACACGAGGTTGTATGTCATTAGACATGATCTTGTATAATAGTGGCAAAACACCCTTCCAACGTTAGGTTCACCTCGCCCTATATGATTCACCAAATATAACTACTAAAAGATGTATACAACACACTTGTTTTATCTATCTTGTTTAGGAGAACTCCACATTTAGAGACCACCGTTCTATTCCTTGTTACCCCATTTCTATCAAATACACTTTTATTACTTGAAAGGAATTGTGAAGCAAAAGTGTGAGCACAACTAGCTCAGTAAAGAATATCATGACTAAAGATAATTAAATTATCAATAGCCTTCATCAATAATAAATCAGAGATTTAGAACATATGGTAGATGATAAAAATTTCAACCATAGTTGCAGCGGAACGAGCAATCCATTAGAATAGTCAAATAGACTATAAAGTCTATTATTTTATCCATGTTAAAAATCCACCAACAATGTTTTATCCCTGTAACATCAATCAACAATTACGGTCCACAATCATATGAATAACTCATAATCATAATTGTAGTTCTAAATTCCTCTTACTCATCCGGAATGAAAATAATTTTCATCACCTATCTTTACCGAAACATCAAAGATCATGGTTATACCAAATCACATTTCACATTCATAATCATACTAATAACTTCATCTTTCTTTACGCTACTGACCAAAGATATTCATCCATATCACCAGGTTGGTCATGTTCATCTCAACACCGCTCATCTTTGCACTTTATTGGCCAAAGATATTCAACAACATGTCATCTTTGCACTACTGCCAAAGATATTCATAAACAATTCATCTTTTGCACTCTGGGGCCAAAGATATTCAACAACAGTCATCTTTGCACTACTCGGGCCAAAGATATTCATCAATAATTCATATTTGCAGACTACATGCCAAATATATTCATCAACAGTTCATATTTGCACTACAGGCCAAATATATTAATATCTCAAAGAAATATATAATCATTTCAGAATATAATCATGTTGATCATTTCACCTTTGCACTTAAGCTAAAGATATTCAATTATAAATTCAATGGTCACGCATCATACCAAATTCAACAATTCTACTTTGCACTTCTTCGGCAAAGAGAACCCATAGTCATGATCATACTAATAATCTACCCATCTTTACACTCAAGTCAAAGAAAATATCATCATTAAGGTTATAAAATGTTATATATAATAGTAAAATCAATATAATCAAAACATCTAAATTTAATCTCAAGAGTAATATTCATAAATCAACTATAATTTGGTTAAAAAAAACTAATTTTGTCATTAATAAGAATCAGTGAATAATAAACTTCGATATAAGTAACTCGTGAATAGTAACTCATGAATAGTAAACCCACACAAAAAGGTAAAATTCCACAATAAAATCTATACCATATTTCTAATATAATGATATTGAAATAACATTTCTTAAACTTATAAACAATTTATTTTAATTGTTTACACTTTCCTAATTAATACATTTAATCATCATAAAATGCATAACTCTTAAGATTTCATCACCAATAATCAAAACCCTCATAAAAAATCTGCATATAATTCATATATGATTCTCAAGCCATAAAATCATATTTTCCAATTTTCTTACTTCACATAACATATTTAATTCATTTATTCATAACTAGTCCATTTTCATGAAAAATACCAAATCAGTTCCAAAAATATTTCTTTTCTGGGATTTAGCAGAATATAGTCTCATATTGAACATATATTTTTTTCAGAATTTTTAAAATTCATTTACTATTTTTCATATGGCCAAAACCGTCAAATATTTAGACTTTTATCATAAATTATACTTTTATCTAAAAATTTCGAAATTCACAGAGTACACTGATATTATATAGATGTACTCTCAATAAAATTTTTATCAATTTTGGAGTTAACCACAAGGAGTTATAAGCGGTTACTTTTAAAATAGTCATTTCTCATAAAATTCATAACTCTTAATCTATACATCCAAAAATCACTATTTTTGGACACAATCAATAAAACTCATCAAAATATCATTTCAAAATTTTCCGCAATTTTCAAGGTCTCAAGAAGTACGAATCCTAAAAACATAATAACCTTTAAAATCCCTTACCTCAAGAGAGCAGTACTTCGGATGAAAAATCAGAGGAAACTTCTACTAAATAGCAACTCTCAAAGTATCTAAATACTCTCAAAAATTTGCTTGATAATATAGTGAGAAAGAAAACTTGTTTCTGGTGTGATTTTCAATTCTAACTTAAGCTTCTATTTATAGGAAAATGCTAGAACGTCAAAGGAGACTAAAATAATATAATAATATTATTTCTTTTTTTTCCTTCTACGCCACTTCACCAACCAAGCCACCAAAGTGACCATTAAGGAAGAAAATTCAAGCAATTTCACATGCTTATAACATAAGTGGGTCCCACCCATAATTTAATAAAAAATTATTTTATTTTCCTAAAACTTCAACAATTCATAGAAAATAGCCCAGTTATCAAAAAAAACTAATTTTATGTCCATTCTTTTTGAAATCGAATTCTCTACAACTTTTACGAGAAGAAAGTTTTTCTAAATTCCGGACCAAAAATATTCAAATCCATAAACGGATGATTTTTAATACCTCTACACCGACAAAATACAGATAAAACACCTCAAGATTAATTCCTTCATTTTTATCCACATAAAATAGATTTATCCATCATTTATATCCATATAAAATAAATATTTACTTATCATATAAATCAATAATTAATTATTCACAAATAATATTACGTAATCACAATTATGATAACTAGGGGCTTTTCAATAAGAATTTCTCCTTCTTGGCCTTATGATTAGGTGACCAAACCTCTTTGTGAACTTTCTAGACATTGCTAATAATGTTATCTAATAATATTATTCAAATAATATGAATTATTGATCCGATAATGGGAATATCATATGCGTGACAATTATTGAAACAACAATAATATAAAATATCAACGCAAAGAATTATTGAATCAATAAAATAAAATATTGAACAATAATTCTTTGTAATAATTATCGAGTAGTGCCTTCTTTACGTAAGGATCAATAATTCAAAATACATGTAAAAAGCCCGGTGTCTTCTGGTGCGAACCACGCCAGACATCAGTATTTTAACCACCGGTATTCCAACGATGTTAATTGATGTAACAACTACGTTTATTATTTGTAAAAACTCAAATTTATCATTTTCTTCATACGATAGTTATTACATTATGGGGCCCATAAATGGTTTTGGCCGTAAATGCGAATATTCCCAAGCGGAAAAGAATATTCCACGACCAAACGAATATTCCTCGACAAAAATGAATATTTTATAACCAGCTGCGTATTTTGAAAAAAAAAATCATATATCACCCTTAACTTTAACCTTTTATCAATTTAACCATTTACTGAATAGTAATTATAAGAAAAATTGAATACTTTTATTTCATAAAATTCGGGGTCTTACATCTTTTCTTTATCTCTTATCTGTGATCCACTTTTACATCTACTTCAGTTTTTAACTTTTCGATTTTTTTCAGTTTTTTATAACATTTCGGTTTTTTTCAGTTTTTCGATATTTACCGAATTCAAAATTTTTATTACCGGTACCGAAAAGTATATAAAAAAATCGAAAAACTGGTAACGAAAAAAACTGGTACCGTCGGTACTAGTTTTAACCGGTTCAGTTAAAAAGTGAAAAAATGATTTTTTTTTAGCACCCATACTGAGAACCCTTAAATTTTACGTGCTCCGACCATTACACTATTTCTTGATGTTTTCATCGAGACTCAATATAATGTATGTACGTCATTTAGTATTTCTTTACACATCACAATGTTTCAGTACAACTATAAAGGATGAGAAAATGAAATCTAAAAATCAATTATAGATTTTTTTCAATCATATATTAACTGTATTTTAACCTTATTCTTGATATTATATTTCTTAATTTGGTAGTATAATAATTAGATTTATCTTCATTAAGTTAGTTTTATTTTATTTTAGTTTATTTCTTGTTTTTCTTTTTCTCTACGTTCACCAATGTTCCAAACGTACCTCACAATCTGATAATTTACACTTGGTTTTTGAAACTTTTTTATAAAAAATGGTAGACCTTTTATGAAAAAACTTCATTTACTCTATAATATATATATATATATATATATAGTCCAGATCTTAAGCTCACCCCTGATTCAACTCATCCGAAACTCACCCTTTATGACGGACGGTTAGATTCGGATTGATTATAACCGTCGTCATACTTTTAAATGACGCTATATGTTGTCCGTCGCAAAAAGTATAGACGACAAATTGTATGATCAACCGTCACGTCCGCTGCTAAAATCATTAAAGAAGGTGAGCTTGGATGAGTTGGATAAGGGATGAAACTTAAGATCCGGTTCTCTATATATATACCTCTTATTTTACATATCATACTCACCCTTTTTAGTGATGGATCGGAAGCGTGATTCGATCGCTATATATATGAGAAAACCGTCATCTTAACTTTTAAATGACAAACAACATATAGTGGACGGATCAACCGTCACCGTTCGTTCTTTAAAGGGGGTATCTGAGGTATGTAGGATCAAGGGGTAAACCCGGATCAGGTCCGGACTCCCGGACCTGATCAAATCCGGACCCTTTTTTTTTCTTTTTTTTTTAAATAACTAAAAAAAAAGTTTAATATTTTATGGAACTGGAATTTTTCCATATTATAATGTTTTGGGCGTGATTTGGATACACATAACAAAATATGTTTGTACAGACTGTACATACCAGTTTTGTTATACGTATCCAAATCACACCCAAAACACTGTATTATATAAAAATTTCAGTTCCATAAAATATTTATAAAAAAATTAGTTGTTTTAAAAAAAAAGCACGTATTTTAAGAAAGTCTGGGAGTCCTGATAGGAACCGAACATAGCAAGTATTGTAAAAAAGAGTTTAGTCTTACAACACATCGCGACCCTCCGTCAAAAGATCGAACGGTTTTATAGAGACCTTATCTGTGACGCCCCCAAAATAGGTATACAACACCCATTCTGAGTCGCCAAAATACATGGTATAGAAAGCAAACTACAACTTTGACAATACGGATGTAAGTGTAGAATCTGACAATACAATTGTGAGTTTGAATACAAATATTGTCTTACAGACAATATACACACCCAAATAAGTCCTCATTAATTATTCATACACTATTTTACTGAAGTAGTGAGGGCCAATAAAACATCTTCCTAGAACCATCACTCCATTACCCAGGCTTCGATCCTGCATGTTACTCACTCCCGAGAAGAAAAATGGAACAAAAAGGAAAAGGGTGAGCTCAACTAGCCCGATAAAGAATATTATGACTAAGATAATATACAACAAATTATCGTTAGTCTTCAACGAGGAAAAATCTAATAGAATACAATAGACAACAAATTTTAGATCAACAAATGCAATGGAAGCAACGAATCCATTAGAAGAGTCACGTAGAAAAGAATTCTCACTGTCTTCTAAGGTTTAAAAGTCCATCATCAATAGTTTATCCTGTAATAACAATCAATATACATCTTTAATCATCTTTACACTACAGGCCAAAGATATTCATTTGTATCATCGATTGGTCATGTTCATCTCACACACCGCTCATCTCATTTGCCACTTCTGGCCGAAGATATTCATCGATTAATCGTTCATCTTTTACTGACTACAAGCCAAAGATATTCATCGATTAATCGTTCATCTTTGCACTACAGGCCAAAGATATTCATTTATATCACCATTTAGGATCGAGGATGATGAAAAACATTTTTAAAAAAGCGAATCCGGTGAAACAAAATGACAGGATTAAGGATTAAGGATTAGTACTTTGTTTTACCCATGTCCAAAAATACTTGAAAATAATCATATTGGTGTAAAATTCAAGAATGATCAAAACATGGATACAATCAAAAGTATAGTATCCGAATAGATATTTTGGACAAAAGAAAAATTTTTATTTTTCGGTGAATAGTCTTGCGTATTAAGTGAATAATTAAGGTCGTATCGTGAATAGTCTTAGTATCGTGAATAAGAAACCCCGACACAACAAGTTCCAAATTTGATAAAAAAGTTCACCAATACTTGGCATAATGATATTGAAGAAAAATATCATTTAAGAAGAAAATAATACCCTTACCTCCGAAATAATCGTCTTACATTTGAATTTAGGTATAGTCTTGTGAAACCCATAGTATATAACAACACTCAAAGTATACTCACAAGAATACGCTCGATAATTTAGAGAGAGAAAGAGAAAACTTAGTTTACGGTGTGATTTTCAATTCTAACTTAGCCCTCTATTTATAGGAAAATGTTAGAAACATGAAAAGAGACTAAATTAATAAATTATTATTATTAAAATCAAATTTCTCGCATGCTAGCCATCAAAGACCAGCATGCCACTCTTGAAAATAATTTTCCAAAGACCCACATGTTGTCAAACAAGAGTGGGTCCCACCCATTATTTAATAAAAATTATTTTATCTTACGAAACTTCAATAATTCGTAGAAAATAGCTCGTTTATCAGAAAAATTGAAAACTCGCGACTTTCCATGGGAAATTCCATTCTCTACAACTTTGCGAGAAGAAAATTTTCCAAATTCCAAGCGAAAATTGACCGAAATCCATAAGCGGACAATTTTACGATCTATAATCAATTTTCGGTCAAAAATTGTGTCCACCGACACACAAAACATATATTAAACATTTAATGCCACAAAATACTCTACCTCCTCATATACTCATATATCCCAATATATCATAAAAATATCATAGTTAATATATTATTAAAATAATATATTTAAATGTATTATTTTATCGAGAAAAAGATAAAATATTAATTTTCAACAATTGTCACATTAAAAATTTTCTCCATCTATATCCACATAAAATAAATATTTTCTTTATCATAATAATCAATAATTAATTATTCAAAAATAATATTACTGAGAATCACAAGATCTTGTGTGACCAGTAGTTCAAGGAAGAGAACTTTCGATAAGGATTTCTCACTTCTTGGTAGCGCGATTAGGTGACCGAACCTCTCCTTGAAACGAACTTTCTAGACATTACCAATAATGTTATCGATAATATTATTCAAATAATATGAATTATTGATTTGATAATGAAAAATCTTGTGTAATGACAATTATTGAAACAATAATAATATAAATATCAATCGGCAATTATTGAATCGATAAGATAAAATAATGAGCGATAATTCTTGTAACAATTATTGAGTAGTGCCTTCTTACGTAAGGATCAATAATTCAACAATCTTTATGCAATCTGGTGTCTTCTTGTGTAACCATGGCGCGTATTCTTTATATTTTACCACACGAGTAACCCAACGAGTGTTAGCGGTAATAATTTACGTCGTTATTTATAAAACTCGATCTTTGTCGTTTTCCTTCATCCAACCGTTTTTTCCGTTATGGGGCCCACACCAATGATTTACTTGTGGTCGTCACGGAGATTCCGACAAAAAAAGAATATTCCACGACGAAACGAATATTCCAAAATGATAATGAATA
The DNA here is from genome assembly GCA_020205605.1 of Panax ginseng. Taxonomy (NCBI): domain Eukaryota; kingdom Viridiplantae; phylum Streptophyta; class Magnoliopsida; order Apiales; family Araliaceae; genus Panax; species Panax ginseng. The sequence goes on along the minus strand of CM035138.1, from coordinate 4,507,426 downwards.
TTTTATAACCACTTTACTTATTTTGTAAACTTTGCACATTTCACCCATAACCAAAGAATTATATCAAATTAACCCTTATTAATTTAGAATAATGAATAAAGAAAAATTCAATTTTATTTATAATAAGTTGGGGTCTTCTGACCTCCCTCCTTATGAAATTTAGTCCTCGAAATTGACATACGATACAGGTATATCGAAAAGGTGAGGTACCGCTGCTTTCATCTCCGATTCCAACTCCCATGTCATTTCCTCGATTGCATGGTTTCTCCACAAAAACCTTAACTTGTGGTATAACCTTCGTCACGTAAGACATCTCTTTCTTTCTATCCAAAATCTCAACAGTATCTCCTCGTGGGTTAAATCTTACTGCTATCTAAATGCGGTTCTAATGCAATAATGTGGTTGGGTCTTTCACATATTTACTGAAGCATAGATATGTGGAATACATTGTGAACACGAGACATACTTGGAGGTAAGCAGCAGTCTATAGGCTCGTTCCTATTCGATTGTCAGAATCTCAAATGGACCAACAAACCTTGGATTGAGCTTTCCTCTTTTCCCAAATCTTGTAACTCCTTCCATGGGAGCAATACGTAACAATACATGATCTCGATATTAAACTCCACGTCCTTTCATGAAGATCGGCCTTAACTCTTTTGTCGATCTTGTGAAGTTTGAATCGTTGTCGAATCATTTGGATCTTTTACGTAGTCATGCGTCTTAATTACGGTCCCAACAATATTGCTTCTCCCTTTCGTCCCGATATCTTTGGAGAGCGACATTTTAAATCCATCTGGCGCCTCGAAATGGAGCCATTACTATACTTGCTTGATAAGCTTTGTTGTTGTAGGAGAATTCCACCGATGGTAGGTACTTATCCCACTTCCTTTGAAATCTAGGACCACGAGTCTTAATAGATCTTGAGGGTTTGAATAGTCCTCTCGATTGTCCGTCCGTTTTGAGGATGGTATCTTTGAAGCCAGATAAATAAATCCGTGCCCATAGCTTTACTGCAAGTAACCCAAAATCTTGAAGTGAATCTCGGGTCACGATCTGAAACTATGGATCTTTGGCATGCCATGCAATCGTCTGATCTCATTCCGTCATGAAGACAAAGGCGTTCGAGGAATAAGTCTCGCGTGTCGGTAAAAATGGGCGGAACTTGGTTAATCTATCAATAATAACCCAAATTGCATCTACGCGCTTGAAACTTTGGGAAGACACATGTAACAAAATCCATAGTAATGTGTTCCCATTTCCATTCCGGAATCTCAAGTGGTTCTGATGGACCTTTTGGCACTTGATGCTTCTGCGCTTTAAACGTTGACCCAGTTAAACATCTTGAGATAAACTCATGATCTCTCTCTTATTATTGTTCCACCAAAATGTATGTGAATATCATGATATATTTTGGTACTTCCGGAGATGGATTACAAAGCGGGGTGTTGTGTGCCTCCATCATGATTTTATCTTGGTCGAGAATCGTTAGGAGCCTTGAAAGTCTAGAATTGACTCAAGTATTCCTTCCTCATCAATTCTTGCTTAGGAATAGCTCCTTCTTGCACTTTCTTCTTATATATGTCGTTGGGTCAAGTAGCTTGGCGACTTTAACTTTATCGATTAAAGTCGGTTCTACTCGTATATTAATACCATCATCATGGGACCACAGAGTCTTTAATTCTATCTTCATCCTTTGTAAAATGCGTATAAAATGGGCCTTTGCGTTGACAATATTGCACTTCGTACTTGCGTATGATCTTCTACTCGATCGTCAATTTACCACGTTCGCTTTTCGGGGATGATATTGAATAGTGTGATCATAATCTTTTAACGACTCCGACCAGCGTCATTTGCCGCGTGTTGAGTTCTTTTTGGGTGAAGAAATATTTGAGGCTTTTATGGTCCGTATAAATCTCCACTTTCTCTCCATACAAGTAGTGTCTCCATATCTTCAACCTTGAATCATTGCTTTGCGCCGATTCTAGATCATGAGTAGGATAATTCCTCTCATATTCTTTGAGTTGTCGTGAGGCATAGGCTATGACTTTCCCATGTTGCATGAAAACACATCCTAACCCCTTTCGGAAGCATCGGCTTGTAGATAACAAATCCATCCCGAACCCGGATGGTATTGTCGAAAACAGTCTTAGAAATGAGTCTCCTCTTGAGCTCTTGGAAGCTCTTCTCGTATTCCTCGCTCCATAAAATTTTGCATCCTTAAGTTAATTTGAGTTAGCAGATGGCGATTCGAGAAAATCCTTCCACAAATCTCAGATAATAACCATTTAAGCCCGAAAGAAAACTGCGTCTTGATCCGAAACTTGGTTGCTCCCAACTTTGTATTGCTTCAATCTTGGCAAAGGTCAGCGAGATACTCCTTGTTTTGACACCACGTGCCCAAGGAATGCTACTTCCTCGAGCGAACTTCGCATTTCTTGACAGGCATAAAGCTTGTGTTCACGAAGTCTTTGTAGTACCGAACTTGAATGGTGCTCATGATCTTCACGGCTTTTGGAATAGATGAAGATGTCATCAATAAAGACAACAACGAACCCGATCAAATATTCCTTAAATACGGTTCATCATATCCATGAAAGCGGCGGGAGCATTAGTCGATCAAAAGACATGACCAAGAATTCATAATGCCCGTATCGAGTCACGAATGCGTCTTTGGAATATCCTCGGTTTTAATCTTGGTGATGATATCCGAGCGAAGATCGATCTTTGAAAAGAATTGCGCTCATTATGGCGGTCGAGCAGGTCATCAATGCGAGGTGGCGGATACCTATTCTTGATGGTGACATGGTTCATTCTCGATAGTCGATACAAAATCGCATACTCCGTCTTTCTTCTTTACGAATAAAGCAGAGAGCACCCCGAGGAGGCGTCTTGGGGCGAATGAAACCGATGTCTAATAACTCCACAGTAGTTGGACTTTTAACTCCACGAAGTTCAATAGGAGCCATTCGATATGGGGTTTTAGAAATGGGCTTTGTGCGGTTCGAAGTCGATAAAGAATTCAACATCACGTTACGGGGGTGAGCAGGGAAGCTCTTGAAATACATCGAGAATTCTTTAACCACGAAATATTATTCAAATCGACTTGTCTTTATTCAAATCCATAACATGGGCTAAGAAAGCTTGACATCCGTTTTTCAATAAGCGAATAGCTTTGTGGCTTGATATGACGATGGTGATTTTAGTGGTTTAGTGGTTTGAATTAAGTATATGACGGGTTGGTTAGGAATATGAAAACTAACAACCTTACGAAAACAATCAATTTTGGCATGATGGTGGTTAACCAATCAATTCCTAAAATCACATCAAAAGCAAGTATCTTTAAAGAGATAAGATCAGCGGGTAATGTGATAGTGCCAACTTGGATCATGCAAGATTTATAAACGTAGATGTAACGAAGGTTTCACCCAATGGAGTTTCAACAGATAAATCAAAATCTAATTTCTCGGTCAAGTTTAAGCGTTGAGCCTGGCGGGAGAGATAAAAGAATGGGTAGAACAAATTGTCTAGTAAAGGTATAAACTTGCGAGAATTCAAGATTAGCTTTACCGTGATCACTTCGTTTGGGTTCCTCACGTTTTGTCGATCCGACAAAACTTTCTTCCGAGAACCGTTGATTTAAACTTATCCGGGAATGACCTTGGAATCACCACTCCTATTTGAACTTGGTTTCGCGATAGTCTGATCTCGGCGATGTGGCCTTCCTTTCCACGGTTATAACATACCTTGGATTGTTGTGGAGCGGTTTGGTACGATATGTCCCTCCTTCCGCATTTGTAACATCTAGCGGCGGTCGTTCTCCTCCCCAGCATTTGTTGTTGGTCTTTGGTCTTTTACCGGTTGATATCTTCCGTCATTTGTTGAATCTTCTCTTTACGAAATTTCCACAGAGTCACCTCTCTATTATCATCATCCACGATTACCACACAGTGGTTACCTCCTTTAATCCGTAGTATTCTTTCCTCCTCATTTGGTTATCATCGTTACGATGACTACCACGATTGTGGTCCCTCGGTTGAGTATACTCATTATCTCGTTCTAATAAGCGAGCCACATTGACAACATCTGAATCTGGAGAAAATTTATGAGAGATAAGGTATTGGAATCTACGGTTTTAGACCTCTCGAAAATATCTGCGTCATTCGTTCCTCATTCTCCACCAAATGAGGTGCGAACACGGATAACTCTGCGAACTTTGCCTCGTCTTTGAGACACCGTCGTGTTGTTACGTTAAGTCTAATAAACTCTACCTCCTTCGTATAATGAATACTTTACGGAAAGTACTTGTCATTGAAACGATTCTGAAATCTTTCCCAAGACATGTTAAGTGCATCTGGTGGTACGCAACTTCACGATTCCCACGATGTCTAACTTCACCACGAAACATAAAGGTGGCGAATGGAACCTTACATTCCTCCGTGCACCCAGACATCGAATATCTTGGTAATTTGCTTGACCCACGTTTACGCCTTGATGGGATCCGGCTTTCCATGGAAATCTGGTGGTCCCAACTCCTTAAAGCTGCTTGTTTGTGACGGCCAGTACATTGCCATCATTTCCACCGTATTTTGTACACGAGTCTCCGCATGCGATTTTGCATGAGCTGCAAAAAGCTTACAAACATCCGTCGTTCATCATTTGCTCGATTGGCGTTGTTCCACGGGAGGAACATTGCCCGACTGTTGCCGTTCTCCTCGTTGGTGAGTCTGCGGCGTCTCCACGGTCTCATAAACTCCATTGTTAACGTTCTCGTGACCATTCTTAAATCTTGCCATAAAACAAGGTTAATTAAACAAATTAACATATCACATAATATCTATATATGATGAGCCAACAAATAAGCTTAGGTAGGACACCTTGGCGAAGGATTTACTCGTCTCTCCCTCTGATTACATTCCCGATCTCCGCTGGAGATCATATCCTAAAAGCTACGATACCAAGTGTGGCGCCCCAAAATAGGTATCTGACACCCATTCTGAGTCGCCAAAATACATGGTATAAAAGCAAACTACAACTTTGACAATCTGGATGTAGTGTAGAATCGACAATCTGTTATGAGTTTGAATACAAATATTGTCTTACAGGCAATATACACACCCAAATAAGTCCTCATTAATTATTAATACACTATTTTACGAAGTAGTGAGGACAATTTAAAACATCTTCCTAGAACCATCACTCCATTACCCCAGGCTTCGATCCTGCTTTGTTACCTCTCCACGAGAAGAAAAATGGAACAAAAAGGAAAGGTGAGCTCAACTAGCCCGATAAAGAATATTATGACTAAGATAATATACAACAAATTATCGTTAGTCTTCACGAGGAAAAATCTAATAGAATACAATAGACAACAAATTTTAGATCAACAAATCAATGAAAGCAATGATCCATTAGAAGAGTCACGTAGAGAAAGAATTCTCTTGTCTTACAGGTTTAAAGTCCATCATCAATAGTTTATCCTGTAATAACAATCAATATACATCTTTAATCATCTTTTTGCTTTCTGGGCCAAAGATATTCATTTATATCATCGATTGGTAATATTTCATCTCAACACTGTTCATCTTTGCACTTCTGGGCGAAAGATATTCATCGATTAATCGTTCATCTTTACTACTGGGCCAAAGATATTCATTTATATCACCATTTAGGGTGAGGATGATGAAAAACATTTTTAAAAAAGCGAATCCGGTGAAACAAAATGACGAGGATTAAGGATTAAGGATTAAATACTTTGTTTTACCCATGTCCAAAAATACTTGAAAATAATCATATTGGTGTAAAATTCAAGAATGATCAAAACATGGATACAATCAAAGCTAGTATCCGAATAGATATTTTGGACAAAAGAAAAATTTTATTTTTTAAATTGAATAGTCTTGCCGTATTAAATGAATAGTGTAATATCGTGAATAGTCTTGGCCGTATCGTGAATAAGTAACCCCAACACAACAAGTTCCAAATTTGATAAAAAAGTTCACCAATACTTGGCATAATGATATTGAAGAAAAATATCATTTAAGAAGAAAATAATACCCACTTACCTCAAAATAATCGTCTTACATTGAATTTGGGTATAGTCTTGTGAAACCCATATAGTATAGCAACACTCAAAGTATACTCACAAGAATAAACTTCGATAATTTAGAGAGAGAAGAAAACTTAGTTTACGGTGTGATTTTCAATTCTAACTTAGCCTCTATTTATAGGAAAATGTTAGAGCATGAAAAGAGACTAAATTAATAAATTATTATTATTAAAATCAAATTTCTCATGCTAGCCATCAAAGACCAGCATGCCACTCTTGAAAATAATTTTCCGGCATTACCATGTTGTCAACCAAGAGTGGGTCCCACCCATTATTTAATAAAATTATTTTATCTTGAAAACTTCAATAATTCGTAGAAAATAGCTCGTTTATCGAGAAAAATTGAAACTCGCGACTTTCCATGGGAAATTCCATTCTCTACAACTTTGCGGAAGAAAATTTTTCCAAATTCCAAAGCAGAAATTGACCAAAAATCCATAAGCGGACAATTTTACGATCTATAATCAATTTTGATCGAAAATTGTGTCCACAAACACACAAAACATATATTAAACATTTAATGCCACAAAATACTCTACCTCCTCATATACTCATATATCCCACAATCATTATAAAAATATCACCGTTAATATATTATTAAAATAATATATTTAAATGTATTATTTTATCGAGAAAAAGATAAAATATTAATTTTCAACAATTGTCACATTAAAAAATTTTCTCCATCTATATCCACATAAAATAAATATTTTCTTTATCATAATAATCAATAATTAATTATTCAAAATAATATTACGAGAATCACGATCTTGTGACGGTAGTTCCGGGGAAGAGAACTTTCGATAAGGATTTCTCACTTCTTGGCGCGCGATTAGGTGACCAAACCTCTCCTTGAGCGAGAACTTTCTAGACATTACCAATAATGTTATCGATAATATTATTCAAATAATATGAATTATTGATTTGATAATGAAAAATCTTGTGTAATGACAATTATTGAAACAATAATAATATAAATATCAATGCGTGAATTATTGAATCGATAAGATAAAATAATGAGCGATAATTCTTTGTAACAATTATTGAGTAGTGCCTTCTTACGTAAGGATCAATAATTCAACAATCTTTGTGCAATAATCTGGTAATATTCTTGTGTAACCACGCGTATTCTTGTATTTTAACCACCGAGTAACCCAGCGGTGTTAGCGGTAATAATTTACGTCGTTATTTATAAAACTTCGATCTTTGTCGTTTTCCTTCATCCAACCGTTTTTCCGTTATGGGGCCCACCAATGGCTACTTGGCAGGTAAATGTCGGAGATTCCGAAAAAAAAAATATTCCACGACTAAGCGAATATTCCCAAACAATAATGAATATTTTATAACCACTTTAACTTATTTTGTAAACTTTGCACATTTCACCCATGAAAAGAATTATATCAAATTAACCCTTATTAATTTAGAATAATGAATAAAGAAAAATTCAATTTTATTTATAATAAGTTGGGGTCTTATCCGCGCGGTTTAGTTTGGTATTCATGGCTTAAATATTATGGACGGACGGATGATGACCAAAATGCCCATCCCGATGCAGTTCCTTTCTGCGAACAACACCTCAAACGTTGGGGTTATGTGTTAGAGTTTATGTCCTAGAGGCCAATTATTTGATATAATTGCTTAACATTTTGATATTATATTTGATTGAATAAATGAATACTTTTATTATGGTTTTATTTCTTACTTATTTATATAAATGTTAACATAATAAAAATCCTTAGAATAGTGATCTGAAATTATATAGTTTAAAGTATGTGACTTGGACATGAGATTATATAATTACAATTAGTATCATTGTTCTTAAATGTCCATAGTCGAGTATCATTGTTGATGGGACAACAATGATGCATTAAAACTAATATATATGTGGATTATTTGATGACCAAATCTCGTTGGTCATAAATATATGAGATATTAAGTCGATGCGTAGATGCATTTAAAAACGATGTCTTTGGGCAAAGCCCACAATGATAATTCTATGTGGAGCATTATGCGAAGTGTCATTAACAATTCTCATAGTGACAATGATGTAGTGGTCATCCGGCCTGAAATCACTATATTTCTACACGGGAATTTATGTACTTTGATATCATCAAATGTCACCTTTAATAGGGTGAACTATAAAGGTGATTATTGGGTACATCATGAATCGTATGAGGAATATAAGTGATCTAGATGGAATTTAACCATCCTATATATTATGGGTGATATCCATAGGCCTCTTAATTGAGTAGGACTATGAAATGCATGACCATGCTCAAATAGTGATTTGTTTCATATAGTCTACTCATTGATCAAGAAAAACTCAGATTAAATTATGAAGAGTATGACACATTCCATGACTCGAGTTTAATCTAAGATATTAAGGTTAAAAGAATTAAATAGGTTGCATCGAATCATCGATCTTATTATTACTTGGGTAGCAGTGATGCATTACTAGATGCCGCTCACTGTTTATAATTTTATAATATGATTTTAAAATTATTGTCAACGTAATAATAATCTATGTAAGATCACCTTGCGTAGAGCGTAATTAAAAGGAATTAATTTAAATTGTAAAGATTTAAATATGTCAATATGATTGATAGTATTTAAATTAATAGGATAATTTATATATAGAGGTATATTAATTAAGTAAGACTTAATTAAGATATATATATATATATATATATATATATATATTTGAATTTTAATAATATTAGGTTTTGATTAATTCCTCTAGCTACTTATATATATGATATATATAAGTCATTTTAGGGATTACGTCAAAATACAAAAAATCTAGCCATTATTATAGAGAGACTAGAAAAACAGTTTGAAAATACTCATCCTTGGTGGCTAGTATCTGCTTATTCTTTCTTCTGCAGATCGTGGGAGCGATTAAGTGGGCGTTAAGTGTAATCTGGTAGAGACGCAGTTCGTTTGGATTGCGTTGGAGATTCAATCACATCAATTCCTGCTTCATAATCGGTATAATCTTTTACACACTGAATTAATTTTTGTTTCGCATGGATCCTGTTTGGGTTTCGGATTATTTTGTTCAATTTATTTTCTGCTGTGCATTGCTTTGATGTGCCGAAAACCCTACATTATGAAGCGACGGTCGAACGTCGTCGTTTTCAATAATGGAACAGTCAGACAACGTCATTTTCAATAATGAAACTTAAAGGTCTAGTCTGCACTTAAATACTGCGGACGTTAGGTCCTTTACATATAAGACGAGATAGAACTACAAACAGAAAATATCCTAGATACGCACAAAGAGTTCGACCTAAAACTCAAGTATTTTTTGTTTCTTCTAGCATAATCTTGTTGTTACCGGTTCATGTGATATGGGATTAAGAGACATGTGTGGCATCATTTTTGGAAGGCATAACATCTGGAAGCCCTTAATTTGTATTCTAATTCCGAAGCTCAATCCGACCGACTCATTTTATCAAGCCTTCCAATTTTGGTTGCCATGTGTGTTTCTCATCATCCCAAATCACATGAATGTGTAACTATTAACAAAAAATATGCAGCATAAACAAATGATTTTTAGCTTTATAAACTTAATTTTAACCCCTAGATGTCTCAAAAAATATACTGTCATGATGGGTTAATTGTTTAGTTTTTCTATGCAAACCCTGGAGTGTCCATCATAACATCTTGAGGTCGTACATCAGTAAACCTCAATTTGTTATGCTGGCACTTCGAGCTCTGTAAAAAAAACTAAATAATCGACTCATTTTAGCGATATATTTTAAAAGCATCAAGATCTGTGATGTATATCTGCGGACGATAATTCCAGGATTTAAACAACGTCATACAGTATCTACACACCTGAAAGGTCTCGTATGCAGTTTAATATTGCGGACGCTAGTTGTAAGACCACGAAATTTTTTTAAATAAAAAGGAATTTCCTTTATTTATTATTTTGAAATAGTAAGGGTGGATTTGATTAATGTGGTTAGTTATGGGTAAAATGCGTAAATATTTTAAATAAGCAGTGGTGATATAATATTCATTATTGTTTGGGAATATTAGTTTGGTCGTGGAATATTAAATGCTTGTCGGGAATATTAAATGCGACGGTAGCGACCGTATGGGCCCCATAACGGAAAGCGATTGAAGGAAGAAAACGACAAGAATAAGTTGTTTATAAATAACGGTAGCGATTATTCACAGATTATCTTTGTTGGAATACCCGTTGTTTAAAACACACCAATACTGCGTTGTTGAGCAAGATGACACGGTATTGCACCAATTATTGATTCTTACGTGAAGACCTTTTACTCAATAATGGTTACGATAATTCTTGCTCGATATTTTATTGATTCAATAATTCTTTGCATTGATATTTTATATTCTTTGTTGTTTGATAATTGTCATTACACGATTATTTTTCATTATCGAAGCGATAATTCATATTATCTGAATAATATTATTAGATAACATTATTGGCAATGTCTAGAAAGTTACATCTAAGGAGAGGTTTGGTCACCTAATTGCGGCAGATGGAGAAATCTTTATTGGAAAGCCCTCTTTCTTGGAGGAGCTGCGGTTGTCGATATTGTGATTACTGTAATATTATTTGTGAATAATTAATTATTGATTCATATGATGAGGAAAATATTGATTTTATGTGGATATAGATGGAGAAAATTTTAATGTGACAATTGTTGAAAATTAAAATTTTATCTTTTTTGATGAAATAATTCATTTAAATATATATATATATATATATATATATTATATTTAATAATATAATAATGGTGATATTTTTACAACGAATGTGGGATATATGAGTATCTGAGGAGGAAGAGTATTTTTGTTGCAATAAATGTTTAAAACATGTTAAACATGTCGGGGGACCCCATTTATTGACTGAAATTTGATTATAGCCTATAAAATCGTCCGTTTGTGGATTTCGGCCAATTTTTGTTTGGAATTTGGAAAAACTTTCTTCTGGAAAGTTGTAGATAATTGAATTTCCTATAAAAACTCGCGAGATTTGAATTTTCTGATAAAAGGGCTATTTATTGTGAATTATTGAAGTTAGAAGCTCAAAATAATTGATTTTGGAAGTTTAAAATAATTTAAATATGAAAACTTTTTTTGTGGGTCTAGCATGTGATTTGAATGTGTTGAATGCAGATTTTCAGATTCAAGAAGGTGCGTGAAAATTTTAATATATATATATTATTATTTTAATAAGTTTTCTGCTTTTTGGTGTTCTAGCGATTTCATAAATAGGTCTTGGGTTAGAATTGAAAATCACACCAGAAAGTGAAGTTTTCTCTCTCTATATTATCAAGCGTATTCTTGTGAGTATTTTGAGTATACTTTGAGTATTCTTTACTGATGTCTGAGTTCAAGTCATAACTTTATATCCTGTTTTATTTAGAAATCTTGTCTTTCGAGGTAAGTGATGTTATTTTCTTCTAAAATGATATTATTTCTTCAATATCATTATGCTAAAATATTGGTTGGAACTTTTATCAAATTTGAAACTTTTTCATATCGGGAGTTCTTATTCATGAGTTTCTTATTTACTGAGTTCTTATTCATGAGTCTTATTCACGAAAGCGTGAAGATGTTTTTTTTTTGTGAAATTTCTATCTTTTGGTGTCTGAGTTTCTTATTCACGTATACGACCTTATTCACGATATCTGACCTTATTCACGAATCCCAGCCTATTCATTCAGAAAAATGAAATTTCTTCTTTTTGTCCAAAATATCTATTATGGATACTAGCTTTGATTGTATCCATGTTTTGATCATTCTTGAATTTTACCTCACTACGGTTATTTATGAAGTATTTTTGAGCGAATTGTTTAAAATCTGAATCCTTAATATTTGTTCTTTTGTTTCCTTTGGATTCGTTTCCTTTAAAATATTTTTCATCATCCTCGATGCTTAAATGATGATATTATTGAATATCTTTGGCTTTGTAGTGCAAAGTTGAATGATTTATGATGAATATCTTTGGCTGTAGTGCAAAATGAATGATTTCGATGAATATCTTTGGCCCATAGTGCAAAAAGATGAGCAGTGTTTAGATGAACATGACCAATGATGAATATCCTTGGCACCAGAAAGTAGTGCGAGGATGAGTATATGATTCAAGATATATATTGATTGATGTTACGAGGATAAAAATATTGATGATGGATTTGTTAAATTCATGGATATTAGTTGATTTCATCCTCTACGTAACTCTTCATGAATTAATATTTTCAGTCATTGCGAGTATTGATTTAAAACTTGTTTGTCTATTGTATTCTATTAAATTTTTCCTTGTTGAAGACTAACGATAATTTGGTGTATATTATCTTAGTCATAATATTCTTCTTGGGGCTAGTTGAGCTCACCCTTTTCCTTGTTGTTCCATTTTTCTTCTCGGGAGGCGAGAATGTAGCGAAATCTTAGTCGAGGTATGGAATGAAGTTTCTAGAGAGTTGTTTAGTAGTCCTCACCATTTTATAAAATAATGTATCAATAATTATGATGGGGATTTATTCGCGTGTGGATATTGTCTAGATAGCAATATTTGTATTTAAACTCAAAGTTTATATGTTGTAATAATAAAGTTGTAGTTATTTTTGTACCATGTATTTGGCGACTCAGAATGGGTTGGATGGAATGGACCTATTTTGGGGGCGTCACACTAGTTCAAGGATTTAAATGACGTCATACGCATTATGAACACTCTCCACGAAAGGTCCATTTCATGATTTAATATTAATGAATATTTATGTCGAATGACGTCGTTTTCAATAATGGGATATGATGCCATTTTTAGTTCAAACATAATTGGATACGGCCCCGTTTTTATTTCAAACATAACTGGATACAATGTATACAAAACGCCGCCGCTGAAGGTATTAATCATCCGCAGTTTAATATTGTGGCGCTAGGTATACAAAATGACGACTTGCCTCCAAACAAAATTTGAAGTTATTCCATATTGCATCCAAACAAAATTTGAAGTTGTTCCATCTTGTCCATCTGATATTGTTCAAAGCAATCAAACAACTTAAGCGACAATCGTTGCAGCAAATTTGAGACGAAAATAACAAATCAAAAATAGTTTAGTAAATCGTCCAACATATATGTATGGGGGCAAAGGTCCAAAAATGCCCCTGACGTTTACCCCGAAATCCCACTTACACCATGAACTATTTTTTTTCCAAATTAATGTACCCTTGACGTTATAAATTTAAGGTCAACTCTGTCTCTGCCGTTAACAACCCTGCCACCTAGACAAACGGTGTTGACATGGCTGGGCAAATTTTGATGACAAGGCATGAAAAGAGAAATTTAGCTCCTAATTAAAACAAATTAAACAACTTAATTTTATTTGAAGTCACTAAACATGATTTTACCAAAAATACGAAATCCATGAAGAACTCATATCCATTTTCTCTCTCTAAAGCTTAATTTTTTTTGCTAAATTCAAATCTATTTTCTCTCTAAACCCATTGTCGATTCAACAACACAATACGCTAATTGTAAACCCAAATCCATATGCTTCCTAAATTTTCTACTCCAACGAATGGATTCAACAACACAATCTGCTAATTAATGGAGTACTACTAACTTCACCCACGTGTATGAAGTACTAACACAATATGCTAAATGTTCAATCCAATAGACGACCAATTGATATAGAGAGGGAAAATGAGGATTAAAGAGAACTCTGTTTGTTAAAAGTTATAATCTAAACCCAGATCCATTTTCTCTCTAAAGCTTTCCTCGTCGTAATCTATCACATCGAAAGAAAAAAACGTGAAACATAAATATAAAAATCAAACCCAAAAATCATTCCATCACCATATTTGATCAGTATCAAACCCAAAAAAAAGCTCCCTCCTCTGTCTATTTCATCACCTTCATCACGCAAGAAAATCCCAATCAATCACCATTATCCACAAACCCAAGATATATATATAGACAGATTGTATCTAGCTAGGTAATAAACCCCAAAATTCACCTGAATTAACTAAATTAACTAATAAACCCCAAAATTCACCTTTCGATTCCGCCATGGCCCTACTATCATAGTCCTCCTCATCGCCCTCTTCTTCATGGCCTTCTTCTCCGTCTACATCTATCTCTTATATAACGATGTCGTCGACGCCAACACCATAACCCGCCTTCCTCCTCTTCCTCTTCTTCTTCCTTAAGGTTCCACCCCTCCAAAGGTCGTGGTCTCGACCCCTCCACCTTCGAATCACTGTCGTTCATTGCTTACAGTGCACACGCGACGCACACGATCGGCTGCTCCATCTATTTGACCGAGTTCGAGGAGACAAAGAGTTAGAGGAGGAAGAACGAGAGAGAGAAGCTGGAAAAAAAGAGAAATGCAATTTTTTTTGTTAAATTTTATTTTTGCCACATGGCAGTCGCCTAGCACATTCGTTTGTTTAGTTGGATTTTTTTAACGGGAGGGACAAAGTTGAGCTAAAATTTATAACGTTAAAGGTACTTTTGAAGAAAAAAAATAGTTCAAGGTGTAAGTGGGATTTCGAGGTTAACGTCAGGGGTATTTTTGGACCTTTGCCCTATATGTATGGTGATTTTTATGTCAAATTTGAAGTTTAATTTTTTTTAAAAAAAGTCAATTTTATACACTTTAAGAGTTGATGAATGTTTAGTTTATTTTTGTTCACTTCTCCAAAAATATCTGTGTTGTTTACTTTAAGAGTTAATGGACAATATGGAATGTCCAATGATGATGAGTATTATGATGCAACTGCTTCCAATGATCATGTGTTTGATCCAATATATTTGCAGACAAAAGGTTAAAAAAAAGCAACACGGCTGAAAAGTGTTGTCGAATAATTGTCGGGTTAGAAACCACTTCGAAAGTGTGCAATATGTGGATGTTTTACTAATCAAGATAAGCAGAACCTGTGACGCCCCCAAAATAGGTATACATCACCCATTCTGAGTCGCCAGATATCACACTATAAAATCAAATACAAACTTTATTTATACAAATTGTTGAGCTCGTCAGATAGAATACGACCACGATTAATCGTGAGTTTTAATACAAATGTATGTAACTCTTCTACGGTGCCTCTAATTCACAACCTTATGATGGTACTTTTACATAAAAGTATTCAATAATTAATTATTCACAAATAATATTACGAAATCACAATAATGACAACCAGTTCTCGGAAGAGGGGCTTTTCTAGATAAGGATTTCTCCTTCTTGAAGGCATGATTAGATGATCGA
The DNA here is from genome assembly GCA_020205605.1 of Panax ginseng. Taxonomy (NCBI): domain Eukaryota; kingdom Viridiplantae; phylum Streptophyta; class Magnoliopsida; order Apiales; family Araliaceae; genus Panax; species Panax ginseng. Next base: position 4,492,076 of record CM035138.1, on the reverse strand, counting down.
ACTCATTTCTGAGCGAACTTCCTTAGACATTGACAATAATGCTATCTAATAATATTATTCAAATAATATGAATTATTGATATGATAATGGGAAATACTGTGCAGTGACAAATATTGAATCAACAATAATATAAAATATCAACGTAACAATTATTGAATCAATAGAATAAAATATTGAACAATAATTACTGTAACAATTATTGAGTAGTGCATTCTTACGTAAGAATCAATAATCCAAAATCTTGTGCAATCTGGTAATCTTTCTTTGTGCAACCACAGCATTATTCATTGTACTTTAAGCACCAGATATTCCAACATTGTTAACGGTAACAACTATGCCGTTATAAAAAAAACTTAAACGTGTCATTTTTTCATCTGATAATTTTTCGTTATAGGGCCCATAAATGGTTGCGTCATCGTACGAATATTCCCTGACAACAAAAATATTCCACGACCAAACAAATATTCCCCGACAACAATGAATATTTTATAATCACTTGCTTATTTTGTAAAAATTTGCACATTTCACCCATAACCAAAGCATTATATCAAATCCACCCCTTACTATTTCAAAATAATGAATAGAGGAAAATCTATTTTATTTATAAAAAGTTGGAGTCTTACAAGTCTTCCATTATTCTGGGTATTATTGTTGCAGTTAATCATCATATTTTGCGATGATTAAAATATTACCCATGAACAAATAGAAAACTTAATAGCATTAAATCGAACTATACTCGTCCGAGATCGGTACTGTAAAAAAAGATGAAAAAAAATATATAACTTATTAAAGCTCAAAATCTTTTATTTCTCCTGCATATTCTTGTTAGTTGTTACAGATTCATGTAATCTGGGATGATGCGACAATTTATGGTTAAACAAGTGTAAAAATGGATGTATACCAATGGAGTGAAGTGTTTTCAATACATCTTTCTACTTGTTAGCCATCAATTTGTCTCATAATCATAGATAACATGATTCATGTTCAAACAATAAAACTACGCAAGAAGAGATAGAAAATTAATGAGCCTTCATTTCCAAAATAATCGGATTAGGTCTAGATGTCTTCTGTTTGTAATTATATAACGTCTTATATAGGGGACTTAACATCCACAATATTAAAGTGCGGATTAGACCTTTAAGTTCCATTTTTGAAAATGACGTCGTCTGTAAAACCCCAACTTTTTGAATAAAGATTAATTTTCTATAAATATTATTTTTGAATATTATGGAGTGAAATTGATATAATAGTTGTGGGTAATATTTATAAATTTTGCAAAATCTGTGAAGTTGTTATATAATATTCGATTGGTGAGAATATTCGTTTTAACGAGGAATATTAAAGACAATGATACCACAATCATTGGTGGGCCCCACAACCGGAATTATTATCGGATTGAGAAAATGACAAAAAATACTTTATGAAAATAACGGCGGAAGTTTTATCGTTAATCTATTGAAACACACGGTGTTAAAGAAATGCGATGTCGTGTGGTTGCGTAGTAGCATTACGGTATTAATTATTGATCTTTAAGTGATAAGTCACTTCGGTTTTGTTGGTATTATTAATGTAATAATCTGAAGAAAATCTTTTATATAAAATAGAATACTTTTATAAAGTTATTCATAAATAGAATATATTATATTACATTATGCATAGTGTTGCGTAGTGTACTGCGTAGTGTTTTGCATAGTAAAATCTTTTTATTTAAAACAAAATACTTTTATAAAGCTATCTGTTTTATTAGACAATAATTAGAATATATTATATTTTATTATGCATAGTGTTTGCATAGTAAAATCTTTTATAAAGTTATTACGTTTTATTAGATTATAAATAGAATATATTATATTTTATTTTGCTTTAAATATGGATAGTCGATTAAAGTAAATCAATCTCGAATAGTTCAATGAGTTGAATTCTTATGCATTCCATTTTTCTATAAATAAAGCTCATTCATTCATTATTTTCTTATGAATTAAGCCGAAACTCTGAGAGATAAACTATAGAGAGAAAAGAAGAAAGTATTCGCTACTTCACTACTTATATATCCAAGATTTTTTTCTTAAGGTAGGAATATTATTTGTTGTATTAAGTAAGGGTGTTATTCTTTCTTATTCATGAAGAAAATTGTTGTTATTCCATCGCTTATTATTACATTGGAATAACTTTGTATCACGCTGATACCTGCCCAATTCTGGTGACATTCTTCTATTATTAAAATCTTTCTTATTCATTTGGAATATCACATGCATGCGTTTCTGTAACACGATTCCGCTTTATTATTTTGTTGGAATATCACATGCATGCGCTTTTCTGTGGGACCAGATTAAATCTTTATTATTATTACATTGGAATATCCTCGTCATGCATGCATTTTATGCCGACTGATTCCGTCCTTATTAGTATTACATTGGAATAACTTTGCTCTATCACAATCTGCATGCATGGTGATTTCTGTTGTTATTCCATTCTTTATTATTACATTTGGAACATCCCGTCTGTGCAATTTACTTTGACTGGTTCCGCTTATTTAGTATTCTTTTGGAATAACTTGTCATGTCAATCTTAGCATTCATGATGATTTCTTTTGTTATTCCATTCTTTATTATACTCGATTTAGTTAAAGTTTTGACTTATACTCCATGAAATTAGTAGAATATCCTCGATATTTGCGCTTTCATCCAATATCTTTTCATGGAAATATTCTTCGATCATTCTTAAATTTTACTCTACAAAGCGATGTCGTGTTGACAATTTGGACATTAGTAGTTCTTGGACAAATTAATTCTTGAACTTGTTTTATTGAATTCTTATATCATTGTCATCATCCTCATGTTTATATTATATTGAAAGTCATCTCATGGCTGTAGAAGTGCATAGATGGACTTGGTATGATTATGACCGAGGATTATTGATTAATCATGGTAATAATAATGTTACAAATGATGTGATAAAAGTCCTCATTTGCCCGTAGTGCATTGATGGGCGATTGTTGGCATGATCATGACCATTAATGAATACATAAATATTCTTGGCCGTGAGTGCATGGATAATTGTGGTCGTGATACTAAAGAATATCCTTGGCCGTAGTGCGGGGTGATTCGATGATGTGGAATATTTATTAAACCGAGTCTCAGCGATAACAGGTGATGAAAAACCTTTTAAATCATAAAAGATAGTAGATTTTATTTTCTACTTGACTCTTTTAATGGATTGCTTGTTCATTACAGATTAAACTTGATGTCTATTATATTTTATCGGTTTAACATTGTTGGAGACTAATGATAATTTATTCTGCATTATCTTAGTCATAATATTTCTTACTGGGCTAGTTGAGCTCACCCTTTCTTTCACTGTTCTCTTCAGGAAATGAGAATATAACTGGGACGAGTCGGGGAACAGAGTGATGGTCCGGAGGATAAGATGAAGAGTCCTCCTTACTATTCCAGCGAAATAGTGTGATAATAATTGTAATGAGGACTCCTTTTGAGTTTGTATAATCTCTAGTAGATAATATTTGTATTCAAACTAACAGGTTTATGTTTGTCGTATTGTACACTGTGACAGTTGTATTAATAAGTTGTATTTGAATTACATACCATGTATCTAACGACCCAAGATGGGTGATGTATACCTAATTTTGGGGCGTCACGGTTAGGTATCAAAGCTTAGGGATATGATCCTGGCTAAGATGTGAGACTAGAACTAGGATGGGAGAGACGGGGAATTCCTTCGCTAGTATGACCTACTTAAATTTATTTAAATTGGTTGGTCAGAGTTTAGAGATATTATGTTACATGTCAATTAACCCTTGTTTTGTGGCAGTATCTGAAAATGACATCCGAAAATGTTGAGAATAGCAATGGAGCACAAAAGACCATTGAGTCTCCACATATCAATAATCAGAAGAATGTGCATCAGGAAGACGACAATCCTCATGCAAACAACAACACTGACCAAATGCTGAATGATGGATTGTTCAAAGGCTTTATGCAATTCATAACAAGATGGCGAGAGCGGCTCACATCCAAAATGTAAGTGGAAACACTGAAACTCTCTTTATTTGGCCACCGCTAAACAGTTCAAGGAGTTGGGACCACCAGAATTTAAGGGAGAGCCAAAACCACTTATGCAGAAGCATGGATAAAGCGAGATCACCAAGATATTTGATGTCTTGGGATGCTCCGAGGAGCAAAAGGTTCCCTTTTTGCCTTTATGTTCTTGCGGATAGTAAATTCTTGGTGAGAATCGGAAAACGTACTCAACCTCGCCATGCTAAAGATGTCTTGGGAGAAGTTCCAAGAAAGTTCAACGACAAATACTTTCCGAAAGTATTATTCGTCATGAAGGAGGTGGAGTTTATCAATTGGAGCAAAATAATATGACCGTGTCGCAATACGAGGCAAAATTTATGGAGTTATCCGGTTTAAGGTCCCACTTGGGTGGATAATGAAGAGAGAATGACGCTTGAATGTTTTTAAGAGGTTTGAAGTTAGGAAATCGTCAACATCTTATTTCTCATAAACCGTGTTTGTATTCGGATGTTGTAAATAGGGCTCGATTGGTGGAGCGCGATAACGAGTCAACGCAACCAAAAGAAAGCAACCGCAAATGATAATACCGGTGAGAAGCGATCATCGAAGCGGTGACAACAAGCGTGGAGGAATCAATGGGCCGAAAATGGTAACCATTTTTGCATGGTAATCGAGGCAAAAAACAATAAGAATGGACATTTCAAGAAGAGGAGATTCAACAATGATGGAAAGACGTCAACACCAACACCCGTTATGATATATACATGTCCTTTAATGACGGATATGTACATCGCTAAAAACTAATCTGTTATGATATATACATGTCCATAGAAAAATAAAAATAATTAAAAATAGGATGATTTACATATTCTATTACATTTTTAAAAATAATTACAATAATAGTGCACTCATAAAATCTTTACACAACTAATACACTTCCATATTTATTTATAATACTAGTACAATTAGGATTCCTTAATTTAGGGAATTAATATTCAATTAGAATTCCTTAATTTAGGGATTAGTTATACCCATGACTTCTTCTCTCTCTCCTCATCTATAACAACTGCAGTTAGTCATCACCCTTCTTTTTCATTCAACGTATTCATAGATATCGATCAGCAAAACAATGTATGTCAGATCTCCTCCTCCACGGTGGCCATGCATCTACTCCTTCTCCTAAGACTTTGCACCTTCACCCTCCGCCACTCCTCCATCGACAAACCGCCCCTTCATCCATCCATCACTCCTCTACACCAGCGACCTCTCGGTCCTTCCCCATCATCTTTCACCCACACCTCCTGCATTTTCCTCCAAATACCACTCCTCCCGCCTTGGCTCAAACACCACTCCATCATCACCATCTCCGGCCAGCGTCACCGCTCCAAAATGAAGAGTATATCTCCAGTAGCTTCTCAAAATGAAGGGTGCAAAATGAAGGGTCAAAATGGAGGTGGGTATGAAGATTCAGGCGGTGGCGGCGGTGGATATGAATAATGGATGATGGCGGTGGATTTGAATACTGGATGATGGTAACCAAACCTTCATACCTAGGTAACCAAACTGTCATATCAAAGTAAACAATCAACCTCTATACTTTAATTTTTTTCTTAGTACAGTTGGTTACCAAACCTTCAGATCAAGGTAAGCAAACCTTCGTACCAAGGTAACAAAACCTTCATACCAAAGTAACTAATTCACATCCACACCTGTAATTTTTTCATAGTGCAGTTGGTAACCAAACCTTCAGACCATGGTAACCAATTCAATTTTATTAAGTTACCAATTTCGTTTGAATGTGATGTAGTTGGTAACCAACCATTCATTCAAAGGTAACCATTTTATTATTTATGAGTAACAAAATAGTTATAATTTTTTTTTCAGAACATTAATAGTTACATCTATTTATTTTTAAACTTTTTGTAGGGCGAATCTTCTTCTTATATATTCTCATCGGCGTTTTAGAAAACGGAGATTCGCGACGGTGTAGCGGCGGAGTATGTGAGGTGTAGCGGCAATGTATCGGTAGACTATTATTTCAAAGTATATGTGAGGGAGATGAAGATTTGAATTTGAATATTTAAATTTGAATTATTATTTTGAATTTGAATTTATTTTTGTTGTTAGATCCAAATATTTAAATTTGAATTATTAATTATGACAGTTATTTGTCCTTGATTTTAAGTTTCCTTATTAATGTGAATTGTACTATTTTTGTAATATGAATTCTCTTTTTATAATTATTTGGTTGATACACTTTTTTTGTAATTACTTTTTATTTATTGTATACTTATTTAAAGAACCCTTAAAAATATATCATTTAACTTTCAAGATCGATGTGATACAATACCGTTATTACCATCTCCATCTTAAAATGGCTTTTATTAACTCTTTTAGGCATTAAGATATACATAATATTGTTTTTATACTTTTGAAATATTCAATTTAAAAATAAGATTTATTAGTAACAAAAACACTGCTCCTTTTGTTTCACAATAAACGCCCTCAAACTATAAATGTCCTATTTTTATTCATAAAAATATAAAATGAATAAGGATGCATAACAAACTTGCCAAGAATCATTACCCATTAAAAAATTAAGAAAGATTATGAATTACACGGATATCAAATTAATTTTATAGTAAGTTAATTAATTAATAAATACAATACTCACACGTTAAGAAAGATATTATCTTTTATTTGCATGTTAATACTATATTAATACTATATTAATCAATTGACTAAAATTAGGTTCATTATAATCGCTCCCGAATTACACTCGTGCCACAGTGGGGCCAGTACACTTCATAAGTAAGATTTATTCATTCATCCAAACCGTCCCTTCATGCTTCTTGCTGCTTCATAATCATAACGCCCCCTCCCTCTCCAACACTATAAATATAAATATAAATATAAGTATAAATATAAACAAACAAACATCAAAGAAAAAACTTCTCAACTGATCTCCCGTAATCATTCACCATCTCTCTCTCTCTCTCTCTCTCTCTCTCTCTCTCTCTATATATATATATATATATATATATATATATATCCTGCTCTACTCTGATCTGATCTGATTATTCTTCCGATCAACGAAAGATGGTTGAAACCAGGCGAAGCTCTTCATCATCGAAACGTCCGCTACCTTCCCCTTCCTCATCTCCTCTCCCTAATGGCAAACGATCAAAGGTTGGTTCTCCTTCTATTTTGGTTAGGGTTTATCTAAATTCCCACAAATTTCTATATTTATGTACATATGCATGAATGGATTTGTGTGATTGATTGGTTCTGATCGGTGCCACAGGCGGCTGAGGCTTCGTCCTCCACTAACGAGACGCCGCCTCCCGAAACCCTAGGTCCGACGAAGGATTTCGGTGGGGAATCAAGAGAGCAGGAGGTTCGATCATCTGACCCGTCTGTAAAACAGTCCGATGAGGCTGCGCCTGATAAATCTACAGATGTTGGAGTGGAAGGTGAGCCTTTGGTGTCGCCTATGTCTTTAGGTGAGGTTTTTTCTCTCGCATGATATTTTTACTATTTTGTATTATGCTGAATTGGTGATCAGTTTGGGTTATGGAAAATTTTCAGGTGATTCTTTAATTGATGCGGAGAATACAAAGTCAAATGGGTCTGTGCTCAATCGGACCAAGAAAAGGCAACTGAAGGGAAGTGTTGGGGTGGCATGGGGAAAACTTATTTCCCAGTGTTCTCAGGTTAGCTTTTTTCGGTCACCAATTATTTATAATTATTTCTTTTACTTCCAACTTAGATTTTTATTCCATCTGTTTGATTGCAAAATTTGCAAAATAAAAATAAAAATAAAAAGATGGTGGGATGGATATTTGGTAAAACAGAAGCTGTTGTTGAATCTGAAGGTCTAATTGTATATTTCCCTCATGTCTTTTGACTATTTTAAACTCATATGAATCTTGGTATGACTTGGTTATCTATCCTTTATTTACAAAGTAAGTATAATTACTTAATTTATGCATTCTATGATTAGCTGCATTTGTCATGGCAAAGCTTTCTTAAATTTATAGCTACATATCTAATAGTATGTTCCTGTTTTGCTTATAGTTACTACTGCAAGCTAGTTAGCCAAAAGTAATGGTGAAATTGTAAGGATTGAGTTAGTGTTTTGGGATTTCTGTTTACAGAAACAAAGAAAAAAGGAGAAATCACAGCTAAAGAGGAAGGAAAAACAGATAAAATATCATATTCATTGCTTGCTTTCAACTGAACTTCAATTCCCCATTTATAGTAGGGAAGCCTACAACTGATGCATCCAATTTAGGGTAAAAGGAAATACACGAATTTAATATTGCACGAGGAGAGCACGTGGGCTATGTAAAAGAAAGAAAATAATTGATACTCTTGAGCTGAACTGGCACATGAAAACTGACTGCCTTTCGTAACAAAGCTTCCCCCTAATCCTTGTCCTCAAGGATGAAAATTGGGAAATTTCTGATGGATCAAGGAGGCATCCTCCCAAGTGGAGTCTGTCGGAGTATTGCTGGACCATTGGATTAAGTACTGAACTACCGCAACGTTGTTCCTCTTCACCATCATGCGTTCAAGCACTGCAATAGGTTCAACCAAGAGCTGTTCCTCATCCCCTACTGATGGCAAAGTTACCTCAGCTATATTTGCAACACCCAGCTTCTTTTTGAGGAGGGACACATGGAAAACTGGATGAATTAGACTACCTGTAGGAAGGTCTAATCTATAGGCCACCGCTCCGACCTTTTCCTTAATCTGAAACGGCCCATAAAATCGTGGTGCAAGCTTGAAATCCCGACGCATAGAAATACTTGCCTGCCTATATGGTTGCAAGCGAAGGTATACCCAATCTCCGGGAATGAATTCACGCTCAGTTCTATGCTTATCCGCCTGAAATTTCATTCTTTGTTGGGCGTTGGTTAGGTTGTCCTTGAGAATAGACAACCACGAGTTAGTTCGCCTTTAAGGAAGATACGAACTTCTTCCGGTTTAAGGGTCTCGGCAGTCAGTGTAAGCGCCATCATTGGTGGTGGGTACCCAGACAAGGCTTGGAAATGGGAGACCTTAAGAGTACTGTGGTAATTGGTGTTATATCACCATTGTGTGAGGCTAAGCCAATGTCTCCCGTTCTTTGGTTTTTGACTAGTAGCACACCTCAAATATGTCTCCAGACATCTGTTCAATCTTTCGGTTTGGCCGTCGGTTTGGGGATGATAAGAAGTGCTATAATTGAGATGTGTACCCAATAACTTGAACAACTCCCTCCAAAACTGACTAAGGAACAAAGGGTCTCGATCACTTACAATGGTTTGGGGAATGCCATGGAGTTTGGCAATGTTATCTAGAGACAGTTGGGCTAGGATTTTAGCTTCAATAGGGTGTTGCATGGGAATGAAATGCCCAAACTTAGTAAACCTATCTACGATGACCCAAATGACAGTATAGCCTTCAGATTTCGGGAGTCCAGTTATGAAGTCCATGGATATGTCTTGCCAGGCTCCGTTTGGAATGGGAAGTGGTTGTAGCAGACCTGGGGTTGCCATGTTTTCAGTCTTGTGTTTTTGGCAAATGTCACATTGTTGTACGTAACTTTGGATGTCTGTCCTCATATTTGGCCAGTGGAAGTATAGAGAGACTTTCCTGTAGGTGCCAGTGATTCCGGAGTGTCCGCCAAGCCCGGTTGAATGAAGTTGTTCAATAATTCTTGTTTTTAAGTTGCCATTGCTGCCCACATAAATTAGATTGGTTGTCTTGCAAGAGCCCGTTGTCCGGGGAAAGGGGTGAATTCTTTGGACTTGTCAATCTTGAGTTGAGTAATCAACTTCTCGACTTCCTTGTCTCCTTCAAACTTACTATAACTTCTTTCATCCATTCGGGTTGTCAGTTATCTGCCATCCGCATGACAACCGCTTTCCACTTCTTGTTGTCTAGAGAGCATCTCTTTGCCTATTTTTCGCTTCCTTCTTATGTATAATTGTATAATCAAAGCCCAACATCCTTGTTATCCATTTTTGTTGGAGGGTATTTGTAATTTTCTGCTCAAGTAAATACTTGAGACTTTGGTGATCTGTTTTAATGACAAATGGGTATCCCATAAGATAGCGTTTCCATTTCTAGACAACGAAGAGTATTGCATACATTTCCTTCTCATAAGTAGACCATCCAAGCTGTTTTGGACCAAAAGATTTGCTGAGATAAGCAAGTGGATGTCCCTCTTGCATTAGAACGCCCCGATCCCAAAGTGACAAGCATCCGTTTCGAGTGAATGGAATCTTTGAAATTAGGTAAAGGCAATCTTGGTGTCTGATACACATTTGCCGCCTTGAGATGGTTAAAAGCTTGCTCATTGAGGAGTTCCACCTGAAAGCCCCTACATAATAAATCGGTGGTGGCTTACAAATAATCCCATAGTTCTTTACAAAGCGTCGGTAATACCCGTGTAAGCCCTAAGGAAGCCTCTCGATGCCCTTAGGGTAGTAGGCTGAGCGGTTTGCATATTTTATCTTTACTTTGTCTGTAGAGACACTGCTGCCGCAGAGATGATGTGACCCAAGTATTCAAATTGAGTTTGACCAAATCGCACTTGCTCCATTTTGCCAAGTCGGTGTTGTTGCAAAAAGACTTAGAGTAATCGATAAAATGTTCAAGGTTATTTCTTCTTTACTTGAAACAGAAATTAGAATGTCATCGAAGAAAACTAGTATAAACTTAAAAAGTCTTGACTTGAAAATTTAGTTCATTAACCCTTGAAAAGTGGGTTTGTAGCATTAGAGAGCCCAAAAGGCATAACTAAAAATTCAAATAAGCCTTGGTGGGTTCAAATATTTGTTTTATACACACATCCTTTGCGACCACTTTCGAATGGTGATATCCATTTCATGAATGTCTATTTTAGAATAAATTTTGGAGCCATGTAACTCATCGATCAACTCCTCAATGATAGGTATAGGAAATTTATCCTTGACTATTATAGCATTAAGACCCCTATAGTCTACACATAATCTCCAGCTTCCATCCCTTTTTTTGACTAAAATAACCGGTGCAGCAAAATGGCTATTGCTGGGTTGTATAAGTCCTGAGTTCAACATTTCTTCTACCAATTTTTCAATCTCTTGTTTTTGGATGTAAGGATACCTGTAGCTCCTTAGATTCACAGACTCACTGCCTTGTTTAAGGGGTATGTGATGATCTTGTGGTCTGGTAGGTGGCAGCTCTTTTGGTTCACCAAAAACTGTTGACAAATCCTGAATTACCTCGTCGAGCCAGGGAGGGACCTTAGTAGTATCCTGGCCTGTGTTGAAGGTCACTATAGCAGCAAGCATGGGCTCATTTTTCTTGATTAATTTTTCTAGTGATTTGTGGGACATCATCTTCAATGTGGGAATGGTGTTGGTCGGGTTACAAATGGTGAGTTTCACTATTTCTGTCCCCTTTGAGAAGCTGAGATACTGTTTAGAGAAATCAAATATAACTGGACCCAGCGTTTGTAACCGTTGTACGCCCAACACCGCATCATAACCTCCCAAATCAATTATCCTCATTTCCGTTTTGAACTTGTGACCTTGCAATTCCCAAGGAAAGTCCTTACACTTGACATGGCTGTAAATTTTGGTGCCATCTGCTACAGAAACGGGAAAAGCATCGGTGGGTTCTAGTTGGCATTTTGTTCTCTTGGCATTGCATTACATCGAGGAAGTTGTGGGTCTTTACATGTCTATTAATATATTGATAGGCAACTTCTGCTATATCTCTTGTAACACCAATGTTAAGCCCATGTATGTTTCAGACCTGGCATGAAGGGAGATTCGCATTTCATCCTCCAAATTGGAGTTGTCCTCTTCAACCTCCATGGGTTCCGAGTGAGCATCCACCATTTCTTCCTCACCTCCAATTAATGCATAGACCTGCTTGTTAGGACATTTATGGCCCAGAGTATATTTTTCATCGCAAGTATAACAAAGGCCTTTCATCCTCCTATCTTGTGCCTCACTTTGGGTATAACTTCTATAGGATTGAGGGTTGGATTTGGTAATGCTCTGGGTAGGGGTTGGGAATTTACTGGAGGCAGTTTGCTGGTTATGGAAGTTGGAGTTGGAGAAGGAGCTGGGGAAGCTAGTGGGATGAGGTAAGGAAGTAATTCTGGGATAAGTTTTGTTTGTTGTGGATATGACCTTATTTCTTATCCCAACGGTGGACTCATGGAGTTTGGACAAGGCATAGGCCAAGGAAAGTTCTGTAGGAAACGAGGCTTGCACCATGTTTCGTATTTCTTCCTTTAATCCTCCTACATAATGATCCACATAGTCTTGTTTAGTCCAGTTACCATTTCGCAACTACATCACTCCCTTTAGTTTCTCAAATTTCTCTTTATATTCTTGGATGGAGCCAGTTTGCCTTAATTCCTTGAATTCCCACAACACATTTTCATGAGGCAATGGACTGAACCGTACTGAGATTTCATTAAGGAATTCATTCCAGGGCATAAGGGGTTTACCAGCCTGTTTAGATCGATACCATAAACTAGCAACCCCATCTAAATGGATTGAAGCAATGATTACCTTCTGCATGTCATCCATAGGACTTGTCAAAAAATAAGAGTGACATTTACATATCCAATCCTGGACATCAGTCCCATCAAACCTAGGGAAGTCGATTTTTGGTTTATAACCATGATGGTTGAAACCGTAGTATGGAACGGTTGGTGTAAAATGAGGAGCTGAGAAGAGTGGATTACTGGGAGGAGGGAAATGATGTATCGGAGGCCTGATCTGACTTGACCCCCCAAATTGATAATTGAATCCAGTTCCCTTCATTCCGAATTCCGGCGTTATTGGTACTTTGGGATCTAACCCATTTACAGAGGCCTCTTCATCGTCGACCACCCTATCTTTGTCCTTAGAAAGCTTAGAGACTTGCAGAGTTAATTGGGATAGAGTCGATTGCACCTCCGCAAGAGTCCCCTGTATCGATCCCACCGTATCATCCACATGCTTCCGAAGATCCTCCGTAGATTTCAGTAATTCCTCATGTGGTCGCATCATGAAGGCGGAGGATCGATGGCTCTGATACCACTTGTAAGGATTGAGTTAGTGTTTTGGGATTTCTGTTTACAGAAACAAAGAAAAAAGGAGAAATCACAGCCAAAGAGGAAGGAAAAATAGATAAAATATCATATTCATTGCTTGCTTTCAACTGAACTTCAATTCCCCATTTATAGTAGGGAAGCCTACAACTGATGCATCCAATTTAGGGTAAAAGGAAATACACGAATTTAATATTGCACGAGGAGAGCACGTGGGCTATGTAAAAGAAAAAAAATAATTGATACTCTTGAGCTGAGCTAGCACATGAAAACTGACTGCCTTTCGTAACAGAAATCTATTTTTAATCTTTGAGATCTGGTACCTCTTTGCTTACCTTGTGTTTAGGAGAAACCCTAAGTGACTGAATAGCTATATTTGATATATCCCTTAGAGATGGTAAAATGTTTATACAAAATAGGGTGAACTTTTAGTAGGATGACAGGTTCAATGTGTTTAACTCAATAATCATCTTTAGATATCTTGAATGCCGCCACACATTCACATATAGGACGAAACACCAAGTAAACTACATAAGCTTTTGTGGAAATCTTCTTGAATTTTGATCAGTTCCGTCTTATTAGCTTTTACAAATTGAAGCTGATTTAAGCTTTAAACTTGTCTGGAAAACTGTAGCTCTTAAGAGACAATCACTGACCTCTGCATAAACCATTGGAAATGTTTAAAAACATAATTACCACTCTATAGGACAATTTGTCCTTGTTGGGAATTATATAATTCCCTGCCTCTTCTTTTTTTGAAGTTGATGTAAATTTTCAAGGACAGATGGGAGAGTTTATAGGCATTTTGTAGAACCTGACTATATCCTTTGTTGACTTGCTTTTATTTGCAAGATAGTAAAACTATTTTTGTTTTTGTTTCGGTGAATTGTATTCCTCGAAAAAGATATAGAGGTGCAAGGTCATGCAGTTCAAGGGCTGCACAAAGATGCTATACTCAATTCTGAAATTAGTAGATTCTACTAGTCTATCATGAGTACCGAACTTAGAAGGTTAAAAAATGTAGGGAGTTAGTTGTAAAAAATAAATTAAAAACATTGTAGGAAGTTTGGACATTCATTTCGTTTATAGTTGGGATATTAATCTTGAAACATGAATAAAGGTAATGAACTTTGTGTTAATAAGGTTAATTTATTGGTATCTTTGTTGGTTTCTTGGGCTTCAGCGATGGGGCTTTTCAGTTTGCTTATTTTTGATATCCATAGGGTTCAAGTTGTTGTTGTGCGTTAAGGACATGTATTTTCCCTCATCACTTCTGTTTTTTTTTTTTTGAAACTTTTGTTGTAGTTTTGGAGTTCTTCTTGTCTCCCTATGATGTCTTCCATTCCTTTTGATAAATTAATTTGTAGTAAAGGTTCAAGTTGTTGTTGTGCGTTAAGGACATGTATTTTCCCTCGTCACTTCTACTTTTTTTGAAACTTTTGTTGTAGTTTTGGAGTTCTGCTTGTCTCCCTAACGATGTCTTTCCATTCCTTTTGATAAATTAAATTATAGTAAAGGTACAGATGTTAGGACCCTCTTATGGTTCCAACATAATAGGGAAAAGTTGATGTTGAGTAAGTATCAAGTCCCTCAAGGCTAGAATAAACTGAACTCGATAAAAATAGAAGGTTAACAGACTGATTCGGAATCAGGGAGAGAAGAGTGGGCAGAAAAAGAAGAGAAATTTGGGGAAGAACTAAGAAGAGAGGTCTCAGTTCTATTTCACAATATTCTCATTACTTTCTAATCTAATTACAATATAGAAGCTACTTCCTACTCTCTTGCTATCCTACACCACATTAGCAGACTCACATAGAGCACACTCCTACACATTATTTAATCACCACCCTTCCTAAAATAGACTTATGTAACTGTTAAAACTACTGTGACTTGATAAGAAGCTAGAAGAATTAGTTACAGGCAGAAAACTAAGACGAAGATAGGGAGCCACAAAACATTAGCTCGATTCAGTATTTTAGTTTTTCATTCATAAAAATTCCCGCCTCGCTTTCAATATTACTTTATTAATAAAGAGCTACTACTGCGTTAATAGCAAATGACTAACATACTCTCTTTTCCTTACTAACTATCATCACATGGATCATGCTACCTTTTAGAGACAACTAGCCAACATATTAACTACTATGCCCTAAGCCTGATATCTTCTCCTCCTTCAAAATTATCCATGTTTCCAATGGATGTTTGCTGATAAACTGAATATCCTCTTGTTTGTTAGCCATAGTTGTCATAGCGGTAGCCGACTGCCAGGACGCTTAGGCGACTGCCATGGTGTCTGTATGACGAAAAGTCGTTACAATGTGAAATTTATATATTATTTATTTTACTTAACAATTATATTGGCAATAAAATTTTATATACATTAAAACCCAAAACAAACATAACACTATGGAATAACATTAAAAACACAATTATGGCACTAATGAAAATAGAGAAGTATATTCAATGCTATTTGCAGTCAGAAAATGATCAACATTGCTGTTTTCAAATGTCCAATAAATAACTAAATAAAAATTGCAACTTTTGTTAATAAAGTATTTCATAGGGTGTATAATGTTTCTAAAAAGCACATGTAGGTATATGTCTCAGTTAGTCAGTTCCCAAAAGTTTGAGAAAGAATTATGGTACTAACCCACTGTCCACAACAAATCAACAATATATTATATATACGAAGCAAAAAGTACATATATAAAATATAAATATATATAATTATATTATTTATATATACTTTCATTTTTGGACCTAAGGAGTAAGGAGTAGGCGAGCAGAAAGCCAGAAACTAAAAAGCAGTCAAAGCACTAGAAGAACTGAAGCAGAGAACGAAACAAAAATAAAAATAAAAGGGGAAGAAAAAAACAGCAGCATAAGTAGTGACGATACGAGAAAAGAAGAAAGAGAAGAAAGCGGCGTCGGTCGGACTTTGGAGTCGCGCCGATCGGAGTAGGCTGCAAAGAAGTAGCGATTAGAGTAGTCGTACCGATTGGACTTCGCGTCGCCAATTGCTAGTCTCTCGCACTTGCTCGCTCTCCCCCTTCTAGTCTTCAATTGTGAATCGCGATTAGAGCCAATTTTGTCTTCCTCAGAATCGACATTTTGTTTTTCGTTTTTAACCCAGTTGACACAGTGGCCAAGTTGCTCGCTCAGCCAACGTCGACGAGTCGTCGACGACGATGACTTTCTTGCCTAGGCGCTTAACTTGCAAACTTCCATCAAGTCATGTCGATTGGACTTCGCGTCGCTAAGTCTCTCTCGCTCGCTCTCCCCCTTCTAGTCTTTTTCTGTGAATCGTGATTAGGGCCAATTTTGTCTTCCTCGAAAACGACGTTTTGTTTTCGATTTTTATCCCAGTTGGCACAGTGGTCAAGTCGCTCGCTCAGCCAACAAGTCGTCTCGTCCAAGGCGACAACTTTCTTGCCTAGGCACTTAACTTGCAAATTTCCACCAAGTCGTCCAGACGCCTTGTCTTCATCGAACATCTTAACAACTATGTTGTTAGTTGGTCAGTACCACAAACTTGCACATTCTTCATCATACTGGATAAATTGGAGATTGTTTGGGTTCTGGTAAGTGTTACCAGATATTGTTATTGACCTAGCAAATTGCGAATTGGTTTTTGTGCTCCTAAACATAGTATTGTTATGTTTTGAAACTTAAATTTAGCGTATCCAATATATATATATATATATATATATATATATATATATTTTGTTTTCTATCTCTAATTGCGCGCATATCAATATTACTTGCTCAATCAATCACATTTGTATTGACTTATTTCTGGAACAATTAACTTGTTGATGCAACTAAAATCTTCCATTAGATTTAGCTTATTGCATTTAGATGTTAGAAAATTCCTAATGATATAGTTTATCCTAGCATAGCATGTATAAAACTTATGTAGCGTACTTGGTTCCCGTTGAAGTTCCACGGATCGGAATGATCTCATTTGGTTTTGACTTTTTCTGATGTTTTAACACTTAATTTATTTTTTCTACTTCAGAACCCCCACATTGTCATGCAACATCCTGTTTTTACTGTTGGTCAAGGCCATCAGTGCGACTTGTGGGTCGAAGATCCATCCATTAGTAAAACTTTGTGTAATTTGAGTCGCATAGAGTCCGAGGTATGGTCCTTACTTGAGTATTATATTGAATCGATGTTTATGAAGTTGATAGATTTATGTGCCTCAATATGGTTATGATACTCTTTATTTTTTTTGTTATTGTGCTTAGAAAGGAAATTCATCACGTACTTTACTTACAATCACTGGGGGAAAAGGGCTTGTCAAAGTAAATGGCAAGGTTTGTCCTAAGCATACCTCCATGCCTCTGAATGGAGGTGATGAGGTTGTTTTCAGTCCATCCGGTAAACATGCTTATGTATCCTTTTTTTAAATGCTTTCTTTTCAGTATTTCGCATGTAGGTTAAATAGTCAATTCTTATTTTCTTTTTGCTACATGTAGTTTATTAGTTTTCACTTTGTACATCTTTGTAAAAGAAATTCCTTTAACATATTTTCTTTTTGCTACATGTAGTGTATTAGTTTTTACTTTGTACATCATAGTAGAAGTTCCCTTAGCATATTGTTAGATATTTCAGGAACTTTCGAACGATAATTTAGCTTCTGATGCCATGCCTCCTTCAGTAAGCATATTAGAAGCACATAGTGGTCCAATAAAAGGATTACATTTTGAGGCAAGATCTGGAGACCCCTCCGCTGTTGCAGGAGCATCAATATTAGCATCTTTGTCAAATCTCCGAAAGGAGTTATCCCTTCTTCCTCCCCCTTCTCGTAATGACGAGGGCATGCAACCTGGATTGCCTACGCTTCCTTCCGGAGATAATCATATTGTGGATGCTGAGATGAAGGATACCTTGGATAAGAATGACGGGGCTGGTGTTTTATCAAGCGAGAAAGCTGTTGTTCCATCTAGTGATGCTGCTAACGAAAATATTAATCTTGATAGCATTGGGCTGGATGCTTCTGTTGATGCAGATAATGGAAAGGTCCCTGGGGCAACCCATGAATTAAGGCCGCTTTTGCGGATGCTTGCAGGATCATCTGCTCCTGAGTTTGATTTGAGTGGTAGCATTTCCAAAATTCTGGACGAGCAAAGGGAATTCAGAGAAGGACTTAAGGATATTGATCATCCAATTTTTCTGTCAAAGAGTCGTCAAGCATACAAAGATGGGTTACAACAAAGAGTCATCCTATCCAAGAACATCGAAGTTTCATTTGAAAGTTTTCCATATTATTTAAGGTGTAAATTTTTATGTGAATGTCAGGCTTTTAATGTACTTTATACTTGGTTTAAATTTACTGCAGGTTGTTTTCTAGATGTGCCTATAGTAGAGTTCAATGGTCTTTCGTATATGATAGCAGGTTATTAGAAAATAAATTAGAAGCTGGATAATAACTGATTGTTGGGTTGTAGGAGCTATCTGTCTTCCCTTGTTAAATAGATATACATAGGTGTCCTGTGCTAAATTGTCTTAATGCCATATTTACCTCCTTAAACTAATCATATTACTCTTAAAAATGTTCTTAAAAAAAGCGACTAATAAATGTTTCACCGACTAAATTGTGGATGTTGGTGTTGTAGGGTTAGAGTTCCTTTGCAATTTCCTTTTTTATGTTTTGTTTTTGTCTATAATAGCGTTATTTTTATATTAATCCTTTTGTCTTGCCTTTCAAATTCTATTTTTTGTATTTTCTTTTCTAAGCTAGATTGATGGTGCATTACTTATTTTCTATGTTAGAGCTCCCTCCTCTCTTTTAATATTTTTTTTAAAGTCAACGGCTTTGTCAAAATATAGTGCAGTTTGTCAAAATATATGATTGTGTATTAATAATAATGTAGGTATGTCTGCATCTTGGAATTTCGTTTTTAACAAGTTGGGTTCTATTCCCTTACGTGGGCTATATACACATTTGTCTGTGTGGGTTAGACGGTCATTTGTCTGATCCATCCTTTTGGTTGTCGGTAGTAAATTGTATTTTAAAAGTTTTTTCTGAGAAACAACCTGTGCAAATTTGTATAGTAAATTTCTGTATATGACTGATCTTCATCGAATTTGAAAAAAATAAAATAATATTGTTTTTCATTTGTTTAAATAGAAATCTTGCACTAACTATTTGGTGCTCACTACTTTATATTCTGAAGTCTTATATTCTATCAATCGATCTATCTATGAAGTGCCGTGATCACTTGATCTGGAGAATCATCCCTTTCTTGAAACTTTTCCTTGTGGATTAGTGTTAATTATTGTTATTTGTTTTTAATTTGACAGTGAGACCACAAAAAATGTTCTGATTGCTTCCACATACATACATATGAGGTGTAATAGATTTGCCAAGTTTGCTGCAGATCTGCCTACCGTGTGCCCAAGGTTATTATTATCTGGTCCTGCAGGTATTACCTCCAAACCACGTGTGGCAAAAATACTTAATTTATTTATTCATGATAAAAAGAAGCTATTTAATTAATAAAATAGAGAGAGCACAAGAATATTGGGGAAAGAAGTCCACCCACCCCACACAAGTGGATACGAAGACCGGAAAAAGAGCTCTCTGACATCTAGTTAGGACTGATCATTCGGTTATAACCGAACCGAATAGGCTATTCGGTTATAACCGAATACCGAAATAATCATAATTTCAATATCCGAAAAACTAACCGAGTTTTGAAAATAACCGAATTACCGAATAATGAATTACCGAATTGTAAATTCGGTAATTTCGTTAATAACCGAACCTGTGCAGAGTTTACTTAGTCAATTTGTCAAACACTTGGTGGGCAGTCTAAAATCCTTAAAGTTTAAAATCCGTTTAGCAAGAAGATGGATCCTAAACGAGAATGCAATCAATCCACCACACAAGAAACAGTAATACCCAATAGAAATCTAAAGCAAAGAACACCCAATTTCAGCCCAATCTTTCAAATATTCAAAACTGGCGAAAATACCTGGTATTGGGATAGAGATGTTGAATTTGATTCTTCAGATTGGGTGGAATGATGGCCTCCAATTGATGTTAACCCCTTGATTGATGCAGTAGAGTAGTGTTGAGGCCAAAGCACCTAATAACCCCTCCGTGTACATCTTTGGAGTGCTGCTCCTGGAATTGCTAACGGGAAAAGCACCTAATAATTGGGGAAGCGAAGCTGTGGCTATGAAGAGGCGGAATTGGAAATTTGGGATTTAGGGATTTGGGTTTGGGTTAGAGCTGGGCAGTCGGCAAAGGCTATCAAGCTAGAGAGTGAGAGTCTGAGAGAGGCGAGAGAAGAGAAAGTCTAATTAAGAGAAGTCTTTAATTTTTTTTTATTAAAATGCCAATTCAGTTATTCGGGTAACTGAATATCACAATTTTAATAACCGTATTCAAACTTGAAAAACCGAATAGTAAAACGATTATAACCGAATTACAAAAAATAACCGAATAATCGAAATAATTCGGTTAAAAAATTTCAGTTATTCGGTTTTTCCGTTTTTTGCTCAGTCCTACATCTAGTATCTACACAACTCGGACACTATGGTTCCCATAAGGCTCCCATAATAGAAACCCATATTAAGGCAAAAAAATAGGATTATTGACAAGTAGTTCTCCATAAAATGTGAAGCATTACTCTCAAATCCCCTAAGAACAGGAAAAGAAGCCACTATTCCATAGTAACTTTACGTCCTTTCCTCTGAGCTTTCAATATTTAGTTGACATCACATCTTCCAATGAAGCAAGCTGCGCCCACTCCTCCAACACATTGGAAATAGAGTTCCACAAGCCCAAGCAGCATGACAACATGACAATGCAAAAATAGATGAGAAGGCCTTTCATTGCTTGGCTTGCACATAACACAAATGTCTGACGACGTGGCTGGTAGGGTCTGCATAATAATATTGATCCTCATAAGTGTTCAACCTTTGTAAAACTGGAGACCCCAAGAACTCTTATTATTATATATATATATATATATATATATATATATATATATATAGAAATGATCAAGTAAGGGATCCCTTACTTTCTTAAAATGAGGGACTTTTTTTTTTTTTTTTTTTTTTTTTTTTAAAACAACTAAAAAAAAAGTTTAATATTTTATGGAACTGAAATTTTTCCATAATATAATGTTTTGGGCGTAGTTTGGATATCTATACCAAAAAATGTATATACAGTCTGCACAGACTGTACATACCTATTTTGTTATACGTATCCAAATTACATCCAAAACACTGTATTATATAAAAATTTCAGTTCCATAAAATATTAAATTTTGTTTTTAGTTGTTTTAAAAAAAAAGCAAAAAAAAAAAAAAAGTCCCTCATTTTAAGAAAGTAAGGGATCCCTTACAGGATCCGGACCGTATATATATATATATATATCCCACTTTAACTGACAAAATTTGAGTTTTTTCAGCAATGATTTTTGGATCTCACAAAAATGTGTTTAGATTTATTTAAATATATTATACATGTGTATTGAGAACATAAAAAAAATTATATATATGTTTTTGGCACAATTAAGATTTCTGTCAAAAGTAATCTACAAATTTTCAACCTTTTTGCAATTTGATTATGCATCAGAAATTTGAAAATCATGTGTACTTCATCAGGTTCGGAAATATATCAGGAAACATTGGCCAAGGCCCTTGCCAAACATTTTGGTGCTACACTTCTCATAGTGGACTCTCTTCTATTGCCTGGCGTAAGCTCCTCGATTCCTCATTTGAATTCTTTCTCCAGTATATATTTGTTTGCTGTCTTTCTACTTGCAGACATTATTAATATTCTGTGTTTGTGCTGATGAACCACTCAGCGTATTGAAGTTAATACATAATTACATATTTAGACTTTCAATTTATGAATCTACCTTAAATTTATTCAGGCGCCTTCAGCGAAGGAACTTGATCCTGTAAAAGAAAGTTCAAAGCCTGAAAGAGCAAGTGTGTTTGCTAAACGTACTCAGGCAGCTGCGTTGCATCTTAAGAAATCAGCTTCTAGTGTTGAGGCCGATATTACTGGTGGATCCTTCCTTAGCTCTCAGGCCCAGCCCAAGCAGGAGGCATCTACTGCATCATCCAAAAACTACACTTTCAAGAAAGGTATCTAATTCTCTTCTTCTATATCATTAGTTGTGTACACGTTATGTCTTGTTTGGTTCTCAAACAACCCTAACCCAACTCCCGAACCCCTATGTGAGCTTGTCTTTTGTGGGTTTATCTTTCATATCTCCTTGTGTATTCTTTGTGTCATTAATTGTACCTTTGCTTAAAAATTATCATTTTGGCAGGTGATAGAGTAAAGTATGTGGGTTCGTTACCATCTGGGTTACCCCCTTTAAGGTACCTTTTCTCCCAATATAAGTAAGTCGTTTGCCATCTGGCAAGTTATCTTCATTAGTGTTGATGTCTTTCTCTTTATGTGTTTATTGCATGTCTTTCTGTATCCCAACAACATTCTGTATAATTTAAAATTTTAATTTTGTAAAATCTTTCTGTATCCCCACAACATTGGGAACTGAGGTTCTACTGTATGTTTGAAAATTTCAATTTTGTACTACTTATAAAAGCAAGTGCTTATGTACTCCAGTAAAGTTTTTACTTGAAGAGGCTTTTGGTTTTGGATTAGGAAGCCATAAAAAATACTCCGGGGGAGTCTATTAAATTCGGGACATGTTTTTCCTCCCTTTCTCCTCTTGCTGTTTATTGGTATAGCATCTACTTGACATGAACCCAGGTACTTGACACTGACCCTTGGGTAGAGTTTCGCATGGGTATTTGATGCATTTAGAGAATTCATGGAACATTGTTTAGCCCCACTTTCGGGGTCGGCTCATATTCCAAGTTGCTTTATTATCTTGCAAATGGTGGCAGTGTTAAATTATTATATCATTGGAGTATTGGACATTAATTATGATGGTATTGTACTTGCTATAACCCGATATTGGGACATATATAAAACCAATCCCAAATCTGGACTTTAGCCTTCTTTTACAATGTTGTTAATTTAAATATTGATATATGAACCCCCCCACTGGAAAACTTATCCGTGTCCGCTACAGCTTGTTGTCATTAAATGAGAGTTTGCTTTCTCTTTGATGATATAGTTTTAAGAATATGCAAGAGTGAGCTGCAGCATACATGTATGATAATTCCTCCCCCTTGTGTTTTTTTCAGGGGGCCACCATATGGTTGCAAAGGAAAAGTGGTACTTGCGTTTGAAGACAATGGCTCTTCCAAGATTGGGGTTAGATTTGATAGATCAATTCCAGAAGGCAATGATCTGGGTGGCCTTTGCGAAGAAGATCATGGTTTCTTTTGTGCTGGTGAGCTATTCTCCCGTGTCCATCTTGTTGCAATACCATATTATTGAGCTTTATTAATCACTAGGTTATAATTGATGTTTACATATGCAGCCGACTTGCTTCGTTTTGATTCTTCCAGTAGCGAGGATATTGAAAGGCTTGCAATTAATGAATTCTTTGAGGTAACTGCTACTTGTTCTTTACTGAAGAGAAGATGTCGGCTTTATATTTTCATTTGTTGCTTATTGAAGTTCCTTCTTCCTTTTTTCATGTATCACATGACATGTCACATCCAAATTTTACAGGTTTCTTTAGAAGAAAGTAAAGACAGTGCATTAATTTTGTTTATTAAAGACGTTGAGAAGTCATTATTGGGGAATCCCGAGGCATATGCAGCTTTCAAGAGTAAGCTTGAAAGTTTACCAGAGAATGTGGTTATCATTGCTTCGCATACGCAAATGGACAATCGGAAGGAGAAAGTAAGTACCTAAAGTTCACCCCCCACCCAGACAAAATTATTTTTGGGTGGGTAGGATGTAGAGAAATGATATTGTAGTCTGATATTATTCCAACCCTTTTGATGAACCTATGCTAAAAAAGATATATTTATGTTTCAGTCCCATCCTGGTGGACTTTTGTTTACTAAATTCGGAAGTAATCAAACAGCACTACTTGACCTTGCTTTCCCGGTATGTAAATTCGAGAGCTTTCCTTCTTCTTTTTTGAAAATGTTTAATTCCTTTCATATATGTCGCTGCCCTTTTTATTGGGGTTGGTTTGGGAGTTGATCTTTTCTATCCTCTCATACCAGCATTTCTATATATTGCTTTTGTTATGTTCGTGTTCATGTAGTTTTGTGCTGTGGAAGTTGGGATTTAAGATGTGGCATCTTCAATCATAAATTCATAATAAGAACTTTAGTTAATTTGGAACACACACACACACACACACACACACATATATATATATATATAAAGTATATATATATAAGTATGTGTATATATAAAAATACGCGCGTTAACAGGTCTTCTCTTAAAACTGGATAGCTCACTTTGGAAAATGTTTATACTTTTGCAAAGCCTCAAAGTGATCTTAGTATTTTTATCATTTAGGAAAGCTTTGGTAGACTGCACGACAGAAGCAAAGAAACTCCCAAAGCAATGAGGCAACTTAACCGTCTTTTCCCAAACAAAGTATCTATACAGATGCCTCAGGTATTAATCACTATTCATTGCCGTCTTCTAAACAATGTTTTCAAGAAAGCAGTTAATACTCTTTGAATTATGGCAGGATGAAGCATTACTCTCAGACTGGAAACAAAAGTTGGATCGTGATATAGAGACCTTGAAATCACAGTCAAATATAGTCAGCGTTCGCTCAGTGAGTGTCCAGTTTGAGTGAAACTATTGCTTCCAATGATATTTGACTTTTTCAGTCCTTTTATTTGCTAAATTCTGCATTTGTCACTATAGTTGTCTGGGTATTATTTTGTTCTTATTATTGCATACCTTTGCAGTGCGATGCAAATACCAATAATAAATCATATGTCCTAACACATCTTAAAATAATTCACAATTAGGATGGTTTAACTGGTAGTATTCGTTGATTACATGTTATATACGAGTTCATATGTATAACCTATGTTTTGGTATGTCTTTTGGGAGCTGTTATAACTTACGTTTGAGGTTGATGTTATATGTTGTTGGGTAGCTTCCATGATTCCTGATGGTCGTCTGGGAAAATATTCTTCATTTAGCCAATTCATAGTAAAAATGGAGTCCCAAGGGTGGGGTGACGGGATATGTTAAGGTTTGAAGTGGTGTCTGGCCTCAATTGTGATATATTTGCAGTACTTTCTTATGATTTGCTTGTGGTGTTGGCCTGGTTATTGTAATGTACTCTTGAATAGGCTGATTGTTGTGATGTTGAGTCCATGTTTGCAGGTTCTTATGGCTGAATTCTTCATTTCAGGTTTTAAGCAGAACTGGGATTGATTGCCCTGAGCTTGAAAATTTATCCATAAAAGATGAAGCCTTGACGACCGAAAGTGTGTTCAGTTATTAATCATACCGTTCTTACTGGCGCAGGATATATTATATTGATTATGAGTTGCATTGTCATTTTGATAGGTGTGGAGAAAATTATTGGTTGGGCTTTGAGTCATCACTTTATGCATTCTTCTGAAGCTTCTGTCAAAGATGCCAAACTTGTGATGTCCAGTGAAAGGTAACAACATTAGTTGCGCAATCAACAAAGATAAAAGAATGCAAAATAAGAAAATAATTACATGATGTGAAGTATTACGCTATTCTTATTTCTCACTCCGTTTTTGAGTATTGATATTTTTCTTCATGTTTATTTTTGCAGCATTTTTGAGTCTTGATATTTTCTTCATGTTTATTTTTGCAGTATTAGGAATGGGCTAAACATTTTACAGGGTATTCAAAATGAATCCAAGAGTTTAAAGAAATCACTCAAGGTATAGTCGATAGTTATCCTTTATGCACTATTGTCAAGAAGTTATCTAGAATATGTTCGCTCAACTTAAAAAAAGGTTCTCTCTGTGTATTGTTCTCCTTTTCTTCTGAGTTCATATTTCATTCAATGTTCTCTCAACTTAAAAAAAGGTTCTCTCCGTGTATTGTTCTCCTTTTCTTCTGAGTTCATATTTCATTCAATCTAACGCACAAGAGGTTTCAGGATGTTGTTACTGAAAATGAATTTGAGAAGAGACTACTTGGGGAAGTTATTCCACCCAATGAAATTGGTGTTACTTTCGATGACATTGGAGCTTTAGAAAATGTCAAGGATACATTGAAAGAGTTGGTCATGCTACCTCTGCAAAGGCCAGAGTTGTTCTGTAAAGGACAGCTGACAAAGGTTACAAGGATAATTTAACTTTCATTTCTCTAGAAGTCTATATTGATTTTTTTTTAGTCATCAAGTTGAGAATGGTTTCAAATTTGTTATGCTGCTAAAGTAGTTTCTCTTTTTAGCCTTGCAAGGGAATACTGCTTTTTGGACCTCCTGGGACTGGTAAAACTATGCTTGCAAAAGCTGTTGCAACCGAGGCTGGTGCAAACTTCATAAACATATCAATGTCGAGCATTACTTCGAAAGTACTTTCCTGGACCGACTGATGACTTATTGACTTCATAGATTTTTTGTGGGAGCTTCTTATTTCAAAATGATTGATGCCTTTCTGTTTCTTACAGTGGTTTGGTGAGGGAGAGAAGTATGTCAAAGCTGTTTTTAGCCTGGCTAGTAAAATTTCTCCTAGCGTTGTTTTTGTTGATGAGGTGGGTAAAATTTTCACTGTACATGAATTTCAATAATCTGACATGCGTCTTTCCTTGATCCTTTTTAAGTGACTTATTTGTTTTCTCTTTGACCTATTTCTGTCTGTTTATCTTCATTTGGTCATTGCTTTTGCTTGTGGAATTCAATCTGTTTGATTCAGTTGGTCATTGTTAATGCAATTTTCTTCCTTTCCATTTCAATGTTTCTGTGGTTTTGTTCTTTCTTTTTTTCCTTTATTTCCCCAATCTTCACCTTTCCCTTTGCAGAACCACCAGAAGATACTTACTGTTTGCTCTTGTAACTTCTACTGAAAGTATTTTTTAGGTTGACAGCATGTTAGGCAGGCGTGAGAATCCTGGAGAACATGAAGCAATGCGTAAAATGAAGAATGAATTCATGGTAAACTGGGATGGTTTACGTACAAAGGATAAGGAACGCGTACTGGTACTTGCTGCAACCAATAGGCCTTTTGACCTTGATGAGGCTGTTGTGCGGAGGCTTCCTCGAAGGAAAGTTATAGATTTGTGGGTTTTCTTCATTCATTCCATATGGCTAGTGGAAGAGCGTTTTTAGTGATGATTTTGATGTTTACACAATGCAGGTTGATGGTAAACCTCCCAGATGCCACAAATAGAGAGAAAATTTTACGAGTTATATTGGCCAAGGAAGAATTGGGACCTGGTGTTCATCTCGAAGCAGTAGCTAATATGACTGAAGGGTATTCAGGAAGTGATTTGAAGGTTTGTTTAATTTGTATTCTAACACTTTGCTTACTGTGCCCACCACTCCCTTCCTCAATGACCCTATGATATTCTGATTGGTATTTTGCCTTCTTTCCTCTTATCTTTTTCTTAGAATCTGTGTGTGACAGCTGCTCATTGCCCAATAAGAGAAATTTTGGAGAAGGAAAAGAAGGTTAGTTACTTAAATGGTGAACCTGAGTGCATGTACTTTCTTCTAATAAAGATGATATATCTTTTCGTCAAACTCTAGCTACTATTGTGTGCCTTCTTTTGCAACAAAACAAAAATATTTTTAGTGACAATTCAGTCTTTCAAAAGTTTTGTTTGTCTTCGGGAAAAGTTGGTTTCTATATATATCAAACAGAAGTGACGAATATTTCAAACACCACCTAATTCTACTGGGTTTTTTTTTCACTGTTTATATATTTGTGATTTTTTTTAAGGATTGTGTTTTATTGGATAGAAGAGAGATTATAAAAAGGACAAGGAGACCTCTGAAAAACTAATGAAGCACCATTGCTCACAAATCTATGAACATCTGAAATAGCAACTCCTCTAAAGGCTTAGTCCATATACCTAAAATAGCTAAACAAGAATACCTCTAACAAATCTTGGCATTCCTGTCTTCCAAAATCTTTACTTGAAGTGAACTCTCCGTGGAGCAACGGACATACCTTTCACTAGTTGTATGGATGTTTTTTTAATATTTATTATTATAGTTTTTTATTTTGATTTTTTTGGGGGGTTCAACCCTCACCCTAATGGCACCTATTGTGATGCGGGACAGATTTAGGAGGAAGAAATAACGGAAAATAAACTAGGATTTAAATTTCACGTTTAAACCACTAGAATCTCTACACTGTGGATAACATACCTCTACGCTGTGAATAAAATAATGAACTTCAATATTAATAAATAGAATGTAGTCTCATGACTTGGGAATTACATCACTATTTAAAGAGACAAAACCCTAATATTACTTGGAGAATAATAATAATACTAAACAACTAAAATACCCTTATTAGTAATTCCTAATCACTAATTAATATCCTAAATCCCCACTAATAAATAAAATACACAAATCACATTAACTACTTTTATATTAAACATAATAAAAAATCCAAATAATAAATATAAAAATATCTTTTTTGTTCTTGACTTGGAGTCCCCATCATTATCCTCTTGTTAGAGAAATCTCGACCTTGAGTTTTCATAATATGATAGAATAAGCCACAAACTCCTGGAAGAACATTTTGAAACACATTTGACAACATCATCACGCGGCAAGACTCAGAATATTTTGAAAGAGAATTGATGAGAGCGTCGCTTTTGTATTCAAAGGTATTGTTAACTTGGATTGGATAAACTTTTCGAATCGTCCTTATTTTCAGTAACGAATAACTCAAAAGCAACTTTAGAGTTTTTCTCAATTTGTTGCTCATACACAATCTCTGGTTTAACTTTTGGAATTTCAAAAATTTTCATGGATATGTCACAACTGTCTGTAGCCCCAAAATTTAGAACATCCTCTTTTTCTTTCTCTTGCTCTGTTTGAAGATGTGTCCGCAAGTGAATAATATCCTTTTTTATAGAAGATATGTCATCTTTTAATAAAGATTGTTCATCTTTTATGGAAGAACATATAGAAACCATATCATGTAGCTTTTCGAAGTTCTTTTGCTTTAACTTGTTGACGTTTTCTTTCTTCAACTTTTCTTTGTTCATCTTGATATCAACGTTGCAATTTTCCAATGTAATCTTATGCATCAACTATATCTCATCTAAGTTTTTCCTTCTAGAGTGTCAAATATTACTAAAGTAGTTCAGTCACTTTCATCGTCAAAGAAACCAAATATACTCTTTTGGTTCGTCAATCAATTCTTTAGTGGCAAAGATCTTCCAAAAAATAAGAAATTGATGGAGAAACGTGAAAGCTATGATACCAAAGACAAATTTAGGATGAAGAATTAACGAAAAATAAACTAGGATTTAAAGTTCAAGTTTAAACCATAAGAATCTCTCAAGTGTATCAACTCCCCACTAATCAATACTAAAGATGAATACTCTATGGTATGAATGATAATAATCAACTTCAATATTAATAGTATGTAGTCTCCCATCAATATTTAAAGAGTCAAAACCCTAATATTATTTGGGGAATAATAATAGTACTAAATGATTAAAATGCCTTTATTAGTAATTCCTAATCACTAATTAATGTCTTAAATCCCCACTATTATGCCCTTATTAGTAATTCCTAATCACTAATTAATGTCTTAAATCCCCACTAATAAATAAAATACATAAATTACATCAACTACTTTTATATTAGACATAATAAAAATTCCAAATAATAAATATAAAAAATCTCTTCTTTGTTCTTGACTTGGAGTCCCTATCATATAACAGACACCAACAGGATGAAAGAAAATAAATCCATCTGTCAACAAATTCAAAGACAAGAAACTCCCTCTCAACAGTTGAGCTTTACACTAATTTTAACTTTTCTCAAGACTGAGAAGAAAACATACTCCTAGAATTTTTCATCCTTCTTAATTCTGACCATGTAAAGCTAGTTAACAACATATTTTCACTGAAGCAGGGACACATCCCTCCTGCAAAACTCCAAAGATAGAGAACAGGAATGTATATATGCTGTTTATGTTTCAACTTTATTCGTATCTGTCTGGAATCAAATGATAAGCACTAAACATATTTAATTGTTTCATTTCCTATAAAAAAATATGGTACATTATACTTTTCACTTTCACTATTCAAATAATAATGTTTTGCATCTATAATATCTGAGTTTTAACTTGATTAAATAATTGTATCAGTTCAATCGTAAATGCAGGCAGATGTTATTTAGATGACAAAGGATGCTGTAGCTGGCATGTACTGTGTACGAAGTGTGTTTGGGTCCTTTGAGAATTGGGGCATAATTTTGTGTGTTTTTTAATGATTGTATGCATGCATATGCGTGTGTTTTCCTGGTCCCATATATCGACTAACTGACATTTATTTGTTCATATCCGTTTGATTTGAACCATCTGTATGATGTGGTAGGATATAATCTTGTTTGTTACGTCATTAAATGAGTGCATCTATGTTTTACTCGGTTAGTGGTTGTCCTATTACTTGAATACTTCTACATAGGTGGAATTTGTTTGTGATTTAGCTCGTTTGAGCTGAGGCATATTTGATTGTTGAACTATGATAGTATATATACATGACATAAATATTGGTCTGAATAGTTATCTTTGTTTGTGGAGTTAAGATGTGAATGAATATCTGCTCTGATTATATTGTTAAATTATTGATCAATGTGAGTATATGCATATACAGGAGAGAGCTTTGGCGTTGGCGGAAAATAGGCCTTTGCCTGCATTGCGTAGTAGTGCTGATGTTCGTCCTTTGAGTATGGATGATTTTAAATATGCGCATGAACAGGTATGGTCAATGGCTGACTGAAAGCACTGTAAGCTCTCCTTTTGTACCATAAGTGGCTGATTGCATATCTTCTGTCAAACTTTACTCGTGAATTTATTATGAAATTTAGTGAGAATATTATTTTGCAATTATTTTGACACGATAATTGGTGAATGATCCAATAATATGGTGGAGCCTGATATCTCGTAAATTGCTTGGTGTTCTTTGTCAGCTGTTTCTTATTACATGACGTATCTGCTCTTGCTCATATGCTTGATTCCAGCTAATAAGTGACTTTTATTTGTGTTTACATAAGCAGTCTATTTATTCTCTGTTTCTACTTCGTTCTTCTCCTGTTGTGGAATAGGTGTACGTTCCACCCTGGTTAGTGACCAGGAAGCATCCCTGGCAAAATTAACTTGTAGATTGTTATAAAATATATTTTTGACAAGTTAAATAAAATTGTGGACTGAATGTGTATTTGATGATAGTAAAGAGAGTAGATACCATGTGGCTGACAAAAATTTAATGAGACTTGATGGAATTTTGTGGTGTCCTTCGGATGATGTTTCTAGAAAAGTGTTTTATGATAGTTTAGGACCGGTTCAGTTCTTGTTAGAGCATCCCCAACAGCCTCTTCAACCACTTTGGAAATACTCAAATAGGTGAACCACATTAAAAAAATTATCTCCAATGACCTCTTCAACCTTAGTCATCAAATCTGCAACCTCATTCTCTCTCTTCAAAACATTTATTTGTTTTTGGGAGAATCAAAATCATATGAAAAAGGCTAAAAACATTTATTATGCTTGATGAGTTTTATGTAGAACTCATTGAATTGAAGAGATTGATGAGGCACAAAATATGAAAGTAACAAATAATGCTCTTCAAATTGTCACGTAGGTCAACAAACTTCAATTTGAAGATTTTTTTTGCTACTACTGTTGGAGATGCTCTTATTAGCCATCTAGGTTATGTGGTATTCATGAACATTGCAAATCATCAATGCATCTTTGCGACTCCCAATGCATAAAGTAATAACTACATTATTATACTATAGTGCATATTTTTTTTAATTCAATTTATGATCTACTTGTGTATGTATTTGCATTTATCTGATGCTTTTGTTTTATTATTAAGCCTTACTTTCATAAAAATTGAAATTGCTGCGACTAGCCAACTAGTGGTTTCTTATATGATCCTTCTGGTGTACAATAAATTGCACAATACTCTCGACAACTCTATTTTTATTTTTTATCTTGAACAGCTATCAAGCCATCTCTGTTTTAGAAAATTAACCCCCCCTGTTCCTAAATTAGAGTTGCATTTTTATTTTTAGTTCATGAATTACATTTCTACTTTTAGACTATAAAGTGCATGAGGTTTCAAAAGGTCCTAGATTTAAAGATGCATAAATAGACAATGGCATAGCACACCATTACTTATACTCTAGGTAGATTGAGTTCTACTATTCTACCACTTCAAAAAAATTTAGCTAATGTTAGAGAGAGATTTCGAAAAATAAATTTTTTTATAAAAGTCGGTCATTTTATGTCTCTAATTCTGAAGGGGGGGGGGGAGGGGGGGGTATATATTAAAGTAGGGTTTCATATTATGATTTTGGTGCAGGTATGTGCAAGTGTTTCATCAGAGTCTGCAAATATGAGTGAGCTTCTCCAGTGGAATGAGCTATATGGAGAAGGCGGATCAAGGAAGAAGATATCACTCAGCTACTTTATGTAGATGAGGTTTCCTAGTTGTATAGCATCATTCTTAGCATATTGTTCTTTTCCAACTTTCAAACCTAGCTGACGTTGGAGTCCTGTGTCGAGGAAATACCGGTGACAGGTTCTACCACCCAAATGCCTTTGCTCAATTGGCCCTTGTGTATCATATCTAGTTTATGGATATTTTTCTGCATCCATACAAGTTTTAATTTATACCTTAAGCATGTTCTTTTACCAATCTTTGCTTTGTACATACAATTTGATTAATATTATATAATAAATATTCATATGTTTAATTTATCTCTGGAACTTCATATCAGTTGTTGAAATTTGGTATTCTTCTTGGTAATTGTAGTAGATTTGTTTGCCCATTAGAGGTCTCGACCAGATGCAGAGAGATATGCTAATTCTCTGATTTTGGGAATTTGGATCCTCCATTAGGGGTAGTGGAGGATCCTCCGTATACTATCCTACTTTATTGTATGCATTACCCTCACTGGATCCATTCCAGGATTATATTTTATAATGTCAAAACTATTAATCTTATAATTATAATTATTATGCTATTTATAATTTTTAGATTAATAGTTTTAGGTTTAAATTTAAAAATAAAAAGACGGATGATATTAATATTTTTATTCTAAACATAATTTTTATAAACAAACCTAGCCCTTTTGAGTTGATGAATGTCCAAATGGTTTTGTTGATGTTAATTAAACCTCTCCCCCTCCTTTCCTTTTCTTTATAATATTCATAATTATATCAATGTAAGAAAAAAAGTAATTAGTTTAGTATTTTTTTCTTCAGACAATTTATAATATTCATAATTATATTAATTAAAATTAAGAAGTTCCTATTAATTTTGAATAAACAAAGCTAGTTAAAAAGTCAAACTAATGTTTTGGAAATAAATTAATTTATATTCCAAATATATCAGTGTTCCCATTTGAATGTCTTTAATATATATAATAAATTTGTCATTTTAGTATAATAGGTAATTAATAAAAGAGTACAGTAAATTTTGTTTTTATGTTTATGTTTGAAAAATTGTAATATTAACGTTAACGTAGTATGTTGAGTAGTTTAGATTTATTATTATTATTTTGAACAATTGAGAGATTAAAAGGTTTAAACTTTAAAGTACATTTGCACTGTGGTTGTATATTTAACATTAGATGTAGAAATTTTGATTTAGTGGTATAATTTAGTAAATTTTAAATTAATAAAATATTCAAATTGACTTTCAGAAATTTAATATTTAGTAAGAGAATATAAGCCGACACAATGTGGGTAATTGTAGTTATTTATGTATAATCAATATTTGACCTAGTCCTAGTGTACACTTGGAAGAGCCATCCAAATTTTGGACACATTAAGTTTTGTCAAATAAAGATAAGAAAGGAGAAAAAGTATGTCAGAATGTCTTCTTTTTGATTTGTACATATACCAATATAAGTTAAGTATAATCAATTTGAATAATACAATAAGTAGTAAGTATTACTTTATTTATTAATATCTATATAAAAACATTAGTACTACTACAATATATTCAAATTTGGAGAACTGTGTGACTGTGTGTGGGCCTTGGCTATCATGTCAACCTCACATAAAATGGACCCGACCCGACCCATTGCTACATGGAATTAGTATTAGAAGCAGACTAGTGGTTAGATTAGTTGGGTTTAAGTTTTTGACCAAACTCCTCTCCTACTCTTTCTGTCTCTGGAATAGTCTGGATTCTGAAATTGAATTACTATTGTTTATTTCAAACTGCGCATTGTAGCATTAGCCATGGACGTAATGACTCATTCCTCCACGTTCCTTTTGCCTACAATTCCCCCCGCCGCCGCCGCCGACAATGGCCCCTCGCCAAACTACGCACTTGTATTGCTTAACCAACGCCTCCCTCGATTCACTCCTCTTCTATGGAAGCACGGTATTTACATTAATTTCTTTAATTCCTGCTATCGATTTCTCTCTCTCTAGGGTTTTATCTATTAGAAATATGTGAAGAGGAGGTTGTGATGGTTGGAAGTAGTAATGATGTGATTGTTGTGTAGAGCAGCACAACTTCGCCTTTGCGCAGATGGTGGTGCTAATCGTGTTTATGATGAATTGCCTCACCTTTTACCTCATGAAGATGCTTCATTTGTTCGGAACAAGTCTCTCTCCTCTCTTTCTCTCTCTCTCTATATATATATACATATAGAGGAAATTTCAAGAGCAGACATACTTAAACAAATCGCGTGTTTTTTTTAAAGCTCAACTCCCGTGTTTTTGTAAGCCTTCTCTCTCCTCGATAGAAACATTAGAAGTCCAGCCAAACCACGCCCCAAATCGAAACAAGCCCTAGAATTCCTCCAGCCCCAAATCGATTCTTCTTCTGAACGAAGGGAGCAGAAGAACCACAGCTATCCCCAAATCGATTCTTCTCAATCGGTAAATCCTTTCTTTCTTTGTCTAATTTCGTTTTTTGTTGGGTTTTGTTTGAAGTTTTCTATTTCGTCTTTGTCTTTTTCCATTTGCTGTAACAACCGAAGGAGGGGAATTTATATGCTCTCTTATTAATTGCTTCTCTCTGATTATCCTTCCGCATTCGTGCCTCGATGCTGCCTTCATGATGGGGGTTATATGAATTTTGTTGTTTACTATTTTTATTTCCGGAAATAGTGAGCTTTTTAACCACTTAATGTAACAAGATTTTGATACTGTGTTCTTTATTCTTTAGTAAAGATGGCTCTAAATCTCTAATTGAATTGACAGGTGTAGAGGGAATTATTTTTCAACATTTAACCAAATAATATCAAAGTATGTTGTAAATGTTTTTTTGTCTCGAGGGACCTGCGTCACGAAGAAGGATGAGAACTTGTGGTACAACCGAAGGAGGGGAATATGAATCTGCTTGTGGTACAAATACAATCACAAAGGGGCTTTACATAAATAAATCATGAGAAAACTTGAGAAAGCTGGGCACTCTGTTTCCAAAATCAGATACCCATTAACAATACAATTACAATGGTTTGCAAATAAAAATATTCTTGGTTTTACTAGTCACCTTCCTTTTTCTTTTTTCATCAATGTTGGTTCATTTTTATTCGTTCTGAAGTTATATTACAAATACCCATTATTAAACTCTGTTTTTCATGGCTATTTTCTTCTTTTAAGCCTTAACATTGTTGATTTGTTATATGAAAATGAATACTCATAATGAACCTAGTGTCAAGTTATCATTTGTAAATTATCCTGATTGCGTCAAGTTTTATGTTTGTCCAGGTGTAAATATAATGGATGACATGGAGCATGAAATATGGAGTTACGGGGATAATGTAGAAATGGAGCATGACATGGAGCATGAAATAGGGAGTTTGGAAATAGATTGATGGAGATGACTTGAATGCAGAGGTGTTGAATGTGAACAATACTAAAACTTTTGTCTATTATCCTCAAGTAGCCGATGAGTTTACGCCTAAGGTAGGTCAAGAATTTCAAATATTAGATGAAATGTAGAATTTGATTTTGTTTAAATTGATTGATTTTGAACTTTTGTCTACTATCCTCAACTTTTGTTTAAAATTGATTTTGACTTTGTTATTTTTTGAAATGTAGAATTGGAGCATCAAATGATGATGCTACTCAGGATACAATTGACAAATAAAACTAATGATCATGAGGTATGTGAACTAATAGAACTTGTGTTTTTCTTTTATATCAATACCCATTCATGTTGACATAGAGATTCCATTGACAGTACTAACAGGCTTGCTTCTCACTGCTTTACAATGACAGTACTATCAGACTGCTTTTGTTAGTGTGGATGAAAATATCAATCAAATCTTGCAGCATATCCATCCCGCAACTCAAGACTATTTTGAAAAGCTAGATCAGATGGTTACCATGTGAAACTTTGAGAAAAAAATGAAGGGAATCCAATTTTTTTATGAGGAAATCTATATCAATATTCAGTCATGAGTTTCCTTGATTGTGTTTTGGCATATAGCTTTAATTTCTTATCACTAACTGTCTTAGTCTTATATCAATATTCAGTCATTCTGTTTTTGCCTGTACAAAAGAATGTAATAGTTTAGTAGTATTACAAAAGAATGTAATGGTTTAGTGGAATTTGTGTTCAGGAACTTCAATTTGTTGCTTTTACCTGTACAAATTTTTACCTTTAATTCAACTGGCAGGTTTCTTGTATCTTTTGCCGGGAGTATCTTACATATGATGTTTGTGTTTCACCACTGTTTAATTCAACTGGCAGGTTTTTTGTATGTTTTCCTGTCTCATGAACCCGTGTGATGGTTGTTATTTTAATATACTATTGTAATTTTTCTGCAGGCATCATTGGGCTGCAGGGTTGATTAGCTGTTTGTGGTTTTGGCGATTGAGAATTCCTACATAAATAAAATAAATTAGGGTGTTGCCCATTAAAATAAAAATAAATATATATAAGAATCGAAGATAAAACTTAAATTAGAGTTAATTCCGTTAAAAAAAGAAGAAGCTCCTCTCTCATTTACTACTCAATTTGAAAAAGGGAATACAGGATTTATATTATCTTATTTTCTCTCCCTTTATTAAAGCTCATAAACAATATAAAAGAAGATAAATTCTATATATATATATATATATATATATATATATATATATATATATATATATATATATTTTATTTTATTTTATTTTCGTCATGTCACAGTCATCTTGTACGAAACTCGGCTTTTGTTGGCTGTAGCTTCTTTCTTTTTCTAGCTAGTTGTAAAATAAAAATAATGCTGAAAATGTAAATAGGAATAATTTTGACCCGGGAAGGCAAAAGATTGAGACTACATATTTCGAACGTCAGGATAAGGTTTCTTTCAATATTGTTGAATATTTGCTGTTGAATATTATTGGGAACAGGAGCACCAAGTTGAGGAGTTAATGTTCAAAATCCAGAGTCAGCAAATTTGGATGGAAGTCAAAGAAATTGTCTGCTCTTTAAGGAGTTCTGCCACTTAAACTGTCTGCTCTTGAAATTTCCTATATATATATATATATATATATATATATATATATATATATATAACACATCTGTTTTATGTTTTTTTTTAATTTCTCTTTTTGGTTGTTTATGATTGATGATACTGGAATGGCTCAGTGGATAAAGCTTGTATCTTGGAAAGAAACCTGTTATATAGTTTGCTATTTGCATGTTGTGAAACTTGCTAAGAGAAGATGAAATTCTTGCTGGGCAAGAGATTCAGAATTTTATACTTCAGCAGTTGGAGCCCTGGTTTACAAAAGAGAATTATATCTCATGAAAAATGGATAAGGTCTACTAATGATCATTAAAATAGTAGAGACCTTAATGCTTGTAGTTGAAGGGGGTATATTAAAAAGAAAAAGAAGTGATGTTTTGCGTATTTGGAATGAGAGCCTAGTGATTTAGAACAGGATGGTTTCCATTTTCTCTTTGTGCTGAATTGCTGATGCTTCGTTGTTGTTCCCTTGCATTTTTTAAGTCTTTGTTTGTGTAACAGGCTATGCATTTAGTCCACTTGTTATTTCTCCACACACATACTTCTTGGTTAATTTTATCATAACCATCAGGATTGCAGTCTGTTAAGGTAGTGCCTTCAATAAAGTACTTTATGTTATTTCTTGCATCAGATCATGTAACTACTAAGGGAGGTGTTTGAGTGTGTTGAATAAATTGAATTTATGTAATTGAGAGCTTTCAATGAGTTTTTGCTGTTCTTACTTTTGCGAAACTGTTTGTTAGGTTCTAACAAGTCAGCTCATCTTACATTTAAACATTTATATTTCCCAGCTACAAGCCTGATGTTATAAAAGGTGACATGGATTCAATACGAGCAGAAGTTCTAGATTTCTACAGAAACCTGGTAAGGTGGCTGTATTATTTTTAGCTAATGCATTTATTAGTATTGTCAAGGATATTTTTCAACATAGTTTCTGAGTATGGATATGAGTCCGTGTTGACAAGGAAAGGATAACATTTAAAGTGAAATGAAGGGATCGCTAATTATGCTAAAAACAATTTATACCAATGGTTTATAATTTTCGCGTAATAGAAATTTTCAAAAAAGTAAACATTAATATGCTTTATTACAAATAAAATAAATATTTAGAAAGGACAGTGATCAAAAAGATAAATGTTATGAACCATTACATAATAAGTTTCTTATCAAAAAGATAAATGTTATATGCTTAAAACAATTTAAATTAATAATTTGTTTGTGATTTGACTCATAATTTATTAGTCCAACTTCTATATTTTTATAATTGCATGTCTATGAGATTTAATTAAAGTGAAGCACACACGTGTATATATTTGGAGAAATAGCCTGCACAAAATTCTTGTATAACATATTGCTCAGGCAACCTATATTGTTGCCAAGGCATCACTTTGGAATTGCCTTGTTGCCTAGCAGCTTAGGTAAGAGCCCAAATCATAGGCTGTCTCCCAGGTCATGCTCATCTAGTCTTATTCGCTTAGGCATTCCAGAACTGCTATCGGCAATATCTCATTACTAATTATTCCATCAGCCTTATCCTATTGATTTAGCCTTTGAACTGCTCCCAACCATCCATATAAAGAGTACCATTGGAAAGTCAATCTCTTTATGGAAAAGCTTAGGTTTATAAATTTTCCCACTAATATAAAGTTTTGAAAACCACCACATACAAATGTCGCAAAAGAATAGCTGTATTTATATTGGGGACATTGTAAGAGTTAGTAGCTGATTTTTCTAGGGACTTATTTTAGGACATTTGGCTAAGGAGGATCATAAATTAAAATGGATTGTTACAAAGATCTGGCAATAACCTCTTCAGTCTTCTCTGTTTTCCTTTCTCCTGTGTTTCTCTGGCCTTTACCTCCTCGTTGCTATCCTCAGATCTGATCAATGATGTATACTTCAATTGTGAAATTCTTCATCTGGAAGTTTTGAAAATTAATAACATTGAAGTAAAAATTTTGCGAAGGATTATGCCTTTTCTATTACCCCGCTTGTAGCCAGTATGTCTATAAGTAGCGAAAGCGCATTGGAGTTCTACTAATAGCACAATCTTAACTATCAAGTGTATAATATACTATTTATTCCATAGCGGAAGCAACAAAAGGAAGAATTATATTAGTCTACTGCTCATATCATAAGATTTGAGACATTATGATAGTGCTTCACATTTTTTTAGTTGTGTGCTTGCATAAGGAACGTGTTGTTCTGGTTTTAGCATGTTGATTATGATTGTAGTCCTCTCTCTCTCTCTCTCTCATACACATACAAACATGTAAATCACTTGTACAGAGCATCATACATGATTTTCTTGAAAACATATATTAGGATATATACTTTCTTTTTCAGGGGACCAAGATTGTAGATGAATCTCATGACCAGGACACCACAGATTTGCATAAATGTGTTGCCTTTGTTCGTGATTTCAAACCAAATCTGGAAGAGTCTAATGTAAGTTACCTGTAATATTTTTAAAAACCTTTTAGCTGGAATTTCTTGGTGTCCAATCTATTATGAGTTATGACTAGTTCTGTATGCTTAAACTTCATTCTGCCATGCCCATAATTGTTGGCGCTCCTAACGTGTTTTGGACCAAATCCCGATAAAACTCGCGTAGAGCGCCTTCCCTAATCTCTGGTCCAAAGCCTTCAATCAAGCATGCACCTCATGGTAAGCTCCAGACTTAAGGGGTTGCTTCGGCATATCTCACTAATATTCTTTTCTAACCGTACAATAGTGTAATTTGGAAGCTTAGGTGATATGGAATGGAGCATATAAAAAATTAGGAGATCATTTAGATTTCTATTTATGGGTAAATTGATTATAATTATGTTGTTTTAGATGATGTATATACATCAAATCATTTTCCTGTGGATCAAAACAAACGCAAGATAAGGGGTCATTTGTTCTTTGTCCCTCAAGGGTAAAACTTGTTTTACACATACTCTGTAACTCTCTTCATTTTGACTCAGCCCTCTATTTTTGCTTCTCTTTTTCTTTTAAGTTTCTCTCTCTCTCTCATAGACTCCACGACACGCTTGCGTGAGATGGTCGTCGCCCAGATCGTTTATAGCAAAGTTATAGTATGAATTGCTCACAACATCTTAACTTCTCGTCTATATGAAGACTGTAATCTTAGTACTATTGCTCACATTAGTAAATCTGCGTTGAATAGACACCAACGACATCTTGACACTCACTTATATTGAAGCGGTAATCTTGGTACAATCGGCGATTGATGCGGTAGAAGACGCCACACACAACTATGTTTTGTTATATGATAAGTCAAATTGAATCTCAAAGAAAAACTAAGAAAATAATTTATGAATTATTCAAAGAACTAAAAGTAGAGAATAATCTCACAAAAATGATATAAATCTGAATTTGTATCGAATGATGTATGAATTACATTCATATAGCTTATTTATAGTAGCTGTGAAACCTTAGAATCCTTATAAAGAATTACAAGTAATTTAGAATCAAACTTTAAGCTAGAAGTAACCTAATTACAATAGGAATCTAAAATATACCGAAAATAACTAATTTAGAAATCAGCGTCCAAATCTGCCAAAACGAGTCAAAAACCCAACTAAAACCCGACCAACTTGCTGGGGCGAAGTCCAACAGAGAGCTGCTGACAGGGGCGAGCTCAGAACCAGCTGGGGCATCCGAGGGGAACTCGCTGGGACTAGTTCACTGGCCTTGGTGAGCTCGCCGGGCCGACACGTTTACTTGGACCATGTTTATGCTCTTGAAATCAACCTCCTTGGGACAAGTTGTCACGTCATATTCTTGATCCACATCTCTCGCACTAAACCAATAAGTCCTTCCTTGAAGCGTTTAGCTCGTACTCTTGTCACCGGTCCAACTGGAACTCGAACCAAATCTGCTCCTTGGTTGCCAATCAATCCTGAGCTAGGGATGTCCTCATCACTCACTCTCTCTCTCTCTCTCTCTCTGTGTATGCGTGCTTTTCTTCAAACTTAGTTATTTTCTGCCCTAGGTATTGTAATTTCTGGATTTATTGTTGAAATTGGTCAAATTTTGCAATTTTTTGCGCATGATTGCAATTTGTAACGTGTGTATAACATTTTGATGTTAATAATGTAAGCTGCTTTTTGCACAATATGCACTGTAGTTAGTTCACTCTTGCACATTGTGCCTAGGACCTGGGAACTTTGGCACCATGGGCTTCTAATGCATGTCTGGGTTTTCATAGATATTGCCAGAAACTTTCACTGGGATATTTTTCTCCTTGTTTCTGATCTCGATTTGGATTTAATAAAACTGAAAAATATAGTGTCAAGATGCTCCACAATTTTGTTTAACGATCAGTAGTGTGCATTCATACTCGGATTGACATTGTAGAATGCTTTTATTATTGTTTGTTTTCCAGATATGCATTCTTGTTGCTGGAGCACTTGGTGGAAGGTTTGACCATGAGATTGGAAATATCAATGTAATATGTCGCTTCTCAACAATGCGAATAGTACTTTTGT
The DNA here is from genome assembly GCA_020205605.1 of Panax ginseng. Lineage (NCBI taxonomy): Eukaryota > Viridiplantae > Streptophyta > Magnoliopsida > Apiales > Araliaceae > Panax > Panax ginseng. The sequence goes on along the minus strand of CM035138.1, from coordinate 4,449,926 downwards.
CTGAAGATTGCCTCATTCAACTTCTTCCAAGTACCCACCATCATGAGATCCATATCCAGAACTCTGTTGAAGGCCCACATTGTGGGCTCATTCCGATTGGTACACCGTCTTGAAGTACTACAACCACAGGGCTCCAATGGGACCTCAGTAAGTTGTTGAAATAATATCATGCAGTTCTTATATTTGATGTTCAGTTCTGAACTTAACTAAGATCCTTTCAGTGATGTAATTATTATGGTCATCAATCAATGACACATGAACATGCACATCTGTCCATCAAGTTTGCTATGTCGTTTGCAACACTGAGGACGGGTTATTTTTTGATTGAAGGAGAGGAGGGGGAGGGGAGATAAATTTTCTGTCTTAGTGAAATCATTTCATAATTCGGAGAATATAATGGGCGGTAGACATCATGCTCTGTCACAGATGTCAATAGCACTGAAGTATCGATGCATTCATTAAGCATCTCTAATTAACTGTAGTTCTGGCATTTTCTTTCAAATCTGATGTGTTCTATTTTAAATTGTGACCATGCAGCTGATACAGAAATGAAATTTGGTGGACTAATCAGCACATCAAATATTGTAATAGGAGATATCATAACTGTGCGATCCAATTCTGATCTTCTTTGGACAATATCCATAAAAAGATCATGATGGATATTCATTGCAAGTTGAGGAGTTCTAGTTGCAGACATCATGAATTATCCTGGTTCCCTTCAAATAGAACACTTGAGGTGGCCTGCATAATATCCATTTTTAGCCTGTACAAGTGTTACTTTTCTTCACTAGGATATCTGTTTATTCTCTGTTTTCCTTTTGGCCATATGTATACACAAGCTAGTAGTCGTGGCACCCCATTGTTGTGCTCTTTTATTATATATATATATATATATATATATATATATATATATATATATATATGAAATTCCTACTGTTGTGTTGTTGATTCATTTGTATAATATATGTTGAAAATAGTAGTTGGACCTCAAAAAGCATCATGTCAAAGCATTGTAGTGAGGTTCATGTGAGCCTGTTGGATTGGAAGTGATGAAAAAAATGATGCCCAAGAATTTAGCAGAATTATTCTTATTCTTTTTATTGTATTCACTTAGGTAACAGGGAACGTATTACTAATGGCAAACCAAACAGAGCCATGACCCCCCAAGACTGTGTGGGGCTTGTGCTACCTTTTTCTTTCAGCTTCATTACAACGTTGGCACAATCCATATTGATGGTGGACTGGTGGTGGTGGTGGTATTAACTTTGTTTTATTGGTTTTGCCTCGTAATGCATTCCAAATTTCCTATCTTCCGATTTCCAAATAGGGGCTTAACGAGAGTTGCCTGGAATTACAGGGCTCACACTCTTTAATATATATATATATATATATATATATATATATATATATATATATATATATATATATATAGCGGATCGGTCCGGACTCCCGGACCTAATCAAACACAGATCCCAAATTTTATTTTATTTTTTTAAAATAACTAAAAAAAATATTTAATATTTTATGGAATTGAAATTTTTTCATAATAAAGTGTTTTAAGCGTGATTTGGGTACGTATAACAAAACATGGTGGTACAGTCTGTACAGACTGTACCATCATTTTTTGGTATAAGTATTCAAATCATCCCAAAACATTGTATTATGAAAAAATTTCAGTTCCATAAAATATTAAATATTTTTTTTTAGTTGTTTTAAAAAAAGAAAGCAAAAAAAAAAAAAATCCGGACGGAATAAAATCCAAAGGTCCGGACTGGAACCGACTCATATATATATATATATATATATATATATATATATATATATATTAATGTCAAACAAAATAAAATACTAAATAAATATTTATAAACAGATATTTAGAGATAAATTTGTTTATAAACAAATATTTGCCCATCATTTGTTTATATGAATATTTATAAACACATGGCGAGAACTGCTGTGAGTGGAAGTGGCGCCAAGGAACATTTTAATGGAACATGCTACTATTTAAACCCCCCCTCGTCCCTTTTCTTCACAAAAAAAAAAATTCTATTTGATTTTTTTAAATCAATTTATCAAAATTTTAAAATACAAACTTAATGGGTGTTAATTTGATTTTAATTAATACAATAATTAAAATTATAAACTAAAAGGTATTACTGGTTACATAATAAGTATTTAAATTTATGTCACGATTTGTATTTAATTTTTCATAAATTAATTAAAATTAAAAGTCAAATAATAAAATGTTTTATTAATTGCATGACCATCTCAACAATATTTCAATATTAAGAGTCAAACTAATTTATAAGTTATTTTGTATTGTTTAGGTATTTGGCATTAATTTAAAATTTTAACTTATAAGTCATTATCAATAAATAAAAATTATAATTTTTTAAAAAATAACTTATAAGTCATTTTAAAATAAGTATGTTTAACCAAATATAAAAATTATTTCTCCCTTATTTTAGTAATATTTATATTTTATTTTAACTTATAAATTATTTAGCCAAACACCTAAATATTTTATTTTAACTTAATTTTTAAATCAAAATAATATCAAATACTTTTATTTATAAATTACTCCATTATTTAAAACAAGTTATAATTCATTTTAAAATATCATCCCGAACCGAACATGTCCTAAATCGATAATGCAGAAAACACTGATAAAGTACGGCATTTCCTTTGATGATATATATTCACCCAGTTGTAATGGTGATTCGTCCATTACCACCTACTTCAGCAGTGAGACCTTTTTCAGACTCGATTAGGAAAACCTATCACACTCCATTGTTTTGGTCCTTTCGGATAACGGAAAATTGGAGTACTGTAATCTCTTTACTCTTCATCATCAGGAGCTCTACTACGATAACGTTAATTCATTATACACTTATTATGATTTCTCAATCTAATTACGATGGGATGAGAATATAACATTTCTCATACTTGATTTTCGTGATCGATTCATCAGCAATTAAATATCTTGTGTTTTTTCTGTATAAGTCCGTATCTTATTCGATACTGTTGCCAACTTGCAGGTTTCTCTTATGGTTGTTAGCTTTCGAGTTCTGTGCCCTAGAAAATGGTATGCAACTCAGTCTAACTAAAGTGTTTTGTTTATTAAGTTGATTTGTTTGCTACAAATATGTAGTTTATGATTGCACTTAATCTGTAATATTGCTTTGCAGCTTCCTCTTTCTCTGCTAAAAACCGCTAGGGCACCCTATGGTACGATCTTTATTGTTGCCTGTTGATATTCTTATTGATTTATCACCGCCTTATTGGATCAGCCACGAGTAGTTTTCTGGGAAATTTACTTGAAAAAGATAAAAATAATAATAATAATAATAATAATAATAATAATAATAATAATAATATGTTAACAATAATAATGAGATAATTATGAGCTTGAAATATGTCAATGGGTATTATTTTGATGAACATTCATATATTTGTCACTTTAACTTTGTTTGAAACTCGGAAAGAGATACGAAAAGAAAAACTAAAGGACCTCTTTCTGAGAAAAAGTGTATAATTTGACCACCATGACACGGGCAGGTCACATAGCCAATCTCCCAGGTACCCAAACAAGCTTATGAATGGTTTTGCCAGGTGCTCAGAGCTAGTGGGCATTTGTACCCATGGGATTAGAACACTCTAATAAGTGGTTCAGACCCATGTCTTCAAAAAAAGTAAATTGAATGATCCTAAAATTAAATGCAACATACTGGTTAACAAAAAATTTAGATTTTTTTTTTTGCCTTCTATCATAATAGCCTTAGAGTAGTTATATCTCTTTATATTTAACTTTTCTTGATTTCCCTTGAAGTGTTTTTTAATGGTGCATTGGTGCAAATTTCTATTATGATGTATTTCACCTTCCTTCTTAGCTGTAGTTGCTAATGTTTTTAATGCTGTATGTTTGACTTTTGACAGTTGGTGGAGCTGAAAAATGGAGAGACGTACAACGGACGTTTGGTCAACTGTGATAATTGGATGAACATCCATCTCCGAGAAGTTATATATACGTCTAAGGTGTAGTAGTGCTTCTCTTTCCTTCTTTTTTTCTTTTTTTTGGTGATAAGTATACTTTCTTTGAGACCCCAAGGGGGTGGGAGAAATGGTAGGGGTCTTGAGGAAAAACCTGTCACTGGTTCCAATTCCCATACTTATGCTTGGGTACCAAAGTTGCCTATCAAAAAAAAGAAGTGAACTATCCTTTCATTAATTGGGGTTTTCTCATCTTACTTTTATTTATATTTGTAGTCTTTTAGTATGCGTTTGTGTTTCTACATTTCAGTATTTACTTTCTTTTTAAAAGTCATAATGGGTCCTAATAGGTCTTCAACTTTTCATAATGTAGGACGGGGATAGGTTTTGGAGAATGCCTGAATGCTATATCAGGGGTAATACAAATAAATATCTTAGAGTTCCAGATGAGGTATGCCCATTATCCTCTACTTCTTGGATTTCTTTTTGCAATTTTCTTGCCACCTCTCCTCCTTTCCCTTGTTTTTGGAGGGAAACCAACCTTCACTGTCTGTCTAATGTTTTATTTTATTTGTTCCAGAAGTCGGTGCTTTAAACTACTGAATGTCTTTTGCATGCATGTAAATGTATACATTTGATATATGTTTTTATGTTTTTCTTTAAATTTAGTTTACTTTCAAAAAACTGACAATTAGAATGGGACACCGACACATACTGAGAATGCTATTATATGATATAATATAGTGATTCTTTGATTCTTATGTTTTGTGATTTTGGATTACCATAATCTTGGTATGTACCTGCTTCCGCAAGAGTTTTTTAAGTTTTGATGGCTGCAGGCCTGAGCTGACTTAGGTAATCAGCCACATGGTTAGAATTTGAATCTGGATATAGCAACAAAAGTCTACACCACCCAAAGAAAAATAAGTTTAGGGATATATGTATATTTAGGATAAAGTTGTGTAAGAATCAAGTGATTGTTTCTTTAGAGGTAATGGGGACTATATAAATGGGGGACAAGAAGTCCACCCTCAGCAGACTAAAAAAACAAAAACAGAAGAGCACTTAAAAAAGGGCAGCCCTCGAATCTCTATATATGTCGGTCACAGATACCTCTAAAAGCCCCTATAATAGAAGTCCAAAGAGACGCAAGAAAAATAACTCTATCATTCAATACTTTAAAGATAAGTAACTTTCTCTAAACAACCTAACATTATGCTCATTCTAAATTCACCACAAAATATAAAAGAAGGCACACTTCCTTAAAATTTTGGCATCATTTTTTTGAGTATTCAAGTTCTGTCCATTGATATCTTTTGTTTCATAATAACTCAACTTAATCAATAATGCTTAGTGCAAATTAGTTAGGGTAAACTAGTTTGGGTAAAGCTAAAATGAATCCAATGTGTAAGAATAAAACTAGAAAGACAATGAGAAAATTAATAAGTTAAACAAACAGAAATAAGAAAAAAAATAAAAAAATGAAATAAAAGAATAAAAGTAGACACAAGCGGAGTTGAGCCAATCACATCTGTCTACCCTCTTTCTTTAAGTTGTATAGGAATAAATAGGGTTTACGCCAAAAATCCCTCTTCTCCTCTTGGCTTTGTTGCGGACTTCATATAGAGAAAGCTAATTAAAGCCAAGGCTAAAAGGAAAAAAGGGGAGGAAAAGGAGACAAACAGAGAATAAAATGGTATTAGCAAAACAAAATACAAAATACTACTCAACATCCAATATGCAGATTACAATGCTAGTAAAATCCTGATTCCTTTCTAAAATGTATCAGGTTTCATTTATGTATATTAATAACTGATTTCAGCCATGATACTGCTCTCTAATATGTTTTTAAGAAATTGTGATTATGCTGTCTTTTTGTCCAGCTTTTTGGATTCATATTTTTCTGTTTGCATCATTGGCTAATTTTTTCTCCTAAAATGTAACTGTCATTTATTCAACTGAGTTGTTTTGGTTTCTGTTTTCCAGGTGATTGATAAGGTCCAGGAAGAGACTAAGAGCCGTTCTGGTATATTTTACTGTACAACCTTTTCAAGGAATCATATAGACATATTTGTATTGTTGATCATCCTCACATACCTTACTATGAGTAGAATGAACGTTCCATAAAATCCAAATGTATCAAAAATCATACTCTACTCCCAAATTGAGTGAGATGCTTTCCTTTTTTGAAAGTCCTAATATGTTTGTCACTACTTATAAAACTACTGCAACTTTAATACAAATTGACTATATTTCCCTTTTAAAGTTTAAGAGATAAAAGTTTGTGTTCTCACGGTATAATCCACACATTTATTATGGAGGGGTATAAAAGGAACAATTTGGTAAAAAAAAAACCTTAAACTGAGGGACTTGTTGACCATGACACTCAATTTGAGACGGAGGGTGCATGTACTAACTTCCTTGAAGGAAAATTTTATTTCTTTATTTAAATTACTGTAAAAATAATATAAAGCCCCTAATAACTACAATTTTGTATGAAATATTATAGTTCTCAATTGTGTCCTTTTCAGTTAAGTATATTATCTTTGTTGTTCTTGTTCAGTAATACCAGTAGGCAGTGGAGCATTAACTTCTATCAGCTTTTTTTATTATTATATTTTATATACCTTGAAATTCCTTTGAAGTTGATTTTGTTGCAATTTGACATTTTCAGACAGGAAGCCACCTGGGGCTGGAGGTCGTGGAAGAGGAAGAGGTAGAGAGGATAGCACTAGTGGACGACCAGCTAAAGGCATGTGTCGTGGTGTGGACGATGGAATTACTAAAGGTGTGGGTGGGGGAAGAGGTAGGGGAGGGCCTGGTGGAAATAGAGGTAGAACCTTTTTACTTGTTTTATATCTTTAACAGCATTTCATATGAAAATTATTTTGGGAAGAATTTATGCTTGCTGTAGAAAGATAATCGTATTTACAAGAACTTTTGTACACTTGCTAGGTGCAAACACTCAAACCACTATTATAACACTCACAGATTACTTGAATACAACTATACAACAACACCCCTTTGCTCTGTCATACCTTAATTTCTTAGAAAGGCCACTCTCAACGGGAGACTCAAACTCTCGTTCTCAATTATTCAAGTTATTCTCACTTGATGCCCAAGTTGGTAGGTGTTTGTCATCAATCTAGCAAGCTCTCATGAGCATTGTAGTATGTTGACAATTTAAGGTAGTAGCTAGAATTCTAGAGTAACCAGTAAAAAATCTAGAGTGAGAGGAGAGAAATCTGGATATCTCTCAGAGAGAGATCCGAATCTTGTGGGAAAAGAGGACATTTAACAATTTAATCACCCGGTAATTGAGCGTACTAGGGATCCATAATCCATCGCTAGCATCTTGCTTTTCAAGTCACCAGAGCCACAAGTTACTCAAGTGTTTTTTTAAAAAGCTGCATAATTATTGCAAGTTTGGTTTACTGCATAAAAGGTATTGACTGCAGTCTAAAAAATAAGAGAAAATCCTGAAAAACTGCATGAGGCGCTGAAATTTATAAACAGGGACCACCATATAATTTGTGTTTGGCTGTCAAAAGGGCTATTGCCTGCTGAGTTGATTTAAAACTTCCTTGTGCTGGACAGACTTGAACTTTAGGTGAAAATTCTTACTAGTTAGCTATATCTGAATTAGGTGGTCTGCGCTCCGAGTAACAAGGAAACTTGATTTGTACTCGTGCTATAATATACACTTTGCCATGTGTTTCTGTAACATGAAACTTAAAACTATGCGCTGAGATTTTTTGGATTAATGATAGGAGGAGGAAGAGGCCGATAATTGGTTGTTGAGCTGCTGAACAACAATAGGGTGCTGCTGGTTAGCTGCTTTTAAAGGCACTTGACTCCCTACTCATGTATTATGATACAAGTTTGACCCTGTTATTTTTAAAATGTAGTTTCTGCTTTTAACTCATTGTTTATTTCCTATGATATCCGATCTTAAAACTGTATTCAGAAATTTTATGCAGTCTAATTATTTTCTTATATTACAACTTGAACATGTAAATTAATTTCTTGTTAACAGTCATCTAGTCTACTGTAATCTTAAATATTTTTAATTATAAACATGGTGTGCACAATTTTGATAATTTTGTGCAATAATATTTGTATGCGTTAAATATTTAATTTATTATATTTACTAAAATACTCAAGGAACAAGATCATTTCATTTCCGCGAGTCAAAAATTGTGCATCAAAATGAGGTTTTTATATATATGTATGCGGTCCCTTCTCTTTATTTAAAAACCATGATGAGACATTATTATTTTATTAATTATATAATTCTGACATACATTTACTTATTGAAAATATTTTAGAACGGAGTAATAAAAAAAACACATTACAATAGAAAGACGTGCCGGAGAGATCCATAGGATGGATCCAGACCAGGAAATTAGATATCACTATCTAGGCTGTGTTTTAAAATAGTACCGTAATAGTTTAACACAATAAAGTTGATCCCGTGAAATTATTCTGCGTGGTGCCCTTTCAACAAAGCAGAAGCCCAAGAATCTGATTTTGAATGTTTCACATTTGAATAGAATCATATCAAACGGAAGAAAATGCAGAGATAGAGTGAGGATTCTGGAGCAATGCATATAATTGAGGGGGAATGGAAAATCAGATTGAAGACAAAGAAGTAATCACAAACTTATCCAGCGACTGAAAGAAGGGAAAACATCAAGTATTTCTTCTCCTGGCAACATACCCTCCAAAAAAGAAAAACAAACATAAATTACACAAGTTCATTTGCTCGTCAGTAAGGTTGAAGCCTCCTTTTTCTCCCAGATTTTGGCGACTTCATAACTAGTGTACTTGAGATCCAGGATCGGTTTATGTCACAGGACTCATCAGATAACCAGCAACATAAGCGGCCATCTTCACCACCTGTCCAACCAAAAGTACCCTGGCTTTGTGTAGGTGCAGCCCCGATGCTAGATACAGGTAGAATGCTCCTAATAATACCTGTGTGACCACCGTGAAGAACAGCTTCTGGAGCCAAAATTGCTCTCCCTCCGTTATATTTCACAGGGAAGTAGCTAGGGTGCCAGCATTTGTGCCGCCAACAACCCATAAACCGTCGCCCTCCATAGAGTAGTGACAATCAACAAAATAGTCAACCTACCACAACCAAGCCTTAGTTAGAAGAGGAGATGACAATGTTTTTCAGTCTTGTCTAAAGTAGTGTCCAAGAGTCGGTAAGAGTACAAGTAAGAAGCTGAGAGAGTCTCTTTTCCAATGCCCAAAAAAAGAAGTGTGCACCTATATATTGTAAAGCTACTTTAAGTACTACCATGGGGAAGAAAGGCCATACACATTGTCTTGCCAAAGCCTAAAGTAGTTACTTATCATTTCACTCAGACTTGATCACACCTATATGAGCTACTAGCCAAATAACTCCCAACTAATTTAACTAAACAGAATTCTTCATATGGCTCAGAGTGGGTGCATATTTAAAAGCACGATTCAAATGGAGGTCTAAATTCTTCTACATGTTCATCCGTGTATGATATATCATGCACACCTCAACTAAATCAGGAAAAGAATAAAAGTAAATACACACAGAAAGAGTGCAACTCTAGTATTATCAACAGTAATAAAGAACAACCTTACATACCTGATCCAATGTCCAACTGTTGGAGGCCAAGGAGCGAGCATCCTCAAAGTTTGCTTCAAGTCTTGAATCTTTCCAATCCCAAACACTAAGGCCATAAAAGTTGAAACGGAAGCAACAGAGTTTTAATGATAAATCTAACCAGAGTTATAATTCAATATAGATATTTGCATTAGTGAAGACATTAAAAACTTAAAATCCATCATAAAGATATTTGCACTGATGAGCCACATCTCCCTTTCTTGGAGAGGAGAAATCAATTTGAAAGGAACAACAGAACATGACACAGTAATGGAAAAACTTCAATCCAAAACCATCCCAACCCTAGTATATTATTCTAGTCTACCAAGCATATTGAAACTCAGGTATATAAATACGTCAAATGTCAGCAAGCATGCATTAGTCGATGACTATTGAAGGAAAAATCATCTCATTATATATTTAAAAAAATGAAAGTAAGCTCTTCAGATATTCATAACATATATCTCTTTCTTATAATACCTTAACGTTTCAATGTGAGTCAAACACCACAGTCTCTGATTTTTCTCTCCCAGAAATCCAACTTTCCCAATTGAGGTTCCCACGTTTATCACCTACAGGTCATAAGATCAAAGTATAATTTAGGTTTAAGAAAAATAATAAAAAAACTATACAATTCTAATCTAGCACTACTTGCAAATTCAAAACCAAATTTCTGTTGATAATAACAAAATTATTATCACTACCAGATATTCTGATGGATTTAGTAGTTATTCCCAGTATCGAGATATTTATCAAGGATAATCTTGAAAAAGTAAAATAGAAAATTAACACAAAAATATGAGCTCTTTCTGTATGAAAACAACTCTTGATAAGATACCCATAAACCCGTTAATTCTGCAAAGTAATTTCAGGAAATGATCTCATAAAGTTCAGATATCTATATTAACTACCCCCAATGCAACAAAACACAAGCACACACAAAATAATAATGATGATGATGAACCTAGAACCACAAGAATCGAGTTAGATCTGGCACAGAACCATAACCGTGATTCTTTTCAGTTTCTTGTTGCAGGAGCAGAAATGATGATTTGAATGCACAGATGAGTAAGAAATATCATCATTGAAGAAGGGGGGGAGGGGGTGGGGGGGGGGGAGCCAATGCTTTAAATATGCATGGCAGGTTGGATTTCCTTGAAAAGTAAAAATTCATGAAGTTGTACCATTATGAAATGCCAAGTGCAAAAAAGAAATAAACTCGTAGATACAAAAAATGAATTCAAATAACGAATACAAAAGAAGGATTTACTTTGTTTTAATCACCAGAACTACACAGAAAAGTTCCGCTTTATTGTCTAATACAGAGATAAAAACTCGATAGAGATAAAGGATAGGACGTATTACTCATCAAATGCATTATAGTCCAAGTTTTCATACAATTTAAAATTCCACAAAGCTACAATAAATTTTCTTTAGTATGGTGTTGCTTCTAATTAACTGAACTTGAAATTATCCATAAAAAGAAAAAACAATGAAAAACAAGACCTTGTCAATAGATCACCCTATTAAAAAAATTACTAATAATGACTTTTATAAAACAAGACAATATGAAGTCCACATGTTTGGTAATAAATACTGCTCAAAATGTTTTGATGCTATCATCCTTTACTCAGTCATATAAGTATAAAATAAGAATAAAACACAACTGAAATAAGAAAATAAAGTTAGGGCAAGACACTTACCGACTCCAAATGATCATCATCATTAATATCTCCACTTGTATCAAAGATGCACATCAATCCATCAACAGAAGCAGAAACAAGCTTGTTTTGATTGCCAGGGACAAAATGTACCTATCAAAAATTTTGTTTCAAATTCAGGATCACTACAAGATTTAACTTTAAAGTAGACAAACATAATTACACAGTTTTATCACATGTTGCAATAAGCACATCAACGATGCAGGACTTTTAATAGTTTGTTTTTGGGAAATAGCATCTGGGTTTTAGTTTGCAAATCTGGCAACCCAATGATCAAATCTAAATGGGTAATAATTTAGCTAAAAAGTACTCCCACCGTCCCATAATAAACGTCCTAATTTGATTTTCATGGTCAAATTGACCATTTCCTAAATTAATAAATCTTAAAAAAAAATTAAAATATACGCCAAGTGATTATGATCATAATAAACTACAGAGAATTTACTACAAGTGTCAAGTTTCGGAATTTGAAAATTCTATATAAATATTTTTAATTAATAATTCTAAAAATGGTCAATTTGACCATGAAAGTCAAATTAGGACGTTTATTATAGGACGGAGGGAGTAGTACACAAACAGCGTTTGGAATGCAGTACTTACTTAAATAAACTAGCCTTCAATATACGAATGAAGGTAAGAAAGCAACCCCAATATACAATTAACAAAAGCCATCTACATTAGAACAGAAGGACTAGAGACTAAAGCAGTTGCAGCCTGATTGCTACCATTGACCTCTTCACTTGACCACCTGGTTTTACATAGTCATGGTCAGGATTTAGAACCAAATTACATGACAGCACAATCCCACCAAAATTAAAGCTGAACCTTCAGTTAGAGAATGTAGTAACAAGGTAATTTTCTCACAATTCATAACTTGATCAGACTGCCCAGTGGAAACGCTGGACTGTCAACTACCACTGGTTAGAAGATCTATGACTTCAGATTTCATAAACAAGACTAAATCTTAGAGAAAATGTTCAAATACTTTAAACTTAAAAGAGCCTATTCTGAAATGTTCTCTGCAAATTCCTTATAAGTGTGAAAGAATTTTAAAAAACTATTGTCATTATTTTTGGATTACAACCACAATTCTAAGCCAAAGGCTAAACCTCGCAATACATGAAGCAGTCCCCCTTATGCATCAACCTTTGTTACAGATTCAACACACTTCAGGCATACACGGAGACATTTAGGGTATTGAATCTCAGACCGTAATCGTATAAAATAGTGAGGATCTTTCTACTTTAATCTGTCCTTGCTTACTTATGTTATACCATTCGTGACAGTCTATATACCTTCTCTAAGGTAGCGAATTGAGGGAATCCAATTCAGTCGACAAAATATGAATTATGTCACCAGCTAGGAACATGCATGTGATTGTGACAACTATAATGATATTTTCTACTCATCATTACCAAGGTTATGCAAACATAATCATAAACACCAGACCGCACCTGAGTGACATCATCCATGTGGGATTCCTCCAAGCAGGCAGCCTGTTTCTTGGTCCTCCAATCCCAGACAAGTATCTGTATGAAATCAATCAAATGATAATGAGACAAATAAACCACTTAGAAGAGATAATGAACTTAAAATAGCAGCCAAGCATTGGCTGAATACTATGCGATTTTGGAGACTTATGTTATGGTAAGACCACACAAGTTATTTGCTACGACGTCTTGCATATCCAATAATACACTCAAAATAAAAATGTTTCCAGTGCTAACTCTCAACTACTTCTCTTCAGTTTGAGAGCAGTAAGCGCAGCCACAAAGTAAACTCAACAAACCAGAAAATGGTTATTTGGTGAAGTTCAGAGGGGTGAAGATAAAAAATGACTAAGGGTACATAGAAAGAAACAATTAGCATCTTCACCAATAATGAGGTTGTAGACTAGTCATGAGAATATGCTGAAAAAAATTAAAGAATATAATAAGAGGCAAACAATCAACAAATTTAATATCCCTAACAGCCCGTTTGAATTGGAATTTGGAGTTTCTGATGAGAGAAGTGGGAAGAAGATTATTCTCCGGTCTCTTTCTGGAAGTACTAAGAAAGAAAAGAAAGTTTCATTAGCTGAAACTTTTACAATACCAGTTTCAAAGAGAAAGATCATTTAGTTCCACTTCTATTATCAGGAGGACGCCGTTTATTATTTATTAAAACAATTGTTACAAGCCGGACAGATGATAATATAACTTAACTTACATTTTCTCCGTCAACAATAAGTCACTTTCTATTACCTCCTTGATCTTAACAAGAGGAAAGAACATCATCCTCCTTTGACTTTTTTCCTCTTCTTTACTCACATAAAACACTTTGGTTCCTTTTCTTTTATCTCTCCCATTTATAGTGAACTTAGGTGCTCAAGAAACCATACAGCAGGTAATGGTGAGTTAATTCAAAAGGCATGTATAGAAATTGTTTAGGTAATATAATTTCCATAATTACTATTACAGTTATCTAGGTAATATTCCTACATTCTTCCAAGTACATGACTTTATCTAGTACTCAAGTTCATCTTTCCATTCTTTTACGTCCCAAAAGAGAGTTCATTTCTAAATAACAGGTTGAAAATGACATAACGTTCAAAATACACCCAAAACCCTGAATATAAATGAAAATATCAGCAGTGTCACTTAAATGAGTTATGAGGTTAAATTGCAAAATTGACTTCTTCTCTTCAAATGCATAACTGTTTTGAAGGTTTGGACAGAATAAAATCAATATTAAAGTGATAAAAAGTAAATAATAAACATATATACACACCTTAGAATTGCAACCTGCTGCAAGAAGATTATCACCCACCCCTCCTAAAGAGAAACTAAATACCTCTTCCGAGGGTCCAGCATTTAGGCACGATACCTACAGAGTATCACACAAACATTCAGACTACGTATACATATATATATATATATATATATATATATATATATATAGAGAGAGAGAGAGAGAGAGAGAGAGAGAGACAAAGGGGGACCTGTTGGAGAGAGCGAGTATCCCAAGCTCGAACCGTTCCATCAGAAGAGCAAGAGTGCAAGAGATGACCTGAGAAGGAGATTTCATTGATAGTAGAAGAATGACCCTTACTACATTCTCCCATGAATTGACCTGTTACCGGTGAATACAGCTTCACGGTGTTCGTTGATAACGAAACCGCCATCGATGACCAATCATCCCTACCATTTTTTTTTTCAGAATTCCATCAATTAAATAAAAATTAAAGTTAGAATATTTGCAAATTTCAATATGAATACAAATTAAACACACTTGTGAACGATTTGGAAAACGTAATCATCTCCGAAGTTGGTCTGAATGGAGTTCTTGAGTCCAAATCGCTTGAAGGAGTTTGAATTACTAGAAACCGATGCTTCTTCCACTTCCATCTCCATCGCTTCCATAACTTTCTCTGGCTGGCTGGTGTTGGAAGATGGCGCGAGTGGAGCAGCCCCCTCAGGGTTTTAGGGCTGGATGTAAATATTAAATACTTGGCATCTCACTAACATATTTTTCATGTAGGGTAAAAATATAGAACTATTGTTGAACTCATTCCATATATTAATTAATGTTAGATAGCTTTTAATTAATAAAAAAAAAATTAATCATAAAATGGAAAAGGAGATAAATTTAGATTTCAAAGAAAATATAGATTAGTCAAAATTCATTATGGAGTGAATATGAATGAATACATTATTGTTGGAAGTGGGGAACTCACGTAAATATTATTTTTAATTATTATACCCAACTCTAATCATATTTACTTTTAAGCATGTTAAAATTATTCTTAAATTTATTAGATATAGGTACAAAAATATTATCATAAGAAAGTATATCAAATATCCTATCAAAGTAGAAATTATTTAATTTTAAAAATACTAATATATTTTTTAATTATTAATTTTTAAAATTGGTCAATTGAACCTTAAAAAGCCAATTAGCACAAGTCGAACGGACAATCAAATTAATAAACCACATAAAAGGTTAATTTTGAAATTCTTTTGTACTCCCTCCGTCCCATAAATTAAGTTTTAGATAACTTTATCTTTCTCAAATTATTTAACGTTTTATATATAATCTATGAGAATTAGTCACAGGATTTCCAAAATTACCTCTCATTAGAAAATGTTACAAATGAGAGTATGAGATAAGTATATGATGAAGGATATTATAAATAATTAATACGATATTTAATATTTAATATCCTTAATTCTTGTGCACAATTCTAAAACGTCATATGGACAGAGGGAGAATATTGTAACTAATCAATACGAACAGGATTGCATAAATTTCATAACCCTAACCTAGAAGGCACACGCAGTTGCATTTTTTCACGTACTAGTATACGAAAGTATTGCGCTGGAGCTGTTTTATACATCCTTACGTCCCAAAGGTAACATTGATTAGTATATCCACCTATTGTTTATATATATTATAGGATTTCATCCGAAGAGAAAAAAAGAGGCATAACTACGTATGTATACTGAATTTATGGACGATAACCTTTATACAACCCTTGTAGGACAAGGTTGCATTTATCATTTTAGGTTTAGGTTGGGGTGGAGGTGGAGGTGGAATGTATACATAATCACATAATATTATTTTTTTGGTGGAGGTGGAGGTGGAGGTGGAGGTGGAGGGTAGGGGGTAGGGGTGGGAGTGGGTGGTGGTGCGTGGTGGGGTAAGGGGTAGGGATAGGGATAGGGTAGGGTAGGGTGGGGGTAGGGGGGGGGGTGGGTGGGTGGGTGGGGTAAGGATAGGGTAGGGGTGAGGGTGAGGGTGGGAGGTGACTCGAATTCGAATTATATTTAAAAATTTCTACTCAGATTCGACTAGACTCGAATTCGATCCGACTCGACTCAATATTTATTCAAACTACTCATGAAATTCAAATTCAAGTTCTCAATTCAGTCTCCACATAATAACTAGTTTTATAATAAATATAATTATAAATTGAATTTGTTATTTTACTTAAAAATGAGAAAATATATTTATTATTACACTTTACAAATATAAAATCACAATTAAAATTAAAAACAAAACAAAATAATAACTAATTATCCTAATTTGATTTGAATTTGTATATATTATAATAGAATGTATCGAACATCTAATCGAATATGTATTAACCGAGTATGTATCGAATCACAATCAAAAATTCGAGTAGTTTGAATCTTAAACGAGTCGAGTATAACATTGCTCAGATTCTACTCATATTTTTATTCAAACTATTTTTAATGCTCAAATTTGGATCATATTATTAACGAATCCGAGTCTCGCTCGTATTTTTTCGAGTCGAACCCGAATTGTGTTGACTCGTTTACAGCTTAGCCAAGAGGTATATACATAATTACATAATATATTTTTTTGGTGTTGGTGGGTGGTGGAGTGGGTGAGTGGGTGGGGAGTGGGGTGTATACATAATCACATAATATTATTTTTTTTGGTGGAGGTGGAGGTGGAGGTGGATGTGGGGGTGGGGTGGGGTGGAGTGAGTGCAAATATGGGGTAGGGTGGGGTGTTGAGTAGGGGTGGGGGTGAGGGTGGAGTGAGTGGTTGAGTTTCTTGAATATGTAAATATGGGTGAAAAAACTTTTGATTTGAATTTGGAATAAAATATGAGTCGAAAAATAGTTAACCGAATTAGAACTATATTTCATTTTAAAAATATGGTTCTAAACTTTAACCAATCCAAATAAATAAAAACAGTTAACCAACCCATTTGGTTCCAGTTAATATGGGTTGACCGACAGTTAACCAACTATATTGTCAAGTCTAGATTAAAACAACAACGAAAATCATATTACAGGAAATTAAATTAATATCCCAAAGTTTAATTTGGAAAAAAAAAAGGCAGATTAAATCTCTGTACGGCCACCAGCATTCCTAGTAACTAACAAGTCCTAGACCAAGTAAAACCAAGTAAGAAAGATCTCTTCCCTCAAAAGCTTGTGTAGTAGTAGGCATATACTTCAACTTACAAACTTGGACTGGACATGTACAGTCAGTGGTTCAACACCAATGAATAATGCCAAAATATCTCAAGACGAATTCAAACAAGCTACATTGAAGAATCCAAAAAATAATCTTATGACTGCAAATTCCCACAGAAAAGCAGTGTACTAGGAAGAAAGATGGTCACTCAAAATATAGTTATTTTAGCAAAACCAGTCTCTCCAGCAATCTCATCATATATAGAACCACAGAAAATTGTTCAACTCCAGCAAGAAAGAGTAATCATAACATCATCCTAATACATTCACCAGTATGAAGTTAATCACGCAAAACCATGCTAAGAATATGACACCCAAATCCAGTTCAAAAGGTAAAGATATAATTCTTTTCCCCACCCCCACCCCCCCCCCCCTCCCCCAAAACAGAAGATAATGCTTTGTAAACATGAATATTTGGGAGAAATTGGGCATATTACTCTGCCATAAAAGCGACTTGGTCCAACCATCAGAGCAATAAATCTACCCAAAGCACTATACTAAAAGCATACTGCAACGACTTTCATGAACTATACATTCATGTGCTCGATGGAGCTTCTGCTTTCACCTCTGAAGTAACTTCTGGTTTTGTTTCCCCCCCTCCAGCCTCTTCAGTGTCTTTACCATCTGGCTTTGTCCCTTCCTCTTGGACTACAGATAGAAAAAAGTGAAAACACATGTTATCCAGGTCCTATAGCTTATATACACACACTACTTCTGTTTCACAACCTTTAGTCCATTTAAAAACCTAATTCAAACTAATGATGAAAAATTTAACGAAAAAATGAAAAATTAAGCAACAAAAACATAGTTATAGAACATGTGTGTGTGTGTGCGTATATATAGACAAGCATTGGTATATATAGCGTCCAATTCATCTCAATATTAAATATCAATGTATGTATGTGGATACATGGAAAAGAAGGGTTTAGAGAAGGGACCAACATATTACTGTTCTACTCTATAGCTTATAGTTCCAACTGTCAAGTTAGTTGCATTCCACATTATACATAAAATTAATCGACATATAAATCATCTTCCTATGCATTTTACTAATCAGAAGATTCAGAACGTCGTTTTAGGATGGCCACCACAACCAAGTAGGCTGTGAAAATCTCAATCAAACTTTTCCATACATACATACATATACATATACATATACATATATATAAATATATGGACGTGGGTGGGTGGGTGGGTGGGTGGGTGGGTGCGCACGCATAAATGGAGTTCCTTAGTATACGTACTATAGCAACTCCAGTTAGGAGCTGTTTGATTACATCTGAACCGATTAAGTCATTCAGACTGTTTGCTTTATACTCCCTCCTATTCAGATTAAATGACGTTTTAGGGAGTTTAATTTTATTCTATACAAGTGTCGTTTTGGAATCTCTATGCAATATTGCACTATTTTTTTCTAATTTACCCTTCTATTTAATATGCTTAGTAAATGCAATTGTGGAGAGAGAAATAATTAATTATGGTCAATTGTGGAGAATGAGAAGAGACAATTGTGGAGAGAGAACTAATTAATTGGGGACACAAAAGACATTTTGTGTTATTTCTTAATAAGTGTGCTCAACTCTAAAATGTCATTTAATTTGAATAGAAGGGAGTAATTTTTAATCTCCGAAATGATTCATCCTAAAAATTGTGACTGAATAGGTAGTGTTGAATGATATTTTTACCTACCTACAGACAATTAAAAATTACATTTAATATCCATCTTTTTTTTTATTATTGCAAACAAATTTTCTTGTTTACAAATCACTTTTTTAATTTTTTTTCTTCAACAAATTGATCAATAATCAATTTAATGAATATTATTGTAGTTTTTTGTTTTGATTTTATGGACTAATAGAAGGTTATTAAAAAAATTAGTGTTTATTCCTAAAATTATATTACTAATAGTATACTACACCAAAGATTGTTCACGAGTTTATATTTAATTTTTCTTAAATAGCCTTTTTATTTAGGCTTAAATATGAATTAGTACCCTAAACTATAGGCCATATTCCACTTCGGTGATCCACCTTTCAATTTTGTCAATTAGATGATTAAACTATTAATTTTTTTCAATTGCAACAAATTAAACATGCCGCGTTAGAAATTGCTGACATGGCTAATTGTGTAGGCCCTTACTAAGTTGATGTGGCAAAAAAATAGTTTTTTAATCCTAAAATAAACAACTTTGATTTAATAAGGGACAAAATGGTCAAACAACAAATTAACATTAACAAATTAACATAAAATATATCTAAAACTAAAATATATCCGTAATGTAAAAATATATATAAAACTAAAATATATCCGTACATTTACATTACATTCGATCGATCTAAACACAGTCGGTGTAAACCAAGCCCAAATCGCTCGACAAACCCTAGCTCAACAGGTGTCTTCGCCGCAAAGCTCCGCCGTGCCAAAATGGCAGATCTTCGCATTCAACGACGGCTTAGTAACAACCACACTACTGCGTTTCACATATTTATGAACTAAATTAAACTTCAGTCCAAAGAATATTATGTATATAATCCAAACCGCGCGCTAAATCGGTATGAATCAATTTCTCGACATCCAATTTGAAAGCACAATAAAATTAGGGTTCCTAGGGTTCCGAAGGCAATTAATCAGATAAGCTCGCGCCTTTAATGTACTCGTAGACTAAGAAAATGTAATCGCCGGAGATCGACGCCACGAGAATTTTGATTATGCTGATGTGATGGCTCTACAAATGACGAGAGAGTTTCTCTTTTAGTTCCTCCGTTTTGATTGACCGGCGGAACTTCCGTTGAAAGATGATTACGTCTTTTCCACGGAGAGAGTCGCGTCAGAACGGGGAGGAAGAAGAGGAGGAGAAGCGTTTTGCAAGGAAGTTGTTGGTGGCTGATCTGATTTCGGTGTAGTAAATTTGAGGATTTTCTGGCAATGAATCGCAGAGGGAGGAGAGAGAAGATGAGAGTGCCGATGTTGTTGCGATTGAAGAGTCGAGTAGGTAGGTGGATCCGGAGGAGCTGTAACTGATATTGCTCGATGATGAAGACAGATCTGTGAGTTGCGGAGGCGTTAGTTTTGGTGTTCTAGGGGTGGGGGAAGAGAGTTTTGTGGCGGCGGATGAGTGGAGAGAAGTCTTAATATGACCGATGAAACGATGGGCTAGGGTACGGATATATTTTAGGTTTAGATATATTTTATGTTAATTTGTTAATGTTAATTTATTGGTTGACAATTTTGCCCCTTATTAAATCAAAGTTGTTTATTTTAGGATTAAAAAATTATTTTTTTGCCACATCAACTTCTTAAGGGCCTACACAATTAGCCACGTCAGCAATTTCTGACGTGGCATGTTTAATTTGTTGCAATTGAAAAAAATTAATAGTTTAATCATCTAATTGACAAAATTGAAAGGTGGATCACTAAAGTGGAATATAACCTATAGTTTAGGGTACTAATTCATATTTAAGTCTTTTATTTATAATTATATAATAAATTTGTTCATAATAGTCAAGAAGGTTAAAATAGGGAAATCCACTTATTTAGATGGTTTAGGCAAACAGTCATCAAACACATCATTTCATTTCATATTATCCAAATTCTCTTGTGCATTCAAAATTTTTCATTATTTTTTATCAAACAACACCTTAGTAGTCTTAAGTCAAACCTTAGGAGCGTTTGTTACCGATCATAATAGACACCCGCCTAAACATAGATTACTGGTAATAAAAAATGATCATATTATGTCATTTTTGTTTGGTAGAAGATATGTGATTACCAATAATTGTTATTATAAGTTTAGTATAAATTCAAGATTACTGGGTATATTTTTTCTAATATTGATTTTTTTACTAAAATATCCTTGTACTAATTTTAGTTGAATGATTCACCCATATCGTTATTGTCAAATGTAATTATCAACAATCATCAAAGTACCATCAAACTAATTAATTCAGTAATTTTAATATGTTTATAAAATAATTCATGATTTATTTAATTAGTAAGCACAAAATTTTCAAGTATGCCGTTAATAATACATTAAACTTATAATTAATTTACATATGTTTATAAAATAATAATTCATAACTTATTTAATTATTAAGCACAAAATTCAAGTATGTGGTTAATAATACATTAAACTTATACTAATAAATAAAAAATAACACCACATTCTTTGTATGGACAATGAGTAACTTTAGTTAAACTAAACACGACAACAAACAAAAAAACAAATAATTAAAAATAAATGATATTTTTGTCTAAATAAAAATTTCAATCAGACCACTACGTGGTAATGTCGTATTACCACCTATTTTTTTGTCATCTAATTACCAGGAATCTTGACACTTTACCGGATATCTGATT
This sequence comes from Panax ginseng, assembly GCA_020205605.1. Classification (NCBI taxonomy): domain Eukaryota; kingdom Viridiplantae; phylum Streptophyta; class Magnoliopsida; order Apiales; family Araliaceae; genus Panax; species Panax ginseng. The sequence continues at coordinate 4,428,222 of CM035138.1, read as the reverse complement.
ACCAAGAATGTAAGATTATCAATGCAACAAGCACGATCTATAAAGATGATCAGCCACATTATCGGGTATTTAAGATGACCACTTTAAATGACTTGTAACAAACGCACCACAACACTTCAATAATCTTTTAACTACTTATCTCCAGAAGATGCATGCGTCGCTACATACCAACGGACATTAATAAATTTTCAAGTAGAAGGAAGTTGCATCTGAACATTAAAGCTCTATGGAGCATGTTAGCAAGAGCTTCAGTGTTTGAAACTAAAAAGTTTACCTAAATATTATAGACATGGAAAAGTCGAGTAAAGTTGCCTCCCTAAAAATACCATGGCTCGTTTACTAAAATGTTGAATTTACTCGTAAAAACTTTAATATCAAGCAATTATAGCATAGTGGTTGTATTACTAACTCTTGGCATAATAAAACACTCCCGGTAACACAGTACTCAAAGTGCATATAATGGCAATGCCTTTTGGATTATTACCTTCATCATCGTTGTCCTCAAGGTCATCCCCCATAAAATCATTCATGCCAGGCATGCCTCCCATGCCACCAAGGCTCTGTAAGACACAGTAACAAATAGAATCAGTATATGATTCAATCTACTTTCATTTGTATAATCGTAACCTAAAACATCCTTACCGAGAAATCCATATCTTCCATACCCAGATCATTAGTACCTGAATAGAAGGTGAAGTGGAATTCAGAACAATCAGCAACACATAGAACATGTGCAATTATACTGCACAAAACAAAATCAGGATATAAACTAACAAAAACAATATCGTATACCAGTATCATCTTTATCCACCCATTTGTCCCAGTCTACTTTCACATAGTGTGGTGTCTTGGCATCTCCACGCAAGAGTTTATTCCACCACTTGCTCTCAACTTTCTCCAAAATGCAGAATATACTCCTTGGGCCTATATTTATTTTGCTTTCCTGTAAAAGGAAAATTAAAAGTCAAGAACATCAATAAAAATGCAAAAAATAAAAAATTGAAGGCAATTCCGCCCAACAGAGATCTTTTGCAGTATCACGCGTTAATTACTTTAAATAATACAGCAAATATTTCAGTCAAAAAAATATTTATAACCACTCTTTTATAACCATGAAGCAGAACGTGTGCCAACACATATTTGCGTAGTTATCGAAATCATACAATATGGTATATTTGCATAGGCAATTAGATACGGTATTGTATGTTTTTTGAAAATGGCATCATAGCACACGTCTCACTTGTGATACGATATGTATCTTATGATTGTTTAATATTTATGGCACGCTTATAAAGTTAGCAAGTAATATATTATTTATTTATTGGATTCAAAAGGGTTAAAAGTAAAAACAATACTTTAAAGCCTCTTACCATTTTAACAAAAGAGATTTCACATTCAATACAAGTTGATGAGCCTTAAAATGCTTTCTAGAGTTTCTTATCTTCCTCTACAGATGTCGCTTTTTATTACTCACATTGTTACCTTTCACATAGAAACAAAAAAGCATCTTTAGAATCAATTCTTTCTCTCCACTTGGTAATTTGGGCCATTCTCTTTGGGTATTTTAGTTTAAAGGTGAAGCTAAAATTTGTTCTCTCTTGTTACTCTATAAATATGATTTAGATAATACCGAATACTAATTAATATTCAAATTTAGAGTACTCAACTACTAATAACTATTTTAAAGTTTATTTCTAGACTATATTTGACTCCTTTATATTATAGTCAACATAATATGCTTTATTTATCCAATAAACTATGTGCACTATGGGAAATGATCCATAACTTCCGTTAGCTATGGGCAGTATTTCAACTAACCCATCTCTTGTCGTCCAATGGAAAATTTAAAAGGCTGGGTTGGAGCCAGCCGCTACTCCCTCTAGCGGCCAGCCAAATTCTTTTATGTTGGCCTTACTCCTCTCTAGATCGTCAACAAAACGATTATGTTTCAATCGACCGCTAGATGGAGTAATGACCAACATAAAAGAATTTAGCTTAATCAAGTACTTAAAATAGTTATAATTTAAATTTTAAAAATATTGCTAATTAATACTCCACTCGCTAATTGGTTCCTAAATATAAAGAATTATAAAATGAGAAGTAGACTAATATAAGGAATAGTACTTGAATAGGAAACTTAGGAGTAGTAATACGTAATTTATTTGAGTATGAATATAATATAAACTCAATCACTATTTCTTATATGGATTATCAATAATATTAATTAATAAAATAAGTATGTGCAAGGATAATTACTGATTATCGCCTTATAATTTTTAATTATAAATAGAAAATAGTTATTGAGTTTATATTATATTCCTACTCAAATAAATTACGTATTCAACCACTACTCCCAAATTACATAATCAAGTGTTATTCCTTATATTAGTCTACTATTATAATTCTTTATATTTGTGAACCAATTAGGGAGTGAAGTATTAATTAGTTATCTTTTTTTAATTTAAATTATAACTATTTTAAGTCCCTGAGAGGAGTAGCGGTTGGCCCCAACCCAACCCCTTAGATCATTTATTGAACGGCAGGATATGGGTTAGCTTGAATAGTGCCCATAGCTAACAGAAGCTATGGATCATTTCCCTTTATATATAAATATATATATATATATATATATCATCACATTTGCATTCTTGGTTATATCATGACACAATACATGAAACACGATTCGGGAATTTATACGACACAATTTGACAACTATGTATTTCATAACTAAACCTGGCAAAATTGGGCCAGGCCGGGCTGGCCCGTAAAAATTGGGCTTTGGGCTTAACTTTTTTAGCCCATGGAAACTTAAGTTTTTTGGCTACTACTTGGTCTGTGGCCCGTGAGTTTTTTTTTTTTTTTAAATAACATTTTGCTACTTGTAGGGCTTGAACACAAGACTTGTAAGTAAATAAATAAGAGTTCAAACCAACTAAGCTACAACAACTATTTGTTTTTAATGCAATCTTCAATAAATTTTAACTATATTTGAAAATTATAATTAAGATATGTATTTAATGTATGTAATTAATTAATAATACTAATTTATAATACTATTAAAATTTTAATTGATTAAGATATGTAGTTAATAATTTCAAAGTATAAAACTATTAAAATAACAATTATTAGTTTAAGTTAGATAATATAATTATAAAAATTTAAAATTATCTATATATTAGTATTAATTACAATGATTTATTATTTTTAAAAGTTAAATAAATTATATTAATTTTAAAGAATCAAATTTGATTATATACTTTGAATTACTAGCAATATATAATCCGAATCAACCACTAATTTTTAGATTGCAAGTCCAAAATCTATATACAATGATAATATAGATAATTTTATCCCTTAATTATGCAATCCCTACTTATTGTAGTACATTTGGAAAGTAAATCAATCATTATCCCTTAATTATGCATTCCCCCTACTTATTTGGAAAGTAAATCAATCATTATCCCAAATCATGCTTTTAGAATAATATCTAAAATTATAATACTATTAAAATTTTAATTGATTGAGATATGTAGTTAATTTAAGTAATTAAAATTATTATTAATATTTATTATTATTACTATTTTTGGTGTATCAAGATTTTGCAAAAAAAAAAAAAAAAAAAGGAAAAAGCCCGCGGGCCGGGCCGCCCGCCCAACCCGGGCCACGGGCCTCACTTTTTCAGCCCGCCAAAACCTGGGCCGTTTTAACTCCGCCCGTTTTTGGCCCGCCATTGCTTCATTTCGGCCCGGCCCTTCTGCCGCTTGCTGTGTCTATTCATAACAATGAACAACTTTGAGAAATGACAACTCAAACTGGAAAAGAGCAACCCACAGAATCTCAGCTATAATCCTGAAGCCTAGGCTGAACGATAAACTGGCAATTTGACAAGTCATACTCGTTCCAAAGATCTCAAAAGAACTAAAGGAAGTTAATGGCGTGCAAAAGAGCAATTTACCTCTACATTAACCTTATCATATAGATCAAGCTTCAACTCATAAGAGTGATTCTCTGCACCAGCAGTAGCAGAGAATGTAAAAACACCATCTGGCTCAAGATTAACCTTCGGATCTTTTGCATCTGATAATAGCACCGTAATAAATAATATGTCCTCCCTCTGGGCCCACTTGATCTCAGGATGCCGACTACAAAGTTCAAAGCATTTTAGGACAATTAAACACGCCAATAATACAAAATAGAGACACAACAATAATAAAAATGATCACCAGCATGCATTTCGAACAAATACATTCTGAAAGTATATCACATTATATAGTAACATATGTAAGAACACAATCTCTGGGAAAACACAAATATTATGAAAAACATAAAAGTTTAGAAAATAAAAATGTTGCATGAACAGTTACAAAAAAAAACAATATAGATTGAAGTGTTTAAACCTAGAACCGGATGGGAAGTTCGAAAGCTGAATTGAACCTTCGGTTTCACACAGTTATCCAAATTATGTCCCAAGTAGCTTCCTCTTTGCATTGATCTGACAGGGCCTTAGTTTAAATAATTTTGTCAACTGTATTTACATTGACTTCAAATAGATACAACTATAGCTTAACTATCAAATTGAGATGGCTCATCCTAATCCAGTATTTATATCTTATATTTCTACCTACCAAATACCATCAAGAGTTAATGACTCCACGTGAATTCATATTCCGTGTTTCAACTGAGAAGAAATTTGGTTTCCAATACCATTCCATGATCATATGCAATTCCAAGTGAAGTCCTTCATAGGACCAATAAAAAAAGGCTCTTAACAACAACATTATTTCAGCTCTCAGTTTAAAACATCTCTTACATATAAGACAAGTTGACCTAACCCCCATTAGAACATTGATTTTTCCTCACAGAAAACAGAAATCATAAACAACCAATTTAAACCACTATTTTCATTACAAAACAAGATTAGTCAAAGAATAAACAAAGCCACAAATAAATAACTCTAAAAGTAAATACAGAACAACTACTCCATCAACAGACTATAAATCTAGAATGCGGGAGCTTCAGCTATTAGACAAAATCTCAACAGAGACAAGTAAGTACGAGTGAAAAACGAAGCATAAATTCAGAAATGGATATGATATTTCACAAATAAGAAGCAAATAAAGTAACGTAATGATCCATAAATTAAGTGATTAAGCATACGATTCAACTGGAAATCGAAAAATAACAAAGACAATAGAAAGATTACCTCATGTTTTTTTAGCTAGAAGATGAAAATAAAACCCTAGAATGAAGCAAGCTGAGCAAGAGTGCGAAGATATACCAACACACACACAAAAAAAGTACCTCACTCGTAATTTATTGGTGTGTGGACACTCGTACATGTTTATATGTATTATCATCGTAAATCAATGGTTCAGACTAAATAATGTACAAGAGGCTGTGAATCTAACGGTTCATATGAGTAACACCCACATTTTGAGGAAAAGGAATATGGTTGAACATATACGTGGGCTATATTAGCCCAGTGGGCTGTGGCCCCAGACTATATAGTATGGTTTGTAGTTTTTGGTTTGGGCTGGTTTCCGTTTGCTTTTTACTAGTATTATTTTGGAACAATTACATTTTATATGACATTTTAAAAAGTATTTACAAGAATAGTATACTCATTAAATTTTTACAATCTTAATGTATATAAATTTTTATTTTCATTAGTAGTGAAAAAAATAATGCCTTTAATTACGCTTAATGTAGATAGATTCAGTTATTTTTTTAAAAAAAAACTGATTACGCTTTTTGTGGGATATGGGGCTCGATTTTCAATTTAAATTTTGTCTTTGTCTTTGTTTGTCCCTTTTTCTATTTGGAAATCCTTATTTCGTGTATTGGGAACTCTTTAAGCAAAACCCTTATCTTTTAAGCAGTCGGCGGTCGTTCTTTCCGGCAGTGTTTCGTTGTTGTCGTTTTGATTATCTGGATCGTTGTTTTCGTATTAGTGTTTTACTCGTGAGTTTTTGAAAGTTGTTTGGTGTTTTGTCATTTAGTGGCTCTTCATTTTTCGGGTTATTTGGGTTTTGTCTGTGATGATTTCTACGAGGAAGAGAACGAAGGGAGTGGGGCATACGAAGAGTGATGGGAAGGGTAAGCGAGTTAGGGATGATGATTATAGAAAGATTTTGAATTCATCTGTAGAGGTAAAGGATAGTATGGCAAAGTCTTCAAATCAGGGGAAGTTGTTAATGGTGAAATCAGATGTTGAAGATAAGAAACTTGGGAGGCATTCGAATAAGAAGGCTAAATCATTGGTTGTATAGAATCGGATTTTGAAGGGTCTGCAAAAAAAGATGAAGTTGAGGCTCATGTTTAAAAATTGTTCCCTAAAAAACAATTGAAGGTTTGTTATTTTTTTTATTTTTTTATTTTTTTAAAAATATTTATTTTTTGGTTACCTGTGTCCTTGTTTTTGTGTATGGTGATGTTTCAACCTTATCAGTGTTGTTTATTTTGTTTATGAGTAGTGTCATTATTTGTTGAGGTTTTGTAACTATATAATTTTTGTTTCAGGCAGTGTGTATTTTCAGAGATTATTATCTAGATTACATTTATGTGATTATGCATGTTGATTTTGTTTTGTTGGTAACTTGTTAACTGAGTTTTGGTTACCAACATTTATGTGTTTAGAAACTGATGATTTCATAGTTATTAAAATGTATTATATTACACTAGAGTTGTAATTTTTTTAAGGATTATTCAAATTGTTTTTGTTAACTTTACTTTTTTTGCATTCCTATTTTAGTGTCAGTTAATAGTATATTATGTTTTAGGAAGTAGATTACATTATTTGTGTTTATGCATGTTTGTAAGACCCCGAATTATTAATAAATGAAATTTATTTTCCTCTATTTATTATTTTGAAATAGTAAGGGTTGATTTGATTAATGTGGATAGTTATGGGTAAAATACGCAAATATTTGGAATAAGCAAGTGGTTATAAAATATTCATTATTGTATTAGGGAATATTAGTTTGGTGGTGGAATATTAAATGCTTTCGTGGAATATTAAATGCGACGGTATGCAGATCTTTTGTGGGCCTCATAACTTGAAAAGCAATTGGATGAAGAAAAAGACAAATATAAGTTATTTATAAATAACAGTAGTTGTTATTCACAATTAATCTTCTTGTTGGAATACCCGATGGTTTAAAACACGATGGCACGGTATTACACCAATTATTGATTCTTACGTAAGAAGGCACTACTCGATAATTGTTACGGTGATTATTGTTCGGTATTTTATTTTATTGATTCAATAATTCTTTGCATTGATATTTTATATTCTTGTTGTTCAATAAATTATCATTACACAATTATTTTTCATTATCGAGACAATAATTCATATTATCTGAATAATATTATTGGATAACATTATTGGCAATGTCTAGAAAGTTACATCTAGAGAGGTTTGGTCACCTAATTGCGCAGATGAAGGAGAGATCCTTATTGAAAGCCCTCTTTCTGGGAATGGCACAGTTGCACAATCTTTGTGATTACGTAATATTATTTGTGAATAATTAATTATTGATTTATATGATGAGGAAAATATTGATTTTATGTGGATATAGATGGAGAAAAATTTTTAAGTGACAATTATTGAAAATTAAAATTTTATCTTTTTCTGATAAAATAATTCATTTAAATATATTATTATATTTTAATAATATAATAATGGTGATATTTTTACAATGAATGTGGAATATATGAGTATGCGAGGAAAAAGAGTATTTTTGTTGCATTAAATATTAAAAATAGATTTTGTGTGTCGGTAGACCCATTTCTTGACTGAAATTTGATTATAGCTTGTAAAATCGTCCGTTTGTGGATTTCGGTCAATTTTTGTTTGGAATTTGGAAAACCTTCCTTCTGCAAAGTTGTAGATAATGGAATTTCCTATGGAAAGTCGCGAGTTTCAAATTTTTCTGATAAAAGAGCTAATTATTATGAATTATTGAAGTTCCGAAGCTCCGAAATAATTGATTTTTGGAAGTTTAAAATAATTTAAATAAGAAAAACGTTTTTTGTGTTTGGTGGGCATCTTTAACACATGTCAAGTTGCTGAATTCAGATGCTTGATGCGTAGGAAGATGTAGAAAAAAATAAATAATATTAATTTATTAAATTTTCTACTTTTGGTGTTTCTAAAGCATTTTCCTATAAATAGGTCTTTAGGTTAAATTGAAAATCACACCGTAAACTGAAGTTTTCTCTCTATATTATCGAGCGTATTCTTGTTAGTATTTTGAGTATACTTTGAGTATTGCTATCTGGTCTGCAAGTTCAAGTCATACTTTATATCCAGTGTTTTTAATTAGAAGTATTGTCTTTTCGAGGTAAGGGATGTTATTTTCTTCTCGAATGATATTATTTCTTCAATATCATTATGCTTGAAATATTGGTTGGAACTTTTATCAAATTTGGAACTTTTTATGTTTGGAGTTACTTATTCATAGCTTAGTTCTTATTCACGAGTTCTTATTCACGATGCATGATGATGTTTTTTGTGAAATTTCTATCTTTTGGTGTCGAAGTTACTATTCACGTATACGACATTATTCACGTATACTACACTATTCACGAATACGACACTATTCACAAAAAAATTAATTTTTCATTTTTCGTCTAAAATATCTATTATGGATACTAAACTTGATTGTATCCATGTTTTGATCATTCTTGAATTTTACTCCACTCGATTACTTATGAAGTATTTTTGAACTTGGATTGTTTAAAATACGAATCCTTAATATTTGTTCTTTTGTTTCACTTTGGATTCGTTTCCTTTAAAATATTTTTCATCATCCTCGGTCCTAAATGATGATATTCTTGAATATCTTTGGCCCTTAGTGCAAGATGTTTGATTTCTTGATGAATATCTTTGGCCGTGGTGCGAAGATGAGCAGTGTTGAGATGAACATGACCGATTAATTAATATCTTTGGCCCGTGGTGCAAAGATGAACAGTGTTTAGATGAACATGACTTAATGATGAATATCTTTGGCTTTGTAGTGCAAAGATGAATATTTGATTCCGGATATATATTGATTGATGTTACGGGGATAAAATATCGACGATGAACTTTTAAATTCATATATAGAAGATAGTAGTTTGCATTCTCTACTTAACTCTTCAATGAATTGTTGTTTTCATTACAGATTGTTGATTTAAAACTGGTTGTCTATTGTATTCTATTAGATTTTTCCCTGTTGAAGACTAACGATAATTTGCTCTATGTTATCTTAGTCATAATGTTCTTTACTGGGCTATTTGAGCTAACCATTTTCCTTGTTGTTCCATTTTTCTTCTCAGGAGGCGAGAATGTAGCGAGTACTAGTTGGGGTATGGAATAAAGGTTCTAGAGAGAGTTGTTTAGTAGTCCTCACCATTTTTGTAAAATAATGTATCAATAATTATGATGGAGGTTTATTTACGTGTGGATATTGTCTAGATGGCAATATCTGTATTTAAACTCACAGTTTATATGTTGTAATAATAAAGTTGTAGTTATTTCTGTACCATATATTTTGACGACTCAGAATGGGTGTTGTATACCTATTTTTGGGGCGTCACAATGTTGATAATGCTTTGATGGTAACTTTTTTCTTGAGTTTTGGTTACCACCATTTATATGTTTAGAAATTGTTATTTTTTGGGTATTGTTGATTTAATTTCTTGGGTGTTAAATTTTTTTAGATGTTATATCTTGATTTGATTAGTGTGTTTATAATGTAATTTAATGCATTTTCAGATTTGGGAGCTATTCTATGAGGAGAATCAGCGAAACTTTTCTGCAAAAGTTATTTATTGGTGTGAAATGGAAGTTCCAAATATTATTAAGAATAAATTATCTGTAGTTCAGTTGGATAAGTTTAAGTTAACTTGTTTTGGTAAATTTTTAGATTTTGAGCAGCCCAAGATGTTTTCACAAATAATATATCATGCTTTGATTAGGGAAGTTTATCAGAGGGATAATGGGGAAATGTGGTTTATATTTGGTGAGAGAAGGGTAAGGTTTGGATTGCCTGAATTTTATTTAATTTCTGGTTTAAATTGGAATGGTGACGAAGACATTGGTAGTTTCAAGGGGATTGAAAATATGTTTGTGGAAAAAAAAATTCGAAATGAGGTTCTTACACGTTCTAGTATAGGGAGGATTTATAAGAGTGCTTGTTTTGATGATGATGATGAGGCAGTTGTGATGTCTATTATTTTCTTGGTTTTTAACTCCATTCTTGCTACTGTTTCTGACAACTATGTTGATGAAGTTTTGTTTAACTTTTTGTCATATGGTGATGTTGCAAGTTATCCATGGGGAAAAGTTGCTTTTGAATAAACGAAGAACTCTTTATCCCTTAACTTGTAAAGGGTCGTGTGAAAAGGATAAGTATGCGGTGGGGTGATACAATGATTTTATAGTGATAATTATTGTAAATCTTACAAGCTTAGTGGTTTACCTTATGTGTTTCAAGTTTTTTTGTTTGAAACAATTCCTACATTGAAAGTTAGGGGTTTCTGTATTGATGATAACGATTCAGAATTCAGATTATTCAGATGGAGGGAGTTAGGAAAGGCTCCCAAGAATGAGAAGTTGAACGACCTGGTTTTTGGTTCTGGGCAGGTATGTTGGTTGACATTTATATTATATTCGGTTACCTTTGTATATGTTATTGGTTACTGTACTTTTTTTTGTTTTAAAATGTTTTGTTTCTTTTTTATGTTTAATGTTTCTGATATGGTATATTTGTTGCGTTTAATTTGTTTCAGTTGATTATTCAAAATATTGTTCCTACAGATAATGAGAAGTTTCGGTTGGATTTAGGAGGTTTTAATTTTTTTAGTGGAAGTGAAAGTGGAACCAAAAGGACTGATATTAAAGTTGAATCATCAGGGAAGGTTAAAGGCATTATGTTTTCTCTTTCTGATATTGAAAAAATTGTTGATGAACGGGTGAAGCCTTTGGAAGGTAAGGTAATGGAAGTGAAGAAAGATATACAGAATTTGAGTGTTGAGTTTAAAGATCATTTGCAAGTGTTACATATTCAAATTTGTATGGACATAAAAAAGATGATTAGAAAGCATTTATATGGAAATTCTACTTATACTAAGCGGAGAAATGTAACTGTTATTGACGATGGTGATGATGATGATGATGATGATGATGATGATGATTATGATGATGATGGTGATGCTGAGTTGGATGAGAATGATGATGTTGAGGATGTTGAGATGGATGACAATGTTGATGGTGGCAATGTTAATGTTGTAGTTGATGATGTTATGAAGGTTGAAGATGATGTAGTTATTGAAGTTGGTGACATTTCAAAACAGTTTGACGGAAGTAAAACCAATAATGTTGATGGGGTTGGTGTGATTCAGTTTGAAGAAGTCGATGTAAAGGTTTGTAAATATGTTAGATTTTCATTTTTATTTTATGCTTATTAAGTAAATGCTAAATTTTTCCCTTTTTTTTCTGATTGAGAGAGAAAGAAAATGATATAAATTCGATGGTAAAGAGATTGTTGTTTTTACTCTGAGCGGGTCCTCATCAATGTTGAGAGTGAAAAGGTTTAGTTTTTTTTTGTTTTTAATGTTATATTTTAATGTATTATATTGATTAAATGTATTTTTTTCTCGAGTTGAAAAGATAAATGATATCCAAGATTTGATATTTTAAGTCATTACGTAAGTACAAGAAATTGTTTTTTTACCCCAATTGAGGTTAGTATTTTTTGTAACATGATTACCTTTACATATTGTATTAGTTACTTAGATATGTTGTTTATGTTTCTATTGATTACATTTTCGTTTTTTAATTTGATATTGTAATTATTTTTTATGTAATGTCTTTAAATTCATTATAGGGTATTAAAAGTGAAGCACAAGAGAGGTCTATACTTGATGACATGGTTTTGACAACACAAGATTTAATTGATTGCATTGAAGTTGAAAAATCTATAACTAACCCACTTGGTAGGCCTGTCCGAACGCATTCGAAGAGTGCGGTGTTGAAGAGTCCGTATACGTCGAAGTTTGGATCAGCTGATTAAAATTCGTCTGTTGTTGGTGATAGAACATTACGCAGCGGACTGTCTGCATTTTCAGTTGTTTGTATGGGTATGCATTTGAAGTCTGATGTTGTTATGTTTGAGCAATGGTTTAAAATTGGGTTAAATAACAGAAAAAAGGTATGTTTAATGGAGTTTAATATATTTTAATTATGTTTTTTCTAGGAGATAAAATCATTTATGTTTCCTTTCCAATATGTTTTTGTTCTGTAGGATTGAAAAATTTGCGGGAATCAATGACAAGATAGAGCCTTCCTTTAGATTTGGGTCTATTTCTATTTCCTCAAAAATGTGGTTTTACAAGCTGAAGACCCCTGGTCAGTGGCTTGATGATGATGTGAGTTTTTTTAATATGTTTTAAATTATGTTTGTTAGTTTCGGTTACCTTACCTTATTATTTTGGTTACTGTATGTGATCGTATTGGATACTTCTTTTTATACGTTCTATTTTTTTAAATTGTTAATATCTGATTGTTATTATGATTTTATTTTTGGCTCAGCACATCAACATCTGTTTGTATTATATGCGTAAACTGGCTAGATACTCGAACAATATCACTGTAAGGGTTACGACAACATATTGTTGGTTTTATGTGAAGTTGACTAACTTATATGTGGAATACTGTAACAAAAATTGTGATAAGGCTTTGTTGTTGGGCAACGGTGTTGTGGCTGAGTATATTCATGGCTTTTTTATGGATGTCAACACACCGTGGATTGATGTTGATTTTGTCATGTTTCTTATCCACATGACAGTTCCTGGGCATTGGTTTTTATTGGTTTTTGATGTGCATCGTAGAGTGTCAGTAGTTTATAATTCTCTACAGCAGAACAGGAACATCATGTGAACAAATATCATGGATGTGTGTGAGCCATACATTTTTATTCTTTCGATAATATTATCGGTTTGCGGTTTTTGGAAGAATAGATCTGATATTGATTTCAACAGTGAACCATATCGCAATAAAGGAGAACATGATATTATTGATCTTGAATTTACTGAGGGTTTACCTGAGCAAATTGAAGCGTATGTTTACATTGTTTATATTTTTTTATGTTTTCAATATATTATGATGTTTGTATTGATTTGCTTTATTTCTTGATTATTTTTTCAGTGATTGTGGTATGTTTACTATTTCTTTTGCGGAACATATTCTACACAACCAGATTTCTGCAATGCCAAACCCATTTTCAATCATTCAATATCGCAAGAAACTATGCGTCAACTTGTTCATTCATGCGACAAACAAACAAGTAGGCGGGTATGAGTCTGATTCAGAACATCCAGGCAAATTTGTTAGTCAGGAATATTTTGGTTTTTCTTCATGTTTCTTTTTGGTTTGGACATTTGTTACCATTTGATATGGTTATTGGTTGTGAAATGTGTTTCTAAATATTCTGATGATGGAATGATATAATAATTTTAACTATTACACGTATGATATTGTTTTGTTGTTTCAAATTGTTGTTTTTTTGTCTTGTTTTTTTATTTTTTAAATAATATTGTAAATTAATATTTGTTTTGGTTCATTAGGTTGCCAAATTTGCATTTAAAGGTAATAATTTTAATTTTATTTAGTAACCAATCAATACTAACAGTGAATATGTGGTCACTGATGTGTCTGAGTTATATCCTTTTCTTTGCACATGATTATAGCCAGATATTTCTGTTAGGACCAATCAATACTGTCCACAAAATTTTTCTGGTTTACTGCTCATTTGCCTTTAATATGCTAAGGGAGCCGATACTTTACAATGGGAATGAGCAAGCAGAGCTGAAACCAGTTTAATGTACTTGGATAAGGTTTCGGCCCCTATTGTGGATTAATTTTTAAAAGCTTACGGCGAGTGCATACTGCAACCTGAAAGGGCTAATGTGGGTTGTCTTTTAATGTCATTCATATTTTGTATGTTATTCTCCATTCTGTATTAAGCTTTGTTTTTTTCATGAAACAACCTTCTCATTTAGTTTACATACATGTATGGTATATGATGACAAGTTTCAAATTTTTAATTGTTGTTGTCTATTAAATTGTCAACGATTATATGATAAGGTCATTATATGCCGACTTGATCATGTTCTCTTATTGGAAATTTGTTTTTAATCAGAAAGATTTGAAGGTTCTTTAAATTTGTATTCAAAAGTAACATATGGTTATTGTTGTTGGTAACCAATTAGTCCAAGCATTAAATCATAGCAACAGTTAACAATCTGTATAATGTATTTGTATTTTATGTTATCAAATCTGATAGTTCTTTATTATGATCACCGATACCTTTTGGTGAGCATATACTTATAGTTATGTTTAAAATTAATATTTTTATGGTTAAAAATTAGTAATAAAATTTAAATTTTAAACAATTATCAATGTTTAAAAACATATGTTCTTTGTATGTTACAGTTCGTTGCCAATTTGTGCATGAAAGGTAACTATTTGAGTTTATGTTGGTAAATAAAAGTGGAAACATTAAATTTAATGAAACTTATTAATTTCTTTAATGTTTTTGTCTTTTTGCTTCGGATAGAACGATGGTAACAAATAAAATTCAAAAACAATTACGATCTTGTCTGGCACATTTAGTTGCCAAATATGAATAAAAAAGAAACAAAATTAATGTTAGTATGTAGTCAAAATGTCATAAAGAATAATCACAACTTAGTAAACCAAATATGATATGTTTGTATATATTTATATTGTTATTTGAAGATAAAATTACTTTATGTTAAAAGTAAATTAATGAAAATATTCACCTTTTCAATCTTGTCTGATTGAAAATTATTTTTTATTCAAGTAAAAAAGTACAATATGTATGGCTATTGAAAGAACCATAGTAAACTTCAAAGAGTTTGTTACATCAGTATTGATGTTGTATTTTATCAAATCTTTCGTGGTCTTAAAATTGGTGGATTATTGCATATTTTCTTGTTATGTCCTTTCTTTTGGCATCTGCTACACTTATTTTGAAATGTATTTTCGGATACATGTTTGTATCTGCCTTTCTTTGGTCTTCCAGCTGGTCTTCTTGTATATGGTGGTTTGACACATATGCTTTTAATCTCGTCTGGAACATCCCAACTATCTTTTTAATCATCTAACGGCATGATGGAAGTTGAATCGTGTCCACCAAAGTTTTATTTGAATAATATTTTGAGCAAAAATCATAACAAACTCAAATTTCTTTTTCCAATAACAAAGAAGTGTGAGCGTGAAGCGAAGGCATCTCATAGTCTTTGAAATTTACGGCATGTGCATGTCTTTTGTTCCATGTCCACGATAAATTGTTTAGAGATATTGTAAATAAGTGAAAATCACTAGGTTTGATGTCTCGACCTCTGATAGCATTTAATTGTGTAGTTAGTATGTAAAATATTTTTATATATATATAATTTGGAATAATGAATGTCCTTTTTATAACGTTGGTATTTTTATCGGTTTATCTGGGTAACCAATAATGCATATATTTGTTTCCTTTAATTTCAGATGCAATTTGTTTTAGGCATGTATCAAACAATTTTAAAGTTGTATGACTAACCTTAAGTTTCTTTGACTCAATGATATTAGATTGCAATCTTCTCTCAGTTGTTGTGGAAAGGGTAGTGAAAGATGACATTGATGCTTGTTTGTTTGTGAAATACCATCTTTGAACCATACAACGTATACATTCAATCATCGACGCAACTGGGAGATTTCTGATTTCCTTTATTGCATTGTTAATAGATTCGGCGGTGTTTGAAGTCATTGTTGAGTATCTGCTTACTGTTCCATGGAGCCTCGTGCATTTTTCTAGATGAACTTCTTTTTCCAAATATTTTCTTATTCGTACATCAATTGCATCAAGTTGAGCCATGTGTATGTTGAATTCTTTAATGGTGTAAGCTCTGCAAGCCGCGTTGTATGCTTGTTTGATTTCTTCTCCTTTCTTCTTGAATCTATTTTTTATATTTTTCAAAATATGGTATGTGCATGAACCATGCATGACACCGAGGAAAACACAGTTAAGTTCCTTTATAATTCTTCATATACATATCGAGACAATGCATTGTCCTTCTAAACTCCACAAGCATCCTCAAATTAATGAAAAACCATGTCCAGGATAATTCATTTTCACCGCCTCTGCCACCAAAAGCAATGGGTATAATATTTCTATTTGCATCTTGTGTGCTTGCTATGAGAAGTGTACCCCCGTAGGTTGTGTGACGCCCCCAAAATAGGTCCATTCCACCCAACCCATTCTGAGTCGCCAAATACATGATACGAAAATAACTACAACTTCAATAATACAAATGTAAGTGTGAAATACGATAATACATACTATGAGTTTAAATACGAGATATTGTCGCGATGCAGACAATATCCACACGCAAATAAATCCCCATCATAATTATTGATACATTATTTTACAAAAATGGTAAGGACTACTAAACAACTCTCTCTAGAACCTTCATTCCATACCTCAGACTCGATCCTGCTTGTTTCTCACCACTCACGAGAAGAAAATGGAACAACAAGGAAAAGGGTGAGCTCAACTAGCCCAAGAAAGAATATTATGACTAAGATAATATACAACAAATTATCGTTAGTCTTCAACAGGAAAAATCTAATAGAATACAATGATAGACAACAAGTTTTAGATCAACAAATGCAATGAAACAACAATCCATTAGAAGAGTCACGTAGAAAGAATTCTCTTTCTTCTTAAGGTTTAAAAGTCCATCATCAATATTTTATCCTCGTAACAACAATCAATATTCATCTTTGCACTACTGGCCAAAGATATTCATTTAAATCACCAAATTATGTCATGTTCATCTCAACACCTGCTTCATCTTTTTACTTTCTACAGCCAAAGATATTCATCGATTAATCGTTAATCTTTGCACTACGAGGCCAAATATATTCATCAAGTATCACCATTAAAGGCGAGGATGATGAAAAATATTTTTAAGAAACGAATCCAAATTGAGATAGAAGGACAAATATTAGGGATTAAATCTGACGGTTTATCCAAGATCGATAATACTTCATAATAAACGATTTTGAAGCGTAACTCAAAAATAACGATCAAAACATGGATACAATCAAAGATAGTAGCCAAAATAGACATCTTGGACAAAAAGAAAAATTTTCATTTTTCTATTGAATAGTCTTGATATCGTGAATAAGAACTTAGAAGCACAAAAAGATAAAATTTCACAAAAAACATCTTCACGCTTCGTGAATAGTACTTTCGTGAATAATAACTCATGAATAAATAACCCAAACATGAAAAAGTTCCAAATTTGATAAAAGTTCAACCAATATTTTGGCATAATGATATTGAAGAAAATAATATCATTTATGAAAGAAATAACATCCTCACTTACCTCAAAATAACCGTCTTACATTGAATTTCGGTATAGTCTTGTGAAAACTTCATGCCGTAGTATAGCAACACTCAAAGTATACTCACAAGAATACGCTCGATAATATAGAGAGAAAGAGAAAACTTAGTTTACGGTGTGATTTTCAATTCTAACTTAGCCTCTATTTATAGGAAAATGTTAGAACGTCGAAGGAGACTAAATTAATAAAATATATTATTATTAATTCCAAATTCCTACCCACATATTTTGAAAACTCTAGCATGCCTTCTTTGGTCAAAAACATCAGCCACCCATGTGCCAACAACCACAAAAACGTTTTTCTTATATAAAATAATTAAAACTTCCAAAATCAATTATTTGAAATCCGGAACTTCAATAATTCATGATAAATAGCCCTTTTGTCGAGAAAATTGAATCTTGCGACTTTTTATAGGAAATTCAATTCTCTACAACTTCTGAGAAGAAAGATTTTCCAAATTCCAAAGCAGAAATTATCCAAAATCCATAAATGAGTGATTTTACGATTTATAATCAATTTTTTTGTCAAGAATTGTGTCCACCCACACACAAAATATATATTAAACATTTAATGCCACAAAATACTCTACCTCCTCATATACTCATATATCCCACATTCATTATAAAAATATCACCGTTAATATATTATTAAAATAATATATTTAAATGAATTATTTTATCAGAAAAAGATAAAATATTAATTTTCAACAATTGTCACATTAAAAAATTTCTCCATCTATATCCACATAAAATAAATATTTTCTTATCATATAAATTAATAATTAATTATTCACAAATAATATTACAGAATCACAATAATGACAACTAGGCCGTTCCCAAGAAAGAGGGGGCTTTCCAATAAGAATTTCTCCTTACTTGGCGTAATTGATTAGGTGACCAACCTCTCCTTAGATGTAAATTTCTAGACATTGCCAATATTGTTATCTAATAATATTATTCAGATAATATGAATTATTGCTTCGATAATAAAAAATACTGTGTAATGACAATTATTGAAACAACAGTGATACCAAATATCAACGCAGCAATTATTGAATCAATATAATATTGAACAATAACTACTGTAACAATTATTGAGTAGTGCTTTCTTACGTAAGGATCAATAATTCAACAATCTTGTGCAATCTGGTGTCTTCTTGTGCGACCACGCGTATATCTTTGTATTTTAACCACCGGGTATTCCAATATTAATAATGCAGAATAACAACTTCTGTAGATTATTTTTAAACAACTTATATTTGTCATTTTCTTCCTCCAATCGCTTTCCACATGGGGCCCACACATGGTCATGTAGTTGTATGAATATTCTCAAAAAGATCGAATATTCCACGACCAAACGAATATTCCCCGACAATAATGAATATTTTATAACCACTTGCTTATTTTGTAAACTTTGCATTTTTCACCCCGTAACCAAAGCATTATATCAAATTAACCCTTATTAATTTAGAATAATGAATAAAGGAAAATTCAATTTTATTTATAATAAGTTGGGGTCTTACAACCTCCCTCCTTATGAAATTTCGTCCTCGAAATTGACGTGCGTCCTTAATGTATCGAAAAGATGAATATACCTCGCTTACATTTCCGCTTCCAACTCCCGTCATTTCCTCATATAGCATGGTTTCTCCACAAAACTTTAACTTGTGGTATGACCTTCTTACGTAAGACATCTTCTTCCTATCCAAAATCTTGGCAAGTGCCTCCTCGTATGTTAAGTCTTGGCTATCTCGTGCTGTTCTAACTCAATAATGTGGTTCGTTAGTCCCACATATTTATGTAACATCGATACATGAAAAAACGTTATGCCTGCAGCGTCATACTTGGCGGTGAAACGCAGTCTATAGGCCACGCTTCTATTCGATCGAGAATTTCAAATGGATTAATAAATCGAAGGTTTGAGCTTTCCTCACCTCACCGATTTTTGCTTTTAAAATAACAACTTCTTGCACCTCCTTCTTCAAATTCATCACTCCGATTGTAGCTTTGAAGCGATTTTAACTTTATCGATAAAAGTCGATTATACTCAGATATCATCAATGCGGATACCTAGAGTTTTCATCTCCATCTCTAATATTTGTAAGTTATACTGAAATGAGTCTTTGACAATATCGTACTTTCGTCTTTCGTATCGATCTTTTACTCAACACGCCGCCTACCACATTCGCTTTTCCGGGATGGTATGGTCATAACATGTGCGAAATGAGTCTCTTCTTAAGTTCTTGAAGCTTTCTTCCCACATTCCGTACTCCATTCGAATTTTGTATCTCTACGAGTCACCGAGTTAATGGACTAGCGATTTGAGAAAATCTTTCCACGAATCTCCGATAATAACCAACTAAGCCTGTAAAGCTATGTATTTCGATTCTTGACTTAGGTTGCTCTCAACGTGAACTCATATCCCAATCTTGGATAAAGACGTCACAATGACACCTATCGGTTTACTTCTTGCGCATTGCGAATATGGCGTCCCCTACGAGAGTGCGGCGGTTCGGTATTCCACAAAGGAAGTCATAAGATAGAGGCTTGAGTATCAACTTATATAGTTGGGTTTTTAACTCCAAAGTTCAATAGGAGCCATTCGATATGAGATTTTAGAAATGGGTTTTGTCTGGGTTCAAAGTCGATACAAAATTCAATATCACACTTTGGGAGTAGGCGAGAAATTCCTCGGAAATACGTCGGAAATTCACTAACAACAAAAATATCATTCAAATCGACGATTATTGTTCAAGTCCATAACATGGCTAAGAAAGCTTGACATTCGTTTTTCAATAAATAAATAGCTTTGTGGTTTGATATGACGTGTTTGACTTCAATGGTTTGGTTGCTTAAATTGAATAACGAGTTTGCTTAGGAATATGAAAACTAACAACCTTACAAAAGCAATCAATTTGGCATGATGAGTAGTTAACCAATCAATCCCTAAAATCACATCAAAAGCAAGTATCTTTAAAGAAATAAGGTCAACGGGTAATGTGATGGTGCCAACTTGGATCGATAAGATTTCTAAACAACGGATGTAATGAAAGTTTTTCCTAACGAGTCTCCATAAATAAATCAAAGTCTAATTTCTCCGTGTAGTCAAGTTCAAACGTTGAGCGCAAGCAAGCAAAGAGAGATAAAGAATGGGTAGAACCCAGATCTAGTAAGGTATAAACTTCATGAAATTATAATTAACTAACCCGTAAAACTCATTCGGGTTCCTCGCATTTTAATGGAAATCACACGACAAACGCTTCTTCCAAGAACCGTTGTCTTTGACTTTTTTCAGGACATCCTTTTGAGTCACCATTCCATTTGGATCGGTTTCGATACTGCATAATCTCGAAAGCGATGTGGCCTTCTTTTCCACAGTTGTTAAATACCTTGGATTGTTGTGGACAGTTTGAATAATATGTCCCTCCTTCCCGCATTTGTAACATCTAACCTGGCGGTCGTTCTCCTCCCCAGCATTTGTTGTTGGTCTTTGGTCTTTCATTGATGTCTTCCCATCATTGTTGAATCTTCTCTTTCTGAAATTTCCACTTGAGTCACCTTTCCTATTATCATGTCCACGATTACCACACGAGTGGTTCCGCCTTTGTCCATATTCTTTCCTTCTCATTTGGTTATCATCGTTCGATGACTACCAGGTTGTGGTCCCTCGGTTGAGTATACTCACTATCTCGCTTCTAATAATTGAGCCTGCTTACAACATCCGAATATAGAGAAAATTTATGAGAAATGAGGTATTGACGAATTTCGAGTTTTAGACCCCTCAGAAACATACGCGTCATACGTTCCTCATTTTCCACCAAATGAGGTGCAAACCTGGACAACTCCGCAAACTTCGCCTTGTACTGAGACACCATCATGTTACTCTAATCCAGTCTAATAAACTCCACTTCCTTCATATGACGAATACTTTCAGGGAAGTACTTGTCATTGAACAGTTTCTGAAATCTTTCCCAAGACATGTTGAGTGCATCCGTGAGTACGCTTCATGATTCCCACCGGTAATCTACTTCACCAAACAAACATAAAGGTGGCGAATGGAACCTTCTGTTCCTCCGTCATCCCAAGACATCAAATATCTTGGTAATTTGCTTGACCAACGTTTACGCCTTGATCGGATCCGGCTTTCCATGGAAATCGGTGGTCCCAACTCTTTGAATTGTTTGGTAGTGACAAACCGCTACATTATCATTTCCACCAGTATTTTGTACACGAGTCTCCTCGTCTGATTTTGCATGAATCGCAAAAATCTTCTAAACATCCGTCGTTCATCATCTCGCTTTCGATTGGCGTTGTTCATGGGAGGAACATTGCCACTGTTGCGTTTCTCTCTCACGTTGGTGAAAGCACTGCGCGTCTCCACGGTCTCATTTACTCCATTTGTTAATATTCTCGTGACCCATTCTTAACATCGCCATAAAACAAGGGTTAATTAAACAAATTAACATGTCACATAATATCCTATATTATGACTGACCAACAAATAAGCTTAGGTAGGACACACTTTAAATGAAGGATTTACTTCGTCTCTCCTCCTAGTTCTATTCCCGATCTCCGCCATCATATCCCTAAGCTTTGATACCAACCTGTGGCGCCCCCAAAATAGGTCCATTCCACCCAACCCATTCTAAGTCGCCAAATACATGGTATGTAAATAACTACAACTTCAATAATACAAATGTCGTATGAAATACGACAATACATACTATGAGTTTAAATACGAGATATTGTCGCCTGATAATATCCACACGCAAATAAATCTCCATCATAATTATTGATACATTATTTTACAAAAATGGTGAGGACTACTAAACAACTCTCTCTAGAACCTTCATTCCATACCCCGACTCGATCCTCGCTTGTGTTACTCACCTCCCCACGAGAAGAAAATGGAACAACAAGGAAAAGGGTGAGCTCAACTAGCCCACTAAAGAATATTATGACTAAGATAATATACAACAAATTATCGTTAGTCTTCAACAGAAAAAATCTAATAGAATACAATAGACAACAAGTTTTAAATCAACAAATGCAATGGAAATAAAGAATCCATTAGAAGAGTCACGTAGAGAAAGAATTCTACCATGTCTTCAAGTTTTAAAAGTCCATCATCAATATTTTATCCTCAGTAACAACAATCAATATTCATCTTTGCACTACAGCCAAATATATTCATTTAAATCACCAATTGGCCATGTTCATCTCAACACTGCTCATCTTTACACTACAAGCCAAAGATATTCATCGGTTAATCGTTCATCTTTGCATTCTACCATCAAGTATCACCATTAAGGACTCGAGGATGATGAAAAATATTTTAAGAACGAATCCAATGAGATAGAAGGACAAATATTAGGGATTCGTACAACAGGTTTATCCAAGATCAATAAT
Source organism: Panax ginseng (assembly GCA_020205605.1). Taxonomy (NCBI): domain Eukaryota; kingdom Viridiplantae; phylum Streptophyta; class Magnoliopsida; order Apiales; family Araliaceae; genus Panax; species Panax ginseng. The sequence goes on along the minus strand of CM035138.1, from coordinate 4,405,356 downwards.
ACTTCATAATAAAACGATTTTGAAGCAGAACTCAAAAATAACGATCAAAACATGGATACAATCAAAGATAGTAGCCAAAATAGACATCTTGGACAAAAAGAAAAATTTTCATTTTTCTATTGAATAAGGCTTAGATATCGTGAATAGTAACCCCACACAAAAAGATAGAAATTTCACAAAAAACATCTTCACGCTTACGTGAATAGTACTCGTGAATAGAAACTCGTGAATAGAACTCATGGATAGTAACTCGTGAATAAGAATCATGAATAGTAACCCCGAATGAAAAAGTTCTAAATTTGATAAAAGTTCAACCAATATTTTGGCATAATGATATTGAAGAAAATAATATCATTTCACGAAAAATAACATCCCTTACCTCAAAATAATCGTCTTTCCGATTTGAATTTCAGATATAGTCTTGTGAAAACTTCAGACCGTATAGAACACTCAAAGTATACTCACAAGAATACGCTCGATAATATAGAGAGAGAGAGAGAAAACTTAGTTTACGGTGTGATTTTCAATTCTAACTTAGCCTCTATTTATAGGAAAATGTTAGAACGCTTAAAAGGAGACTAAATTAATAAAATATATTATTATTAATTCCAAATTCCTACCCACATGTTTTGAAAACTCTAGCATGCCTTCTTTGGTCAAAAACATCACCACCCATGTGCCAACAACCACAAAAAACGTTTTTCTTATATAAAATAATTAAAACTTTCAAAAATCAATTATTTGAACTCAGAACTTCAATAATTCATGATAAATAGCCCTTTTGTCAAAAAATTCGAATCTTGAGACTTTTTATAGGAAATTCAATTCTCTACAACTTTACAGAAGGAAGATTTTCCAAATTCCAAATAGAAATTATCTGAAATCCATAAATGAGTGATTTTACAGTCTATAATCAATTTTTTTTTGTCAAGAATTGTGTCCACCGACACACAAAATATATGTTAAACATTTAATGCCACAAAATACTCTACCTCCTCATATACTCATATATCCCACATTCATTATAAAAATATCACCGTTAATATATTATTAAAATAATATATTTAAATGAATTATTTTATCAGAAAAAGATAAAATATTAATTTTCAACAATTGTCACATTAAAAAATTTCTCCATCTATATCCACATAAAATAAATATTTTCTTATCATATAAATTAATAATTAATTATTCACAAATAATATTACGAGAATCACAATAATGACAACTAAGTAGTTCCCGAAAGAGGGGGCTTTCCAATAAAATTTCTCTCACTTCTTGCTGCCAAGAATTAGGTGACCAAACCTCTCCTGAGCGAACTTTCTAGACATTGCCAATAATAATTATCTAATAATATTATTCAGATAATATGAATTATTGCTTCGATAATGAAAAATATCGTGTAATGACAATTATTGAAACAACGGTGATACCAAATATCAACGCAACAATTATTGAATCAATATAATATTGAGCAAGAACTCATTTTGTAACAATTATTGAGTAGTGCCTTCTTACGTAAGGATCAATAATTCAACAATCATGCGCAATACTGCGTGTCTTCTTTCTGCAACCACGCGTATTCACGTATTTTAACCACCGGGTATTCCAACAATTAGAAATGGTAATAACTACGCCGTTATTTTTAAACAACTTATATTTGTCATTTTCTTCCTCCAATCGCTTTCCGTTATGGGGCCCACACATGGTTTACGTGTGCGTATTATGAATATTCTAGATAAGTACGAATATTCCACGACCAAACGAATATTCCCAAACAATAATGAATATTTTATAACCACTTTAACTTATTTTGTAAACTTTGCACATTTACGCCCATAACCAAAAGCATTATATCAAATTAACCCTTATTAATTTAGAATAATGAATAAAGGAAAATTCAATTTTATTTATAATAAGTTGGGGTCTTACAGGTTGATTGTATGAAGGTGCGATCAATTACAATGATTGGGAAAAAAATGGTGCCATGCTTCAATGGATGCTCCTATTGCAAAGAAGAGATATTTGAATCGACCATTATTTTCCAACTGCAAAAGTCATGATGGACCACGAAATAAATTTTCGGTTTGGTTAATGTTAATATATATAATATATATTGTCCATATTTGTAGTTAAGGTTGCACTAAGTGTAGTATTTTTTTGTATCTAAATAATGTGCATTTAATAATATTTTTTCATCTTTATTCGGATGGTTTCCAAAATGATTTTTAATTAGTTACATTTCATTTATATACTAGCCACATACAAAAAAATGATATTTTACTTATATTTCATTATTACGCTTAGTAGCGAAACTTTAATTATTAGGTAACCAAATCATTTAATCTGAGAATCGAAAAAATTTAAAATGTAAATGAACATTTTATAATTGATACTGGATTTGTTTTTTTCAAAGATGCGACCACGAAGGAATCAATGTGTAGTCGTGTGGATTCCCTCTTACTTTTTCCATTGCTTTTTTTTTTCGCTTCTCCATGCTTTATGGTAGGAGATGGACACATTATACTCCGTCATCATATCTTCCACAATATCGTTTGGTGTGTAAATTTTCTTGAAGTTAGTTATTCTATGCATTATGCATTCACTAACCATTTGACTATTTGCTTGTCTATGATCTCTAAGAAGTATGTTGGATGAACAAGTGTGTAAATCATTGAATTCTCTCACCTTAAACATATTTGTTTGCCGGAATTTTGATGCTCTTAGTTTCCATTTGCAATTTTCATTGTCGATGCATACCAGAACAAAGTCTCGTCCACTTGTTCTTGCTACCTTGTGTTGTCTGTTTTGTCTAATTGAATGTAGCCTTATCGCTTGTGTTAAGATTCTTTTGTCTTTGTAAGTTTGATGAATTTTGACTTCAAACTTATTCGGATCTGATATGGCCTCGTCACTTGTTCTTTCTACCTTGTCTTGTTTGTCTTGTTCTTTCTCAATAGCTGCAATGGCTAAATGTTCAACAAAATGTGATTCAATTTGGTCTTCTTGTGTAGCCAACATTTCAACATCAGAATTCCTTTGTGCCAATCTCATCGGCGTTTCATCTTGCATTATATTTTCTTCTTCAATTATCACGTTTTGTAAGACTGTAGTTCCTCCAATGTGGTATTCAGAATCTATAATCAGTGGATACTTGCCATGTTCACTTGATTTTCTACTGATTTCCATATAGAATTTGAAAGTTGATTCATTTGTCACCTTGATTGGAGGGATGTTCTTTGCTAATATGAAATTTGATTGACAATTACATTTTGTAGCATTCTAGGCTCAATGCATTGCATATCAAAAATTTGTGCATTTACGAGAATGAACAAGTGGAAGGGACTAAGAGGTAGGTAACTTCAAAATTTTGATATTGATTCTTTATTATCCACGTCTTGACTTCAAGTATATTACAACCGGAATCATATCCATGTTATGGCAACTGAAACAGTAAAATTATTACAATTATGTAAATAGTCAGTATATGAACAACATATAGTAATCAAATTGTCACTTTTTTAGTACTAATAAATTTTCCCTACATTATTTGCATTTTCAAATTTAAGAATGCTTAGATAGTCAACTGTAACCAAAATATTTTTTAAATGTTGACAGATTATGAATGTTTGAATTGAATTTTTTATTTATTATTTTGCAGGTAACCGAATCAACAATTTTCAGTAATCAAAATAGACATTATGAGTATCTATGAATGTGAATTAAAATAGACATTCAGTAATCAAAATAGACATTTTGAGTATCCTCAAGCTATGAATGTGAATTACATTTTCCTTTTCATAATTGAAATTAATTTTACTCCTTTATTGGTTGCCAAATCATCAATTTTTATTAGTTGTATACTACTACTCTATTGGTTTCCAAATCAACTTTATATAGTTACCAAAATATATATTATTAGTATCAATTTTTTTTGGAAAAATTTGTTTTCAACTCCTGTAATTAAATTTTTAAAAGTTATGATTTTGTAAAAGTTTATTGCTAGATATTTTACCTTTAAATCAAGGTTTCCAAACCTTTATATTAATGTCTCCAAACTATAATTTTGTAAAGAATGAACATTTAAAATTTAATCTAAATTGTATGAAATATGCATTCATTGAAAGTGACCAAACCTATATATTCAAAACAAAATTAAAGTTTGGGGACATTCATATAATGGATTGGTTACCATGATTTAAGTGTAAATTATTATTTGCAATTTTTCTTTACAAAAACATAACATTTAAAAATTTAATAAAAGGACTGAAAACATGTATTTTCACAAACATTGATACTAGTAATAAATATTTTGAAAACTATTTAATGTTGATTTGGCAACCAATAAAGGAGAATTATTAATTTCAGTTACGAAATGGAATTGTAGAGCACATTCATGCTTGAAGAATTCATATAAAATATTGGATACATTCATATATAGGTTCGGTCACTTTAAATGAATGCATATTTCATACAATTTTGAATGTGAATTACATTTTCCTTTTCATAACTAAAATTAATTTTTCTCCTTTATTGGTTGCCAAATCATCAATTTTTATTAGTTGTATACTACTACTCTATTGGTTTCCAAATCAACTTTATATAGTTACCAAAATATATATTATTAGTATCAATATTTTTGAAAAAATTTGTTTTAAATCTCTCAGATTAAATTTTTAAAAGTTATGATTTTGTAAAAAGTTTATTGCTAGATATTGTACCTTTAAATCAAGGTTTTCAAACCTTTATATTAATGTCTCCAAACTATAATTTTGTAAAGAATGAACATTTAAAATTTAATCTAAATTGTATGAAATATGCATTCATTGAAAGTGACCAAACCTATATATGAATGTATCCAATATTTTATATGAATTCTTCAAGCCATGAATGTGCTCTACAATTCCATTTCGTAACTGAAATTAATAATTCTCCTTTATTGGTTGCCAAATCAACATTAAATAGTTTCCAAAATATTTATTACTAGTATCAATGTTTGTGAAAATACATGTTTTCAGTCCTTTTATTAAAATTTTAAATGTTATGTTTTTGTAATTTACACTTAAATCATGGTAATCAATCCATTATATGAATGTCCCCAAACTTTAATTTTGTTTTGAAAATGAAACTAAAGTGTGTTGAATCTGCAAATTATCGTTGCTTGATGATCTGAGAATAATTCTTTCGTACCTTTGTTGTTTTCGTTCTGATTCCCGTTTGATGTCCGATTTTTTTTTTCGCTTCGTTCAAAATCATTGATCGCTTATTTGGATGTTGTGTTCGGATGCTCTGTTTTTGCTTCTTCTTGGTGACGTTTTCTGTAACTTCTCTATATGTGATTATGCTTCTTCTCGATTGCTCATTTGTTACAGATTTCAATGATCTATGAAGTTTCGTTGTTTTTCTTCGTCGGACTCTCAATGATCTATGTTGCGTCGTGATTATTGTGTATTTGGGTTAGTTGGTAACTGTCAGTATTAGTGGAGTAGTTTTTTCTTTGAATTAAGGGTTTTCTTTTTTTCTTTGATATTCTGACGTGTATTGCACTTTTGTTGATATTATTATACAGTGTTTCACTGTTAATACAATTAATTGTTTGGTGTACCATTGTTGTAATTTCTTTCTATTAGTTATATACTTATGTAAAGAACCCTATTATTTTTGGTCATAGCAAAACTCCAAATAAATGTTGTAATAATTTGATTTACCCAAGTCAATAGTCAGGAGTATAAAAAGAATTACTTCAGTTCTATAATAATTTGTCATTTTTCAATATTGCCAAGTCTAAAAGAGAATGTATATGATGTCAAGTTTATCAAGCTCTTCACTTCACAATTAACTTGGTACAAATTTTAATGTTCAATAAGAATATATATATATATATATATATATATATATATATATAACTCATTTTTCAGATGGACGAAGTAAATTGATTCTGAAGTACTGCACAACTCGAATTGGGGAGAAAGAAAACATTTTTATGAAGAATGGATTGATATTGACTAGTTTAAAAGTGAATTAGAATGTTAAACAAAAAATATTAATTTTCTTATAATGTATGTTTCTTTCTTATTTTGAGACGTGAGATGGTGTTCCTAATTAACTAACTCTTCTCTGTTTAATTTAATGTGAGACGTGTTTTCATGACCTATATATTATATGGAGTGAAAGACAGATTTAGAGGGAGTATTTAACATTATCATTTTTTGGTCAAATTTAACGTTTATGCGTTGAATAAAATATGTACTATAAAGATATAATAATAATTTTATCAAATTTAGAGAATAAAATTAAAAAGAAAAAAATAAAGACAAAATCGTAAAATAACCAAACTTTTAGGGGCAAAAACAAAAGGAAAGAAAAATAATATGTACTACATGTCAACAAATATTTGATAAATTTAAATTACGACCAACGTAAAAATATATGTAATAAGATACACATAAATCGCAATTATAATTCTATTCAAAAAATTTATAATGTACTACATAAGAGAAGTCAAAACACAAGTTGAAGGATGACGTTACCCTCCTCATTCCCCATTGTAGTATTGGGCAAAGGATATTTTGATATGATTTTGAAAGATTTATATAAAAATATTATCTATCTAATAAAATATAAATAATTTTAAATTTCTCGCTCACTTAATAAATCATCTGAGTTATTCAAAATTTGAGATAAATCCTACCGTTCATACAGTACCGAAGTCACACGACCCAACTAATTTTAAAATATGAGACGTCTTCATGTTTCCTTCTAACACCGTGTTAGATAGATTAGTCATATACCCGGATGGATGTCAAGATTTGATGTCATGCGTGACGATTTTGGTATTAAGTTGAGGGGCCAACGGACTCATGATTCGCGACCATTTGGTATGGTATTTAAGTCAAGAGGACTAACTCATACTACTATATAATAGTATTTCATTGTTTTGTGATCGAACAATTTCCACCAGACTTTGGGGATCGCGTAGAGATTTTTCTACGTTCAACATTGGAAGGAATCTTCATGGCTTGCTTGGGGGGAGTTGGGAAGAGGTCTCTATTCTTTCATTGGGAAGGGAAAGGAAACAAATACTACAAAAATACAAGGGTTCTACGTTCCAAGTCTAACCAAATGACGGATGGATCCCCCATTTGTTTTTTTTTTGTTTTTTGCATGTGGGGCCTATGGCTAGCTAAAGTGTGAGAAAACGAGAGATAAGGGAAGAGAAAGGAAAAGTAAGATGTGGCTATGGCGTGAGTAGCACAAAATATTAATATTCAAACAGATTTATAAAATTCAACATATAACTTTCATAAATTCAACTTATTTTTCTTTAAATTTGTTGACAAATATCTGTCTTCAATAACATAATTTTATTAAAACTATATCGTACATAAATAAATAATTACAATTAACATAAATAAATAAAATATATATCTAAACATAAATAACTCACGATAATTAGAAGTCGAGACTAAGGGGACGTTTGTTTGTTTGTTTTGTTTTAGGTTTAATAATTTAGTGTCATTTTTTTGAATGATTTTTTTTTATATAATATTAAGTAATGTTAAATAAATTTATAATAATTTTGAATTTTTTTAAAGAAATAAAATAATAAAAATATGTTATTCAAACATTTCAATTATCAAATAAATTTTTTTATTTAAATTTTATTAAACACCCCCTAAATAGGCGGTGTCTAATGTTAAAGGTATTTATTCAAAGAAAATATATGTAAAATAAAAAACAATTATAAACTGTTTGGCTTATTAGGAGATGCTCATAATTATTACTAATTCAAACCACCTTGTTATAATGGAAATTGTCTAAGATTATTCACGTACATCCCAAGAAAGTACCAAAGTTGTTAAGCGTGGAACAATGAAATACTACATAAAATATGATTAAAAAAATTAGCGTGGTCAGGTCCACACAACAAATTATCTTAACATAATTAATTGATTAACTGAGGGTTGTTTTTACACAAGTTACAAGTACCACTCAGTTCTGGTCATGACTTCAATATTATTCGTCTCTCTCCTCATAATTACCATATTTTTGGGGGCAATAGAACTACTACGAAAATCGCCATAATAAAATTTAATAATATTATACTCTTTCTGTTTCAAAATAAATTGCATAATTTTATATTCTTAAATATGGTCTTAATATTAATTAAAATTTTAACCGTAATAATTTGATATTTTAAATAATAATAAAAAACAAAGCATATATTTAGAAACAAACTGAAAACATATATTTTTAATTTTAAAACAAAACAAATAATAAAATAACTTTATTTAGAAAATTTAACAAGTAAATAGCGATATACTTTTGACAGACTCTGCACAAATAAAACATACACAATTATATATTATCATATTGCCCTTATAAAATAATAATTTTTAAATCTGTTCATACATTCGTTTTAAATATAGTTGTTATCCTATAATACTACTTAAGCTATCTGAAACAATCCGGGTCAAATTTCGAGTCCGGAACAAATCTCAGGTCAAATCTCAAGTCCGAATCGAATCAATTAAAATAACCACAGGCTCTCAAAAGATCCTGACTTGAAGGTATTACTGATAGTAACTTATTTTCTTATACGTAGATAAATTTTTTCCTATCTTACGATGTGAGAGTGGGGTGTTACACTATCTATAATATAAATATAAATATTTTATGTCACTTTATAGTATAATATATATATATATATATAATTTAAATACATATAAAAATATAAATTTAATTTTAAAATAAAAATATATTTATATAAATGACACAATGAATTTAAGTCTGTTATAATAATTTTATGATCATATCATATTACTTAAGTAATAACTTTGTGACTTATTGTTTTAAGAAATATATACAGAATAAGTGAAAAAGGATATAACCTATAAGGTATCTAACTAATATAATACGTTTTGTTTTATGATTTTTTAGATAAATCTAACCATACAAATTTAAAGAACATATAAAAATATTTGAACATATAAATTTTCATATAATTTGGTATTATTTATTATCGATTTTATGGCAATAAAAAGTTTAATTAGTTTTAGGAGGGTTTGATAAAAATTGAATGAATCTGAATCTGAATCTGAATGAAAAAAAGTTGTTTGATAATTGACATGTTTGAACCATCTGGATAATAGATTTTTATTATTTTATCCCTCTAAAAAAATTTAAAATTATTGTAAATTTATTTAATATTACTTAATAAAATAGATAATATTATAAAAAAAAATTTATTCAACCCATTTAATCAAAAAAATCGTCTGAATGACTGAGTAATTTAAGTGTTCATTACTAAACAAATAACCCCTTAGTCATCAAAAAATATATTTATTTTATAATACTTTAATAATGATGCAACATAACCTCAAATTAAACAAAAAAAATTATATCTATTCATATTTTTACATGATCTTCCATCTGTCAAGTTAAATTTTACTAAAAAAAAATGAGGTTCCTTTTATAAAATTAAGGTATATTATATATCCTATAAAGGTATCTCTCAAACCCATACCGAGTATAATATATTTTCAATATTCACAATTTAAAAAAAAAACACAGGAACATGCCAACTTGTTATGTTTCTCTTTCCAAATTTAATTTCTTTTTAAGAAGGCTGAAATGAAGTTCCAGAGCAGGGGCTAATTGCTTGATTTGGAGCTCTCTCCCTCCCTCCTCATTCTGCCCAGGTCAGGCCAACTTGTTATTGAAATCAAGTTTGTCTTCTTGTTATCTTCATCTGTTTTCATTCACAAAAATGCTGATCGAATACCCGTTTCTTTTTGGTCACTACTATGCCTGTGTGTGTAATCACAAATCATTATAAAGTTCTAAAAGCCAGGCTTTTGGAACTTCTTTTTCTTGTTCATAGCTTTTAGTTTCTTCTATTCCCTTTTGAAGTATTTCTCAGTTACAAGAAACACGTGCTCATTCATTCAAGTTTTGTGACGAGTATTTTTCATTTCCCAAGAAACCAACTGCTCACTGATTCAAGTTTATACTTATTGCTTTGTTTGACCTCAATATATATATATATATATATATATATATATATATATATATATATATATAAATTAATTTTGTGAAGTTATTCTTGTTAATGAATTGTTATCAAAATCCTCCCTCTGATATGGAGACACTATTTTTTTGTTGGTTTTCTTAGAGTCACTATCCTATAATTGTTGTTATGACCATATTTCCATGTAATTCTAAACCTCTATACCATGGATGATGATCTTGGGAACAATAAAAAGAATAATAGTTATTATAACTAGTTATGAAGTGGTTGTTTGATATCTCAACCTCTATTATGTTTCTATGTTTATGAATTTCATTGATTTTAGATGTTTTTGTTACAAATTTTATTTATTTAAATATGTTCTTGCAAATATCTGCAGAGTGGAGATTGTTGGGAAGGAAGCTCAAAAGATAAAACCTTTATGGTTTTTGAGGTGAATTTTGTGAACAACAACATGTCTTCTGCTTCTTGGATTACATCCCTTTCTTGTTCAGGCTCAGTGATCAAATCCTCAGAGGACCAATCTCTTTCATCCCTAATTCAATGGCCAAGATTCATTTTTCTCTCCCCTTGTCCTCAAAGAGCTCTATTATCTTCTATTGACATCTTGTTCTTGTTTGTACTCCTTGTGTTTTCAATTCAAAAGCTCTACTCTAGATTGACCTCCAATGGCCATCCCAGTTCTGAGATTAACAAGCCTCTCATTAGAAACAATAGGGATCTTCTTAAAATCACTCCATGGTTTACGTTTTCTCTAGTTGCTACGATTCTTTTAGCATTTTCTTGTACAATTTTATGCATTTTGGCCTTTGGTAGAAATACCCAATTGTATTGGAAGCTTATAGATGGTATTTTCTGGTTAGTTCAAGCAATTACTCACGTAGTAATCGCAGTTTTAGTTGTACATGAGAAGAGATTCCGAGCTGTTAGGCATCCATTGTCGCTTCGCGTATTTTGGGTGATAAATTTTATACTCGGTACTCTATTTGTTACTTCAGGGATCATTCGTTTAGCCTCTATAAAAGAAAAAGATCCTGGTTTGAGATTGGATGATATAATTTCAATTGTAACTCTTCCATTATCAGTTCTTCTTTTTATTGTGTCCATTAAAGGATCTAATGGGATCATTGTGATGAGAGAGTCTGAATCAGTAATGGCTGTAGAACCCGAGTTGTATGAACCCCTTATGGACAAATCCCGTGTGACTAGATATGCTTCGGCTTCTGTTTTATCGAAAGCTTTCTGGTTTTGGATGAATCCTCTATTAAAAAATGGTTACAAATCGCCTCTCAAGATAGATGATATTCCAACACTCTCACCAGAACACAGAGGTGAAAGAATGTCGAAGCTATTTGAACTGAATTGGCCTAAGCCTTCTGAAAATTCAAAACACCCTGTTCGAACCGCATTGCTTCGTTGTTTCTGGAAGGACATTGCTTTCACTGCTTTCCTTGCAGTTGTGAGGCTTTGTGTAATGTATGTTGGGCCTACTCTCATTCAAAGATTTGTTGATTTCACTTCTGGGAAAAGGAGTTCTCCTTATGAAGGATACTACCTTGTACTAACTCTACTCATTGCCAAATTTGTAGAAGTTTTAACTGGGCACCATTTCAATTTCAATTCAAAGAATATTGGAATGCTTATTAGATCAACACTCTTAACTTCTTTATACAAGAAGGGATTGAGGCTATCGTGCTCTGCTAGACAAGCTCACGGGGTTGGACAAATTGTGAACTACATGGCTGTGGATGCTCAACAGCTCTCTGATATGATGCTGCAGCTACATGCCATATGGCTTATGCCTCTGCAAGTAACTGTGGCCTTGGCTATACTTTATTATAACCTTGGTTCGTCGGTGGTTGTAGCTTTAATTGGACTTGTTTCAGTTTTGGTGTTTGTGGTGTTGGGCACTAAACGAAACAACAGGTTCCAATTCAGTATAATGAAAGAACGTGATTCAAGAATGAAGTCGACAAATGAGATGCTTAATTACATGCGTGTGATCAAGTTTCAGGCATGGGAAGATCATTTCAATAAGAGAATTCAATCTTTTCGCCAGTCAGAATACAGATGGTTATCCAAGTTCATGTACTCAATCTCCGGAAATGTCATTGTGCTGTGGAGCACTCCACTATTTATTTCAACTCTCACATTTGGTACTGCAATTTTGATGGGGGTTCCGCTTGATGCAGGAACAGTTTTTACAGCAACCTCACTCTTTAAGATATTGCAGGAACCAATCAGGACCTTCCCACAATCTATGATCTCGCTTTCACAAGCGATGATCTCATTGGGGAGGTTGGACAACTATATGCTTAGTAAGGAGTTGGCAGAGGACTCGGTGGAGAGGCAAGAAGGTTGTGAAGGTCAGATTGCAGTGGAGGTGAAAGATGGGGTATTTAGGTGGGATGATGAAGCTGGAGAAGCAGTGGTAAAAAACTTGAATTTTGAGATTAAAAAGGGACAGATTGCAGCTATTGTTGGGACTGTAGGATCAGGGAAGTCCTCTCTTCTGGCATCAGTTCTTGGTGAAATGCACAAAATATCGGGGAAGGTATGAACTCCCTTACGATGCTATTTTGAGTTTTTTGTGCTCTTTCCCCTAATATTCTGATATAAAAAAAACTTTTGTGTTTCTGTTAATAATTCTTATCTTTTGGATGAGACCACATACATTGTAGGTCTAGTTGCATAGTGTTTTAAACGATACAGCTGATGATCATTCCTTATAAGTTACACCCATAACATTTTGTTCCTAATTTTCGTTCACATCTTGCTGAGTAAAACTAAGCCTAGTTTAAGATTCAATATTTCAGCTAATGTTTATTGTTGCTCGACTTGATCTTCAAAGTAGATTTTCCTCGTCAGGCCTTTCTCAGTGCTTCCTCTTAGATTTTGGTACATTTAACGTGCATTATTTTCCTGCTTTAATATAGATTACATGAGTTTCATCTTATCATCAAGCCTAATTCTGGGCTTCTTCAGATTAGTTCAGTTGAATAGTCTCTCTGCCTGTAGAATCATTTAATTGACTTAAGTTACCTTCCTTCCTTGGCTAATTTAACCATCGAGTGGACCTGGATGCTTTTATTTTTGACAGGTTAGAGTATGCGGCACCACTGCTTATGTAGCACAAACATCATGGATTCAAAATGAGACAATTCAAGAGAACATCCTGTTTGGTTTGCCAATGAACAGAGAGAAATACAAGGAAGTTATCAGGATCTGCTGCTTAGAGAAAGACTTGGAAATGATGGATTATGGAGATCAGACAGAAATAGGAGAGCGTGGGATTAACCTCAGCGGTGGCCAGAAGCAGCGGATCCAGCTTGCCAGAGCTGTTTATCAGGATTCTGATATCTATCTTCTTGATGACGTATTCAGTGCCGTTGATGCTCACACTGGGTCTGAAATATTCAAGGTGATAATCATATTAACCCCATTACTGAGAATGTTTTATCTTTTCTCCCATTTTCTACCTCTCACGTGGTTATAAAAGATATCCTTTCAATTAAACAATTACATTGACTTGAGTAACATACGGAAGTAACTAGTTCATTTTGCATATTCATAAATTAGAAACACCACCTTAATATAGAGATAAGTAGATAACATAGAAGCATTTATTGTATCATAATATGAAAAAAAAACACTTGAAGTTTGTTGAGATGCTCAAAAACTTGATGTCAAATACTATACAGAAACAGTTGAGAAGCATATATGATGTTTGCATATACTTGCATCCTTATTTTGTAAAACTACATGGTTAATTTTCTAACTTCTCCGAAGCTGTGAAGGAAGCAAGACAAAAAATTGCTTTCATATCGGAAAATAATTTTTTAATCATGACACAAGGTACAAACTGCAGAGTTCAGGATCAGTTGAAACTCCAAAAACACAGTTTCCCGATTTTTTATTTTCTCATGCTCTCTTGCAGGAATGCGTGAGGGGAGCCCTTAAAGATAGGACCATTTTACTCGTGACGCACCAAGTAGACTTTTTGCATAATGTTGATCTTATCTTAGTAAGTATAATTATGTTTCCGAGATCTCCATGTTAATTTTTTGTTTGTTTTTAAAGACTTCATATAGAGTTTTCCCTCAACTAAAAAGTTACCTCTCAAAACCAGGTCATGCGAGATGGAATGATTGTGCAATCAGGAAAGTATGATGATATACTCAAATCTGGCATGGATTTTAAGGCATTGGTATCGGCTCATGAATCCTCCATGGAACTTATTGATGTGGAGACAGCAAAACCCAGTGTAAGTTCCCCTCGACGATCGCCAAAATCTCCTCAAGCTTCTTCCGAACATGGGGAGGCGAATGGTGAAGAAAACTCTCTAGAACATTCCCACTCTATTAAGGGAACTTCAAAGCTCATCAAAGAAGAAGAGAGAGAAACAGGAAAAGTAAGCTTAACTGTTTACAAATTATACTGCACCGAGGCTTTTGGTTGGTGGGGTGTAGTGATGGTGTTGCTAATATCTCTCTTGTGGCAAGCGGCTCAAATGTCGAGTGATTACTGGTTGGCATATGAAACTTCAGAAGATCGTGCTATTTCATTCAATCCTTCTTTGTTCATTGAAGTCTATGCCATTATTGCAGTTGTTTCGTTTTTGCTAGTAATGATGAGAATGTTTTTAGTTACAGTCATTGGGCTCAAGACTGCCCAAATTTTCTTTAGGCAAATTCTCAACAGCCTCTTGCATGCTCCTATGTCATTCTTTGATACAACACCTTCAGGAAGAATTCTAAGTCGGGTAAAATTTTGAACCCCAGTAGAATGTTTTCATTTACAAGTATACTGTTCTTTTGTTTAAGCACCTTTTTTCATATTACGTTCTCGGTCACATGTTTGATATGAATGGAGTAAGTTTTACTTTAATGATAATTAGATTGAAATCTGACAGTTCTTGTTTTACTTGTAGGCATCAACTGATCAGACAAACATCGATGTCTTTATTCCTTTCATGATTGGAGTCACACTTTCCATGTACATCACCCTGCTTGGCATTGTCATCATCACGTGTCAATATGCTTGGCCAACCATATTCTTTCTATTTCCCCTGGGGTGGCTTAACGTCTGGTATCGGGTATGAGCATTTTTATGCACTCCAAATTTCACTTCATTCTCTTTCTTTTATCTTGGTTTGTAATTTTGGCATTTTAAATTCAATCTCCTGTCAAGAAGTAGTATCAATTACCAGGGAAAGCAATTGCATTTACCCAATAGCCTAAGACAGTCTCATAGGTAGGTGTTGGCAGGTAGTTTACTCCGCTTCTGCTGCCTAGTCGGCCAATCAGGGTTCACAAATATGTCAAATAGCGACACTCATTCAACAAAGTTGAAGAACCAAAATTTACATTACCGAAGATAGAAATTAGTTCCAAATCACAACACAAAATATAATTTGATAACTGGGCCATTTTAATATAATGAATTTCTACAAGTCCACTAATGGTAAAACTACAACTAAAATTTCTAGTTTTGGATTGCAGGGATACTATCTTGCAACTTCTCGTGAATTAACTCGACTCGACTCTATCACAAAAGCACCAGTCATTCATCACTTCTCTGAAAGCATCTCAGGAGTCATGACCATCCGCGGTTTTAAGAAGCAAAAAATATTTTCCTTGGAAAATGTTAACAGGGTGAATGCAAATTTGCGAATGGATTTTCACAATAATGGATCCAATGAATGGCTTGGCTTTCGTTTGGAATTGTTGGGAAGCCTCATCCTATGCATTTCCACAATGTTCATGATTTTGTTGCCTAGCAGTATCATAAAACCAGGTACATCCACTAAGATGTTAGTTACTAGTTCTTTTTCACGTTAGACATGTCTTCTATCACCCAAAAAAAGCAACTGTACTTGGGTATCAAAAGAATTTGCACATGAAAATATTTATAAACTTACATTCTTAAAAAAAAAATTATTTCTTCTATCACCCAGCATGTTAGAATCTGGTTGGATAATACGTGAAGTAGATAAAATGGTACTTACATTAACCCTCAACTCTCGATTTGAATTCAAATGAACTGATTTGAACTGTATTCTTCAGAGAATGTTGGCTTGTCTCTCTCATACGGCCTGTCCCTCAACAGTGTGTTGTTCTGGGCAATATATATGAGTTGCTTTGTGGAAAATAAAATGGTTTCTGTTGAGAGAGTAAGACAATTCACAAACATACCATCAGAGGCAGAATGGGAGAAGAAAGAATGTCTTCCTTCTCCGAATTGGCCCACCCATGGCAATGTTGAGATCAAAGACTTGCAGGTACTTAGCTGTACACCTTTTTTCTGATTACATCATGTTAAATACTGAGTACTCAAATTGGTCTTGAATGCATTACCTTGGATAATAACCAATTGTCACCTCACAAATCCTGGTTTAATCACTGTTTTTCTCTCTGGGCAGATTAGGTTAGTATGCTGATCCACTTCACAAGATATATTTATGTCATGGTGATTACTTATTACATAATACGGCATAAAATTTGAATGATTTAGCATAGCAGCCTCTATGTATCAAATTTATAGCATCTCTAATCTTTTTGCTGGCATAGAAAAAAGTTGAGCTAAAATAGCATTTCCTTCTCCTTTTTCTAAGTCTTGAATACATGGTTAACAGGTAAGATATCGTCCAAACACCCCTCTAGTTCTTAAAGGGATTACCCTTAACATCCAAGGGGGTGAGAAGATCGGCGTGGTTGGTCGAACAGGAGGTGGAAAATCAACATTGATTCAAGTTTTCTTTAGGTTGGTGGAGCCCTCGGGTGGAAAAATAATCATTGATGGGATTGACATTTCCAGACTAGGGCTTCATGATCTTAGGTCTCGCTTTGGCATCATTCCTCAAGAACCCGTACTTTTTGAAGGAACCGTGAGAAGCAACATTGATCCTATTGGACAGCATTCAGATGAAGATATATGGAAGGTATTTGTGGTGTTACTGTTTCATTATATGAATAATTTTAAGTGGGTTTAGCCCTGCAAAGAGTATTCTTTAAATACCCTAAAATCTCCTACTGTGCATTTTTTCCTTAGCTGACTTGGGAACTCTATTTTGTAGAGTCTTGAACGCTGCCAACTTAAAGATGTGGTAATTGCAAAACCCGGGAAACTTGATTCTTTAGGTATTTACTATTTTCTTCAATTCAACTCTGGACATGAACCTTACTCTTCTTTATATGTCGATGTGATTTGAGGTTTATCAACATTTTCTTCCTTTTTTGATATAACTTTGTAGTTGTTGATAATGGAGACAACTGGAGTGTTGGTCAGAGGCAGCTTCTTTGCTTGGGACGTGTAATGCTAAAACACAGCCGCCTTTTGTTTATGGATGAGGCGACTGCCTCTGTTGATTCACAGACTGATGCTGTAATTCAAAGAATTATTCGAGAGGACTTTACAGCCTGCACAATCATCAGCATTGCTCACAGAATACCGACAGTCATGGATTGTGATAGGGTTATGGTTATCGATGCAGGTGTGTGCTTGCTTATTTTGCTTTTCCCTTGTCCTATAAATGAATCCCTATTATCATACCTAAAGAGTTAACGAAAAAGAAACACAAAAATGAAGAATCTTATAATTTTTGGAGCTGGTAACCTGCTTTTCATTGCTTTAAATCCATCACAATATGCACGCAGAGAAAAAAAATGTATATTTGGTACTTCTGTAGAGTTTTTTATTTCATGGTATTGAAATGGAAGTTCTGCTGATGTCTTATAACTAAGGCTGTAAACGAGCCAAACAATTCAGGCTCGATTCGAAAAAATACTAGCGAGACTCAAATTCGTTACTAATATGATCCAAATCTGAGTATAAAAAATAGTTAGAATAAAAATATGAATAAAATCTGAGCAATGTTATACTCGACCTATTTAAGATTCAAACTCCTCGAATTCTCGATTGTGATTCAATACATATTCGATTGATGCATATTCGATTAAATACTCGATATATTCTCTTATAATATATACAAAATTAAATCAAGGATAATTAATTATTATTATTTTGTTTGTTTTTAATTTTAATTGTGATTTTATATTTGTAAAGTGTAATACTCCCTCCGTCCCATGATAAAAGTTCTTATTACTATTTTGGGTAGTCCCATGTTAAATGTCCATTTTCCTTTAATAACCAAATTTTTACACATATTTTCCTATTATACTCGTAGCATTAAATATCTCATACTTTTCTTATTCTAATTCTCTCTCTATATTTAATGACATTATTATGGACAATTTTGTCATTTCATTCATCTTTTTAATATGCGTGAAAAGTTCACCAGGACTTTTATCCTGGGACGGAGGGAGTAGTAAATATATTTTCTCATTTCTAAGTAAAATAATAAATTCAATTTATAATTATATTTATTATAAAGCTAGTTATTATGTGGAGACTCGAATTTGAGCTTGAATTTGAAGTTTGCGAGTAATTTGAATATAATTCGATCGAATTCTAGTCAAGTCGAATATGAGTATAAATTTAACGTTTTGAGTCGAATTCGAACAACTCGTTTACACCCTTACTTATAACAATATCTTCTGTCTGACTTCCCTTTTTCTGTCTTAAATAGGATGGGCAAAAGAATTTGACAAACCTGCGCACTTGCTTGAGAGGCCTTCACTTTTCGGCGCACTGGTTCAAGAGTATGCCAATCGTTCAGCTGGATTATAATCTATAATTCTGGTTTTCGCGAAGCTTGCCGTGAATTATTTTGGTAAATATACGAAAAAGGAAATCAGTCTGTTTAACTTGTGATGGCAGTAACTTCTTTCTACTGCTTTGTATCGGTTACTCAGCATAACCCAGAAATATTTTTGTACTTGTTAGTTGAAACTACAGTTGATAATAATGAAATTTAGGCCACTTCCTTGCATTGCATTCCTGTGAATTCTCTCTTTTGTATGTATATTTTGTTTGCATTATGTTGTGGGGGGAATTTGACAGTTTTTAAAATTCCAACGAAATTATTACAGAAAGGAATCAGGGATTCATAACCCCAATAATCTATCTACAATCAAAACATAACACAGCAAAATCATAAAGAAAACCAACTTAAAACAGTATCCACCAAGTGTTCAGTTCTTGCCTGCTATAGGATGCATACGGGTGTAAATGAATAGAGTCGAGTATTGAGTTATTTAGATTTAGTTCTTTAAATTTATTGAGTAAGAAATAAGATTTGATTGAAACTCATTTAGTTGTCGAGTCAAGCCCGAACAGTTTAAATTTTTCAAGCTAATAGAAATTATAAGATGTTTGAGTAATTTATCGAACTTTAAAATATGTTCGTATTTAAATATTTGTATTTCGAGTTGAGTTTGAACTGAACTTTTAGTGAAACTGTTGGTGTGATGCTCCAAAATTCATAGTTTTGTCAAAGTCCCATTAGTATAGTATTGCCTGCTATAGTACTTGTTGTTATGGGCTTAGTCACATGGTTGAGGAAATAGGACTAGACTCGTGCATATGAGGACGGCTAAGGAATTGGGCTAAGCCAAGCTTGGTTCTCGGATTATCGGTCAGAAAACCTTAGTGCCCGCTCAGGGGGGGGTGCCGATCCGGTGGATTGTGCTGTGCACCCCACTGTTTTGGTTAAATCCCTAATTTCTTTTTATACTAAGTCTAGCTTTAATGCCTAGCCGTTTTTCCCTAAAACGTAAAAACCTTAATTAGTTCCAACGTTCCTTTTTATGTTACTGATTCCCAACGTTCTTCTTCCCGTTGCTTTCCAACGTTCTTCTGTTTCTTCTTCGTATATATACCAGTGTCTTATGCTCTTTGTTGTAGTAGCTTTTATCGCATAAACAGTCTTCCTTCTCCTTATTTTCTGTGCTATTTTTTGTTCGTGTATTTTGGGCAATCCACAAAGATAGGTCCATAGTCTTCTTCTGCGAGTACAAGCAATCGAAGGCTTGCCGTTGAATCCTGGAGAGTGAACACCATTGGAGCTCAACTGTACCAAGATTTCTAACCAAAGGAGAAGTGGAATCACTTTTTAGAGACGAGAGAAACTTTCTACGCCTAAACCGTTAGATATAATGACTAAATTGTTTCAATTTTGTTTGCCTATTAGTCTTGTTAATTGTTTGATTCATTTTACAGTCTTAATGATCGAGTAAATGATGATGACTTCAAGAGTCCCATAATGCAAGCAAGATTACACTAGTTATAAAACTCAATATAAATAGGACTCATTTTCAAATAAGACTCTTTCGTGAAAAATATTATATTTTGGAATAAAAATATTGCCTTAAATTTACAAATTTCGCGAGAAAGTTTTTTTATTTTTTTATGAAACAAAAAAGATTACAAATTGGATTCTTTTTTCTGTTTCTATGTAAAGGATTAACTATGCCCGATTCGATTATAAATTTTAAGAATAAATTCTTTAGACATTAATAAGAATTTTGATATAATTTTAAAGAAAATGGATAGAGTTGCCTTTAAATATTTTTAAAATAAATTTATTTGATTTATCTCTTCACAACAACTGTGGGGATTAAAAGCAAATTCAAACTTTCTTCTTACCATGTCGTCTTTGAAAACGCCTATGTAGAAGTGAAATAACAATTGCTTTAAATTATTCTAAGAAATACTATTATTTTAATACTACAAATCAATATAAATTGTAGCTATTTTCACTTTTATTTTTGGATATTGTATATCAACAATCACATAAAAAAGACGGGAGAAGGTTCAAAAATGACCCTGACACCGTTAACAAAAGACAAACGGGGTTAAAATTTCGCTGACGTGGCTGACACGTGGAGACTTAAAGGGAGAAGGTTCAAAAATGCCCATGACAAATGGAAATATGTCATTTAATCAAAACAAAAAAGAAAGAAGGTACTAATTAAATATTATTTACATCAAATACTAATTAAAAAAAAATACTAAAATACTAAAAAAATCAATTTAAAAAATACTAAAATACTAAAACAAAATTATTTTGTTAATTAATCCAAACAACAAAAATTCAAATTACATCATTAAAACACTAAAATCATAATACTAAATACTAATTGATATAAAAATTTTAAATTACTAAAATCATAATACTAAATACTAATTAATACTTTAGTTGAATTAGTATTTAGTATTATGATTTTAATAATTACTAAATATTAATACTTTAGTTAAATCGTAATTAGTATTTAAATTACTAAAATTAAAATATTATTAGTTTCATCAAAATATTATTTTTGATGATTTTAGTTGAATTAACGTTAATTATTTTGAATTAGTTTCATCAAAAAAATAATTAACGTTATTTTTGAATTATTATTTGAATTAGTTGAATTATTTTTGACGTTATTAGTTGAATTATTTAAATTAACGTTATTAATTGAATTATTTGAATTAACGTTATTAATTGAATTATTAACGTTATTAGTTGAATTATTAACGTTATTAGTTCAAAAAATAATCAACGTTATTAGTTGAATTATTTGAATCAGTTGAATTAGTTGAATTATTATTTGAATTAGTTGGATTAGTTTCATCAAAAAATTAGTTTTATCAAAAAATAATTTAACATTAATTATTTTGAATTATTTTTGAATTAGTAGAATTAGTTTCATCAAAAAATAATTAGTTGAATAATAACGTTGAATTTTAGTATTTTTAAATTGATTTTTTTAGTATTTTAGTATTTTTTAATTAATATTTTTTTTAATTAGTATTTGATGTAAATATGTTATGTTTTGAATTTTAGTATTTTGATTAAATGATGTAAATATGTTATACAACTTAAAATTTACATCATTTTGTGACGACCCCAAAATAGGTCCATTCCATCCAACCCATTCTGAGTCGCCAAATACATGGTACAAAAAATAACTACAACTTTATTACAACAATTGTCGTATACAAAATACAACAACACATATCTTTGTGAGTTTGGATACAAATATATACAAATGTGACACATGTCCCAACAATAGTGAATGACACTCACAATGATGACACCTTACATAAAAGGTATAGTCAAAAACTGTTTTAGAAACTAAAATCTTTGGGAAGTGCTTTCAAGAAAACCTTCGTACATACGGGAGACCATGCGTACAGGTTATGATAGATATCATATGACAACAGAATTACCCTTGGTTGACCCAATAGACCCCAAAGAAAAACAAGAAGATTACTATTATATTCTTCCCAATGGTAAGTCTTCTCTTGACATATCATTATCTCCACTATCTCTAATTGAGAATTATACTTCAAACAAACACCAAGATTATATAGGTAGTGCTCAGATATATATACTCAAAGAAGTGGATGAGCACATCCTCGCTCTTATGATGATACGAGGTTGTATGTCATTAGACATCTTGTATGATAGTGACAAAACACCCTTCCAACGCGTTGGGTTTGCTTTCACCCTCAACAAATTTATAGACCACCGCTTCTATTCCCTGTTATCCCCACTCGACCCAAATTTACACTTTTATTACACGAAAGGAATTGTGAAGCAAAAGGGTGAAACAACTAACTTCGATAAAAGAATATTATGACTAAAGATAAATAAATTATCAATAGTCTTCATCGATGTAAATCGAGATTTAGAATATATGGTAGATGATAAAACTTTTCAACCATAGTTGCAATGAATGAAGCAATCCATTAGAAGAGTCAAATAGACTATAAAGTCTATTATCTTCTTCATGTTAAAAATCCACCAATAATGTTTTATTCTGTAAACATCAATCGACAATTCCTCACATCCCACAATCATATGAATAACTCATAATTGTAATTGTTGTTCTAAATTCTTTTCTCATCCAGGGATAAAATAATTTTCATCACCAAAAACATCAAAGATCATGGTTATACCAAATCACGATTCATGTTCATAATCAAACTAATAAATTCATCTTTTGACTACTGGGCCAAAGATATTCATCAACAGATTCATCTTTGCACTACTGAGCCAAAGATATTCATCAACAGTTCATCTTTGCACTACATGCCAAAGATATTCAACAACAAGTCATGTTTGCATTACAGGCCAAATATATTAATATCTCAAAGAAATATATAATCATTTCAGAATTTATATAAACAATAATTATAACCATGATGATTAATTCACCTTTTGACTTAAGCTAAAGATATTCAATTATAAATTCAATGGTCATGATCATACCAATCCACAATTCAACTTTTCACTTCTTGGCCAAAGAGAACCCTAGTCATGATCATACCAATAATCTATCCATCTTTACACTCAAGGTGAAAAGAAATTTCAACATCGAGGTTATAAAAATGTTATATATGATAATAAAATCAATATAATCAATATATAGTTTTAATCTCCGAGAGTAATATTCATAAATCAACTATAATTTGGTTAGAAAAAGAAACCAATTTTGTCATGAATAGTAACTCATGAATAGTAACCGTGAATAATAGTAACTCATGAATAGAACTTCGTGAATAAGATCTCATGAATAATAAACCCGACTCAAAAGGTAGAAATTCCACAATAAAATCCATACCAATATTTCGGTTATAATGATATTGAAAGAATAATATTTTTTTTAAGCTTATAAACAATTTATATTAATTGTTTACACTTTACTAAATAATGCATTTAATCATTCTAAAATGCCAAACTCATAAGATTTCATCACCAATAACCAAAATCCTCATCAAAAATATGCATATACCTCATATAGGATTCTCAAGCCATAAAATCTTATTTTCCAATTTTCTTACTTCACACGACATATTTAATTCATTTACTCATAACTAGTCCATTTTCATGAAAAATACTAAATCAGTTCCAAAAATATTTCTTTTATGAGATTTAGCAGAATATAGTCTCATATTGAACATATATTTTTATCAGAATTTTTAAAATTCATTTACTATTTTTCATATGGCCAAAACCGCCGAATATTAAAACATTTATCATAAATTGTACTTTTATCCAAAAATTCTGAAATTTATAGAATATACCCATGTTATATATATGTACTCCCAATAAAAATTTCATCAATTTTGGAGTTAACCACAAGGAGTTATAAGGGTTTTCTTTTAAAATAGTATTTTCCCATAAAATTCATAACTCATAATCTATACATCCAAAAATCTCCATTTTTGGACACAATCAATAAAACTCATCAAATTATCATTTCAAATTTTTCCAGAATTTTTAAAGGTTTGAAAAGTTACGAAACATGAAAAACATCACAACCCTTAAAATCCCTTTACCTCAAAAAAAAGCGGTATTTACATTGGAATAACTTTTGAATGAACTTGCAAATATATAGCAACATTCAAGATACAAGAATACACTTGATAATATAGAGAGAAATAGAGAGAAAACTTGGGTTTACGGTGTGATTTTCAATTCTAACTTAAAACTTATTTATAGGAAAATCTTTAGAATTTTGAAAAGAGACTAAAATAATGAAATATTATTTTTCTTTTCTACACACCAACCATCCAAGACCAGCCATCCAAGCATGCCAATTCTGAAAAAATATAGCATTACATGTTATTAACACCAACCAAAGTGGGTCCCACCATATAATTTAATAAAAATTATTTTATTTTCTAAAATTCAATAATTCATAGAAAATAGCCTGTTTATCGAAAAAATTTGAAACTCGCGACTTTTCATGGGAAATTCCATTCTCTACAACTTTGCAGAAGAAATTTTTTCCAAATTCCAAATAGAAATTGACCAAAATCAACAAACGAGCGATTTTACAGTCTATAATCAATTTTCGGTCAAGAATTGTGTCCACCGACACCCAAAACATATGTTAAATATTTAATGCCACAAAAATACTCTTCCTCCTCATATACTCATATATCCCACATTCATTGTAAAAATATTACCGTTAATATATTATTAAAATAATATATTTAAATGAATTATTTTATGAGAAAAAGATAAAATATTTTCAATAGTTGTCACATTAAAAATTTTCTCCATCTATATCCACAATAAATATTTTCTTTATCATAATAATCGATAATTAATTATTCACAAATAATATTACAGACTCACAAAGATCTTGTGACTGCAATGTTCCTGGATAGGGGGGTTTTCGATAAGAATTTTCCTTACTTGGTAGCCTTGATTAGGTGACCAAACTCTCTCTTGATGAACTTTCTAGACATTACCAATAATGCTATCTAATAATATTATTCAAATAATAAGAATTATTGATCGATAATGAGAAATATTGTGCGGTGATAATTATTGAAACAACAATAATATAAAATATCAACGCAAAGAATTATTGAATTAATAAAATAAAATATTGAATAGTAATTATTGTAACAATTATTGAGTAAGGCCTTCTTTACGTAAGAATCAATAATTCAAAAATCTTTGTGTAATATCGTGTCTTCTTTGTCAACGCGTATTATTGTATTTTAACCACCGTGTATTACAAGCGATGTTAACGGTAAAAACTCAAACTTATCGTTTTTTTTCATCCGACGAGTTATTCCGTTATAGGGCCCATAAATGATCAAGCTTGCAGTCAGATGATATATTCCCGAACAAAAAAATATTCCACGACGAAACGAATATTCTCCGACAACAATGAATATTTTATATACCACTTCATGTGTTTTGTAAAATTTGCATATTTCACCCATAACTTTAAACTTTTATCAATTTTAACATTTCTTGAATAATAATTATAAGAAAAATTGAATACTTTTATTTCATAAAATTGGAATTCTTACACATTTAATCAAAATACTAGAATTTAAATAATTTAAATTTTAGTATTTTGATTAAATGATATAAATATGTTATGCTTTTTTTTATTTTGAATTTTAGTATTTTTTTTGTTTTGATTAAATGACATATTTTCATTTGTGAGGGGCATTTTTGAACCTTCTTCCTTTAAGACTCCATGTGTCAGCCACATCAGCGAAATTTTAACCCCGTTTGTCTTCTGTTAACGGTAGGGGCACAAGCGACCCAAAAAATGTAACGTTAATGGTACTTTTGGACAAAAAAAATATATAAAATGCTCGGTAGACATCGCGATAAAAATCAAGGGCATTTTTGACCGCATGATATGTGAGGCCATGAATATGTATGTTTGTGTATGTGAGCCACTATTTTCACCGTTATGTGGTAGTATCATTATTTATGGACTATATTGGGCCTTGGTAACATTGAAAGCAGCCCAAATTCATACGTATTCTTTTCAGTGGTCTGTCATTCATAGTGACAGGTAACAACCCTATCATCTTTCTTCGTTAAACCCTAATTAAACCCTCTTTGTTATCTTCTCTATTCTTGCTCAAGAGAGATGGGAGGTTCGAGAAGAAAATACAAGAGATCTCGAACAAAGGTTCGAGTTGGACTACCAAGGAAAAACCCTAACGCGTTCAAACCAGCCTTTACTGTCCCACCAAAGCTTCAATCTCTTCTCGACTTGTCTGAAACTAAATGGGACGATGAAGGCAGCGTCATCGAGAATTACAAGTCATTCGGCGTCGTTTCGAACCCTAATTTGCTCAGCGTACGCGCTCGAACTGCTAGGATTATTGAAAGTGACTCCCTTCAGGTCCCTCCTCCGGTAGATGGCCCTGTCCCGGAATTCGAGCCAATTGACTCCGGCAGCGACCTTGAAGAAGACGGTCAGTTGTTTCTCCTCTCTTTCTTTTCTGGATTATTAGGTAGTATGAATGAATTTTTGAAGGAATGACTTATTTTAAAATGAAAAGTTAAAATTGTGACATAGCCTATGACATCAATTGGACTTATAAGTCATAAATTAAAATTAAGTTAAAACAAGTTATCAAGCTGTTTGGCTCATACGTTATAAGTTAAAATAAATGTAAAGATTATTAAAAAAAGACATTAATAAAAAGATGACCAAAATACAAAAGGGGCAAAATAGAGACTACATCAAATTAACTTATTTTAAAATGACTTGTAAGTCATTTTTAAATTAGTCCCAAATAGTTATTTTTTTTTACTTAAAACTGAACTTAGAAGTCAAAAAAATAAGTAGTTGCCACACACCTTGATAGTGAAACCAACTTATAAGTTGATTTGGCCAACTTATAAGTTGTTCTCGAACAGAGCCTGAAAGGAGGAGTTTTTTTAGTAGGAAAAGATTGCGTTAGTCATTTTAATTTTTCTAAATAACGTATTTGTGGAATGTAGAAGAAGTGTTTTGCAAACAATTGATTTCTTCAATTTTAAGAATGCTGCATCTGTTTCTCTCCTGTCTTCTTCTTTTGCTCGCTGTTTACCAACACAGGCAGAGTGGGAAGAATGGACATTCCCTTTATTTGCTTCCTTCCCTTTAACATTCAGAGTGAGAATCATGAAAATGAAAAAAGAGTTGGAAGGAAATGAACTTTGAAGAACGTAAGGGTTATATCAACATTGTAGTACACTTAATTTTGAATTATAGTTATCAAGGCGTCGCCTAGGCGACGACTTGTCGTTGCGCTAGACAGGTTACAAGGCGAGGTCATGCCTTGGTGACAGTTGGCTCAACACATGAGAACTGTCCAAAAGCATCACCAAACAAAGTTAACAATACCCACAAAACCCATAAAGGGATAGATCCAAGAAATCCGAGTGCAGTAGAAGAAGTTCGGTGACGATCGGAGATCTCACACGCCGGCGTGGGACATCGCCGGCGACCTTTATAATGTTTCACGTCCACGCGTGGGTGGTTCTTCCATGTCGTTGAACCAACCATCAACCTCGCTTGGTGAAGACGATACTTGTAGCATATTCGTTTAACGTCTAGCTGGATTTTTGTTTCTAAGGCGTGATAGAGAGAGTTGTGTATTGTTTCGTTTAACTTTGTACTTGAGTGTTTGGTTAGTGGGGAGTAACACTAATACTACATGTGGGTAATGAAGTTTGTGGATTGTGGTGCCTTGTATGTTAATTAGGCTTGGTTACTTTAGTAATGACTTCCAATGAAAGACATCTAGCTGCCACTATCTTAGGGCATGTTTGGCTGTTTGGAATGACCTTTAATAACTTAAAAGAGTACTAATATCTATCTTTGTTGTATTTTGTTTGTTTTTAATAATTAAATGTACTAATTCATTCACATACTTTTGTATTAAATAATTAAAGTATATTTTATTTTTAATAATATTTAATACTCTTAATATATATGAGAATAACTTCGTAATTATAAATGTATAATTTTTTTTTGTTAACGACTATTCACCTTATGGACGCCTAGACAGGCGCTTTAGTGGCGTCCTAGTGGTCAGCTACCGTCGCGACTCACCGTGGCCCTGTGACAACTATGAATTTTTTAATACCCTCTGTTCCACAATATGAGTCTCATTTGTAAAATTTGCAAGCTTTGAGTTTAAGGATCTATGTTTCTTCCATGTTTGTCTTTAAATGTATAGAGTGCTTAGTTTAATAGTGGTGGCTTGATAATGAAATTGTGTTTGCATTATGTCATTTTATATTCTCGTTAATAAAAAGAGGATTTTTTTCGTGGAACGATTTTATTTTTGCAAATGGAACTCGTTTTGTTGAACGGAGAGTATTATACTTATTGATTTGATTTTTTAAAGTGTAGTTTTAGGTTTGTGTTAATTATGAAGTAGGAGTTGAATGTGTTTAACATTAACTTTTGATGACTCAGAAGGTTTAAAACTATATGGTTTATCAGTACAAGTGATAGACAATTAGGTTACAGCACGCACTGCTTGAAGGCAAGTTTCAGATGTTTTGATGCTAGATGATTTAGGGAGTGTTTGATAAAATTGAATGAAATAGTTTTGAATGAGCTGAATGAAGTAGAATTCCTGAATGAAAAAAGTTATTTGATAATTGAAATGTTTGAAACATCTGAATAACATATTTCTATTTTACCCTCTGAAAAAATTCAAAATTGTTGTAAATTTATTTAATATTACTTAATAAAATAGTTAATATCATAAATAAAAAAAATATAAAATATTTCATTCAGCCGAAAAAATTTCATTTGGTCATTTAGCCCAAAAATCTGATCGATTCAACTAGGACTGAGCAAAAAACGGATAAAACCGAATTACCGAACTGAACCGAAAATTTTTAACATAATTTTTTCGGGTATTTTTTGTAATTTGGTTATAACCGAATTAAAAATAAAAAAAGGAAGGCTTAAAAATAAAAACAACTCAGCCTATCATCTCACCTTATATCTCAAAGATCCAACTCTCTCTAAATCGATCTCTACTAACTTGTCTCTCTCTCACTCTCACTACTCAACCCAAATCATCTTCGATCTCTCATCTCTCAAGTCTCATGTCTCTCAAATCTCTACTCAAAAGCTAAAACCCAAATCAATTTCTCATCTCTCAGATCTGTATACCCTTAGCCCTCATCTCCCACTCTCTGCCCTAAGCCCCTAACCCCATAGGCAAAACCCAGCCCCCAAATAGTGCCTCCACTCGGCCGCTTCAACGACGACGACGTCAACTTCCCAATTTTATTGAAGTTTCTCTCTCCTCCGACGGACTATTTGCTTTACTCTGTTTCATCAAGTTCCGTCATTAATGGGTATGGAGGAAAAATGCCCTTCTTGGGTTCCCCCGCTCTTCCTTTTTAGGGGATTTGGTGGGTGATTTCAATCTGTATTTGGTTGATTTTTCTTTATTTGATTATTTTTTTAGAACAAGTGGATGTGGGTAATTGTTAATTTGTTGTGGGAATTTATTTTTAGCACAAATTTTTTTTAGTATTTATTTTTAATTCACGTAAATAATATTCAAATGGGGTCTTCTTTTCTGGTGTTTGCCCTGGTCATGGGGTTTTTAAGCACAAAATATTTTTTGTCCTTTGGATTTGGTTGATTTTTCTTTATTTGTTTATTTTTTTAGAACAAATGGATGTGGGTAATTGTTAATTTGTTGTGGGAATTTGTATTTTTCGTGTATTGTGAATTGGTTATGTTACTGATACTCTGTTTCATTTTGTTAATTTTAATCATATATTGGGCATTGGCTTCTTCTGCTGTTTAGTGTTGATTGATTGATTGTTGTGAATTGTAATGTTGTTATGTTAATTATGGAAGCCTTCATTTCGATTATTATCCGAATGTACAATTTAGTATTCGGTAATTCGGTTAGTTCCAAATTTCGGATAGTAAAATTATGGATAATTCGGTATTTGGTTATAACCGAATAGCTTAATCGGTTCGGTTATAACCGAATGATCACTCCTAGATTCAACCATTCACACGATTTTTATTCAAAACAAGTGCACTGAATTGCTGACCGATTCAGCCATTCAGCTCTAAACAAACACTCCCTTAGTATCTACAAAAAAGAAAAAAAGAAAAGAAAATTTTCCTTGAGAAAATTAAGCTTCTACTAAAAGTATAACAGTGGCCCTTAAGAGTATCAAGCTACCTAGGACATGCCTGCAAATCATTAAATCTTCCTCATCCTGCCACCTAAGAGTCGGTGGATTGAGTATTGCCTCTAAAACTGTTTGAATACACGCCTCACTTGAACATGTCACTCGCAAAAGATTAAAGCCATTGCTGGATAGGAGGAGAGCTACCGACCATGTGCATAGTATTCTTTGAAAAAAGATGGTTTATTAACGTGTGGTTCAAACATGATAGCAGTATTTAGTAACTGATCGTGTGGTTTCTTGGAATCTGGAATTTCGTTTGTAAATTACGTTGTGGAACATGAATTGTTACATCTTATTTTATGTCATTGGGTGCTGCAGATTTGAAATCAGTCCTTGGGAAGAAGCGAAGAGATGGGAAAAGTGGCCCTTTGCAACCATTGACAGCCATTCAACGCATTCACATTGGTCGACTTGTAGAGAAATATGGAGATGACTACCAGGTAGTAAGAGTTTCTCAATTTGTAAAACTTATCAATTTATTTAGTTTGTTGCTTCCCTTGGTCACAAGCTTATTGTTTTGCAGATTATGTTCATGGATACAAAACTAAACAAGATGCAGCATTCAGTGGCAACTCTAGAGAAACTATGCAAAAGATATGTGATGTGTAAAGATAAGAATCCATTGATTGTGGGAATTTGAGCATGATTTAATGTAATGTCCTAGGAGATGAGATTTTCATGTCTACAATTGACCTTACTTACTTTTCTTGTATGATGTTATGGATTTTATGATTAAAGTACACACTCCCCACCCCACCCCACCCCACCCCACCTTATGTGCAAAATGTACTAAATAAGTATTCAGCTGCCATGTAACGTATACATTTATATGAGATAACAGTTTCGTAGCTCGAATATATGAGCTTTGCTCAACAGATCAAGTGTGGTGATAAACATGGCCTTGAATAAAAGAAAATGTGAAAAAGATCAAGTAATAAACTGTTGCTCAAATTCATGTCATATAGTTTTGATTTTAAGTTAAAAATTGATGCGATTGATTTAAAATTTGAAATTAATAACTTTTGTAATTAATAGTATTATTTAGATAGTTTACAATTGTCGTAATTATATTGTTTAAAATTAAATCAATTGTGAATTTAAAATTATGACTTTAAAAATTGATAGTAATTTTATTTTTTAGTACAATATAAATATATATATATATATATATATATATATATATATATATATATATATATATATATATATATATATATATATATATTTTAGTCCATAAAATGGTAACAAACTTGTTGAAGCTGTTAACATATAACATCTTTTTTATGCGGACATGATAATTAAACATTAGTGTTTTATAATTTCATCTAAATGACAGTTTTTCATATTTTTATGAACAAAAATATTGGGAACAGCCTGCCTGTTATTTCTGAATACCTGATTACTCCAATCATGTTGAAGTCCTTGGGGGAAATAACATAGAAATCAAAGAGCTTTCACATTAGGGTTCACTAATATTTTGTTGCATCTGAATTGTGAGTCTATTTGTTTGAACAAACAAAAATTTGTTTTTAAAATTTAGTTTAATTAATGATTTTGTATGATATAAAGTGAAAGTGTTATAAATAAAACTTAAATTAGTGATAAGAAAAGGTAAAATTAATTTTCATTTTCGAATATGAGAGTATAGTGGACATAATGGACAAGAATGTATATTTGTGAGTGTGAACGGTGAATTTTATATTTGTAAGGAAACTGATATTTTCACATAAAAAATTAATATTTTTATTTGATCTCTCTAATATGAATAGTAAGTAAATCTTACCTCTATGTGAGAGACTCGTGTGAAAATATCAATTTTCTAATTGTAAACATTTGAAAGTCTAAACATGATTAGAAAGTGCAATTGTAGCACCTACTAAAACTACAAAATCACCCAAAGGTTGAATCTTATTTATTTAATGTAAAAGTTATCATATTATCCTATACCGGGACATTAATTGAATAATTTTAAAGAATTAATATTTTCATAAGTAAGAGTGAATTTTATAAAGTCCAACTCATTGTCATATCAGAAAAGATTTTGTGGAAATATCAAATGGAGTATTATTTAATGTAATTAAATCGAATCTTGTGTAATTAATGCAAAATTAATTTATCCATCACGGGCGCACTCCCCTTGTATATATGCTACACAGGATTACACTTTGTGTTTTATATTGTAATCCAATCCAATACAATATTAATATTAATATTAATATTGGTGCTTTACTTGATGATGGCTATTAAACATTTGCATAGGTTGATTTATAAATTCAATAGAATTAGGCATAAAGGAGGAGAAAGCGATGATGAAAAAAGTGTTGGATTGGAGGAAGAAGATGAGAATGAGAATGTTGATCTTGTGGCAAGATGTAGAAAATGATAATATGATGGCTATTAAACCCTTGAATCTTCATCAATTAATTTAACACCTCAATAAATATTATATTCCTTTGTGAAATTAATAACACTCAGTCATCTACATAGAACAAACCCTCCATTGACGCGAGTAGGAAGATTGGGATGAGAGCCAAAATTTAACAAAATTTTCTTTTCTCTGATTCTGTCTCTATCCAGATTCCGCCGTCGCTATCGGACTTGTCCTCCGGCATAGTCTTTTGATTAAATAGATATTAAACTAAAATACCAATATTAATATTGATTATAATAAGTAAAAACAAACTACTACTATAATTTTATTTATTTATTTTTATACCATCATGTTTTAAATAAGGGTAGGGTAGGGTAGCCCCTTATTCTTGTGATTTATTAATCATAGCAATATTCGAGTAGTGACCAAGAAAGGCCCGGCGCGGACCACGTAATCCGACAGGCAGAGAGAGATTCATTTTCATTCCCTTTTCCTGTGCTTTCCTTTGTCGAAATTTTCTCCCCGATTCCTCCGAACACATCTGTATCTATCCTTATATATCTTCAAAAAAATTTGGCTTCAAAATCCATATATTTTCTCAAAGGTTTATCTGGGTAATAATTGCATGTGGTGGGTTTTGACTGATTGTTAAAAATTAATGTATGATGGTGGGGTCTGTAGATGCTATACACGATGCCAATGTCGAAAAGTCGTCGTCTTCATCGATTTCTTGCTCGATTTGCCTCGATTTGGTGGCCGATAATGGGGAAAGATCCATAGCAAAGCTCCAATGCGGCCATGAGTTCCATCTCGGTGATTTTCCTTTTTTAGAATTACTTTTTATTTTGTGCATCTGAAATGATTATTTGGTTGACCTTTTGAAATCCGATTGACACCTTTTTCTCTCTTTTTTTGAGTTGATCATGTATGCTTGACAGGATTGTATGAAGACGCTTGAAATTAACGAGTTTGCTCTTAATTATATTAAATTTTTGGAGTAGTAAATGCTTTTCTATATGATTGGGCTTTTAAAATCAGTGTGGATGTTTCATGTTTGAAATCTGTTCCATCTGGAATTCTACCTTTGATGATTGAACTTGTCAGAGAAATGCTGCTGAGATATTGGATTAGTGGTCATCTGAAGCAATTGGGGAGTTTTATTAGGGAATTATGTTTATTTAGTTTGATAGAGTAATATTTGATCAAATACTTTGGTGTGTGCATTTATTTCTGGGAAATTTGAGGATAAGACAAAAAAAAAGGTCAATTGAATGCTTTAATTGTGCAGAATGAATGTGAATAACTGTTCTCATACGGAATGCATTCTGTATATTTTAGGGTAACAAGTACATAAAAATGTTGTTTTGGTAGTTAGAAGCCTCAAATGATAAAACTGTTGTATGAGCTCTTGGGGTAAGGCTAGGTTGAGCTAATAGACAACAGACATAAAGCTAATTCAGATGAGCTCCATATAGCTAATGTTGACATGACAGATGTCTTAAATTCTTTATTTAGCTCAGTTCCTTACTTTATTATTGATAACGAATATACAAAGTAGTTTAAGTAATCAAATAAAAATTTCATTAGGGCCAGCTTTCAATTGTCAAATTTTAAATGGACGTTCTGGTGACATCATTTTATGTTGAGCAACCATCGTCTCTTACATTCTTTTCTGATTCCTATCAGAGGATGTATGCAAACAGAAGCTTCTTGTTCATTTTTTGTTTAGCTAGTGCCATCATAGAAAACTCTTTTGATTAGCTTGTGCCATCGTAGAAGTTGTTGTTGCACGTAGGGATTCTTTTTTTAAGTTAGTTTTTTACTTAAAAGTTTGTTGATTTGTTGAATGCGATTTATAGATGGCATTTAATTAATTTTGATCTTGTTGCATCCCTGGTAATGTCCACTTAAGGAATAGATTTCATGTTTTCATTTAATGTGAAGAATAAATATCGCTAATAATTCTTGGGTAATCATGTCTTCATATACTTATATTTCGGCTGGTCTGCATATAGATTGCATTGGTTCAGCATTCAATATGAAGGGAGCAATGCAATGCCCTAATTGCCGAAAGATTGAGGGAGGCAGATGGCTGTTTGCAAATGGCTCTTCTCGTTCATTGTCTGACTTTGGCATGGATGATTGGACTTTTAGCGAGGACCCATATGAGTTCAGTTATTCTGAAATGGTAGGCACTTTTACTTCCTCTTGGATTTACTTGTGTTTCTAAGACCTCAATAAGGGTTTTCCTCTTGGATTCCCATAGCTCAATAAATCAGTTTTGATGGGATAGACTACTGTAATTGTTTCAATAATAGAATTATGAAAATTGAAATGATAATAGTAACACTTGAGAACTGAGGATTTCTTGATTTGACGAAGTTCAAGGCATTACATGCCCTCCAAGACTTTTTCCCCCCCTTTTTTATAAGTGCATTTCCTTCAGGATTTTTTTTCTTTTTGTTAAGTACGTGCCCCTTCGGAATTTTTCTCCTTGAAATTATTTAGACATGATTTATTTCTCTATTTTTTATTATTGAGGTTACTTAAAAAAAAGCGGTATTGAAATTAGAATTTCACTACTTAACTTAAATAGATTGATATTTTCTTTATTTTAAAACCCTTGGAGGTTTCATTAATCTTTTTATTCACTTTCTGTGTTTTTTCTGGACTGCAGTTGTCTGTATTATATTAAGAAATTGTGGTCGAGTTAAACATTTCGATGCAAATGTACTCTTGAGACGTGATAGATTTTTCTACTGCAATCTGTTAATTTTTTTTTTTTGAGCTTCTTTTTAGCCATTTGGAGTTCACTGGTGCCCGTTCAGTGGATTGACAGGAGTTCATTCATCATTTGAGTAAGCACCTTTTTTCCCTTTAAAGTATATCAGTCTATTATTTTGTACGGTCTTGTGCTTTTTTGGTATTCAGTTTTCAGTGATTGTGAATTTGTTTCTAATAAAAAAAAGTTTTTCCATTGATTCACTTCAGTTACACATGTCTGTGTTGGGTAACCTGTTGAGATGTGCTAATTTTCATTTTAATGTTTCCACGCTAATGTATGTTTTTAACCAATGGTGGGCATTTTTTTAAGGTTTATTTCTCTCTTTTCCCCCCTTTTTTTAAAGTTTATTCTTCTTTTTTTCATGGTCAAGATTTCAGAAGTCCCATTCATCTGTAATATCAGCTGTAACAAAAAAGTATAATGTGCGAGAGACGGTGAAAGAAATACAAAATCATAGGTCCCGCAAGGCTCAAACTTATGGAGGTCATAGTTCTTGCCTTTACTGGAGACTTATTAATAGCTCACTATGGGTTGGGTAAGATACTTGTGCTGATGACATCTAATGGTATCCTCAAAGTTTAACGTGTTCTACATAACTAGCACGTCAATTTGCATTTTCCTATCTTCCTATACTTATAGGGAGTAGCTTTTGATTTTAGATGGTTGGGTCCTGTTGAACACTGGTCTTCTGGTGTTTTAACATTATATGGTTATATTTCATGTTGTTAAACGAGGCCTGGGGTGGGTTACTAAGGTTTCGATGGGGGCTTTTGGAGTTGGGTTGTGGAAGGATATAGTGAGGGCTGTGAGGATTTTGTGTGGCACTTCCCTTTTGTTGTGGGTGGTGGGTGGTGGGAGGGGTTTCCTTTTATGAGAGATATTTGGGTTCAGGAGTTCCTTTGGGGGATATATTCCGTAACATGTTTCCAATTGACGTTGATAGAGAGGTGGAGGTTGCTAATTATGAATGGGATTGTTTTGTGGCAATCGATTTTTCGCAAGCATTTTAGGATTTGGAATTGGAGGAGGTGGATGCATTGTTGAACTCATTGGCTGGAGTTAGTTTGAACGAAGGGACAATTTCGTGATACGGATATCCCATAATAGTGGCAGCTTTATGCACGCTCTTATTATCAATGTATGAGGTGCACCGGTGCTAAGGTATTCTTGTGGATGAGCATTTGGAAGGTAATGATTCCAAAGAAGGCGGGATTTTGTCCTGGACAGCAGCTTTTGGGGCGAGTTTGACTTTGGATAACATTTGAAGAAGGGAGATTTATTTTGAATAGGTGTTTCACGTGCAGAAATATGGGGATGTTTTTTCCATTGTAGGAATCTTGAGGAAGGTGGCTTTATATACTTTTCTTGGATAACGGCTTTGGGGATGACATATTTCTTTTTCTTATATTGTGAGTTCATTAGGGAGATTCGGCGTGGTATTTTCAATTGTTTGGTATGTTGTGGGTGATGCCTAAGTCGTTGTGGAGTTCTTCAGGATTGGAATGGGTCGACTCATCGGAGGGCTCAGGTGATCTGGGATATGATTACTTACTTTTTATGGTGGACAATATGACGCGTAAGGAATAAACGTTACTTCGAGGCTGTAGAGAAGTCTTCTCTCCATGTTAGATCTCTGTGTTTTTTTTCCTTTATCAAAACAAAGTCTATTTGGATTCTGTTGTATCCTTTATAGACTTTTGTGCGAGACTTTTTTAGGAAGAGGGGTGGGGGATCTTGTTGAAGTGTTTGGCATTGTTGCTCTCACATGCCAATCTTTGTTCCTTCTTTTGGGTGGATCCGCCTGCTTTTTATATACTCCTTGCTAACTGGGATGTCTCTCCCTTTTTGGCGTCTTTGTGAATAATATTTGCTTGTAAAAAATTCATGATGGAACTGAAGGTTGAAGTAGGCGCTTGAACCGAGTTATCAGTCTTGATATTTGTTTATAATACCAATATAACCATGGGAAACTTGGTCAATGAATTCGAATTGATTTTCCTCTCCTGAAGTCATCTAACTGTGAAGTGTTAGAATTGCTCAGGAAGCTCTCTAACAATTTGATGTTTGAAATTTTACAGGGAAGTGGAATCTCCATCAACCACCCGTAAGTTAATTTTCTCTTGATTTTGTTCTAAATTTTATTATAGAAGTGGTCTAAAAAGCAAATTCTCCACTCAGATCACGAGTTACAAGGAAACCATGCCATATTTGCTGAACATATAGCTGCATCTTCTTTGGCCCACTCCCATGTTGCATATGTTCGACCTGTTCCGCGTGCTACCTCTAATTCCAGCGACAATGTAGATGATCCCAACTTCAGTCATCGAAGAAATGGGCAATCTGGGCAGAACGATATCTATAATCCGCACGCCTTTGCTGCACTGAATGTTCAGCATCAAAGTTGGGGTCGCCATTCCCCTCCTTTCTCTGCAAATAGAAGCCATATCAATGGTGGGGAACAGGCTTCAGTTCCTCCTACAACACTGAGATCCACTAGAGTTGAAATTGATGCTATGGCAAGATCTGTACCTTTTGTGCATCCCTTCCTATATGGTCATGGGTAAGCTCTCTTTTAATGCTTAGAAAACCCATTTTCCATTCTTTTGGAAAGCTGCAAGAAAAACAAATTCTATATATATATATTCAAGAGTAATGACATCATACAACTACAACTACATTCTTCTTTTGTTCCATCTTTAAATTCTAGTACTAAATATGCTGCCTCAAATTTTCTATCACAGGTCAGTTCCCAGAGGTGGGAGTTCATTTGTCTCCTCAATTGTTCATCCTGGCAGTAATACTCGGTCTCATGAAAGGATCCAGGTTTCCCATGCCAGCCATCAACCGCAACAACCAGGCAATCCTACGGGCATGCTGACGTCCATCATTCCTGGTGTCAGGAGGTTCAATGGTCCAAGGGGCTTGCCTCTAATAATGCCAGCCCTTCCTCAGTCTGATCGTCACGGAGGTTTCTTCATCTTTCCTCCTTCGGGCTCCTCAGGCCAAAACCCACATGATGCGGAAAATCCTTTGCAATGGGAAAGGGAGCATCCATCTCGTTTCCCAGTTATCTCATTTGACAGGGACTCGGGTTGGGGTTCGTCTCAGCATGCTTCTGGTGGTTCGGATTCCAGCAACAGGTCTGGCAACTTTTGGCGGCACTGGTCATAGAATGCTTAGCACTTGGTTGCAAGGATTTATCAGCCAAATTCATAATGCTTGGAAATTTGCTTATAAACTGTCAAAATTTTATCCAAGTATGTCTCTCTCTATATATTCCCAATCTGTACACTTTGATGCACCACATGGCTCGGGAAACTGGAAAACATTATCTTGCCTATCATGTGGGCTTCCTATGAAATTGGCACCTATCCTATATAAAACATTGCCGTTCCCGTTTGGGATGAAAAACAGGATATTAATTATTGGAAAAACAAATTTTCTGCTTGGTATAAGATTTTTCATAATTCATTTGGGTTGTATCAAATTAAGAATTTGTTCTTGGCAAATGCTCACGGTTTGAGTATAAAATATCATTATTATCTTTCTAAACTTGAATGATTGATGGGAAATGTAATCATTGAGAATGTGAGAATTCAGATATGTCGGTAGCCTCAACTTCAATAATCTTGTTATTCTCTACACTTGAGCCTCCAAAACTTCCTTATCGTTCAACACTACATAGTACAGGCCGTAGGTTGAATCATAGCCGTCCATTAGCTCAAGCAAATCCAAGAATGACCATCCCTTTTGCATTTGCTCCATCCATTTCTTTGAGATAAGCATATATACTAGGAGGAACAAGTCTTGGCCATGAGATAGAGAATCTCTATAGGCGAGGCCGGCCTCCACCAAGCCAGTACTGTCGGCCATCAGTTGCACATGCATCTTCCTGCGACAAGAATTAATATTTACTCTTCTTCTTTTGAGCAACTGTGTATAATTTGGTACTCGTTGTACGAGACACGTACAGATATAATTTGGTGCTCATAATTTTTTCTAATAGCAAATTGAAAACAAAAAACATTAGAAAATTTGACACATAAATATGTAACTATTGGCAATAAATGGTTAATATATTTAAAGAAATACATATATAAAACTAAACTGGTCGTCAATTTTCACAGGTTATTAGAGCATTTCCAGCAGCTAGACTATCTGATAGACTATATTTAGTCCATATAACATCAGCAAATGTCTTTTACACTCTATTTCTGAGTTTTGAACAGAAAAGAAAAGAATAGAAAATTTAAAGTTTTCCTTTGAGTTGTTTCTGAGTTTTTAATGGAAAAAGATAGAAAATTTAAAATTGAGGACATTAGTTGTAATTTAAAATTTATTATATTAAAAGTTGAGGATAATATGGAAATTATAAAAATATTACTTATTCTAATTTCTTTTCCGTCCAAATCATGCCAATTTTGGACGGAAAACTTTGGCAGGAAAAGTAGCCAAATTTTCTATCCATTTCTTTTCTTTTCCGTTTATTAAAAAACTCATAAACATAAGAATTGGAAAGAAAACTTAAATTTTTCGTCCATTTCTTTTCTTTTCTGTCCATTTTAAAACTGAGAAACAGAGCGTTAGTCTTTCATCTTTCCAGCAGATGGACTATCCCGTGGACTATAATATAAAAAGAATAAAATAATATATGAATTCAAAAAAGCTTCAATCTCCTTCCACTCTCACATTTAAATATAATTAAAATTATAGTCTATGGACTATCAAGTTCCTAGATTTAGGGGGTGTTTGATAAAAAATGAATAAATGTGAATCTGAATGAGCTGAATCTGAATGAAAAAAACTGCTTTGATAATTGACATGTCTAAAACATCCGAATGACAAAACTTTATTATTTTACCCCTAAAAAAAATTCAAAATTATTGTAAATTTATTTAATATTACTTAATATAATAGTTAATATTTTTTTAATTTTTAATTTTTTTACTTCATTCATTTGCTCATTCAAATTAATTCAAATTTCAAAAAATCGACTTAGCTATTCAAATTCGTCTATCTTATCGATTCAAATGCAACGACCGACAGATTCAAATTCATTCAGATTCAAATTTATTCGATTCTAAACAAACACCCCCTAGTCTTGTTGGTGCTTCAAATATAATCACATACTATATTTAGTCTACATATTTGGAATGGAAGATAAATCTTAAACTAAATATAGTCTAAGATTATCTGGTGGAGTTGTTCTTATAATTACAACTGAAATTAACTAGACTATTTTTTCAATTCCATTCCCATTTAATTATGTTTTAACTATGGTGCACCATACATATCCAACTCTTTTTAGTATGGTATTTTACACCCTAGCTTTAAATATAACTCTTGTGAATTGTGATATATATATATATATATATATATATATATATATATATATATATATATATATAGAATTATTGTACGTTTGGGAGCAATACTTCTCTATTTGACGGTCGTTTTGCTGATTGTCCTGCGTCCAATAGCTTATAAATAGTAGTATAAATATTTAGATTTTCCATGTCAATTAAAGAAAATGATACTCCCTCCGTTCTAGGATAAAAATTTGATTGGACTTTTCACGCATATTAAGAAGATGAATAAAATAATAAAATTATCTATAATAATATCATTAAATATGAAGAGAGAATTAGAATAAAAAAAGTATGAGATATTTAATGCTACGGGTATAATAGGAAAAATTGTGTAAAAGTTTGGTTATTAAAAGAAAGTGGACATTTAACATGAGACAACCTAAAATAATAATAAAGACTTTTATCCTGAGACGGAGGGAGTATAATATTGCAAATGTTTATCTTTTTAATTGCTAATTAGGTGAATAAGTATGTGTACTAAGTGAAATCTTCTTATAATTACATGTATTCATAAATTTTATAATTATAATTAAATATAAATTTATTTTAAATATATAACAGGACTCTTCAATTAATAACTCTATAAATAATTCGTCCAGTAAATGAATTGTGGAACAAAATACAATGTTATACAAATAATGTCTTTCAGGACTGCAGCTTGACCTTGACTATGACTAGCAGTATTTAATTTGTATGTTGGCGCATATTTATTTATTTATTAAAATTTTATTATTTAATTTAATTTTCCTTGATTGCATTGTTGTATGTGGTACCAAGCAAGAGTCGAAAGGGACATTTTTGTGTTGGGGTTTTGTTTTATTTACGTTGTGTAGCCAGTCGGTTGGTTGGCATTCGTTTTGGATCATTATATAATTACCAATATTATACTCCTTTTACTTAGTTAGTGTTTGCATGTATGTGTACGCTTCTACATCATGATTGAACTGCATCCCAATTTCATTTATTGTTTTAATAATATAACTTTTGTTCTAACAATATTAAAATACTTTTAATCGTACTTACGTAATGATATATATATATATATATATATATATATATATATATATATATATATACAATTGTTTACTTAATTTTTGATTGTCAATTTTATAGATAAGTAACGGTGATAATTTTTGTAAAGAGGTGTGTAATAAGTGAAGTGTTGTTATAATTCCTTACCAATATCGTTCCGGATAAATTTATGGTAATAACTCAAACTTTAATATATGCAAATAAATAACTCCTCAAGTATGAAAATCTCATGTTTGGATGATGTAGTTGTTGTAATTGTGATGCGTAAGATACTACGTTACCCCAAGGCCCAATTTATCCTGAGAAGCCAAATTCCTTATTTGAGTTTAAAACCACTGCAACATGCATGAAGGAAGATGAAGGTTTTGTGCTGGCATGGCATTCATATATATATATATATATACACACTTATTTCTCCCACAGACAATCAGCTCTACAAGCGGATAAACTAACAGTAAAATCCTACTACGTGCATCAACCCCAAGCTGCCTCACACGCGCACACACATACACAGAGATTAATCATGTTAAACTCAAAAGCTATGCAACCTCCTCCAATTATCTCTCTTGTTACTCTCCTCTCTCCCATCAAGCATAGTTTTGTGCATAGTTCAAGCATAACTAAAAGATTGACCAACACTTTAGTATGCCAATTATTCCCAAATCTATAATATTTGATACATTGAAATACTGGATGAAATTCGTTAGCTGTAGAATATCCGAGTATCACATCTCCCAGCACGTACTAATGGAGGGAGAATGAAATAGAATGAATAAAATAAAATTAGTGTATTTGATGATCATTTTGGACTCCAATGGAATAAATTTCATCTCATCACTTTGTTTTTTTATTCCATGTGTATAAAGTGGAATAATTTTGTCATTATATGACAACACCGACCATCACCACCACCACCACCAACTAAACATACATTTAAAATCATTTCATTCCATTCTTTCAATCCAAACGCAACACAGGTGAATTATGATTATTAATTTAGACCTCGCCCAAATAACACTTCAATCAGCCAATCACCAAATTTAGGCAGAAACACAGACTGCATGGCGTAAATATTACCTCATCTCTCCAACCTCTAAGTTGCATTTTGAGATTCAACATTACATCGACAATTCTCGCACAAATCCAAAATACCAAAACACTCGTTGCTATAAAAATTATAAATCTCAATTCATTCAATACAAAAGACATAATAATCTCACAACATCGATAAAAGAAAGCAGCGTAGCTTCTTCATATGCAGAGTTTCAAATACCTAAGAGAAGCAAGTCAAGAGTACAGAGGCCAGTCCGTCCAAGCACCAGAAACATGCCCATTCTCACAAACATAAGCACGAACAACAGGTTCCCCATCATCATGGTAACCGAAAACCCGTCTCAAACAGAAAGCAGAATGCAGGTCCCAGGTCTGCTCACAAGAACAAAATGCACAGTTCAAATCAATCTTGCTCCGATCACCATCATTAATCGTCCTCCAGACCCCCGACCTCTTAAAATTCTTGAAAATCCCCCTAAATAGCATATAATTTCGCTTCTCCTCAATGTGAACACAGCCAGGCCAATCACAAATGTACAAACAATCCCCTCTAAATCTACTAGCCAACAGCTTATTACCCTGTTCGCGACTCAAATTCCAAACCCCAGAAGCCAAATGAGATCTCAAT
Source organism: Panax ginseng (assembly GCA_020205605.1). Taxonomy (NCBI): domain Eukaryota; kingdom Viridiplantae; phylum Streptophyta; class Magnoliopsida; order Apiales; family Araliaceae; genus Panax; species Panax ginseng. The sequence goes on along the minus strand of CM035138.1, from coordinate 4,361,696 downwards.
GACCTGCAAATCTTTCTCTTTTTACAAAAATCAAAATCACAATCAGCCTTAACAACAACGACACCCTCTTCAGGGGGCTCCTCTGTAATTTCAGGTTGTATATTACTAATAATATCCAAAGTCTCAGAAGCATTATATATAGTATCATAATAAAGATCATCATATAAAGACCAAGCACAATCAGACCCAGAAAATGGATCATTTAAATTATTACTACTATTACCATCAATCTTGGTAGGAGCAGAAGAAGAAGGAATTGTTTGTGTCTGACCCGATTGAAACAAGTTTGAATCTTTATAATTCTCGTCGGGACCCAGTTCGCGTTCAAGACCAAAATCGGAGTTTTCGAGAAGAACGCCGGCGTGGAGAAGCCCAGGGCAGCAGACGGCAAGCTTGTGGAGGGCGGCCCAGCCGCCGAGAGGAGCGGCGGAGGTGGTGGTGGAGAGAAGATCGGAGACAAGGGAAGGGATTGTTTGGGAGCATTTTGTTTTCCAACAAATGTTGTGCATTAAAGAACAGAACTTTGTGCAAACGCAAGCGAGTCGAGCCCAGTATCTTGGATCGTCCTCGAGATTGAAGAATATTTTGAGAACAACATCATCTGTCAGCTTTGAGAATACATTTTCTGACATTGTTTGGCAGAAGTTTTTGATTTGCTTTCTGGGTTTATTTGATTATGGGTTTTTGAGGCAAATTAAAAAAAATTTAATATATATGTATATCAAACCTCCATTAAACCAAATTTTTTTGGTTTTGAGTTGGAATCAATTAGGTGGGTTTAGCTATCGGCATTTGGGAGAGAGATTTTCTGAGATAAGTATTGAGAGAATGTATGGAGGTAACAGGGGAGGGGAGTAACGGGAAGAGAGAGAAAATAGGAGCGATGGGACTTTTTTACTCGCTCTATCTGTCAAATCTTCATAAATGGGGGAAGTTTAAGCACTTGTATTTGAATACTACAATAAAATGTGGGGTTAGAGGTGTGGTAACTTGGCTTTTTCTTAAATTATGATAATAAAAAAAAAAGTTTTAATTTTTCATTGTGTTTTTCTCAGTTTTTGAAAAATAATTATAAAAACTTTCTAATTTAATTATCATTTTATTTTTTTTCATTAATCTAATTATGTTTGCAAATATAAGGATGATATAATATATGACTACAGAAGTTTAAATTAGATTATTATTATTATTCCAAATTTGTTATGTCTTGCTTAAGAAATGCAGAGGCAAGTGGGATTTAATAGGAGTTGAAGAAGCTTAAAGAAGCTAATTAGCGAAGCTTGAATCCAATTATCAACTTATTAATATACTATAATATACACTTTACGTTGAGCAGGGCCTTGGAGTGGACTCCACTGGCTGACAGTAACAGTAGGGGGGCAAAAACGAGGACGATTTCCTTCCACACAATTGTAGATCCATAAATGGAAACCATGTCCACACGTTGAATTTCCAAATATTACCAAGTACCGGATCCGGATGGAGTACATCAAATATATCAATAGATAGATATAGATATAGATATAGATATAGATAAGGGTAGCTTCCATAAGCGGTCGATTCTTTATGAGTCTTGTCTGATATTTTTTTTTGATCATTGATAAATTGAATTGATAATCTGCGATTAACTTTTTTTTATTTGATAAGCCAAAGATAGGTTGTTGTGCCTAATTATTTACATGCATCTGAATTTCTATTTTATTAAGTGAGACCCGTAAAAATTAACTTGTCGATTATAGTTATAAAAATGAATATTTATTATTAAAATAATTTGGCCGGAAGAGCTTGTACCGGCCATACATACACATTTTTCATTTTTTTTTTTCTCCTACGGTATGTGATATATGGTGGCATTAAAATAATAAAAAAAAATAAGTAGATGCAATGATACTACTTGGAATTAAAATAATATTAACTTGTCGATTATAGTTATAAAAATGAATATTTATTATTAAAATAATCAATAGGAAGAGCTTATCTTAGAACTACACAATTTTTTTTTTTTTTATTTATTTCTCCCTACCAGACAAAAATGATACTACCGGCATTAAAATAATAAAAAAATTCTACTTAAAGTAGCAGGTGATTTATCTGACTTCTGATAAAAATTGAAAAAATAATTGGCTTAAGACAAACATCACGATCGACAATAAAAATTGAAAAAATGATCTTATTCAAGAATTCATTGCTAAAAGATTCGAACTCATGACCTCAAACTCCATACACTCATCGTATGACCACCCGAGCACCACCACAGGGCTGGCAGTTAATTTCAACCAAGGATATATCTTTATATTAAAACTTCACCATCCCCAAAATCTATATTCTTGCATTATTATTATATTACGATTTATTATTATTAATAAGTCTATATAATACATATGGGGTTTTTATTTAGAAATAAGTTAATATCTATATTTATTATTATCCCTTTTAATATTTTTCTTATTAGAAGTGCAGATTATACCAATACTAGTCTTTGCGTAACATTAAGAGGAATAGTACATATTACATGTTCATTTTCATAAAATAAAAAAACATAGAATGATTAATACAACCGACACCTATTTTTTTTTTTCGCTTCAGAATCCCTGGCACTCGATAGTGATTTCGCTTTATCGTGGTCGGTTTCAAAGCCACAAATCGCACATTTTCGATGAGTCTTAGAAGGAATGATTTTCTCGAGTGCACTCTTGAATCTAGATTGTTTTTGCGGCCCTTTGTTTGAGAAATATTAGCGCAAAAAACTCTTCTTCTTCTTCCACCTCTGCGTCTTCATCGTCATTATCGTATCTCATATCATGATTTGGATCTCCAATTGTCTGCAATCAATGTCATCATCTGCCGCTTCAATAATATTCTCATCCGGATCATCTTTGTCAACCAACTCTTTTCCTCGTACATTCGGTTTAAGAACGGTTTTGTAACCTCGAATTTGAAAGAAGCCACTTTGCTTTCGTTAACTCCTCGGTAATCACCCATCAAATGATTATAAGCGCATTGCTTGATTTTGTTCAAGTCGCCAGATGTGGAGTTAAAGAGAAGTCTTCACCATTGCTTTTGTTCGCGTCTCTTCGTCTAACGATGAAGGATCATATCCGTCGGATTTATGAAATACTCTTTCTTGTGAAATATCTCAAGATGTGCCTGCATAATTCACGAGTGAGAAAACATTTGGCGATTACATATTACTGATCCCAATTGTCGATTGTTGACAACTTCTTTATATCTTCCACCACTTTCATTCAGCATCTACATTATATAACGCATAAACCTTAGTATCGGTGACACACAACTCACTAAGTTTATGAACATTGTATTTCATGGAATCGACGAATTGGCGTTGGAAACGCTCTAAACATCTCTTTTGTGTACACTTCAAAGACGTGAACTTCTAAAGATGAACCGAAAATACCATAATCCTTTTACGATGTTTTGTTATGTAGTCGGCCTTCCTCTCCTCGATAAACCGTCTTTCTACGATCTTTTGACTCTGCGAGATAAAACATAGCATACCCGTTGATGCATTAACATACTCATCAAAAGGCATTCATGCTCTCGCTTCTTCTAGTGGTAGTCATTCCCGCGACAAAATATCTCTTTGATATGTTGGAATCCATTTCGTCAGTACATCATACAAAACTTCCAAGCCATTCATTAAGATACAATTCATAGAACTTATTAGAATATGCCAACGCTATTCAAATTCCTCGATGGACAATGAGTTATACACACACGGTTATTAAAATCATTTTTGAACGATGGGTGCTCGAGAATAAACATGATGCAATTTTTCAGAAATTTATTGCTAATATGCGAAGAACACAATAAATGATAACTAGTTGGAATCACACCGTAGCAATAGCATTACTCATGGCTCTGTCTTGATCGGTGATGATGGTTGTAGGTGCCTTGTGAGTCCATGGCTTCAAGCCATATCTCATAATACCCAAACGAAAGTGTCCTCCGCTCGTCTCGTAATGATGCAAATCCAAACAATATAGACTAATAATGGTGGTTGACCCGTGAAATGGAACAAACGGCATGCCATACTTATTTGTCCCAGATGTACTATCAAATGTCACAACGCCTCCGAACCGCTTGATATATAAACCTTGATTTAGGCGCCAACCCACAAAATACAAGCTATCGCGGTTGTTTTCACCGGGTTTCACTCGGAAAAAAAAAATTGTTGGCACTTCCGGATGCAAGTTTGTTCAAATGATTGACAACAGCTTGTGCATCATTTTCATCTGCAGAATCACGCCTTAAAATCTCGCACCACATTCTCAACAGTAGAGAAAGGAACATTTTGCAACCCACCTCCCATTGTGCTCAAAACATGCATTATTGAAGCGGCTGGAATCCATTTATTATATTCTGAAGACACCGAATTTTTGTAAGATATATTGTTATTGGTACTCCATTTCATATTATTATTTGCAGTATGTAAGATATTGTTATAGTTGTTATTGTTATTTGTTTTGTTTAAAATAGTTTTTATTTATTGTTATTTGTTCAATTTTTATTACATTATATAAATGAAAAAAACTTATTCCAGTGTACTCCAATTTTTCTTGTTAATGTTATTATTACATGCATGTTAGTAGTTTTTAACATACATAATGTTACAGCCGATTTTTAATGTATGTTAATATTATTACATTATATACATGCATGTTATTATTACATGCATGTTGTTTAGTGATGACTAATTTTTAATGCATGTTATTGTGTATTGTTATTAATGTCATTTTGCAGCATGTTACTTTCAACTTCATTTTGTCATGCAGAATATTAATATGGAATTGATGTATTTTTTTTAGGTAAAAGATGGACAGCTGGGAATATGGGCCAATTGATCCAAGTGTTCTTCATGATCAACAAGATCATGTATCAGATGATATATATCATGGGAGAGATAGGGGAAAATTAGGCTCCAGTCAATATACTGATCAGAAATATAATCAGTGGGCTTTGACAAAAGAACAAAAAATCCTATTAGATAAATGTGGATTTGGAGTATTTAGTTTTCGAGGCGTTGTACACCAAACTGACCTTGGTCTGATATCTGCCTTAGTCGAGAGATGACGCCCGGAGACCAATACTTTTCATTTAAACTGTGAAGAAATAACAATCACGTTAGAGGATATTCACTTTATTTTTGGGTTACCGGTGGTGGGAAAGCCCTTAACGGGTCCCCTTGCTGTCACCAATTTGAATTATTTTAGGGATTATTTTGGAGATAAATTAGCTAGTGAATATTTTAGTTCAAAAAAAGCGGTCTGAAATTTCATTAGTGTGGTTGCATCGAACATTTTAATAAATGTCCCAGAATGCAAGTAAAAGATGTTGTGAGGCTTACACACAAAAAGGCATACATGTTGTGGTTGTGTGGGGCAATATTATTCCCTAATAGGAATAGAAATAGTGTGCATCCACGATATATGTCTTTTATTGCCAACGCATGAAGATTGTGTAACTTACTCTTGGGGCGGACGTTGTTACCATATTTATGCAGAATCTGTATATCTTCTTTATTAGGAAAGGAGTTAAATACATTAATGGTTGTGTTACATTGTTACAAATTTGGGCTTATGAAATGTGTAAGTATTGGAAAGCCAAACCCTTGGCCACAATCATCCTTATGGTTACCTGGGGCTTTAGCATGGTCCTATTTTGGAGCCCACAAAGATTACCACTGGTAGACGTGATAATCCCCATCACCATTTGTCATTTTACCGAGGGGAGTTAGATATTAAGTCTATGTGGGATGTTGTAAGACCCCAACTTATTATAAATAAAATTGAATTTTCCTTTATTCATTATTCTAAATTAATAAGGGTTAATTTGATATAATTCTTTGGTTATGGGTGAAATGTGCAAAGTTTACAAAATAAGCAAGTGGTTATAAAATATTCATTATTGTCGGGGAATATTCGTTTGGTCGTGGAATATTCTTTTTGTCGGGAATCTCCGTATTTACGGCCAGTAGCGATCATTAGTGGGCCCCATAACGGAAAAAGCTGGTTGGATGAAGGAAAGCGACAAAGATTGAGTTTTATAAATAACGGCGTAAATTGTTCTTTATTAACAACTTCTTTGGGTTACTGGTGGTTAAAATACTGATGTCTGGCGTCAGTTCTTGCGATGGCAGACGCGTATTGCACAAGATATTATTGAATTATTGATCCTTACGTAAGAAGGCACTTACTCAATAATTGTTACAAAGTGAATTCTTTATTCAATATTATATTTTATTGATTCAATAATTCTTTGCGTTGATATTTTGTATTCTTTGTTGTTTGATAATTGTCATTACACATATTTTCCATTATCAAATCAATAATTCATATTATTTGAATAATATTATGAGATAACATTATTGGCAATGTCTAGAAAGTTACATCTAAGGAGAGGTTTGGTCACCTAATCATGCCCATGAGGAGAAATCCTTATTGAAAGTTCTCTTTCTGAGGAGCGGCTGGTTTGTCGATCTTGTGATTACATAATATTATTTTGAATAATTAATTATTGATTATTATGATAAAGAAAATATTTATTTTATGTGGATATATATGGAGAAAATTTTTAATGTGACAATTGTTGAAAATTAATATTTTATCTTTTTCGATAAAATAATTCATTTAAATATATTATTTTAATAATATATTAATTGGTGATATTTTATAATGACCGTATGGGATATATGAGTATATGAGGAGGTAGAGTATTTTGTGGCATTAAATGTTTAACATATGTTTTGTGTGTCGGTGGACACAATTCTTGACCAAAATTTATTATAGATCGTAAAATTGCCTGGTTTGTGGATTTTGGATAATTTCATTTGGAATTTGGAAAAATTTTCTTCTGCAAAGTTGTAGAAATTGAAATTCCTATAAAAATCATGAGATTTGAATTTTCTGATAAAAGGGATATTTATTGTGAATTATTGATGTTTGGAGTTCAAATAATTGATTTTGAAAATTTTAATTATTATTTTCAAGAAAAACGTTTTTCAAAGGTTGGTGAGCATCTTTAACATGTGGTTGGTGGCTAAAATCAGATTCCTTGGTGGTGGGCTTGAATATTTGGTAAATAATAATAATTTATTAATTTAGTCTCCTTTTAGCGTTCTAACATTTTCCTATAAATAGAGGGCTAAGTTAGAATTGAAAATCACACCGAAACTAAGTTTTCTCTCTCTCTCTCTAAATTATCGAGCATATTCTTGTGAGTATACTTTGAGTGTTGCTATATCTGGTCTTGGGTTCATCGACTATATCTAGAATTCAAATCAAGATGCGGTTATTTTGAGGTAAGTAGGGTATTATTTTCTTCTTAAATGATATTTTTCTTCAATGTCATTATGTCAAAGTATTGGTGAACTTTTTATCAAATTTGGAACTTGTTGTGTCGGTTACTATTCACGATATCGGCCTTATTCACGATATCTGACCTTATTCACGAATCACGACCTTATTCAATTTAAAAATAAAAATTTTTCTTTTTGTCCAAAATATCTATTCGGATACTAGCTTTGATTGTATCCATGTTTTGATCATTCTTGAATTTTACACCAATATGATTATTTTCAAGTATTTTTGGACTTGGGTAAAACAAAGTACTTAATCCTTAATCCTTAATCCTTGTCATTTTGTTTTTCACCGGATTCGTTTCTTTAAAAATATTTTTCATCATCCTCGATCCCTAAATGGTGATATAAATGAATATCTTTGGCACATAGTGCAAAGATGAGCGATTAATCGATGAATATCTTTGGCTTTGAGTGCAGAAGATGAGCAGTGTTGAGATGAACATGACCCATTGGTGATACAAATGAATATCTTTGGCACATAATGCAAAGATGATTAAAGATGTATATTGATTGTTATTACGGGAATAAACTATTGATGATGGACTTTTAAACCTTAGAAGACAGTGAGAATTCTTTCTCTACGTGACTCTTACAATGGATTCTTTATTCCATTGCATTTGTTGATCTAAAACTTGTTGTCTATTGTATTACATTAGATTTTTCCTGTTGAAGACTAACGATAATTTGTTGTATATTATCTTAGTCATAATATTCTTTCTTTGGCTAGTTGAGCTCACCCTTTTCCTTTTTGTTCCATTTTTCTTCTCGGGAGAGTGAGAACATAGCAGGATCGAGTCGGGGGTATGGAGTGATGGTTCTAGGAAGATATTTTAGTTGTCCTCACTATTTACAGAAAATAGTGTATGAATAATTAATGAGGACTTATATGGGTGTGTATATTGTCTAGAAGACAATATTTGTATTCAAACTCACGATTGTATTGTCGTATTCTACACGACATCTGTATTATCAAAGTTGTAGTTTGCTTTCTATACCATGTATTTTGGAGACTCGAGAATGGGTGTTGTATACCTATTTTGGGGGCGCCACACGGTTCGTAGCGAGCTTAGGGATATGATCTCCAAGGCGGAGATCGGGAATAGAACTAGGAGGGAGAGGCAGACGAAAAATCCTTCGCTAGTGTGTCATACCTAAGCTTATTTATTGGTCGGTCATAATATAGGATATTATGTGATATGTTAATTTGTTTAATTAACCCTTGTTTTATGGCGATGTTTAAGAATGGTCACGAGAACATTAACAATGGAGTTTATGAGACCGTGGAGACGCCGGTCTTCACCAACGAGGAGAACGTGCAACAGGCTGGCAATGTTCCTCTTGTGAACAACGCCACTAAGCAAATGATGAACGACGGGATGTTTAGAAGCTTTTTGCAGTTCATGCAAAATTAGACGAAGGAGACTCGTGTACAAAATACGGGAGGAAATGATAGTAACGTGCGGTTTGTCACGGCCAAACAATTCAAAGAGTTGGGACCACCAGATTTCAATGGAAAGCCAGATCCGATCAAGGCAGAAACGTGGGTCAAGCAAATTACCAAGATATTCGATGTCTTGGGGTGCACGGAGGAACATAAGGTTCCATTCGCCACCTTTATGTTTCTTGGTGAAGCAGATTACTGGTGGGAATCTGTGAAGCGTACCCAGCCAGATGCACTTAACATGTCTTGGGAAAGATTTCAAAAACTGTTCAATGACAAGTACTTTCCAGAAAGTATTCGTCATATGAAGGAAGTAGAGTTTATTAGACTCGAACAGAACAACATGACGGTGTCTCAGTACGAGGCAAGGTTCGCAGAATTATCCGTGTTCAGACCTCATTTGGTGGAGAATGAGGAACGAATGACGCGTATGTTTCGAGAGGTCTAAAACCGGAGATTAATCCAATACCTTATCTCTCATAAATTTTCTCTCGTATTCGGATGTTGTCAGCGGGCTCGATTATTTGAGCGAGATAGTGAGTATACTCAACCGAGGGACCATAATCAGGGTAGTCATCAGAACGATGATAACCAGCGAGGAGGAAAGAATACGAACAAAGGCGGTAACCACTCAGGTGGTAATCGTGGACATGATAATAGGAGAGGTAACTCAAGTGGAAATTTCAAAAGAGAAGATTCAACAATGACGAGAAGATATCAACAAAGAAGACCAAAGACCAACAACAAATGCTAGGGGAGGAGAACGACCGCCAGCTTAGATGTTACAAATGCGGGAAGGAGGACATATTAGCCCAAACCACAAACAATCCAAGGTATGTTACAACCGTGGAAAGGAAGGCCACATCGCTTTCGAGATTGTCTTATCGCGAAACCAAGTTCAAAGAGGAGTGGTGATTCCAAGTACGTCCCAGATAAGTCAAATCACGGTTCTGGAAGAAGCGTTGTCGTGTTCGGACAAAACGTGAGGAACCCAAACGAGGTGATCACGGTAAGCTAATCTTGAATTCTTGCGAAGTTTATACCTTCTAGATACTGGGATTCTACCCGTTCTTTTATCTCTCGCCTTGTGCTTTCAACGCGTTTAAACTTGACTCAGGAGAAATTAGATTTTGATTTATCTGTTGAAACTCCAGTTGGGTGAAACCTTCGTTACATCTACGCTTTATAAATCTTGCATGATCCAAGTTGGCACTATCACATTACCTGTTGATCTTATCTCTTTAAAGATACTTGCTTTTGATGTGATTTTAGGAATTGATTGGTTAACCACTCATCATGCCAAAATTGATTGTTTTTATAAGGTTGTTAGTTTTCATATTCCTAACCAACTTTGTCATATGAATTCAAACCACTAAACCACTAAAATCGAGTCATTTGTCGTATCAAGCCACAAAGCTATTCGTTTATTGAAAAAGCGGATGTCAAGCTTTCTTAGCCCATGTTATGGATTTGAATAAAGACAAGTCGATTTGAATAATATTTACGTGGTTGAGAATTCCACGATGTATTTCTGAAGAGCTTCTGGTTTACCCCGAACGTGATGTTGAATTCTTTATTGACCTTGACCAAGATAAAAAACCCATTTCAAAAATCCCATATCGAATGGCTCTATTGAACTTCGTGAGTTAAAAGTCCAACTACGAGGAATTATTAGACATCGGTTTCATTCGTCCCTAAGACGTCTCCTCGCGGGGTGCTCTGTTTTATTCGTAAAGAAGAAAGACGGGAGTATGCGACTTTGTATTGACTATCGAGAATTGAACCATGTCACCATCAAGAATAGGTATCCGCTACCTCGCATTGATGACCTGTTCGACCAGTTTCAAAGAGCACAATTCTTTTCAAAGATTGATCTTAGCTTACGATATCATCAATCAAGATTAAAAGCGAGGATATTCCAAAGACGACATTCGGGACTCGTCACGGGCATTATGAATTCTTGGTCATGTCTTTTGGATTGACTAATGCTCCTCTTTGCTTTCATGGATATGATGAACCGTGTATTCAAGGAATATTTGGATCAGTTCGTTGTTGTCTTTATTGATGACATCCTCATCTATTCCAAAAGCCGTGAAGATCATGAGCACCATTTGAAGCTGGTACTACAAAGACTTCGTGAACACCGACTTTATGCCAAAAGTTGAAGAAATGCGAGTTACGGCTTGAGGAAGTAGCATTGCTTGGGCACGTGGTGTCAAAACAAGGAGTATCTGTTGACCCGCGTGAAGATTGAAGCAATACAAAGTTAGAAGCAACCAAGTTTGATCAAGACGCTGTGACTTTACGGGCTTAAATTGGTTATTATCGAGAGACTCGTGGAAGGATTTTCTCGAATCGCTACTCCGTTAACTCACCGACTCGAAAGATACAAAATTCATATGGAGCGGAGAATGTGAGAAGAGTTTCCAAGAGCTCGAGAGAGACTCATTTCGGCACTGTTCTAACAATACCATCTGGTTCGGATGGATTTGTTATCTCTGGTGATGCTTCCGCAAGGGGTTAGGATGTGTTCTCATGCAACATGGGAAAGTCATAGCCTATGCCTCACGACAACTCAAAGAATATGAGAGGAATTATCCTACTCATGATCTAGAGTTAGCGGCCCAGATCGTATTCAGCGTTGAAGATATGGAGACACTACTTGTATGGAGAGAAAGTGAGATTTATACGGACCATAAAAGCCTCAAATATTTCTTCACCCAAAAGAACTCAACATGCAAGAACGACGGCGTTGGTGGAGTCATTAAAAGATTACGATCACACTATTCAATATCATCTTGGAAAAGCAAACGTAGTAGTGACGCATTAAGTAGAAGATCATATGCAAAGACTGAGTGCGATATTGTCAACGCAAAGGCCCATTTTGTATGACTTGCAAAGGATGGAGGTAGAATTAAAGACTCGGGGACCCATAATGATGACGAATATACAAGTAGAGCGAACTTTAATCGATAAAGTTAAAGGCTGCTCAAGCTACGGACACAGGGGCGTCATGTATGAAGAAGAAAGTGCAAGAAGGAGCTATTCCTAAGCAAGAATTGATGAGGAAGGAATACTTCGAGTCAATTCTAGACTTTGCGTTCTAACGATTACGACTGAAGCATAAAATCATGATGGAGTCACGCAACACCCTGCGCTTGCAATCCATCTCGGGAGTACCAAAATGTATCATGATATTCGACATACATTTTGGTGGAACAATATAAAGAGAGATCATGGAGTTTATCTCAAGATGTTTAACTTTGTCAACGTGTAAAGGCGGAGCATCAAGTGCCAAAAGGTCCATTGAACCACTTGAGATTAGGAATGGAAATGGGAACACATTACTATGGATTTTGTTACGGTCTTTCCCAAAGTTTCTCAAGGCGTAGATACAATTTGGGTTATTGTTGATAGATTAACCAAGTCGCCCATTTATTTTTACCGATACGCGAGACTTATCCCTTGAACGTCTTGCTCAGTATGTGCGTGAATGAGATTGTGCGATTGCATGGCATGCCATTATCTATAGTTTTGGATCGTGACCCAGATTCACTTCAAGATTTTGGGTTAGCTTCGCGAAAAGCTATGGGCGGTTCTGATTGATTCGGCGATACCATCCTCAAACAGACGAACAATCGAGAGGACTATTCAAACCCTTGAAGATCTATTAAGACTCGTGTCCTAGATTTCAAAGGAAGTTGGGATAAGTACACCTGCTGGTGGAATTCTCTTATAACAACAAATATCAAGCAAAATATAGGCATGGCTCCATTCGAGGCGTTGTATGGGCGAAAATGTCGTTCTCCAATCTGTTTGGGGCGAGGTGGGAGAAGCAACATTGTTGGGACCGAATTAGTAATGCGCATGACTACGAAAAAGATCCAAATGATTCGACAACGTATTCAAACTTCACAAGATCGACAAAAGAGTTATCTTTGATCTTCATGTAAAGGACGTGGAGTTTAATATTGGAGATCATGTATTGTTACGTATTGCTCCATGGAAAGGAGTTACAAGATTTGGGAAAAGAGGAAAGCTCAATCCAAGGTTTGTTAGTCCATTTGAGATTCTTGACCGAATAGGAAGCGTAGCCTATAAACTTCGCGTTACCTCCAAGTATGTCTCGTGTTCACAATGTATTCCACATATCTATGCTTCAAATATGTGAAAGACCCGAACCACATTATTGCATTAGAACCGCATTTGAGATAATTTGAAGATTTAACCTACGAGGAAATACTGTTGAGATTTTGGATAAGAAGGAGCATGTCTTTACGCATTTAAGGTTATACCACAAGTTAAGGTTTTGTGGAGAAACCATGCAATTGAGGAAATGACATGGGAGTTGAATCGGAGATGAAAGCGAGTACCCTCACCTTTTTCGATATACCGTGTACGTCGTCAATTTCGAGGACGAAAATTTCATAAGGAGGGAGGTTGTAAGACTGAACTTATTATAAATAAAATTGAATTTTCCTTTATTCATTATTCTAAATTAATAAGGGTTAATTTGATATAATTCTTTGGTTATGGGTGAAATGTGCAAAGTTTACAAAATAAGCAAGTGGTTATAAAATATTCATTATTATTTGGGAATATTAGTTTGGTCGTGGAATATTCTTTTTGTTTTGAATCTCCGTCTGACGGCCAGCGATCATTAATTGGGCCCCATAACGAAAAAAACGGTTGGATGAAGGAAAACAACAAAGATTGAGTTTTATAAATAATGACGTAAATTATTACCAATTAACACTTGTTGGGTTACACGGTGATTAAAATACAAGATGTCTGGCGTGGTTCTAAAGATGGCACACCAGATTGCATAAAGATTATTGAATTATTGATCCTTACGTAAAGAAGCCACTACTCAATAATTATTACGATGAATTCTTTATTCAATATTATATTTTATTGATTCAATAATTCTTTGCGTTGATATTTTGTATTCTTTGTTTGTTTGATAATTGTCATTACACAAAGATTTTCCATTATCAAATCAATAATTCATATTATTTGAATAATATTATGAGATAACATTATTGGCAATGTCTAGAAAGTTACATCTAAGGAGAGGTTTAGTCACCTAATTGCTACCAAGAAGAGAAATCCTTATTGGAAAGCCCTCTTTCCTGAAAGCGGCACGGTTGTCGATCTTCGTGATTACGTAATATTATTTTGAATAATTAATTATTGATTATTATGATAAAGAAAATATTTATTTTATGTGGATATATATGGAGAAAATTTTTAATGTGACAATTGTTGAAAATTAATATTTTATCTTTTTCTCGATAAAATAATTCATTTAAATATATTATTTTAATAATATATTAACGGTGATATTTTTATAATGACTGTGGGATATATGAGTATATGAGGAGGTAGAGTATTTTGTGGCATTAAATGTTTAACATATGTTTTGTGTGTCGGTGGACACAATTCTTGACCGAAAATTTATTATAGACTGTAAAATTGTCCGTTTGTGGATTTTGGATAATTTTTGTTTGGAATTTGGAAAAATTTTCTTCTGCAAAGTTGTAGAGAATTGAAATTCCTATAAAAAGCCGCAAGATTTGAATTTTTTTGATAAAAGGAATATTTATTGTGAATTATTGATGTTTCGGAGTTCCGAAATAATTGATTTTTCAAAATTTTAATTATTATTTTTAAGAAAAACGTTTTTCAAAGGTTGGTGAGCATCTTTAACATGTGGTTGGTGGCTAAAATCAGATTCCTTGGTGGTGGGCTTGAATATTTGGTAAATAATAATAATTTATTAATTTAGTCTCCTTTCAGCGTTCTAACATTTTCCTATAAATAGAGGGCTAAGTTAGAATTGAAAATCACACCGAAACTAAGTTTTCTCTCTTCTCTCTCTAAATTATCGAGCGTATTCTTGTGAGTATACTTTGAGTGTTGCTATCTGGTCTTGGGTTTCATCAAGACTATACCTGAAATTCAAATAAATGCGGTTATTTTGAGGTAAGGGTATTATTTTCTTCTTAAATGATATTTTTTCTTCAATGTCATTATGCCAAGTATTGGTGAACTTTTTATCAAATTTGGAACTTGTTGTGTCGGGAGTTCTTATTCACGTATACTCGGCCTTATTCACGTATCGACACTATTCACGAATCGACACTTTATTCACTAAAAAATAAAAATTTTTCTTTTGTCCAAAATATCTATTACGGATACTAGCTTTGATTGTATCCATGTTTTGATCATTCTTGAATTTTACACCAATATGATTATTTTGAAGTATTTTTGGACTTGGGTAAAACAAAGTCTGAATCCTTAATCCTTAATCCTTGTCATTTTGTTTCACTGGATTCGTTTTTTTAAAAATATTTTTCATCATCCTCGGTCCTAAATGGTGATATAAATGAATATCTTTGGCACGTAGTAGTAAAGATGAACGATTAATCGATGAATATCTTTGGCTGTGGTGCAAAGATGAGCAGTGTTGAGATGAACATGACCAATGGGTGATCTGAAATGAATATCTTTGGCTTTGTAATGCAAAGATGATTAAAGATGTATATTGATTGTTATTACAGAATAAACTATTGATGATGGACTTTTAAACCTTAGAAGAGCGGTGAGAATTCTTTCTCTACGTGACTCTTCAATGGATTATTGTTCCATTGCATTTGTTGATCTAAAACTTGTTGTCTATTGTATTACATTAGATTTTTCCTGTTGAAGACTAACGATAATTTGTTGTATATTATCTTAGTCATAATATTCTTCTTGGGCTAGTTGAGCTCACCCTTTTCCTTTTTTGTTCCATTTTCTTCTCGGGAGGTGAGAACATATGGCGAGGATCGAGTCGGGGTATGGAGTGATGGTTCTAGGAAGATGTTTTAAATATGTCCTCACTATTTACAGTAAAATAGTGTATGAATAATTAATGAGGACTTATTTGGGTGTGTATATTGTCTGAAGACAATATTTGTATTCAAACTCACAACAGTTGTATTATTCGTATTCTACACCACATCTGTATTGTCAAAGTTGTAGTTTACTTTCTATACCATGTATTTTGGCGACTCAGAATGGGTGTTGTATACCTATTTTGGGGGCGTCACAGATGTGGTTTGGCGGCCTTACATAATGTGGGTTGATGATATCAGTGGATTTAATTTTGAAGGCAGGTTGTTGGGATCTGGTGGGGTCCCCTTGATCCACTTTGATATTGTGGAATTTCAGATGCCGGACCGTGTGATGAGACAGTTCGGGTTCATACAAGACATACCATCAACAGCCAAAAACCACGGTGACCTTAGGAAGGAGAAAAAATTTAAAATTATTGATGTCGAGGATTGGATGGCCTTGAGAGGGGAATATATTTCGATGTGGGAGGCATACATGGATCATCTCGAAGGACAACAAACTAAAATTTCTGATTATGTCCCAATAGATGATTACATATGCGGTATAGAAAAATTACACGTTGGAAAATTCACCGAATTTCGACGAAAAGACGACCACGACGGTTGTTATGAGCCTCGGGCCATTTACTGAACCAACAACACCTTATTCAAATGGTATAAAATTATATTCTTCTTTAATAAATCATGTATTGGAGTAAATACTTAATATTACATTTATTCATATTTATTGTTAATAATATTTGTTTGTGTTTATCTTACATGCGGGTTGAGAGTGCAAAGTCGTTACTTGATAAATTTTCAAAGATTTACTCCTTTCGGTTTGCCTCCAGGAGTTGGTTTTGCAAAAAAATAATTGGGATTTCCAATACGCCCTATACGACTTCGAAGCAAGAGGTAAACAAATACCTCGACAGGGGGGTTGTAAGACCCCAAATAATTAATAAATAAATTTTAATTTTCTCTATTTATTATTTTGAAATAGTAAGGGTTGATGTGATTAATGTGGATAGTTATGGGTAAAATACGCAAATATTTCAAAATAAGCAAGTGGTTATAAAATATTCATTGTTGTGGGAGAATATTCGTTTGGTCGTGGAATATTAAGATCTTTGTCGGAATATTAAATGCGACCCACCTAGCGACCATGTGTGAGCCCCATAATCTGAAAGCGATTGGAGGAAGAAAAGCGATAAATATAAGTTGTTTAAAAATAACTTGGCGTGAGTTATTTACCGATTTACATCGTTGGAATACCCGTGGTTAAAACCGAATGTCTGCGTTTGTTGCACAAGATGGCACACAGTATTGCACCAATTATTGACTCTTACGTGAAAGGCCTTCTTTCAATAATGGTTACGATAATTCTTTGCTCAATTATTTTATTTTATTAGTTCAACAATTGTTGCGTTGATATTTTATATTCTGTTGTTTCAATAATAGTCATTACACAGTATTTTTTATTATCGAAGCAATAATTCATATTATCTGAATAATATTATTAGATAACATTATTCATTATTATTTCCGCTGCGAATATTGATTTAAAACTTGTTGTCTATTGTATTCTATTATATTTTTCCTGTTGAAGACTAACGATAATTTTGTTGTATATTATCTTAGTCATAATATTCTTTACTTGGGCTAATCGAGCTCACCCTTTTCCTTTTTTTATTCTATTTTTTTTCTTAGGAGGCGAGAATATAAGCGAGTACGAGTTTGGTATGGAATGAAGGTTCTAGGGAGAGTTGTTTAGTAGTCCTCACCATTGTTGTAAAAATAATGTATTAATAATTATGATGAGGATTTATTTGTATGTGGATATTGTCTGCAGATGGCAATATCTCATATTTAAACTCACAGCTTTTCTTATTGTAATAATAAAATTGTAGTTGTTTACATCACTAAGTGTATTGACAACTCAAAATGGGTGATGTAGACTTTTTTTGGGGGTGTCCTGAGGTCCCACAAATTTTGGACCGCAATTCCCAATACACACACTTCGATGAAGGGCTTGGGAAACAAACGATTATGTTGTAGACAAGAGAGCTACATACCCACTCCATAAGTAATCGAGAGAGCTCCATTCCCACCACCCAAGCTTCACGAGGAATGTTACATTCCAACCTTCCAAACCTATGAGGAGTGTTACATTCCAACCAACTCTTCATTTGCGGGACTTTCCGGCGCCAAGGATCTAGTTCACAAAAGGTATATATAGTTATGTTAATAGTGATGGTTTTAATTATTATTGCTATATAATAATAATGTACATTTGGGTCTCAATCAGGTACAAGATGTGGGAGACCACATCTCTTATGGACCAAAAGGGTCCTTATCCAAAAGACTTAAAGATTGGAATGAGACATTTATAAATAAACATATGTTTGGAAACGTGGTGGCACCAGAAGAGGATTTATATCCTTTATCACATCCGCGCCAGTTATATGAATTAGAACACAATGCAGTGCAATCCTTAGGGCCTGGGAGTTAGATATTCGAGCATGTCATCGACACTTATATGTTGTTGCTACGAGACAGAGGGGAATACTACACGTCGCGGGGAATACAAAGGTGGTCCCAATTTGGTTTCGTGAATTCATTCTTCATGCATCTTGGGCAGGGCTATGTGCCCTGCACTAACGTGAATACTGCATGGAGTTTTTGCAAACCGTATGTTAACAAAGATGTTGGTCCACCTTTACACGAATACAAATACATATTCATATCGGTGTGTAGTACCAATCAACGCCATTTTGTCTTGTTCCTATTCGCAGTTGAAGAGTGGATGGTTACCATAATTGACCCGCACTACATTGACACTATGTATATTAAGTTACATGAAATGTACTCAGAATTCATTAAAGTTACGGTATGTTTAGTTTTAAAATATTTTAATTTTATAATGTCCTTTAATATTAAAAATTATTTAACCAACTACTTTTATACATGCAGGTACATTTGATACCATTTTGTTTGCGAAATGGTAATCCGATCAAGTGAGTGGCCCCAATGGTAATCCCATCTTGTCGCAGATCTTAAATATTCGACCAAAACAACACAACAACTTCGGTATGTGGCATTTTTGTATGCAAGTATGTTGACTGTTTAGATAGGGGCAATAGTAATATTTCAAGAGAGGTTGGTCCTTGGAAGATGTCACAGTCTTTTTTCGTTATGCGTTGCATGGAAGCTCTCTACAAGAAATCCATAAGATTACTTTCTACTTTGTGAGATATAAAACTTATCCAACGTTATCTAATGTACATATTAATTAATAAAAATGTCTATTTGGTTGAACTTTATGGAATTTTCAAATTCATAACTTAGTAATATGAATATTATTGAATCACATAAAACCACTTCATATTATTAATACGAAAAAAAATTATCTATTTTATTGAACTGTATGAATATTTTTATTAGGACTAATATTAATAATCACATTATTTATATTAATATTAAAATCATTATTAATATTATTTTTAATAATAGTAATACATGAATATAATAATAATAGTAATACATGAATATAAAATCATTATTTATATTTTATTAAAGAATGATATTTTTTTAATATATTAATAATCCTTTTATTGATATTATTATAAAATAAGAAAAAAAATATTAAAAGGGATACTAATAAATATAGATATTAACTTATTTCTAATTAGAAAACCCCATATGTATTATATAGACTTATTAATAATAATAAATCATAATATAATAATAATGCAAGAATATAGATTTTGGGGATGGTGAAGTTTTAATATAAAGATATATCCTTGGTTGAAATTAATTAATTTAGGCTGTAGTTTTTCGGGTGGTCATATATTTAGAGTGTATGGAGTTTGAGGTTGCGAGTTTGAATCATTTAGCGATGAATTGCTTGAATAAAATTATTTTTTCAATTTTTATCATTGTCGATCGTGACAAGTTATTACTAATGAATTATTTTTTTCAATTTTTAATACCGGTAGTATCGACTTTTATCTTTGGTAGAATTTTTTTTATTATTTTAATGCCATTAGTATCAAATTGTAATCTGCCGTAGGAGAAATAAAAAAAATAAAAAAAAAATAATAGGCCGGTAGCTCTTCCTATCGGATTATATTTTTTTATTATTTTAATGCCCGGTAGTATCGGCTGTCTGCAATACGGGAGAAATAAAAAAATTAAAAAAAAAATGTGTATTAGGTAGAAACTCTTCCTAGGATTATTTTAATAATAAATATTCACTTTTATAACTATACCGACAATATAATTTTACGTGGGCCTCACTTATTAAAATGTTCTAAGAGACAAGTAAATAATTAGGCACAACAATCTGTGCCGGCTTATCAAATAGAAAAGTTAATCGCAGCCATCAATTCAATTTATCAATGGTCCAAAAGAGTGTTATGACAAGACTATAATGAATCGATCATTATGATGAAGAGACTCGCTTATCTACTACTAGTGTCTAGTGCTACTAATAAATAAATAACAGAAAAAACCGTGTTCACATGCACAGAAGAAAAGACGACTTGACTTTGGGGATGGATGTAATGCTATGCTAATTGCTAATTGCTAATTGCTTATTGCTTATTGCTTATTGCTTATTGCTTATTGCTTATTGCTATGCTCTTCTGTTCTCATCAACTACTACTACCTACTTTACTTTAAAGCTTTTCAGCACACCATCTACGATTCTATGCTCACTTTCACATCTCCAATTCTCTCCCCCTCCTCCTTTAATCCACATGAAAATCTTCCTTATTAAAAGTAAAAAATTTATATTAACTCAAAAATACTTAAATAAGGTTCATTAGTTATACAAAAGAAATAAATTCATTATTAATGTTGTACTATAAAATAGAAACTTAATACGTACAGTCCCTCCCTCCCTCCCTCTACTTTTATATTTTTAAAATTTATGTTAAAAATATCTTTATAAACAGAGTTATGCTTCAAAAAAACTAAATCCAAATATATTTTTAGTTTTAATAATTACTATTATGATTTGAAGCGGAGAGAGAAAGAGAGAGCCAACAGGGAAAAAATATATAATAAGATGGTTCAAAGTAGTTCTTCAGTGCTTAAGCATATATCTCAAACCTTCATTAACCTATTTGTGATCCCTTCATAAAACCCTCTAAAAATCATTCCGGATTTTGATTACAAAACTAATGGCAATTATTATTATTATTATTATTATAACTCATCAAGAGAATGAAATATTCCTATATGAATCCCCTAGACCTACCTAGTATTAGGTTTAAGATCCAGAAATATGGATCATCATTATCTTGCATATTAGAAAGAAACCAGTATGAGATACCGGCCAAGCAAACAAATTACTAATATATATATATATATTGCATGTATTCAGAGGATACACACAAATAAAGCTCAAAAATCCAGACCAATCTTAATAAAACCATAGGAAGAGTTTCCAGTGATCACAAGTCACGGTATTCAATGTAGTAGTTCAAATCTAACATATAAACCAAAAGACAACCATTTGAAATCCACTGACACACCAGTTTGAAAATTTGATTGCAACACTGCTAATCACCAGGATTAACCTCATCATCAAATTGATGCCAAACTCATTCTCAGAGTATTAGACCGACGCCAGGAGATCAAACACACTCGGATCTCACCTGCGAAACACAGTGGACCAAACAGATTCAGATCAACAGACAACCACAAGTATACTTTAAAGTTCAACCAACAAAAGCATTGAAGCACACTAACTATAATATAGTGCACAAGAATTGAACCTGGACAAACTCTTGCTACGACTATGGCTTCTGCTTCGACTCCTGCTCCTAGAGATGCGCTTTTTTGGGCTTTTACTAACACGTTTCTGGCGCTAAAGATGACAAATCAAAACACAAGTAAATTCCGAGGTTGAAATTCTAAAACTTCTTACAACTAAAGATGGAAGCCCGTTCCACAGGCAAACCATTAAAAAAATGCATCCAATTTATTGGAGAAAGGAAAGCGGAAAGCATAAGGCAAAGTTGGAACAGCAAACAAGGAACTTCAGTCTAAGATTCAATAATTGGCTAAAACAAACAGGGATCTAACTTACAGATGGCACCGGAGATCTGGATCTTGAAGAAGATCTGCAAAAGTTCCACAAACAACCCATTTTAAAATCCACATGTTCCTCTTAACTGTGATCCAAGAGCCTTGATGCCACTTCCACGTGGGAGTTACCATAATCAAGAATGATAAAAGAAAAGTCCATAAAAATATTTTAGCAGTCCAAAAGTGAGATATTTAACACAAACCTAAAGCAAGGAGTGAATGATAATTTCAATAATTAAAAGAAAAATTAATGCTATAAAGACGCAAGTGAACAGGATACCCAAAAATCCACAAAGATTTCGGATAGCGTGCTTGGCAACATTTGAGAAGCAATGATAAAGTTAAATTGTTTCTACCGCAAATGGATGGATGTTCCAAATTCAAAAGGCACATAGTTCAAAGTCCAGCTTTACCATCGAAATCCATGATCTTCTTTGTTCCCAATCTAGCACTCATGGACATTTGTGATGCTTATTAGAACAGATACGCCAAAGGATTTCAAAGCTTCCAACTATAAACATCATATCTCCACAACCAAAAGATTGTAGGCATTTGAACCATATCCCATCAAGATTCTAATATGCAATCCCCAGATAGCCGCATATATCCATTATCTAAAAAACAAACAAGGTAATTTCATCTTTAAAATGGAGAGAGTTAAAAGGATGATAGTTTGACAATCCGTTGGGTTTTCTCAACAATGCATCTGCTATGAGATACATCATGAACTGAAGCAAGAGACAAAAAGGGACAAAATAAGGACTAGAATGCTATACATAGATGATACATTCTCAATTTCAAGTTTTCCGAAACCAATGCACTTCCAAGCTGGAAACTGGCATGACAGTCGCTTCACTATTCATTTAAATAGACACGGTATTCTGATCTAGGACAAATATGAAATGATATTACTCAAAACACTTTCATCATAAATACCAAGGGGTCATATTAAATAAACTCACAATACCACCTCTTAACTTAATCTGGACATAAATTTGTTAAAAAGGCAGGGAGTGGCAATATTTAACTTACACCCAATTTAAAAGAAAGGAATAACACCTTCAAGCAATATATAGGTCTAAAATATCAACCCAAACACAATGAATGACCAATAAAAAGCTATACCTTGAGAGTGCGCGTGGCTTTGATCTAGAGCGAGAGCGGGTCCTCGAACGAGAAGACACGGACCTCGAACGAGATCTTGAGCGGCGTGAAGACTTGGGTTTTGGAGATTTGCTGCATATTAATTGAAAATATTAGAACTGAAGAAAAGGGCAGGGCAACCAAAAATAATTTCCATGCAAACTTTTCTACCTCTTGCTCCTACTCCGACTCTTACTTCTGCTGCAGCTATAGCTCCTGCCTTTTGAGTGACCTGGACTGCGGCTTGAATCATATTCCTTCACCTATGGTAAGAATGGATGGTTAAAGAATGCAGGTGTATGTGAAAAACATTAAAACATAACAACGTTATGAGTGCTACTAAATATTGGTTCAAATCATACTCGTATTACTCCCCTAGAAAAGGCATTCCGAAACTCAGACTCATCCAATTTCCTGATCTGTAGACAAGAAAAAGAATATACTTCCCCATATCAATATAATGAAGCACTTCAAGAATCACCAGATATAACCCGTAAAAACAAATAAGTGAACCGCTCAAATAAATAATAAACAAAAGATAACTTACAGCATATTTCATGTCATCATAATTTGTATAATCCACTATACCAGTAGTGCCTGCGAGTTCCAATACAACCACAAGAATCAATTATCATATAGCTACATCACGATACTGTAACAATACACTATTCTAGTTCAAGTACGAAAACAAACAAACAGAAAAACAACCTACAACCATTTTTGTATAAAACAGTCAACTCAGTGCAATGAAATCAATAAGTGCCTATAAAAACAAAAAGATGGAGACAAAATATGTAACCTAAGCTAAAAAAAGAACCACAAATTTCAGTAAATTCAAACACAAAACCCGAACAGCCCCTTACTATACATCTGATCAATGTAGGTAATATTTTATCTAACTTGATCAATATTAAAACAATGAAGCCAATAAAAAACGTTGCATAGACTATTCACAAGCTTTACTTTATGATTTTATATGAGGTGAATATAGATTTCCAATTAAAAATTGTATTGAGGTTGATAGCAACCGCATATTTTTGGCGATCCAAATAAGGGAATGTATCCACATAAACTTGGGACCAGATTTACATCCATATAAACAAAGTAAAAGAAATCCATTATGTATGAATCGATTGGTTTTAACAAAGATAAGAAATGGAAACATTACGTCAGTAACTCCTTCAGAACTTTTCAAAAATACAACATGTCAACCACTTAACCGATCACTCCGAGCAACTGTACCCACAGATTTTAAATTCTACATGATTCTTCAGCCTCACTAACATAAGCTCAACAGTATAGAAAATGCAGAAGATTATAAGATAATCAAATAATACGTTCTAGCACTTGGCATTCATAACCAATCAATCTCAGAGTTCATCACAACTGTCTAATCATCATGTCTAAATTGATGCACAAGGTTTCCCTTAAAATTCAAATTTACAAAAAGTACATATAGCGCGTCAGTTTTTTCCCAGCAAGTTAGAAAGTGCAAAACTGAAAAGAAAAAAAGGTGGAGACAGACTATAATTGATGAAACACATATTTAGATCAATAAAGTTACACCAATACAAGGTCCTGTAGTAACCAATATTCCCAACTGTTTTGTGAGCCTAAATTTTGTTCCCAAATCCATTTTGAAGCCATACAGTATTTACCCAACACAACCTATAAAAAAAATGTTGAGTTCTATGTTGTCGCTTTTCCCAAACTATAGTCAATATTACTATATTAGAGAAGGTAAACCAAGATGTATATCAGTATATAACCTTGATAAAATGCCTCTTGTTATGCAAAAACATGAAACTCAACAAAAAATCATAATCTAAAAACATAATCATCTTACCACCCCCCTCCCGGAAAACCTGGGAGAAGCATACATCCCCTGCTTTACGCATGTGATCCTGGAGAACATTGCACAATATTTGCAAATTATGAAGCTGTATGAATTTCAATCAATGTATGAATGTGTGTCTGTGAGGTTAACAGAGAACCATTCAAGATGCTACCTCTCACCTTAAGGTCTTGCCATGAAGCAGAAGAGGGTAATCCGCTCACTAACACTGAAATTGACATAAATGATAATATGCAAATAAATCAAAGAAGCCAAACAATATTTTAAAGCATCCATGCAGAAGCTGAAATAATTACCACGATAATCAGACCGCCTGGACACACCTCCACGCCCACCACGGCCGCCACCATGATTACTATAGCGATCTATTGATGATGAATGACCACGTCCACCATGTGCAAGCTCCACCTACTCAAACAAGGTAGAATAAGAGATGTTGAGTGTCACAACTACAAACAAGTACAAGCATCCTACATAAATCTTTGCCTTGTATGTGTGACCAACCCGTAACCGGTGCCCATCAAAATCATAGCCGTCACGTCCATGAATAGCATCTTCAGCATCACGAGCCTCTTCAAACTGAAACACATTTTGGGACTATATGACAACAAGAACACAAAGTGCTTTTTTGAAAACTGAAAACTTTACCTCAACAAATGCATAGCCAGGGGGTCTTGGTGGAACTTTCAAATCAATATGAACTATTGGCCCATACTGCAGTACCAAAATAGGACAAATACATAAGTCTTATTAGTAGTAATGCATAGCATCTTCAAATGCTTCCAAAGATAATTCGGTTACGTAAACAATACCATCTACAAGGCCTATATACCAATATCCTGTGTGAATGTTCCACAATAAAATAGTATCTTTACAATTTCATAATTGTGTTGAAAACATGTATTATGAGATTTTGACTTTTCATCAATTTTGGTAAAATTAGGTAATTAAGAGTATACATTACTAATCAAAATCTCAAAATACATGGACTGTATCTAATGGGACAGCCTACAGGCACTACTTAAAACAATATATCCTCAAACGCATACACTATAAGGCCTACTTTGAGTAATATAAACTATGCTAAACATATTTCCTATGCTATATACAATTCTTGCTACTCGTCTCAAATTTATCATAAATTAAGTGGCAATTATCGGTATAGTTTGGTTCCCATAAACTTGTACGTGTAGATAATTTATTCTTAACCAATTTAAACGTATATGTAGCAAACTGAATGTTCATTTAAAATAAAATGATTAAATAACCTTGTAGAAGAGATCTTCGACTTCCCGCTCACGAATATCTCCAGGGAGATTTCCAACATACAGGGTTCTACTTGAGCGACTCATTGTTCCTGGCAAACTTAAAAAACATAACACGTTCAAAGAAAAGTAAATTAATGAAATGGACATAATGTGATTAACAAAAATCGAAGGGAACCCCAATAATAATCAAAACCCTTGATTATACAGCACAGCTAAGTTCCCCAGCATGCACGAAACACATAATTTCCGGGGGGGGGGAAATAAAATCAAGCCTTTATAACCTAACAGAAAGTTATTTGTTAAGTAAATAAATCACTAGATAGAAATCACGATTAGAGAATGATAAAGAATATACAACAAATTATGACTGATGTTTCGAATTCTAGAGTCCGAATCTGAACATTAGATAGGTTTACCTTCGAATACGTGTAGATAATGAAGGGAGCGAGTAGATACGAAGAGAATTTGGATGATGAGGGTTTTGAGAGTTCTGAAAAGACTAGGGGGTAAGAAAAAATATTCGTGAGGTGGCTAATGGCTTGCTTTGTTTTATCATGCACGATAATCCGTTACATTACTAGTGATTTACATCCTCGAACTCTCAAAAAAAAAAAAAAAAAAAAATCCATTTTTATTTCCGATTCACGAAATTATTAAATTTATTTTTTTAAGTCATATAATTTATGTAATAAAATATAATAAACGTTGTATTAGTAATATTTTAGTTAATAATTAATATCAATCATTGTTTTAATTAGAATAAATAACATCTATTAAAATATAAATTTCATAAATTGTCATTCAAAAAGCCATTAATTAGTAATATCCACCATTGTTAATTATTAATATCCATCATTGTTTTAATTAGAATCCAAAGTACATTTATTAAAATATAAACTTCATAAATTGTCATTCAAAAAGTAAGAGATTATTTTAGTGACACAATTGTAATAGTATTATTCTCTTATGATAGGAGAATTTGTTTTCATATGGAAAAAAATACTTAATTTATAAGATTTTGTTGATTCATTTAAGAGTCTACATATTTGTATTAATAGATCATCCGAATGGTTAAAATATAAATATGAATCTAAATTATTCAAATAACATTTTAATACAAAAATATGAGCTCTTAAGAGGCGAACTGTTAATATGACTTAAGATTCAATCAAACACCACCTAAGACATTCTTATAAACTTAGTTTATATGTATAACATTTATTAATTGACATTCTTGTAGACTCGTCTTGCATATAAATTATGTGTACCGTGAGTTTGTATTCACCAAATTATTATTTTCCTAAACATAAAATTTTCATATTTTATATAATTTTAAAAATCCATTAATTTAACATTAAGGGCGACACAGCCCAAACAAATGAGTAGTTAAGGCGAGTATGTCCTCGTTATTCTCTCTTTAAGAGTTAAATATATTTTTGGACGTCAAACTAAAAATTATGCATTTTGAATGTTCTAATGGGATACATAAATGTTAAAGTTTATGTTTTAGAGGCCAATTATTTGATATAATTACTTAACGCTTTGATATTATATTTGATTGAATAAATATATGATTTTATTATGGTTTTATTTATCACAATATAATTGTTAACATAATAAAATTTTTTAGAATAGTGATACAAATTATATAGTTTCAAGTATGTGACTTGAACATGAGATTATATATTACCATTAGTATCGTTGTTCTTAAATGTCCATAGTCGAGTATCATTGTTGATGGGATAACAATGATGCATTGAGACTAAATATGTGGATTGATCACGATGACCAAATCTCATTGGTCATAAATATATGAGATATTAAGTCAATGCATGTGTACATGTTGAGAACGATGTCTTTGGATGCACCCACCATGAGAATTATATATGGAGCATTATGCGTGTCATCATTAGCAATTCTCATAGGTGACAATGATGTAATGGTCCTCCGACCAAAATCACTATATTACTACACGAGAATTTATGTACTTTGATATCATCAAATGTCACCTTTAATAGTGGTGGACTATAAAGGTGATTATTGGGTTCATCATTAATCGTGTGAGAAATATGAGTGATCTAGATGGAATTTAACCATCCTATATATTATGGGTGATATCCATAGGCCTCTTGATTGAGTAGACTATGAAATGCATGGCCATGCTCAAATAGTGATTTATTTCATATAGTCTACTCATTGATCAAGAAAACTCAGATTAAATTATGAAGAGTATGACACATTCCATGACTCGAGTTTAATCTAGGATATTAAGGTTAAAAGGATTAAATTACATTGAAATATTGGTCACGAAAAAGGTTGCATCGAATCATCGATCTTATTATTACTTGGGTAGCGATGATGCATTACTAGATGTCGCTTAATCTGCTTATAATTTTATAATATGATTTTAAAATTATTGCCAACGTAATAATAACCTATATGGGTCACACACATAGAAACGTTATTTAAAAGAGAATTAATTTAAATTTTAAGGATTTAAATATATTAATATGATTAATAGTATTTAAATCATTTAATTTAAATTAAAAGGATAATTTGTATATATGTATATTAATTAAGTAAGACTTAATTAAGATATATATATATATATAAATTCGGATTTTATAAAATTAGGTTTTGATTTGATTAATTCCTTTTAACTACTATATATATATATATATAGCACTACTTAGGGTAAGATATCATATTTGAAAAACCTAGCCGCTTCTTAGAGAGAGAGAGAGAAAACGAGCTTTAAAAATCCATTTCTTTTGGTGGCTAAGTCTGTGAAAGTCCTTCTTATTGCAGAAATCGCTCGACTGCTCATGCGGCGTTCGTGTGGATATCTGTAGAGGCTTGATCGGTTTGTATTAAGTTGGAGATTCGAGGCGCAATGGGTTTCAAATTCTCGTTTTTTGTTTATATCTCGTATAATCTCTAAACCTCCTAATTAATTGATTTTCGCATGGATCCTGTTTTAGGATTTCGAAAATTGCTTTAAAATTTTAATTTCTGCTGTGCGTTTCTGTGCCGAAGCCCAACAATAAATACATAAAATATACTAAAATGCAAAATAAACTCACAAATTTATATTATGCTTGCGAACCAATTTCTCTAAATTATTAATTTTGTCATTTGTTGAAAATTATAAATTATTAGTTTATTAATAATGATTTGATAGGAAAACGACAATAAACAATTTTAGGAATGAAATTATTGTTTTATATTACTGTTAGTAGAATTTACTTTTTTTTTAAATATGACATTTTATTGTAATTGAGTGGGCTTCAACAATGCCTTTTATTTCAAATTAAGGTTGTGACATGGTCAAAATATTTTAATATTATTAATATCACACTCATTTCATCTAAAATATAAGATATTTATTGACTTTTTAACAATTAATATAAGTTGCAAG
Organism: Panax ginseng; assembly: GCA_020205605.1. Classification (NCBI taxonomy): domain Eukaryota; kingdom Viridiplantae; phylum Streptophyta; class Magnoliopsida; order Apiales; family Araliaceae; genus Panax; species Panax ginseng. Next base: position 4,332,219 of record CM035138.1, on the reverse strand, counting down.
ATATATTCAAATATACAAAAGTCTACCAAAGTATTGGTAAAAAGTTTATAAAAAGTTGTCACTTATTTTATGGAGTTTTTAAAAATCATTAAAATCTACAAACTCTACAAAAGTCTATTACTTAAAAAAAGTTTTTATTGAATACACTCAAATAAGTATAAAGTTTCCTTTAAAGTGGTCATTTCTATTATTTTCACAATAAAATATAGTAATTACATGAAAAATATTGAGATTAAATAATAAATAGTAAAGTATTTAATTATAAATGAACTCATTTATATTAATTTAAATTTTAGTTTGATTAGTAAAAAGAATTATGCGTGTCAAATATTTTAAATGAGTTATTTTAAATTATATTTTTTGGATTTAATAGTCAATCTTAATAACTCATTCCGTTTTAAATTATATGATTATTATTGACTTTTGAAAGTCAATTTGAGATATTCTTAAACTCAAAATTGAGATGACCTATTAAAAATTACGAAACAATAAAACTTACCATGAGTAATAATTTTTAGATAGTTTACGATATTCAATATTGTAATAATTAAAATTAAAAGAAATTTATATCAATTTTGAATTTAAAATTTTTTTAAATTAATTTTAAAAAGTCAATAATGATCGAATAATATAAAACGGATGGACGGAGGAGTATTATATTTTAATACGGACTTGACTGAAAATCCCCCGAAGTTTATTATCTCATTTAAACAAATTTATTATAGCTTCAATAATCCAAGTCTCAACTGGAGATCAATAATTTTAAATTAAACTGGACTTGAACAATTTTAAACTCGCTCATATGGCCGTGTAGCCCGATTCACAGACCTACTAACAATACTTCTAAAATTTAAAAGAAGCAGAGTATGCAGTCCCTTAGCATACTTCCGCAACAAGGGCCGAACAATACACAAACCCCAATAATCCCTACGGCCCAAACCAAATCTTTGCCCGTCATCAGCAAGTCAATCTTAATGGAATCTAAGCCCAATCCCAAAACATCATTACACCAATTAAGTTGGGTCCGTTGCATTCACGTGGCGACAAAGTAATCGATAACATACGCTAGTTTCTGCTTCATACCATATTCCCCAGTGTAATGCCGCACATGATTGGGGCAAACAACATTAGTCATCCATTTTGACCGTAGTAGTATTTCCGAGCTCACTGGTATTGGTTGCACCGGATTATAACCCAGTTTCGACAAAAAGTAGAGTGGAGGGAAAGCAGAGGAAAAGTTTAGAACTTAGGAGAGAAGGAAGGGGTTTGGACAATGGCGCGGTCTACTGCGTCGTCGTGCTCATCGTTCTCACCGGCGTCATCGGATTTTAGTGGATTACCAATACAGTCACTCCGAAGTAAAATCGTTGAGAAGATTCAAGAGAATCGAGTCACGCTGATCGTGGGCGAAACTGGCTGCGGTAACATACTAACATTTTAACTTTATTTATTTTTATCTAGATTGATGTTATGATGATGATTTTGTTTCTTGAATTTACGAATCAAATAAGAGATGATTATGTAGTTGCAGAGAAGCTAAATGTTGAGGAATGAAGAAAGGAAAGAGTCATGCATGGATTTTTTGACGTTTGGTTTCTTCAAAAATAAAAAGAAAAGGAAAGAAAAACTCAGTTTAAAGTGACTTTCATTTGATACATACGAGTACATTCATGATCCTTTGTGTTAATTTTTGTATTGTTTAGGAGATGATATTTGCCAAAAATTTACTGTTATTTTTATTTATTTTTTAATTTCTTATTTTCTATGTTTTCATGAAATCAATCTCGGTGACTCTACTTTGTTTCGAATTTGGAAAAAAGTTTGTGAAATTAAAGAAAAAGCTAAAATGTATACAATCATAATAGATTTATGAACAACTCGCAAATTAAGTATTATACTCTAAATCAGGTTAAAGTTATATATAATTGGACCTGTGAACCACTTAATTAAAGTCGATTTTGATCTTTACATAATTCATGGTAGTGCTTATATTTCGAATTTGAGCTGAGCAACTTGGATCGGTTTATCTTTGCTATGTTGTTGGTGTTTGAAGTAGATTGACTACATGATGTCTTATTTGATATATTTTATATCATCACAATGACTCACAAGCTCCGTCAGCTTTGCTTTCTCATATATCATGCACAATAATAAGTCTTGTGCGTTGACATTATTTCTTCTTAATACAGCAAGCAAAATTACTCATGTGTTCTGAATTTTAGTGTGCTTCTGAAATATTAGTATTTGGAAACTAGTCCTCCAATGGAACTTAGTTGATACATATTACAATATTTGTTGACTTCGTCTCATTAATCATATGTATTGGCATCTGGATTTTGGTGGTGGGAGCTATTATGTGTTAGTTTATTAGCTGCAGTATTTATTTCAGTCAAATGTTCCAAGGATGCATCGTTTTTTTGTTCTCCTATTATGTTATGGTGGCCTTCAATGGTTATGATTATAGAAACAGTATACTTTATTTTTCTTTGTATAGTGTACATGACCAGATGACCTTGAAATACTTGGCATGATTTTATTTGTTATATTTCTTTATTAATGATCAAGGGAAGAGCTCGCAAGTTCCTCAATTCTTACTAGAAGAGAATATCGAACCAATACTCTGTACACAACCAAGGAGATTTGCTGTGGTAGCGGTTGCCAGGACGGTGGCAAAAGCTCGCAGTTGTGAAGTAGGGGGCGAGGTTGGATGCCACATAGGTCATTCGAGGGTCCTATCAGCAAGGTAAATTTGGCGTCGCTCGTAGTGTTGTTTTCCATGTATTTGTTCAAGCTTCATATGTCGACTTGTCAAAAATGTGAGGTTATGTCGTTTTCTATGTATCTATATGTGCCATTGTCAATGCCACAGATATAGTGATATCTGCTGGAATGTTTATCTATGCACATCATAATTTTTGTAATTCTTGTCAGTCCACAATCTAGATCTAATTTGAATTGCCTTCCATTTGACATTTTCAGCAACAAGTAAAAAATTCAAGTGTCTCCAGTTCGAATTCGGACTCATTTCTCTAGTTGTAGTTATTCTATGTGCTATTAATTATATTACTGTAAATAGAAGTGAATGCTTCACATTTCATGGACTTAATGGGGTAATTCACAAACTTTGAAAAGGATTTTCATGTCAATAGTAAAGCTCACGGGGATGTTCATTATCTTTCACATGATTACTTAATTTTCTGCATCTTTTCACTTTCCAAATAATTGAATTGAGAATTGTAAGATAGTTTGATGGAAAGAAAACTCTTACTTGATCAATTTGCTTGCCAAGTTGTACCTTAAATTTAACATCAATGACATAATGTAGACTAATTTTTGTATAGTGCCAAAACACAACAACTGATTCCAAAAATAAATAATGGTGCCAGAATTTCCTGTAGTGACCTTATTGCCCAACTACGGTGCACTACACGTCCATTGAAAGGTTGGACAGATGACTGTCAAATTGCCACTCCCCAAATAACAGAGTTACTTAACTCTGTTTAATATTATGATAATGAAACCAAATGAATTGCAGCAAGTGTCAGCAATAGAAATGGTTTCCTTCTTGTTTGCTCATCTGTGCTTGCAGAAGTAAATGTTAAGATTGATTCTTGTTGCAAAGCCATTGCTTTTTGGCTATTATGCCATTCCATCCCCCCTCCCTGCACCCCATTTATTCCGTGTAATTAGTTGTCATCGTCACCTGTCCTATTTGGGAATGGGTTTGGGGTAGGTTGTTCTTCAATTTCATGTTGTTTGCAGCTTGATTAAAACTTTGTACACTTGTAACTTTGAGGACTACAATATTTATTATTTGGGATTCTATTTGTTTTCACAAGTTCATGTGCCCTTTTTGGTTGACTAAACTTGCATGGCAGTTGATGACATATTTTCATGTGATATGCTCATTATGGCCCCCCAAATCACTGTGAAGTTTGGTAACTATACCAGTTGCTTAATTCAAAGAAAGCTACTTTAGGGAATAGATGATGTTAATTTCATTATTAGGCCCTTTACTAGTACTAATTTTAGTTGAATATAACTTGCAAAGGCATGTATTGATACTAAACTATGATTATGTGAATACTCTCTCTCTCTCTCTGATTCTCATATAACCTATTGCTTTATTTCTTTTTTGCTTGAAACAATTGTTTCCTGAACTTTTAGTTTTCTCTGTTGCTTTTATTTTCTTCTTTTGTTTTATTTTGAATTCATTTAGTTTTGTTTTCTATTCATTTCACTAAATTTCATTTCAGGTCAAAGATTGTCTTCAAAACTGCTGGAGTTCTCTTGGATGAAATGCGAGATAAGGGTTTAAGTGCACTTAAGTACAAGGTCATTATTCTAGATGAAGTGCATGAAAGATCTGTTGAGTCAGATCTTGTTCTTGTTTGTGTGAAGCAGTTTTTGCTGAAACAAAATGACCTAAGGTTAATTTATCTTTCTTCATTCCTCTAGTTTTTGTATCATGCACTCAGCATACTATTTACATGTCTCTTCTTTTCACCTGATCTTCTCTAATTGGAATGTTAATGAGGGGAATCGACTCTTAACCAATTGCATGTTATCTACTAATAATACAACAACTATTGTAAGATTTAATAGACTTTTTGATGTTCCAGGTTGGTGTTAATGTCTGCTACTGCTGATACTGCAAGATACAAAGAGTATTTCAAAGATCTTGGTACGGATGAGAGAGTAGAGGTGTTGGCAATCCCCAGTTCTCCCCAGCACAAAATATATGAGCGAGGAGTTTCATATCTTGAACAGGTACCATTTTGCCATGTAACTTCACTTGTTCATGAAGTTACACCTGATAGGAGTGCTTATATTTTTTCCCGTAAATGGTACAACATTCCTATTACTGAAAAAGTTGTATTGAATACTTTGAAAATTATTACTCCATTGTTTACAATTGCTACATACAGGAACAATACATACCAGAAGTTTAGGAAAGTAATGAGTTCAAGATCATTTACCTTTTAGATTGTTCTGCAATGAGAGATTCTTTTCGCTATTGATGATTGATATACTTGTCGTCAGCTTTCAAGATGATCTCATGTAACATGAATTATAGGCGCATTTTTGTTTTGTTTCAAATAAAAATAAACATGAATAGAACAAGAATGAGAAGATTAGATAGAAGGCGAAAGGGGTAGAAGAGATGGTTTGTGGAATCCTCTAGGAGGATTCCTGTATTTTTACTGACTAAGACTTGGTTTCTCCTTGCAAGGAAATGAAGGAATTGGCAATTCCCTCAGGCTATATGACAAAGTTTATGATCAATTATAAACTCTATCTAAGTCATAAATATTACATCTATGAAATATTCATAGGTCTTGAGTCACCTGAGAAACCTGAATTCTTTTGTGACAAGTAACCTAACATTATTAATATGCGAGTTACATGAGACTCAAAGCATAATTCAGCCAATTTAATTCCAAGTCTAGTTGAGTCTCAAAGAAAAATTTCACAAACTTTTAATCGTCCCTTGTGACATGAGTTATGTAATAGCTCTACTAGGAGTTTCTCAATGATCAGGACAATCGATAAATGCTACTGCTTGTGTTTACACTATCGCATTTGTTCGTTGGGCTAAGGAATAACCAAAACATTTTGGATTTGTTGGAAACCGACAATAAACTATAGTAAATTACATTAATGGATAGACGTAATCAAAACACGTCTGATTCTATATGTTTGACTGACATTAGGAATTCAGTGCAAAGGGGAAAGAAAATTTGATTATAGAGATCAGTTTCAAATCTGAAATGTAAAGTATTCCATCCTTCCAATTTTGTAAGGCAGAAAATTTTGACTGTTTTTGGCGTGGATTTTAAGTCGTTTCGAGAACAATTTTTTATATATCTTATATATGATAGATAATAACATACAAATATATTAAGAATATTAAGATATTCGTAAAAATTAGTGATACATATTATTTTTGGAATGTCTAAAAATCCGTGCAAAAAACAATCAATTTTTTCCCTTATAAAATGGGACGAATAGAGATATATCACAAGCATTCCTTTCATGGAAACTCTGTGCCTCTACCACTTGCAATATATATCTATATACATACATATATATTTCCTCTCACCCCCCTCACACGGACATTCCCCCTCCCTCTTCTTTCTTAATTATAAATGTAGCTGTTTGAAGATGATTTCGTATCAGGCTTTTTTTCCCCTTCATTTTAACTGGAATTCTGTTTCCAAACTTAACTATAGAATGCTTTCGCGTTAATATACATAACATTCAGCTAACAATTTTAGTTTTCTTTTATTATTGGTCCTGGAATATATGATACAATGTTTTTTACCCTTTTCCTTTTGTCTTCACCAAAAGTGACTCTTAATACACTTCTTCAATGTGCAGTTTAATACCCTGTCAACTTAATAGAAGCAACTGAAATTTAATGTAAAACTAAATTTTAGTATTAGATCATAATGCTCAAATTATGATCTTTCTTTGCCGTTTGTTTTGAAACAATTCTTTTAGATTTATAAAATGGTCCAAAGTCTAGCATACAAATATATCAAGCTCTCTAACTCAAAATCAATTGGCTATGAGTGAAGTAGTCACTCAAGTTATATATTGAGTCTCTAGGTTTTACTTGCCTGATGTGGAGCTTTATATCTCAACACACTCCTCACGTGTGGTGTAGTTTTGAGCCAAACACGTGAACAACTTTAATTGAGTGACGTGGAGCGTGTGGGCCGTTGGGCCTGCACATGAATGATGCTTGCTTTGATACCGTGCTAGATTTATAAAATGAACCCAAAGTGACATCAAGCTTTCTAACTCAAAACCAATTGGTAATGAGAAGAATTGTCCCAATTCGTTCTTACAGACAACATAAAGGTAGGTGAGATTTTCATCTGCTAGACATAATTTCTCAAGTTATTCAATGTGGGACAAGATATATACTAACAAATTCCTTTTCCGAGCTTAGCGAAATGAATGTTAAATGGGTCTCATACATCATTTGGTGTTATGGATACAAACTATGAATTTTGTAATATAGATTGCAAATTGGAGCCTACTATTTATGTTCCTGAGAGATAAGATGACTGCTTGCTTTCTTTTTATAGAACTTTAACATCCAAGTTTTTGTTCATCTTTGCAACTTATTATATGGTACTCTTTCCATTTTGGACATTGGACACTACATTTCCCCCCTAAATAATCAATGTACTAACTCAGTAACTTTCATGACTTGTTGTTTGTTCTGCATATATCTGAAAGTCTCATTACGAGTGAATCTGAATCTCTAAATGTCGCGTTACAAGTAAATTCTGAATCTTTTTGACAGTAAGATTAATACTTTATTTATTTATTATAATGTGCATATTATGTTGGGTGTGGAATATCCAGAAAGAATATCTTCAGTTTTAACTGCATTTTGATGAGTTATCTACTTATCTTTTCAATGTCGTTATTGCAATGGCTATCTTGCCAGAGATTTGATGTCTATTCTCCTTTGCACTTTCAATAACAGGTGACTGAACTTCTTGGAATGAGTTCAGAATCATTAGCTTTGAGATATTGTTCTGGGCTACGACCTTCATTTGCTGATGCTGGTATCAAGCCTGAAGTGCACCAGCTCATACATGATTTGGTGGTGCACATTCATAAAAATGAACCAGACATGGAAAAGAGCATATTGATTTTCCTTCCGACATACCAGTCCCTGGAGCAGCAATGGTTTTCTCTGAAGCATTTTACAAAAGCTTTCAAAATTCATATTTTACATAGTAGTATCGACACTGAACAAGCTCTTAGGGCCATGAAAATCTGGAAGTCACATCGTAAGGTAGACCTTGATAATCTTCTTTCACTTTGGCCACTTATGGGAGCAGTTTGCCTACATGTATCCCTGATGTTGATGAATTTTGTTTCCATGGATTGGTGAAAGTAAATATATCATCCCTGGCTGTTTTCTGAAACATCCATACTGCTGCAGGTAATATTGGCTACTAATATAGCAGAGTCATCAGTAACAATACCCAAAGTAGCCTATGTCATTGATTCATGCCGTTCTTTACAAGTTTCTTGGGACCATAATAGGAAAAAGGAATATTCACATCTTGTTTGGGTTTCCAAATCTCAGGTATTAATTGAATCTGAAGGTTGATTTCTGATTTCTCTCGGTAAAGATATGTTACACTGGAAATTATTTGCAACAGGCTGATCAACGTAAGGGGAGGACGGGTCGTACTTGTGATGGCCATGTATACCGACTGGTTACAGGATCATTCTTCAGTGAACTAAAGGACTATGAGTCTCCAGCTATATTGAGGTTGTCATTGAGGCAGCAAGTGCTTTTTCTTTGCTGTTCTGCATCTAAAGCAATCAATGACCCTGAAGGTAAGATGCAATTTCTACCTTTATTTTTTTATTGTTGAAGGGATCAAAATTCCTTTGACCTTGTTCATGGATTAATAGCATTCACTGCATGCCCAAAGTAAGGAATGAAACCGACAGTATGTCCTCTTAAGAAGTTGGTGAAAGGGGGTGACTTGGATGTGTTGAACTGGACACATGCTGTGTTCAACCTAGTCACTGCAGTCACGGGCAGGAAATTTAAATGAATTTTCTCAATCCTCTTTTGCTGGAAAACATCTAGGTTGGACTTGAGTCCAAGTATTTACCCTACCTATCACTTCTTCAGCTGATCATTGAATTTTCATGTTATCATGCTTTCTCTTAATTATGTAGGATGCAATTATATTCCAGTTTTGAGATTTACCAAGGCACCTTCTGGCCGCTGATCACTGATGCACTCCACTAATTAAAAGATCTAGACTTTTGCTTCTTATCAGCAAAGGCTGCATTCTCTTAAAATACTATATTCTCTCCCATCAACAATTTCAAGTATATATCCCAAAAGTTGGGCATTGTTTTCAATCCCCTTTGATTTTTAAGTTGCATAACCGAGACTGTTGAAATTATGCTCAGGCTCATGGTTGTGAACTGTTAAAAAAATTCCGAATCAAGATAAACCACTGAAGTTATTTTGGGCTTGCTAGAAAGTTATTACTTGCAACCACATTTTCTTGGCAATACTGAAAGTTTTGAGAAGAAGTTGCAATATTATATTGACTGCCTCTGTATGCAGAGATTGGCTCTTTTTTTTTGTGTGCCATGCACAAAAAAATAAAAAATTCCTAATATTAAAGGTTTTGTTTTCAGTTTTGTTGAAGAAGGCTTTGGATCCTCCAGATCCGAAAGTTGTCAAAGATGCATTGAGTTTGCTTGTTCGCACCCGTGCTTTGGAAAGAGCATCTCCCAGACGCCGCTATGAACCAACATTTTATGGACAATTGCTGGCCAGTTTTTCTCTGTCTTTTGATGCTTCTGTCCTTATACTTAAATTTGGAGATAAAGGAATGTTACGGGAAGGCATTTTGCTTGGTATTTTAATGGATACACAGCCTCTACCCATTCTTCGTCCTTTCGGGCAGGATCTTTTGGTATTTTTCGTTATATTGTTAAAGTTTATAATTTCTGGCTTTTATTTGATTGTTTAACCAATAGATTCTATTGGAAATTAATAATTTTTATCAGTTTAGCGAGTACTATAATAGCTATTACTCTGGAGATAGTAAGAAAACTGGCTTAACTGGTAAGAAAGAGGTATCATTCATGGGAAATTTATCTGCATTTCAGTTTTTGCAACGGGTTTTCAAGGTAAGTTTTAAGTTCTGTTTAATTAATTAGAAAGTATAATCTTCTTTTATCAATTAATTCTGCACGTGTTAACATTGTGGCTTAAGTGGCATGGATCACTTAGCATCTAATCTTCTTCTGAAGGATAAGCATCGTCTTGAACGGTTGAAAGAGCTATTCAAGTTTGATGAGACAGAAGACACGCAGATCCTGCTCCCTAAGATTGAAGAACAGTGGTGCTTGTTTCACAATCTTGTGCAGTCATCAATGCACCATATTGCTGAAATATGTATGGTCCCTATCCATTGTGTTGGCAATTAAATGATGAGTGAGGGTTCCCCCTCACGCATGTTGAGTATATTTCTATGCAGATGAAGATATCTTGAATTCTTTGCATCGGTTTCGACCCAAATCTCTTGTTACATCTGACGGTTTACCATCTTACTACAATCCTTACGAATTTCAACATACTTGCCATCTCAAGTGCGAGCATAATGAAGATGGTGATGTACTTGCTATAGCTGATGATGAGCACCTTGATCCTGTTAAAATAAGGAAATGCATTGATGAACAGTTTGTTGCGCCAAACCACTTTCAGTTGGATGAGGTGGCTGAAAAACTGGCCAATATAATCAAAGAGGTATACATTTTATTTGTTTTAGTTCACTTGGTTTCAGCATCAAGCTTTGTCTCACTTTTTGCTTGCATGGGAAATAGATAAGAATCCAGTATATTGAGGACATGTCTGGTGATCAGCAGAATTTGGGTAATGATGATGATCCTCATAAATCTAGGGAGGCTCCTATTTGTAGATACTTTGTCAGTGGGATGTGCAACAGAGGCAGCCAATGTATATTTTCTCATTCACTACAAGCAAAAAAACCAATCTGCAATTTTTTCTTCTCATTACAGGTATATTACTTCAATCATTTATATACTACTATTTCCTCGGTGTCTACTACAGCGGTAAAATATTTAATGCTCTCCTGTCCAGTGTAATTACTCTACTTTCTAATGCAGTCATTGTATATGCAGGGATGTCGGAATGGAGATTCATGTTTTTTTTCACATGATAGGGGGTTAATGCCTCCGTCATATAGTGGGACGAGTTTATGCCAACCAGAAGAGGAGGATACAGACGCTTCATTACTTCTGCGATTGTTTCCTGCATCTTCTGATGGATACATTCTATTATTGGATGACACTGATTTTCAGTTCTCTTCAAAGCTTGCTCGTCACTATGATCCATCCTCCATTATTTGCACAACATCGTTAGCACGTGGCTCAGTAAATGACCCATCGCTGGTGGGTATCAGAATTCTGTACGAACTTTCTTTCCCGTACCAGACAATCATAAATAAAGCAGGAGAGAACTCTATTCCGTGGAATCAAGTTAAATGTGTATTATGGTTTCCGATGTTTGATGGTTGTGATGAAAACCGGGAAGTAGAGAAGAGTATTGTGGAGACTTTCTTCGAGTATCTAGCTGTTCGGGTATTGGCAGATGCCCTATACGAAATGCAAGTTATCCTAACCATGAACAACATTCGATTCTCTCAATTACAGGTAATACAAGTTCATTTCTATTGTCTGGCTAATATTCATGAATCCTCGTTCAGTGTTTATACTTGTGGGTTCTCCACTAAAATGACTATTTTTCAGTGTATAGAGCAACTTTCTTTCCATCCCACCCCCAACCCCACCAACCAGTCATTTTCTTATAATGATATGAGACATGCTGTATTGCTGCTGATGTATGTTGTCAATGTTGTTCCAGGTGGAAAAGTTGGGCAAAGAAAGCTTCTTCTTCCTTAAAGAGTCATTTCTGTACGATCAGTCAAGCTTTGGGGTACTGTCTGATGCTGTCACCGTTAAAAAGCCGATGGTGGTATCAAAGCCCGTGTCCTATGTTTTTTACCTGCATGCTCCTAGCAAAATTCAGTTTGGCGATTACACAGCAGTTCTTCGCCAACGTCTACATAGCATCCCGTAGAACTTGAAGATGTGTTTTCTGTGGAGAAATGTGCATAGCTTGTTGATTGAATATTAGGCGAACATAAAATACATAGATCTCTAAATATTTGCAAATCATTAGCCTACAACTTTGTGTGTATATAAAACCAATGACTTTGGTTCCATGTTACAACTTTTGGCGGCTTTGCTTACCCTGGAGTTTCTCTAGTGGGTGAGGTGCAATTGGAAATTTTTAATGCTATGTTTGAAACTGTGAAAAAAAAATGTAAAGACGAACAAAGGAGGACAGGAACATAAAGTAAAAAGTAAACGATACTGTCGAGTCTTTAATCTTGGATCTCAAAATATATACGTTGCCATTGCATTGATATACTATAAAAGAATTATAATATAAAGAATATTATTTTATTTTATAATTTTTAAATTAATAGTTTTAAGTTTAAATTTAAAAATAAATAAGACACTTGAAATTAATAATTATATTTTAATTATAATCTTTGGCTCATTGCAAATAAACATAGCCCGAGTGCCTTGTATATCGGCGGTAGGCATGCTTGGGCCGATCAAATGTTCAATTTTTTTAGTGAAATTGGTAAATCAAAAATGATTATCTTTATAAAGAAAATTTAATATCACAACTACTTGCATGAATATGAGTTCCCATGCATATAGTATTGATAAGAGAAGAAGAAATTTGTGAAAGTAAAATTTGCTAAGTTGAAATTCAAATTAAAAGGGATTAGCTATAAAAATTTTATATTAATAGAGCTTCCAACTTTAATAACCGTTATTTTAGTGATTTTGTGTCCCATAATATAATTTACTCTCTTATTTTATCTGCCCTAATTTATCTCGATTTCTATTTTATGTTTGCTAACCTCTCTTGCATCAAATCACGTTTCTTCTCGCTCATATTTTATTTAAGGGAATTGTTAAATTCACAACAGAAATTATTATTTTCACAACAAAAGTGTTGCTATAGATTTTATAGCGACAATTTTCACCGTCGCTATACATCTACAACGATATTTTTATTGTGGAAATAACAAAAAATATTGTGGATTTAATAATTATCTTAATTTAATTTTAATCATCATTTATCTTTGATATTTTTTTAAAAAATAAATATATTGTTAAAAAAGTTGACAGGCTGTGCCACGTTGACTAGTAGAAGTTAAAAATATATTATCATAAAAATATATATAATAAGTCTAGTATCACATGAAACCGCTTACATACACTCACATACATATTAATATGATTCACGTGCAGAACAAGTCATGTGAGCTATATCAATATGTATGCGAGCTTTACATGAACGATTTTATAGGTTTATAATAGAAGTTAATTATCCACGGAAGTGGTTAGTATGAAATTAATTTTTGGGTAAGTTAGTTAATTGACTAATAGAGTGTTGACACGTAGACATATACGAGACTCTATGTGTGTTAATATTTTTTTAGTCAATTGACCAAATTACCAAAAAAATAAACTTCAGGTAACAAATGATCCATTAATCATTATCCACCCGTCCTGTAAACCCTTCTCCAACTAAACTCCAACGGTTCGAACTCGCTTCTCTATGCTCCCAACACTAATACAGAAAATCAAAATTCAATCTTTATACTTCTTCTTCCTCCTCCTGCTGCGACAATCAATCCAAATCCTTAAACCCTAAAAGAAAATGTCACCCAGAACCACATTAGATTCAAGACACCCTATAGAATCCTGCACATTCCAACTCCACACCTGGAGGCCCTTTCAGCTCCCAACAACTCTCAAAACCCTAGATTCTGACAATAACAACAATTCCCCTAAACCTTATTACTCCTCCACCTCTACTAAGAGACCTTGCCTCTCCGACCGCGCGACGTCGTTTCCGATCGACGCCCTGGACATGTCCAAGCTCACTCTTTTCGATAATAACGAAGATAACAGGCCGATGTCGGCGCACAAGCGCGAGAGTCTCAGCTGGATTGCGCGGAAGAGGCGACGCCGCGGCTCCCGATCGGTGTCCGGTCGGAGTAGTGATCGAAGCGGGACGAGGCGGAGGTGTTGCTCTGTTGGGGCCTCGGCGGCGTACGCGACTTGTTCGGATTTTCCGGTGGCTGCTGGGACGGATTCTAGCGGGGAGTTGTTTGTGAATGGTGGGGATGCGAATTGGGCGTCGGATGTGAGTGAGGCGGCGAGGAATGTTGTGAGGAAGGAGAGGGAGGGTGGTGGGAGTGGGGAGAGAGAGATTTTGAGTGGTGGGTATGGGCAAATTGGAAATTTTGATGGTCAAGGGAATGAATCTGGGTATGGAAGTGAACCCGGGTATAGAGGAGATGCCGAATTCGGATATGGTGATGAGTTTGATGAGGAAGAAGATGATCCAAGGCTACTGTTTTGGGGCCAAAATTTTGGAGGTATTTTCTGATACTGTTATGATTACAATTATTTAGGAATTGGGTACTAGATTCTATATACAACTTGTAGTGTAAAGGTGGTTTCTTTGCCTAGGTGCATATTCAAAAAGAATATAAGAAAGTGTAAATGGGGGTCTAACTCATTTAAGGTTATTAGTAATGAGACTATATGGCTTAATTTGAAGCCACCACAGAGCATCCTATGGTAGTCAAGTCAACTAGAGAAAGTGTTGGAAGTACAATTTACTTGTAAATGCAATGTGGTGTTTCCTTATGCTTTTGATATTTATATTAACCTGAAAGTCCAGTGACCATAGCTAGGTCTTTTGGTGAGGTTATATAGTGAACTTGTTGAATGATATTGAAAGGTTAGCTGAATAAGCACAAGATTCGGAGTCGTAGAATGATAGAAAGCCTGATTCTTCTGCATGTAAAAAACTAAGGATACATGGACAGATATCACGTAAATATGTCGACGGAAGAAAGATGAAAAAGGATAAACCAACACCATGGAAGTTGTTCTGAATCCACACACACACACACACACACACACATATATATATGTCTGACTAATAACGTCCAGTATCTGTGCTTTGTCAAGTAGCGAAAGGTGTAATATTTGTTTTGATTATTTGTTACTAAGGTCAGAGACACCTTCGTTTCATGGAGACCTAAATGAGCATGAAAGGTGAGCCTGTGTTCTCAATTTCAGGATTCTCCAGAATTAGAACTTGATCAAATACGACATATTGAATTAATCATCTCTATTCTAAATCTTGAAAAAGGACAAGTACAGTTCACTGCATTCAACAATTACCTGTCAGGATTATAGTTGGAGTAAAGTTCATCCAATTGTAGTTAAAACTTAAACGACTATGGTCCAGGATTGTCCTCTGCCCGACCCAGAATTGGTTTTCTTAAATTATGATTTTAATCATAAAAATCGATAATATACTATTTCATTTCAAGTATTTTTCTATCTTTTTATTGCCATCTATTCTGCTGAATAAATACAAAATTAACATTTTCAGGTCCATCAGTATTTTGTAATTGGACTTTTCTGCCGTTTTTTATAGTGAATAGGAGTGATGTTACCCAATAGCGTGGAGAAAGAGAAATTCTAAAATCCGGGAGTTGTTTTCTTAAATTAGTTGAAAATAAATTCCATGACAGAAACCAAAAGTTGAAGAAGAACGAAAAATGTAATTTCCAAAGTGAGTAAGAAGTGCAACTTATATTGTGAAGAAACTTAAGAGTTACAAGCTTACAAAAAGAGCGAATGAGAATAAGCTTGCACCAGTAGGTGTTGATGAATTTGTAGTTAGATTGGACTGTGTTCTGGGGAGTGAAAAGGATCCATTCATAGTTGATTTAGGAAAGATCTAGAGGCTAAAATTAATTAAAGTTTGGAAGGCTCAAAACTACTAAGGAAAAGGAGAACAATAGTTAAAAGATTGCATGGAAAAACATAAGTTGATTAGGAATGAACAGACTGGAAACTTTTAGAAGGCGGCAGAAGAATTGAACAAGGTTCGAAGTCTACTAAATACAAGCAATCTCAAAAGACAATATTACCCGTACAAATACATAATTTCCTCCTTACATCCCTCAAATAAAATTACTTTTAAACATAAAATAACTTCTAATAATTCACCTTAAAATTTTAGCCAATAAGAATAAATCACTTTTATTGAGAAATGACAAAACAAAACAAAAGCTAATAAATAAAGTAGAGATTTAAAGTCTCCAAAGGTTTTTGTTCTTTATACTTCCACGCGCTGACATCTAAACTCTGAAGTTCAGTGAACTTTTACTATTCCTGATTCCTGTAAGAAGAAGAAACCCAATTCTCATCTCCTTCAATTCCTTGTCTGGCCAAAGTATTTACCTTAAATTCGGCGGGAGCCCAGCTGCAAATGGTTCAGTCCAGCAATTAGCTGACCAGTTGAGCTCCTATTTCCCTAAGATAGTCAATACTCGTCTCGTTAAAATCTTTTGATGGCCAAATGTTTACTTTAAATCGGGTGGGCCCAGAGCTGCAGATGGTTCAGTCGGGCAAAATCAAGCTGATCAAAGTATTTATAAATTGTGTGCAAATGGTTCAGTCGGACAATCAGTTGACTAGTAGGCCTGGCAATTTCCCCGAACCCGACGGGGCCTGTCCGATCCCGTTCCTAATGGGACCGAATTTTTTGGGTATGGCATATACCCTCTCACCTAGACCCCGACCCGATTATATGTATATATATATATATAATTTTTTAAAATCAACATTTTGTATATATATATATATATATATTTATGTACTCATTTAAGTTATTTTATTATAAATTCATAACATTAGTAACATAATATGTTGCTAGTAATAAAAATGTTATATATTGTTTGATTTTGAATCAAAAATAATTGTACAAAGTAATATAAAAAAAATTAAAGAAATTTAATTTGGAAAAAATGTGAGTAATCGGGTAAACGGGGCTGGGGCGGGTATGGGGATTGCTTTTGGGGTCGGGTCGGGTTAGGGGGAAAGCTCCTTATTGGCGGGGTCCCTGGACCATACCGTCCCGTTGCCAAGCCTACTGACCAATCGAGCTCCTATTTTCCTGCTAGTCCATCACTACCTAGGTGTTTGGCGTATGTGCCTAGCTGGCGCCCATAACTATGGTTCCTCCACAAACTTGATGACTGTTAAATTTATACTGATGGATACCAAGTGCTAGTGATGATAGTTTTTTATGAAGAAAAAAATTAAAGATCGGCAGTGATAGTTAATGAAGGAACTTTAGCCTTACGCATACATATTTTTCCAACCTCCATACTTGTGGATAATTTTGCCTATAATTTTAAAAATAAATAAATTATGCATACATATTTAGCCAAGGTCGGGATGGTAGTTTTTCGCCACTGGCTGATTTTCTTACACGGTTTTCTCATGGTGAAAAGTTTACTATTGGTCTCGGTTATATCTTCAGCTCTTTTAGCTCTTTCCTTTGTCATCCCAATATATCCATTAACTTGACTTGACTTTCAAGATGGCAAGTAAAGTCTTATTTCCAGCAGAACTAGTTGTGCTCTGTGATATGTTTCTGCATTGGTGTTAATTGTACTTTGATGATTGTTATGTAAACACTGGAAAA
This sequence comes from Panax ginseng, assembly GCA_020205605.1. Classification (NCBI taxonomy): domain Eukaryota; kingdom Viridiplantae; phylum Streptophyta; class Magnoliopsida; order Apiales; family Araliaceae; genus Panax; species Panax ginseng. Next base: position 4,315,025 of record CM035138.1, on the reverse strand, counting down.
CATTTTAGTATATATTAGCATGTTAGTTTATCTGTTTCAGCTGGGCACTTACTGATGTTTATTTTTGTTTTGCTGCACCAGACACAGATTCTAATATGGAGATGGTCAGTGAGAACACACTGCAAAAGGCCCATCACCGATGTCGACGTAAGAAACAAGACTTGAGAATGGTTGATCCATACCGGTAGCTGTTTTGCGTTATTTTTTTATTCATTTGTGTGGTGCTTCTCGGAGTAGCCCCTACATTTTGCCTCTCACTTCTACCCATCTGTTCAGATACATTCCAACTCCACTCAGAAATATAGCAGCAAGCATTCTGCAGTTTCTCTTGGATGGTCAATGTACATTAATTTATTATATATTGACTTTTAAAATGTAAAATTTTCCATTATAATGAAATGATTCTGAAACAATATATGGACGATGATGCGGAAATGTTCTAGTATTTTTGAAGATAATCAATTACACCTTGGTGATGGCTGGGAGGGATCTCAGGTTTAATCTAATGTTAAGATATTTAAATTTTGGCTCACTGAGAAATTGCCCTCATAGTACGATTATTTAGATTAGATAGGAGTGAATTAACTCCACTTAAAGTACAGACAACATACATTTATTTAAAGATTAGAATAGTCGGTCTAAATTGGGATCAAGTAAGATTGAACCACTTACATTTATAAGTAAAATCAACCTGAATCAATCATACAAATAGTTTGGGGAGTGGGCGGAGGCAGGAGGTGTGGAATCATAGTCTTGTCTAGTCTAGTCGTCGATGCCTGTTAATTGTTGCTCCAATTGATTGTTGAACTCTTAAGCCATTGGAGTAGCAGGACTCTTCTAATTCATGCTGCACATTTTAATTTATTTTGAAAATAATAGATTCTATATTTTTACTTTTACACTAAACTTATATAAAGAGGAGGCCGAGGAGAAGCCCGAGGGGGCGGCAGCCCAGCGGCTTAAAGAGGAGGCCGCCGTTTGTACAATACCTTTGACATGCGGGTCGATCGCCATTGGTTTGACAAGGAGCTCGACGAAATGACAGAGAGACTGGCGCATTTTCAGGTAGGATTTTAATATTTCTTCCAAGGGTTCACAAATCCCTCACCCAATGAGGAGCTGGACTGAGGGTAATTTGAGTAGTGAGCTGTTGAAGGCGGTAGAGAATGCCAGCTACAAGACCCCTTCACCCATTCAGATGGCTGCCATTCCCCTCGGCCTGCACCAGCGCGATGTCATCGGTGTTGCTCATACGGGTTCTGGTAAGACTGCTTCTTTTGTCCTTCCCATGTTGACTTACATATTTAGATTTCCCCCAGTTAGCAAAGAGAATGACGGGGAGGGTCTTATGCTGTTGTGCTGGCTCCTACTCAAGAACTTGCCCTGCAGATTAAGGAGGAGACCGTTAAGTTTGCTCGCAATTTGGGTATTAAAGTTGTTTCTATCGTTGGTGGGCAGTCCATTGAGAAGCAAGGGTCCTAGATTTGGGAAGGCTGTGAGGTCGTGATTGCTACACCAGGACGCCTAATTGATTGCCTGGAGAGGCGTTATGTTGTTTTAAACTAGTGTAATTATGTTGTTCTTGTCATCTTGATGAGGCTGATCTCATGGTCGATATGGGCTTTGAAACCCAAGTTGCTGGCATCTTGGATACCATGCCCTCCAGCAATTTCAAACTGGAGAATGAAGATGAAGAGGAAAAGGTTTATGTTCAGCACTACCATGCCACCTGCTGTGGAGCGCCTTGACGGGAAGTACTTGAGAAATACTGTTGTCAAAATTAGCACTGCTGGAATATCTACTGGACTCATTACCCAGTATGTGATTATGATGAAGGAATCACAGAAAATGTATAACTTGCAGAAATTGCTGGATAAACTTGGTGATAAGATGATCATTGTGTTTACAAACACCAAGAAGTCTGCCCATAATCTTGCCAAGGTTTTGGGCGAGGCCGGCTATAACGTTACACCATTGCAAGGTGGCATGTCCCAGGGGCAGAGAGAAATTAGCCTTGAAGGTTTTAGGACAAAGAAATTTACTGTATTGGTAACCACTGATGTAGCAGGCCGTGAGATTGATATCCCTAATGTGTCCCATGTTACAAATTATGATATGCCTGGGGAAATTGAAACCTACACGTATCGTATTGGACGAACAGGTCGTGCAGGGAAGACAGTTGAAGCCACAACATTCTTGACTCTGGACGACACTAGTGTCTTCTATGATCTCAAACAGACTCTTATTCAGAGTAATAGTACTGTGCCTCCCGAACTGGCAAGACATGAGGCCTCAAAATTCAAACCAGGGACATTTCCCGACAAACCACCACCTAGACGTGAATGACACTTTTTGGTTCATTAAAGCATTACAAACATGTTTTGTTGATTCGAGGCTTCAACATTTGTTTGCTGCAACTGCAAAGTACATAATTGGCGTAAAAGTGCAGGTTAGGTAGATAGATGTACACGTTTTGAAGTTGGTAATGATGCTATCATTTCTTTTTTGTTTTTATTGTTGATATGGAGGATTTTATAACATGAATTTTCATATAGACTTCCTTTTCAAAGTAGTTTACCCTATGTTTATTAACTAATGTAGGTTTTATTTGATCTTACCTATTTTTAAATAAGCCCAAGGGACCTCTCCTCTATGAGAAGAAGTTTCACGGTTTAGTACAACAGTTTGAAGTTCTGATATATGCAGCCTTCGTAGGTAGGAGAAAAAAAAAGAAAGAGGCACGGAGTGGTAGACTTGAACTGCATATTCCCAAGTTCCAAGTAAACTGTAGACCTACCTACCTAGGTTGTATATATGACATGACATGTACCTTTTTTTTATTGATAATTGCAGGAATCTCTTGGCAAAGGAATGGGTGTAGCAAATAGGCTTTTGCAGATTCAATGTCAAAACCAGGAGGAACTTTTTAGTATTTTTGTGTTGCTTAGTTGGTACAGAACTGACTACAATAACGGTAAACTTTTTCGTGGTACGAGAAATAATTGTTATATTTATAAGTTACTACACTTTTTTTCGCCCTAGTTTAAAGATGCAATCGATTTCGATTAATTTTTACCACAAAACTATTTATAAGATGAAAATTATTACTTTTTAGGTATTATAATTCTTGTTTAGCGAAGTTAAACTCTAAACATGACTTTTAATTTGTTATAGAAAATATCTTAAGAAGGTAGCCCCAATAAAGAAGAAAAGGAAAAGAGGACAAATAACTTCAAAAATAATAAAACGAAAATGATATACATTTTGATAAATATTTGACCAATACTTATAATAAAAAATTCACAATAAGTAATATGTCTATAAATATTTGACAAACTTAAATTTCAACCAAAGAAAGTATATAAATGAAAGTGAGAGTTTCTTAATTTCTATCAATCCTATTCCATGTGCAAATATGAAAACTAGCCGGACTCTTTACTTATTTACATTGGTTGAATTTTGACCTTTTAACGATATGCAGCCTTTAGGGAAATATTATTTGAACTTTTGATATTTTAGAAGTAATAAATGGGGTGGAACAATTAAATATTTGCACTTGATTTAAAGGGGAAAGCAGCAGCCCTGTCTATCAAGGAGAGAGAGAGAGAGAGAGAGAGAGAGATGGGAGGGGAGGCGGTGAGAGCGTATAGAGCGGTGCTGAAAGCGACTCGGAAGTCGTTTCAAGGAGACGCGCTGATGCTCAAGGAATCCGCAGCTGAGGTAAGGCGCAAATTCGAAGAGAACCGTAACGTTACCTCGGCAACGGAGATTCAGAGACTTTTGGACGAAGCTCAGGAGGCTTCTCACTTCATTTCCAACATGATCGTGCAGGCCAAACTCAACTCTCGTGGTGGTTACGGTAATTAACTTCCATTCCATTCCATTCCATTCTTGTAGTAGTAGTAACCAATATTGCAGGAAAATTGAATTAGTAATGCACGCCATGTGTTTGTTATTTTGTTTGCAAGAAGGTTTTTCTATAATTGCCAGTAACATGAATTTTCCCTAAAAGGGGAAAAGAGAAAGAGGAGAATGTATCATAGAAATATCGATAAACAGAAAGTGGAATGTTAGGCAACATGGGGAGTTTTCAACTAAATTGCAAATCTGACTCTCTTATTTGTCATGTTTTTGCTTCCCTCAACTTTTTTTTTTAGCATAACTTTTCCTGCGATAGTCATGCAAATGTGTTCCTCTAATGTTGGTTAAACTTTTTTTTAGCACAATTAATTTATAATTTTGGTAATTATATTGTTTAAAATCAATTAATTTATACTAATTTTGAATTTAAAGATATTTTATATTGAATTAAAAATGTCAATATAAAAATAAATAAATAAAAAGAAGAATAGTATACTTTTTACATAAATTTTAAAAATAAAAAATAAAAAAAATGAGAGGAAAGAGAAATTCAAATTTTAATAGGTTAAAAAAATTAGAGGAACACATTTGCATGATTAACGCATATATGAGAAACAGTTATGCGAAAAAAAGTTTATGAAACATTGAAGGTACACATTTGTATGACTAACGCACCTATGATAAACAGTTATGCTAAAAAAAAAGTTTAGAGAACAATTTAGCAAAAATAGGAGGGTTAGATTTGCAATTTAGTCTGGAGTTTTCTGTTTTCCATAAATGAGTGAATCCAACATACTTGAGGCTCAAACTGAAATGAAAATTCTAGAGTTGGGATGTTTCGAGAATTATCATTGCTAAACAATAAAGAATTTCTTTTCCAACATTTTTAAAGGTTGTGGAACTAAACTAGAAAAAATAAACTTATCAAGCCATATTAATATTCTCTCTGATGAAGAAATCAAGACAATCTGATCAAAATACTTTAAACTAACGGAAGAAGTTTTATTTTGTTTTATAGTTTGTGTGATTCATATATGAAAATAATTATATAAATATCAGTTGGTAAGCACCCTGAAGATGAGATGATATACTGTGATGAGCATGCTATTTGCTAACACAGATATTTTCAATGACATACATACACGTGCTGGAGTTCAGCACATTAAATAGTTTCCGTAGTGCACTTATGCCCTGTACTGGGCCTGAGACAACAGGCTTTACCATGGACGTGGAAACAACTGTTGAACTGGTCCAATTTGTCAGATAATATTTCTGTTTGAATTTTGATGCAAAAGAATTGGAAATTATTACCAAATATTTGGCTGAAATATGATATAAAAGAATGTGTATTTGACTGAGACATTGTAAGTCTTGTATTATGAGTGATTAAAGTTGTATGGCATTCTATTCGATTAGTTATGTATTCTTCCTAACATTGAAATAGTAGCTGGAATATATTCTCCCTATACAAATGAGGAAACAGTGATGATGTCCCAGTAGTAGGTCGTACCATGTTGATGCTTAGTATTTAATAGTCTGATAACCATCCTCGACTTACTTTACCTTGCAGGCCTCTGAGAACCAACACAGTTGATTTCAGATATAATTAATTGTAGTATGTAATTATGTAATTTCTGCACCTATATTCTATCATCCATATGAGATTGAAAAGTGGATTATTTTTCAGATCTACAATGATAAACAACCGCCTTTTCAACTGCAAATAATTTCTATATTGTTATTATTCTTAGACTAGACATGTGATTCCCCTTAATCTGTGTGCTCGCCATAGCGGATTTGGAACTCACGTGTACACATCATACATAAAATTTACCAATAAATCTATTGGTTTAACTAGTTTATTACAGACATTACATCAAATTCTTTACCTTCATCCCTGGTCGCAACATGGTCTCTACTTCTCTCTTTAATACCAAATTGTGACTCGCGTCCATTTCTACGGATAACATCTCACTATGATACTTATCAGCCCCAAAATCCGTGTTTTGCTATAGTGGACTGGTGTTCACTATCCAACACTAAATCCTTCTGAGTATAGATTTTATAGACTTACAATACTGACAACTAAATTGTTCCCAAAAAAGTGGGGGCCTTCTGTTAAAATTAGATAACTCCTTTTCTCGTCAGAATTTTCTAGACATTGTTAATAATGTTAACTGTCTTATAATATACTACAATCATTGTTCATAGAACTTATCATACGTTATGAGTTCATGAACTTGCCAAAATAATGAGTTTAGGAACTCGTCATAGTAATATGAGTTCAAGAACAAATCAGAAACTTACCATACGAATTCAAAAACTTACCATACTACTATGAGTCATGAACTTACCATAAATACAAGTTTAAGAACACGCATACAACCTTAAATCCAATAAAAACTATCTCCAAGTTTGGCTTTTTTTGTATTTTGTGAATAGTAATTTCCGTAGTTATACGTCGTATAAATATTTAGGTCTAGTACGTCCTACCATATAAATGAATAGCGCTTTCCTAGCTATGTATTTTGTATAAATATTTAATTCCTATACAAAACACACATTAAATCACATAACACATAGTTTAAGTTATAAAGTTGACCTCTAATCATATAATATTTTATTTATAAGCCTCGTAAATATTCGAGATATTACAAGACATATGCAACAACATGGCAAATCTTGTTTAGAACTGGATAGGATGTGATGTGAATAATCTGTCGTTTTATTGTGTTGAATGCCCTTCAACTCGGTTCATGCCAACTTTGTAACTACAATTGCCTTTCCAGAACTGTCTTGTGGGTCTGTGGCATCTAAATCTTGTATAGATATGGCTAATTCTCTATATTACCGCTAGGGGCTGACACTTGCATACTTTTCTTTTTTTAATTCTTTTGTGGTATTACGGATTATTATTTATAATGGTATTTGTTTTCCTTAATTCTAATAAGTAGCTATCTATAATGTGACTGATTTCGCATGTCAATGTGTTTGTTGCAGAGATGAGACCGGACAAAGAACATGCAGGTGCAAGTTTTGAAATTCCCTCTGAAGAGATTATTAACAAGTCTGTATGAAGATAGAACTATGGGCAATAATGCTATAGGCGGTGCTCAACCAAGAGATTCTCTGATTGAAAACTGCTCACCGAGCTTGATGGCGTTAGTTAAGAATTTTGAGGAACTTTTTTTTTTTTTTTTAATGAAGTTATTGGATTTAGTACTTGATGATTTGTTGAATCTATATTGCTTTTTAATTTTGCTGTTGGAAAATTGACATTGTTATGTCATTTTGTTTTATTTCAGAGGAGGCAAGGCCTGTTCCAAAATTAGAGTCCCCAAGTAATGTTGTCTTGTGCTTTGTTAATTTAATTTTACTTATGATTTTCTCCACGTGTACATAGTTTTATTTTTATAATTTTGGTACCACCAAGAAAATGACATTGATTATGTTGATAGAATTAATCTATTTGGTTAGTTGTGAGACGATGGGGTTTCTGACATACACCAGCAAAAAAATTGAGAGGCCAAAACTTGGTACTAAATCAATTAGATTGATTGAGGGAGGCCGGTCTCTTGAATGCATATAAACTTGAAAAGGAAACATCTTTAAGGTAGGAGGAGTGGAGGAGTATGTTATATGTATGTAATTCACCAAGCTAAAACAATATACAAGGGGTATCAGACTTATTTTAATTAATCTCCCGCTTCAACTTCTTGTTGTCTCTCTTCCTCATCCTCAAATCCGTCCTTCTCTTACGCTCGGTACTGCTCCCCATTGGAGATAATGATAATTAATGATAAATCATCATCATCAACCTCTTCCTCTTCCTCTTCAAAATCAGCTGCTGCTGCTTTTTCCGGCCAATTTGTGGATACGGCTGCTGTGAACCTGAGCCGATCAGGGATTCCAAATTGGGATAGGAATACCCCCCCCCCCCCCCCCCATCTTCCAATTCAATGAATGGCTTCTCCAACATATACAAATTCTGAAGAAGGACAGGTATGATCCAATTTTGAGCAATGGCGATTTTAAGGTATCCACCTCTAGATTCAGGATTATATCCCCTACTGTTTTTACGTAAACCATAATTTCTCAAAACAAAGAAGAACAAGTTGTTTTTTAAGAAAAGAAGAAGAGATTGAATTAACCAAGTATATACGTTCGTACGTAGATTAATTAATTAATGTTGGAACTTCACTTTGTGTATACTATACATAGGTTGGGTAGGGTAGGGTAGGGTAGGGTAGGGTAGGGTAGGGTAGGGGAGGGGTTTGATCGGCATTTCCTTGGTCGGTTTCACTTGTTACTGACAGTTGACACCAAGAAAGATTTCCAAAGTAATTTATCAATAATTTAATTTATACACACGTATAGTGGAAGTGGAGTATCAACTTCTATTTAGCCGGCTCGGTTCGGTTCCATCCTTTTTATTAATCCCTCCCTCCCTTCAAAACAGTTTCATATAACTTTTAAAATTTTATAGTTGGTTTTAATTAATCTCGTAAACAACTAATAAAATATTAGTACAAGGTAATGATTTCTCAAACTAATTATGATTAAACGAATGAAGACTGTTTATTATTTAATTTTTTTTCAACTATTATTAATAAATATTAATTAATTGGTATAATCTTTTAGATATTTTTGTTTAACAAAAAAAACAAACATTTCAAGTATTTTACCTTGCACACGAACACCATGATTTATTTTTTTATTAAAAATATTTTCTTCAAATAAAGGCAGTAATTTATTTAGCTTATGCTTTTAGCTTTATATTAAATTCAAGTTATTAGTGAAAATTTATAAAATTATCCGTCACCATTATTACATATTTTCACGGTGAGGACTGATGAGCTTTAATATTTCTATTCCTGTCTCTTGACTCTTATTAACTTATAAGGCCTTTTAGCCCATTCCACTTAACAGAGTTGGCTTTGTTTGAGGCTTAATAGTAGACCTTTTTAGTGTTTGTTTGGTGGAGGAGTACAAATGTACGATGATTTACAAGCAAGTTTTTTTACTTTTTTAAAGGTGTTTGTCGACTTTACAAAAGTACTTTTAGTTGTGATTTTTTTAAATACAAAAGCATTTTTAGTTGCAGAGATAGTTGAGGAGGTACACACTGCTGGCCTTGAAATTGACTTTTAAAATATGAGAAAAAAAATTCAAGAGACAAAAAAGCAGCTATGTAAATGTAAGAAACTTGTAGATGAATGAATATGATTGATATATATTGGGAATATTTATGTCGATTTTTTTGTTATATGTAAATAAATTTGGGGGAATGCAAAATAAATGAGACCCTCTTATATTTTCTATCAATCTCATGTATTGATAAGTTTCGCAAAATATAATTCGGTATAACCAATGAATTTTCAAGAATTGCAATTGAGTATCGCTGTATATAACTGCTTATAGGAAGGTGTAAAAAAATAGACGGTTTCATTTTATCGTTTACAGTTTCACATTAATTGCAATTCATATACATATAAATCATTTTCCGTTACAATTTGAGCAAAGAAATTGATATTTTCACATCATTTTTTGATATTTCCACACAAAAAGTGTCGCTATAGATGTATAGCGATGGTGAAAATCATCGCTATACATCTATAGCGATGGTTTTCATGTGAAAATATTATTTTGTGGAGTGGATTTATCAATTTCCTTTGATAAACTATATACTATTCATCTATCCTATTCTGATCAGATAACATAAAAAAATGAAGAGAGAACATTGCAACAATCAAAACCATTTCATATTCCTATATCAAAGGAAAATCGTAGTAGATCTTCCCCTACCAAAATCATGAGAAACTCACCTACTTCTTCACATGATTATCATTATTAATCTCACCTAATTCATTTCTGTTCACCATCCGACTTCCCATTCTTTATTGCACTCACCACCTTCTTGCTTCTCTAACAAACTCCTAGACAAAAAGTTTCCAGCACATTCAATAAATAGCTTTTCAATCTCCTTTAAAAGGAGGCAACCATGCATGCATGATTCCATATATATATGCTTCAATAATTAAAATTTTTTGGATTTCTCAAATTTCTCCCCTAGCTAGCTTCCTCCATAATCACCTACCTATATATATAAAAAAAAAATGGCACATATGCACATTTTTGTGCCATTGATACTCCTAGCATGGCTGAAAAATTGGGCCTGTGGCGACAATTATGCTCAAGATGTGTGTAGTGTGACTCAATATCGCGACCTCTGCGTCCGCTCCCTCTCACCATTTTCAAACACAGCCAAGCGGAACCCTACAACATGGGCGCGCGCCGGAGTTTCAGTGACAATTGGAGAAGCCAAAAGTGTGGCTAATTACTTGACGAAATTAAGGAAACGAGATTCCATGGGAGGAGGAATTGCTGCTGTTTTGGACTGCACAGAACTGATTCAAGACGCTGTGGACAATCTTCATAAATCACTTGGTGTACTAAGAAGACTTGATGCTCAAACCTTTGACTCACAAATGGGTGATGTTACTACATGGATGAGCGCCGCTCTTACGAATGAGGACACTTGTTTGGATGGATTTAGTGATGCCCAAGGAAGACAAATTCAGGTGTTACAAAATCGGGTCACAAATGTGAGTCATGTCACTAGTAATGCTCTAGCTCTTGTTCATAAACTCGCCACAACGGGTTTTGAATTTTAAGGTGGCCTACTACTACTACTACTACTACTACTACTACTACTAGTATATCCATAAATTACGTACTACCATCCGGAATAAAACCATCATCATATCCTACTTTATTTTTGTAATTTTTATTTTTTTTAAGCCTTTTCCTAAAATGCCCTTCAACTTTTATGGTAATTTCTAATTTTTTTTGGCTTTTCCTAAAGTTTCCCTTCAACTATTATGGCAATTTCTATTTTATCCTTATAGCTTCAACTTTAATCCTCAAAATTTTAACTTATTAGAGCTAATATTATAATATAAATTACACATGCAGCGCGTGTGACCAGAAACAGATGGGACCACCCTTCAATTTTTATAAGATTTTATTATTTATATATATAAATTAAATTGCAAAAAGAAATTTAATTACTTTTAATTATTATCTATTCCATAAAAAGGTGCTATGTTTATAAAATATTTTTATTTTCAAAAGAAAAGTCTCATTGTTTTTTTTAGTAATAGTATTAAATGAGAAATGGCCTCATGTTTACCATCATAATTTCATTAATTATCATTTCATAACTACAAAATTAAACATTCAATACTTAAGTTTAGATGTAAATGTGGAAGAAAAATATATACTTAAAATGATAATTTTTTAAATGGGACTATTGTTGTGCACCATATTTTTATCCTTTAAAATATATATTTATATTTGTTTCAAGTTTTAACTAAAGTTTGTCTCCAATCTCCAAATTTTAAAAAAAATTATTTCTCAATTTAACATATCCATATATTTGCCAAACATTCAAAACTATTCAATATATTAAAAAAAAATATACTCCAAGTCGATTTGATTTATATACCAAAGTCAAATATATATATATATATATATATAATATTTTTATAGCTATTTTTTAATAATTTAAATCTTGACCACATTTAATTAAAAGTTCATGCGTCTCACACTAGCCTACAATCCAGTGTCAAAATTACTTAAAAAGAAGGGGAAAAAATTCCCCAATATATTACATATAAATGAATTATAATAATAGAAAAATGATGGTCATGTTGCTATATATATATATATATATATATATATATATATATATATATATATAGTTCAAATGAATAGATGGTATTGTTGGATGTAGATCTACAACTAGGTATTAAAAAACAATTCAAAGTAATTAGGCTTCAAGTCTTCAATCGTTCAAAAAATAAACTTTAATATACGAATAAAAGAATCATCAAGAAGAGTTATCTCATTCATTCCTCCTCAGAATCTCAGGCAAGATAGTAGTATTACTAATTTACTATATATACTGTGGATGTGAGACTCGAATTAAAAAAATCTGTCTTTAAAATATAAATAATAAATAGTATAAGATAAGCGATAAATGCGTTTTATTTACGCTTTACTAAAAGGTAAAACGCAGTATAAAAAATTTTATAATGAAAAACCTCTAATAAATTTTATAATAAAACACAACTAATAACTCATTACTAACTTCGGTCTTGGATTTGTCATATTTGAAATACTTCTGGATTTAATTAATAAAATTTAATTTACTGATAAAAAAAGAAAAATAAATTGTTGTGATAATTAGATATCCGGTTACTATGAAATTAACTTTATGATAAGTTGATTAATTGACTAATATAATGTTGACACGTAGATAGAGATCACCTTTCGACATGTGTGTCGATATTGACCAAAATTAATTTTATGCTAACTATTTTTGATAAGGAGATTATTTTTCATTAATCAATTGAATGAGAGTCTTATTATTAGGAAAAAGTCTAGGGGGACCGGGATTTTCCGACCGGGGTAGTGACTGGTTGAAATTATTATTTTTTTTGCTTTTGACTACAAAATAATTAATGAGATTTATTGGAACTGAAATTTTTACAAAATGCAATGATTTAGGTATCATTTGGATACATGTAAAAAACAGGGTTGTACAGACTGTATAACTAGGGGTGAGCATGGTGCGGTTTGAAGTCCAAATCACACTTTGGAACCCGCTTAAATCTGGTTTAAAAATTCAAAACCGCACCCAAACCGCTTGTGATTGAAAAAAGTGCGATTTTAAAAAATGTAATAGTGCGGTTTTAATTGAGTGCGATTTGGTTCTAAAACCAATTGAAACAACAAAAAAATCTAAGCCTTTAATAAAATTTAACATAAAACTTACATCGAACAATTAACTTAGTGACAGAGTCGACAATGAGAATTATATCAAACATGTTTTAAAACTAAAATATGCGCTATATAAAATAACGGAGACTATATATTCGATAACAAGCAAGAATGTTTATCTAGTTCCCCAAAAATTAAAAGTATATACTGGAGATAGAATGAAATATATTGCAGGGAGGATTAAAAATAATCTATTAGACTATTACAATTATAGCATTGACATTAACCAATGCATCAAGTGATCGAGCCCCTTAGTTATAAGTCCCTCCAATAACGCATCAAACAAATTCGAAATTTCAAAACACAATTGCTTAATTTTTGACTCTATAACCTCTAACATCTTCTTTCAATTGGTGAAAAAATGACAGTGCAAGACTGAAGTTTTCTCTGAACGTGTTCAAGTGAAAAGTAACTTTAGAATTTACTAGAGATAATACATACATGCACACATATGGTGCGGGTTCAGTTTTATGCGTGCGGTTTTGGCTAGTAACCAAACCGGAATCGTAAATTTGGTTACTCAATCCACCTAAAACCGCCACATACGTCGGAACCGTTGGTGTGGTTTTAATTGGTGCGGTTCGTGCGATTTTTGGTGCGGTTCGTGCGATTTTTGGTGCGGTTTCGGTTCTAATTTGGTTACTTGCTCAGCCCTATGTATAACCATGTTTGTTATGTGTATCCAAAAAGACACCTAAATCACTGCATTTTGTAAAAATTTTAATTATAATAAATCACATTAATTATTTTGTATTCAAAAACAAAATAAATAAATAAATAAAATTATTCTTGATCGGTCACTATCCCGATCGAAAAGGCCGATCCCCTAGAAGGACTCTATTATTAGCACAAATATTGTGAAGCATCAAAATCATGGTTCCAATGTCGTGGGAGGGGTACGTGATTTGGCAATAGAAACAATGGGAATACTCCACTATGGTACAAATCACAATCCCAAAAGGATTCTTTGGTGTATGAAATGCTTGGAACAAATGCGTATGGTTATTGGCGGCTAACCTGTCACCTCGTAACAAACATTGCCGGATACGAACCATACGGTTAAAAGAAGGGTTTTTTTAACATGTGTCCTTAGGGTACATGTTAAATACGAAAATAAATGTTGGGTATTGAATTCAAGAAATTAGATTCATTAAAATATAATATTTTAATGGGGTCATATACATTTAAAAATTAGTACTCCCTCTGTCTAAGGATAAAAATTATAATGGACTTTTCACGTATATTAAGAAGATGAATGAAATGACAAATTTGTCCATAATAATATGTCATTAATTATTTTTAATATAGGTGAGAGAATGACTTTCTAGCTATTCAATTAAAAATATTCTCTCTCCATACTTATTAAATATAAAGAGAATTAGAATAAGAAAAGTATGAGATATTTAATGCTACGTGCATATTAAGAAAAAATGTGTAAAAGTTTGGTTATTAAAGAAAAATGGACATTTAACATAAGACTACCCAAAATAGTAATACGAACTTTTATCATTGGATGAAAGGAGTACTACCTCCGTTCCTAAAAGATTGTCGTTTAAGGTTTTGAAACATGAATTAAGAAAGTCTCATTTATCAAGTAAAATTTGTTTGAAATTCCATCACTACCCCTTTATGGGAAATTAAAAACTATTAATACAAGGGAGAGAATTTCTTGGGACAATGAGAGAAGGTAAGGGTAATATAGAAAAGTAAATAATTTATTCTCCTCGAAAGTTGTAAACGACAAATTTTTTGGAACAAATTTTTTCTCCTAAAATGACAATCTTTTTGGAACGAAGGAAGTATCATTTACCAAATAAAATTTGTTTGAAATTCCATCACTACCCCCTTTAGGGAAAGTTGAAAACTATTAATACAAGGGAGAGAATATATTAGGACAATGAGAGAATGTAGGGGTAATAAAGAAAAATAAATAATTTATTCTTTTTAAAAGTTGTAAACGACAAATTTTTTAAAATAAATTTTTTTTTCTAAAATGATAATATTTTAGGAATGGAGAAAATAATATTAAATGACTTTTTTTAATTCATGTGCAAAAATATTAAACCACACTTATTTAAGAACGAATGGAGTACTTGTCAATTGAGTAGTAGGTCAAATTAGTAAATACTAGAATCCAACATAAGCAGAAGCAGCTACTATTTAAACCCATCACAATTCACACGCAATACTCAAGTAGTATCACGAAATCCACGCGCCGGAAAGAGAGTGAGCGAATTCCCGGCGAGATTTACTCACGTGCCGGCTAGTTCAAGCCTTTACCACCCGACCCTTTTTACCTCCCCTAGACATTCACACAAATTCTCCCTCTTCTTCTTTTTCCTTTCGATTTCTTTCCGTCTACAGTCCTATTTAATTCAACCATCATATATACTTATCTATATATTATAAACCCTATAGATATACACAGCGAAGGGAAAACAAATTGAGAAATGGGATCGGAGTTGATCTACAGGGGCCACGAGTCCCAACCCATGGCGGATGAGTATTCGCCGAAGCCAAACAAGCCATGGCTCTTCGTGATTCGTCCGATTCGCTACATGCTTCGCGAGCAACGCCTTATTTTCGTTCTGGTCGGCATTGCTATCGCCACCCTCGTGTTCTCCATCCTTCCATCCTCCTCTAACAGCTCTTATGCAGCCGACGGCAGCGGACCAAACGCGATCTCCGACTCCTACTTGTCAACCCAGTATCCTCACGGGGCCACGTACCAGAACCGGGCGGCCGGATTGAGAGCATTCAGTTCGGGCGGGAAGATTCCGTTGGGGCTGAAAAGCAAGGGGTTGAGGATCGTTGTTACTGGTGGGGCCGGGTTTGTTGGTAGTCATCTAGTGGATCGGCTGATGGCGAGAGGAGATAGCGTGATCGTGGTGGACAATTTTTTCACGGGCAGGAAAGAAAATGTAATGCATCATTTTGGAAATCCTAGGTTTGAGCTGATCCGACACGACGTCGTTGAGCCGTTACTATTGGAAGTCGATCAGATATATCATCTTGCTTGCCCGGCTTCTCCGGTTCATTACAAGCATAATCCCGTGAAGACAATTATATCCTTTTTCTTTTTTAATTACGAGTCTGATTTACTTTGATTAAATTTGTGCTTTTTGTAGGGATTAAGAATGATTTATTGTTTGTTTTGGAATCCTTAATTTTGGATTTTGGGCCATCTCTCACAAGACAAATGTGGTGGGTACGCTAAACATGCTAGGTCTGGCAAAGAGGATCGGTGCGCGGTTCTTGCTAACGAGCACCAGTGAGGTGTACGGTGATCCTCTGCAACACCCACAGGTCGAGACTTACTGGGGAAATGTAAATCCTATCGGTACGTTTCAATCTCTCTCTCTCCCTTGTCTTTCTTTTAGCACTTGTTTCCGGTCGCCGATACCGGAGGAAATGGTTTATGGTGTGGTAAATAGTAATCTGATGAGTTTTCTTTTTTATTTTGGGAGTTGCTTTCTGTAATTTTATACTACTGGGCAGTGGGCACTAGATTTCATTTTTGATTGAATTTCATAGCCAAATATCAATTACGTAACTTATGAAATTTATTTGTTTATATATATATATATATATGGGAAATGATCCGTAGAAAACGTTAGCTATTAACACTGTTTCAACTAACGCTAATCTAGCCGTCCAATATTAGAGTTAATGGCTGAGATGAATGCCCGACCCGCTAGAGGAGTAATGGCCAAATAATAAATATTAAAATCCTCTCTCTTTGGCATTTAGAGGAGGTATCGGCCGACCAAAAAACGTCAATGTTTTTCTTGGCCGCTACCCGCTAGAGGGATTTTTTAATTTGGCCCATGGCCCAGCTCCCAGAGGGAGTAGCGGCCAACAAAAAAAATTGGTCCAATTACTGATTATCCTAATTATCCTCGTAGATACTACTTATTAATTAGTAAAATAAAATAATAAAAAATTATAATGATAATTATAAGGATAATCAATAATTATCTTTATACTTATCCATATACTTATTAACAGTTTATCCTTATACATATTACTTATTAATCAAGAAAATAAAATAATAAAAATTATAAGGATAATTATAAAGATAATCATTAATTATCTTTATATTTATCCTTATACTTATTAACAAAATAAGTATGTATAAGAATAATTCTTGATTATCGTCTTATGATTTTTAATTATAATAGAAAATAGTGATTAAGTTTATATATTTGAGTAGGAATATAATATAAATTCAATCACTATTTCTTATTTATAATTAAAAATTATAAGACGATAATTATTAATTATCCTTATACATACTTATTTTATTAATAAGTATAAGGATAATTACTGATTATACTTATAATTTTTTATTATTTTATTTTATTAATTAATAAGTAGTATGTACGAGGATAATTAGGATAATCAGTAGTTGGGCCAATTTTTCTTGTGGCGGCCGCTACTCCTCTGGCCAGTGGTCCTCAGGCAAATTAAAAATCCTCTCTCTTTGGCCAGAGGAGTAGCGACCCGGTCAAAACGACGACGTGTTGATGGCCATTACTCCTCTGGCTGGCCAGCAGAGAGGATTTTAATATTTATCGATGGTCGCTACTCCCTCTAGCGGCTGGGCATTCATCTCAGCCATTAACTCTAATATTGGACGGCTAGATTAGCGTTAGTTGAAATAGTGTTAATAGCTAACGTTTTTCACGGATCATTTCTCTATATATATATATGATCATAATTTAAGAAACAAATTTTAATATCCCTCCGTCTTGTAAGTTGGTCCCATTTTAGTTTTATAAAGTCAATTTTAATTATTTTAAAATTTTATTTTTCATAAATATCTGATTTTATAATTTGATATTACCTTTTACATTGTTCACAATAATTATATGATTTTAGTTAACCTACTCAAATCAATTGACTTGGAAAAGTTAACATAAGATTCTTTTCTTTTAGAGTCCGCTAATGACAATTAAACTTTGTATAGATTTGTCAAAATATAATCATTTCTCCTCTTTTTATGAATGGGAGTAAGAATTAGTATGATATAAATAAGTCAATAGTCCTACTGAAAGATGCAGTCTTTTTGAACTAATATTTTCATTAATAAAATATTCTCTCCATGTTAGGAACGACTATAAGACTTGAGGAAGGATGGTGTTTTTGTAGAGAGCAGATCCTCTGTCTCCGAATTTTCTGTCCCCTTGTGTCCCTCCACTTAAATCTTGACACCTAGTCTCTTACTTAACAATAATTAATTCTAAAATTAAATAAAAGGACATGTGTCAAGATTTAAGTGGAGGGACACAAGGGGGACAAGGAATTTGAGAACAGAGGATCTGTTCTCGTTTTTGTAACGTAGTGAGATTTTAAGGAATTAATTAATTTAACCCGAGTATATGACAACACAGAAGTTACTGATAGAAAACATGGTTGTGGTGAGGGACGGTGTACACGAAGTTATTCTGACGAGGAAAACGTCTTTACTAAAAGCGTTGACCATGGACTACCACAGAGGTGCTGGAGTTGAGGTTTGTATTTTAAATCTGCATACTACTATAATTTTATTCTGATAATCTCTCAGATTCATAACTTTTTAAGAGCTTTTTTTAATTTGAATTTTGTAGTTAAATGTTGGATCATAATATACATAATTTTAATTTATGTTTTGCATCCTGTTATAGGTGAGGATTGCTAGGATCTTCAACACTTATGGGCCTAGGATGTGCATTGATGATGGCCGTGTGGTCAGTAATTTTGTTGCCCAGGTACATACTACCTACTTTCTTCAAATACTTTTCCAATTCATTGCATCAGCTGTTTTTGTTTGATATTTGTTATTGCAAGAGAAAAGCAATATTAGTCTTCTATTTACTTCTGTAAGACATTAACCTATACCGAGTTGACAATGATAATAATTATTTAATAAATGGCAGGCGTTGAGGAAGGAGCCATTGACGGTTTATGGTGATGGGAAGCAAACAAGAAGTTTCCAATATGTTTCTGATTTGGTGAGTGACTTTCTGATCAAATATTGAACCAATAAATATATTGAATTGTTTCCCTAACGGGCTGCTTTATGATTTGTCTTCTTCTGTTAATTATAATCAATGTTCAAAAAGGCACTAGGCTGGGGTCCTAGCGCCTAGGGGGCTTAGGCGGGTCCTAGGCGAATTTTTTTATTTTAAGTCAATTATAATATTTTATCTTGCATTTATCCAAACAAAACAATAATATAATAAATATAATAAAGACCTTTGCTTAAAGTTCAAACACATCCATATTGCTAATGTCAAAGTTCAAACACAAATATTCAATTGTTCAAAGTTCAAACATATTTTTAACGTATTAGTTTATTCATAAACAAGATTACTATTAAATAATAAGATTTCAAATTTCAAAAACTTAAGAAATTAAACATAAATTTAAGAATTATATTGAATTAAAATAAATATTACAAATGTATCATCATCATCATCATTTATATAATTTGAAGTTGGTATATTATCCATTTTGACTTGATATTGTTCACTTTTTGTTGTGATTTGATATGCTAAAACCTGTATTATGAATATAGTAAATCATTAGAAAAATAAATATATCAAGATCTGGTTTGGGTAATTATTAAAATAAAAAAAACTTCTCCGCATAGACCCTGCTTAGGCCCCGCTTAAATTATTGGAGGATTTTTTTTGCCACCTTAGGCCTAGGTAAGGCGTCAGGGGGGCCTAGCGCCTAAGGGAGGGCGAGGAGGCTGCATCTGGGTGGGCGCGCCGAGGGACCTAAGCGCTAAAGCGGGACTTAAAGTGCCTGAGCGAAAATTTTAGAACACTGATTATAATATAGTTGTTTTCTGTCTTGTGGTTGTTAGAAATTGAATATGATTATATGTAACATCCCCTTTTCGAAATAGAAAGAGAGGTTATGCACGAAACATAACGAAATAAAATAAAAGCTCTATGCCACAAAAGAATGGTCTCATAACTAAATAATGTCACAAGACAAACCATATTTAAATGTCACACTGACACAAACCACAATCTAAAATAATTATTACAACTCCAAATAAACTGATATATCAAACCCTAAACAGAATATCTAAACCATTGGAAAGAAGGGATCTCATCACACTTGCCCTTTATCCTCCTGATTACCTGCTGAAAGAAAAACACGGTATGAGTCGAATGCTCAGTACGGATATAGAATACAAATAATGAATTGAAATAACTAACTCAATTTAATGAACTGAAATGAACAAAACTAACACAACGAAATAATAGACTGAATCAAATGGCTGGGTGTTATTTCATACCGAGTTCAAAACAAAACAGAAATATATCTTGCCACATAGGCAAGTCAAATAATGTCACACAAACAATCACATCGGATTGCACAATCCAGATGTATGCAAAATTGAAAGACGTGTTTGACACAAACATCACCAATCCGCAGAACAGAACAAAACAGAAAACTAGAACCGACCCATATGCCTCCCACAACAAATCACCAAATGGCCAACTTCCATCGGAGCACAAAACAGAGACGATGTGGACTGATCACACCGCCACCGAAGATGTCATATCTCGGTGCCAAGAGGACATGCCTATGGTACCCCCACATGTGGGTTATAGCTCTGGTATACCTTACGGTATTTCTAACAAAAATATAATGTCACAACACATGCGACAAACTATCAACACAAATGGGTTCTAATATATACATGTTAAATTGAAACGAATCATCAACATAAGGCCTCCAAAAATATATACTAACATGTACATTACTACGATCATCAAATTAAATTTTATACATAATGCACTAGTCTAAAGAATACAAATAGGAGTTCCAACATCGACGCCAAGATAAACTATCATAATAAATTGACAAGGAATAATTATAAGAGGCAATACTAAATTTCGAAATAAATAGCGAAACGAACAAACTAAAGACAAAAGAATCTCGCGGAAAGAGTACAGAATCTGTACTTGGAATTGATAATGCAATATCCAAATTTATATTCCAAATATACTCCTTAAATTCCCTCCGTCCGTTCTAATAAAAATAATAATAATAATGCAATTATAAGTTAGTTAATAATTATAATTTATATTACTATGAAATAATAAAATTAATTTATCCAATTACATCAATTTTACAAGACAACCCAAATTAAATTATAATTTATCTTCTAATCATTTTTTTTCTTTTAATTATATTTTAACAAATCAGTAACCTTAATATATTATATATACATCATTCATTCATTAAAGTAGTACAACAACTAGCTTTTCTTCATATGTCAACGAATTCTTTCTTCTTTTTTTTAACAACTCATGGCCTTTTATATTAATCTCTTACATTGTGCAACAGTGAAACAGTAACCATACATAAATAATTAAATTGATATGGTCCAATCAAGGCAATCTATTTCTAAAGAATAAATAACTTCTTTCCGTTTACCTTGCCTTCCATTTAAATCAAAACAGTATATTCAATAAAAATTCTTTCTGTTTAGTATATGTTTTTCTCTACACATACATCAAACACGTTTAGAAATGGCATACTCAAGTCCCAATAATCAATGATATACAAAATACAAAAAGAAGAAAATGCACCTGCTTTTGTTTCTTTTCTTCAGTTCTCTTGCCGCCTCACTTCTTTTCCTTGATCAGTTTATATTAGATATATGAGAGGAAGATTAGGTTTTGCTTATTATTATTAATTAATATATTTTATTAACCCTCTAAATTTTAATAGGATTTAAAATTACGCAACATAAATTACTCAATTAGTTAAGGCCTAAATTATATAATTTCTTATTCATTATAGTCCACATAAATTAAATAAAACTTGACCCAAACATAAGAAAAGCCCAATTAAAATATTTAAAATATGAAATTAAATGTTATTTATTTATTTATTATTATTTTTTCTTGGGTATTACATTATATATGTCTGTAATTAAGAACCAAGTTATCATTGCACACAAGAGACTAAGGGGGTATTTGTTTAGAGCTGAATGGAGTTGAATCTGAATGATTGAATCGGTCAATGCATTTGTTTTGATCTGAATGACTGAATCGGTAAGATGGACCAGTTTGAATGGTTAAAGTCGATTTTTTTTAACTCGAATGGTGGTGAATGAAATTGAATGAAGTAAAAAAAAACTAAATATTAAAAAAATATATTAACTATTATATTAAGTAATATTAAATAAATTTACAATAATTTTGAATTTTTTCAGAGGGGTAAAATAATAATGTTTTGTCATTCAAATGTTTCGGACATGTCAATTATCAAACAACTTTTTTCATTCAGATTTAGCTCATTCAGATTCATTCAGTTTTTATCAAACACCCCCTAAATCCATAAATAGACTCCAAGTTTCTTAAGACAGAAATACTTCCACAACAAAACCATGTTGTGTTCATGGCCAAGGGGAAGGATGTCCGAATAACCGTTATTTTGGAATGTACCAGTTGTGTTCGAAACGGTGTTAATAAGGTATCAACGGGTATTTCGGATATATTACTCAAAAGAACCGCTGTCGCCTAATCGATTGGAATTGAGAAAATTCTGTCCATATTGTTACAAACATACGATTCATGGGGAGATAAAGAAATAGATCAAATCGGCGCAGTATGTAACCCTTCCTTGGAAGGGAAAAAATTACATTATATATATAACATATTTAAATATAAACAAACCAAATCCTATTTATTTATTCTAATTCATTTTAGATCCGACCGAAATAGGATTTTCGAGATAAGGAATATAGTAAACAAACCATGGATAAATCCAAGCGACCTTTTCTTAAATCCGCGTCGTTATACATCTATAATGACACTTTTATTGTGAAAATATCAACTTAATATCCAAAATTTATATGACGGTGGAAACAAAAGGGGGAATGCATTTTAAAGAAGGATAAAATCAATCAAGCAACAAAGGAGACTTTCTGATTTGGTGAGTGACTTTCTGATCAAATATTGAACCAATAAATATATTGATCAAATATAATGATTTTGTTTGATTGGGCTCATTTGCCAAGTGTGATTGCTCATTTGCCATAATCCGAGTATCTGGGTTATGGATTTTTGGGTGATAACTCAAATAGACATTGCATATGGCTTAATTTCAAGTTCCAAGGTCCACTAATATGGTCAGAGTCTGTGAAATCTGTTACCCGTGCTTCTAACAGTAACTGATTTCATGTGCCCGGTAATTATTATGTGCAAGTGGTAATTAAGGATGGAGGTTGGTGAGAGCAGAGATGTTTCTACCCGTTTCGTGTTGGTCAATCAATACTACATTATGTAAGTCGACTTACAACAAGGTCCTTTTCTTCACTCATTAGCCATTTCATTATTCATGTAGTAGGTTTAAATTTTAATCTTCCACTACATGTAGTGTTTGAAAGAAAAATGGTTTGATTGAAGTGGACCCAGCTACCATAACTGCCTTCCCAAATCGACTTAGAAAAATGAAAAGTAGAACTTCAGCCCTTTCCTTGAATGGATCGAATGATAAATCTTTTAAGGGAACTGTTAAATCCACACTCTTTTTTGTTATTTCCGCACTATGGTCCCCACATATTTGCCAAACTTATGTATGCCCAATTTACCCTGCTTGAATCAATTCACAAGTACCCAACGCAGTCTCTTCCTCTCCCTTCCCTCTATACAACTCAATATTGTTCAATCAATCCAAATTCTTTCAATCAAACAAATCAATCTAAATCCAACACCGTCAAACGCTTCCACTTCTGCATCGTGACGGACCGCCAACACGATTTCCCTTCGACACGTTTTTGTGTTCCCGTGGCGACGATTTCCCGCCAGGGCCCACTAAGCGGCACCAAGTGCAGGCCGTGCACGCCTATTTGCACCAGGCCGAGCGTCACGAAGGTGATGTTGAGGCTGGACAGGGGTTGGAGCTGGACGAACTTGGCCAATGGAACGCTAGATCTGTGTGACGCTCATGCGGATTGGGAAAATATGTGGGAGAAATTGTTCAACAAGGCGTCCGGAAAAAAGTTGGAGGCCGCGAGAAAGCAAGTCGGGGTTTGGAAATGGAGCAGTGCGTTGCTTATTTTGAGGAAATGAGGCGCCAGGTGACTTTTTGGGAAGCTCCGGCACCAATTGAGATTTGTGAGCTGGGGTTGGGGTTACACTAAACATATCTAACTAATCAAAGTTATACTAGTATTATATATATATATATATATATATATAGAAAATGAGTAGTTTGTTATGGTGTATAGAGAGAGGTAGGTATACTTGGGTTCGTAGGTCTTTTTACTCCGCAATATATATTCTTTCGATTTCTTTTGTTGTAGTAGATTATGATGAATTGGAGCTTAGGCTTGATTTAATGAATTTAATGTTTTTCGGGTCTTTTGGATGATATATACATATGGGGTTTGAACAACCAGATTTGGATTTAGATATGTTTTTTTGTTTGTTTGTTTTGGATTTGAATTGATTTGTTTGATTGAAAGAATTTGGATTGATTGAATAATATTTGGAGATTGAGTTGTGCAGAGGGAAGGGAGAGGAAGAGATTGAGTTGAGCAATTGGATATTGATTCAAGGAAGGTAAATTGGACATACATAATAAGTTTGGCAAATATGTTGGGACCACAGTGCGGAAATAACAAAAAAGAGTGAATTTAACAATTCCCATCTTTTAATTGGAAGCACCTCCAAAGTCCTAAGAAAATGACACCTAATGGCCTAAACATGTGGCAAGAAAGTCTAGTTTTCCTATATTTTAGTTTAAACATTGATTTGTGGCACAAAAGACTGGTAAATGGCTTTTATGCAGCATCGTGTGCTGTAGTGACTACGGCTGCATTTCTAGGTTAGGCTTATCCTGGGTTGTAACTCATAATAATTGATTAGGATGATTGACTGGATCAATCTTTAGTATTCGGGAATAACATTTTTCATATAACTCATATTGACTGTGAAATTTTAATACAAATTAGACACCGCCTGGTCTGATTTCAATTTTATTTTATAGGTGGATGGTCTGATGCGTCTGATGGAAGGAGAACATGTGGGACCTTTCAATCTTGGAAACCCTGGTGAATTCACCATGCTTGAACTTGCTCAGGTATATCATGTCCATGCATGCATCTGATTTATATTCCACTTTAGAAAGAGTAGATTACTCTCGAAATTGAATTGAATGCTGAGTAATTAAAGTTGGACAATAAAAATATTGAGGCATGTCTCTATGTTTATACAACTATTGGACTCTTATCATTAACAATGAAAATATTGGCACAAAGATACTATGGCGGAAAGTAATTATCTTTTTTCAGTTTGTAAACTTTTGTCAATTAGAAAAGGACTATGTAACCCTTGTGCTGTGGATTAATCATATTTTATAGATCATTTGATTGACTTACTATTTTGCTAATTCTGGGAAAACTGAGGAAATTTCTTCTTAACGTCTATAATGACGCAGGTGGTTCAGGAAACAATAGACCCGAATGCAAAGATAGAATTCAGGCCAAACACAGAGGACGACCCACACAAGAGGAAGCCTGATATCACAAAGGCAAAAGATCTACTTGGTTGGGAGCCAAAGGTGCCTCTGCGTAAGGGTCTGCCACTAATGGTATCAGACTTCAGGCAGCGTGTCTTCGGTGACCAGAAGGAAGGTGACACCACCTCAGCTTAGGGAAGGCAAATACTCATAAACTGATGCAAGGGATACATATTTTGACTCCTTTCCCTGTAAGTACAGCAGCAGCCAGCGGAAACATGTGCCGCCGCCTTATTTACGTCTGCATAGTTTTGGGTGTTTCAATATTTCACCATTTGTATTTTAATTGCTCTCATCCTTCAAGACTAGTGTAGACTACAAGCCTGCAAATCACATAAATAACTTCCCTCTACTTTTGTATGCAATCATCAGCATTGGCATTATTAGCTTTCTATATTTACTGAATTTTGTTCTCTCAGTATATTGTAGCTGAATTATAGATGTACCCCAGCAAGTACGTTTTAGAAGTGAAGTTGGGAGAAATTATATTTGTGCTTTGTGACTGAAAATACTTTCACCTCCAACTAAAAGGGCAAAACTGTCTGGTTCAAGGGAGGGAAACTGATGCTAAACTCAATATAACAAACAAAGCTAGACTCGGTTTTTGTTCTGAGTTGGTAAGTTGAGCTCTGCCTACTCCACTAGTCTATAATTATTAGGTGAGATCATTATTAGTCGACCACAATTATTTTTATTCTACTCGAGTAATTCTTATAATAGGCAAGAGGATTCTTAAAAACTGAATCCCGAATGCCATACAGAAGCATGCACAGCATTCATGACTTGAGTCAAACGCCTGGTTGAAGCCAATTCAAATTGGTGCATAAACTTGCACACTTGACTAGAGACCCATAGGATTCAAGCCATCACACTCCGCGGCAGAATGGCTAAAAATATATTACCTTGGTAATATCTACTGATAGAGTTTCTTGTCTTTACCAATTACTTTTTTTTTCATAAAATACCAGATGCCTGGGTAATCAAGAAAAACACAGAAGCCATGATCCAGAAAACAGAAAAATTCATAAACAGCACTTCAGTAGCTTCATTGCGTAATTAAATCCATCAGCAGGTTTAAACTCGAGAAAACAGGGGAAGAGCAGAATTATGAAGTCGTGAAAAATTATCTGAGACATAACTTTTTATGAGATCTTTCAATACGTTGTTCAATCGTATCATATAAAACTCCTTAAAAGTGAACCATGGAATTAAGTCAAAATAACTTTCATTATGACCTACAACATCTCTAAGTACAAAGTTTAACAAAGGTGCTAATTGCAACTCAGGTGATGCACTCTTCCGCACACTTGTAGCTCCAGATTACCTTTTACATATCTGTTCATCAAAGAAGAACCTTGTTAATATGAAACTAAATTGAAGCCTTAAACCACATATTTAGGCCGGAGAATATATGTACCCCATTTCTAAATAGCTTATATGAAGTAAAACAGCACAATCCGGCAAACAAGCAAACAAACATCAATTTCAAACACTTTGGTACTCAACACAAAATTATGATGATCAGATAGGTTCAAAACTAGAATAAGATAATTCATCAGAACAAGTTAAAAACAAATCAATAGCATTATTGCGATGTCTCACTGCAACGATAGGAATTTTCCAATTGCTTAAACTAGTAACAGAATTATTCAACAGTGATAATGACTATGGCTCTATGCTCCATGCAGATATAAGTTCAAATACTACAGGTTAAAACCAATTCGTGACGCATGCTACCAACAGTGATGAATCTGGCACAAAAAGATCATGGCATGTAATAATTGTAATACATCAGGATAAATATATCATGGTAAACACCCCAAAGGCCTTGCTATCCACTATACCCTGTACCCTGATGGGTTGATAGTAATAGTTTCTTTAGATAGTACCCATGTTTCAAGTTGTTTCACTCAAGTGAGAGTGCATAGTACATCTCGGGGAAGGGGGTGAGAATCAAACTCCCACTTACACTGCGGGAGTGGTGGGTCAAAACCAATGGCTACCACAATGACTCTTGCAGAGTTAGATGGTATGCATTATTAAAATTCTTAATTCAAGTAAGGAACTTAAATTGCATCCTATAAAATTTCACACCAGAGAAGACGAGCAGTATTGGGTAGGCTCAGATCGAAACAATTGGAAGATCTCCTCCAGCTAATTCACACAAAGGCTCGGACATTGAGGATGAGTGTCATAGAGAAGACTCAGCCAAACAAAATGACAGCTTAGAACTTAATTTTTCATGGCCAAACTACTATAGGTGCCAAAAGACCATAGAAAAATGGAACCAATACTTCATCAATTTTTGTTGGCAAGTACATTGCATATTTTTCAATTATGGAGAACCACATCATCCACAATTCATAAACTTGAAACTGAATCTAGTGCAATGATCAATGTAAAGGAGACAAAAGCAGAGTTTTTGATTATATAAACAAAGGATACATACCTCTCACTTGGGATTTCTAAGGACAATGATAACAGAATCTCCCCAAAGGAACATCTTGCTAATAAACCTGTCTTTGTTAACCGGAAGTGCTTTCTTCTTGCCTTTCCCAGTCTTTGGTACCTGAGCGGAAAAAATATAAATTATTCGTAACACCTGATCTTGTGTACAAAATATTTAACAAACCACATTACAATAATAATGAAGTTTTTATCATTGTGAAAACCAACCTCTGTCCACATCTCTCTAACATTTTCCAGTACCATGTTGCAGTGGCGATCAAAAGCTCTCACACGGCCCAGAAGTTTTTTGTTGTTCCGGCAATTGATAAGAACCTGGAAGCAGGCACAAAAATAGACACAATGACATCAGTAGCCAGAAACAATTAATCAATCCATTTCTATAAACATAAGTTGAATAAATGAGCTAAAGCTAGGGAATAATCTTGTTATCAATGTCTAATAGAACTCCATTATAATGCCACAGAAGGACCATACTTGTGTGTTATTTTTTACACTCATCATCAACACAGAAAGTGGCCCTGTGTTAAACTCCTCCTCTTCATTCTTCGTCTACAAGAACAAGTAAATTATATGAAGCGTCTAATATGCAGATTAAAGCACTCTGATAAAGAAGTATAAGACACAAACAGCTAGCCTACTATAGCTAAAAGCGAATAATATATAAGACATCAGAGAAGATGTACCAAAAGAAAATGAATGCAAATGCAACACACTTTTATAATTAAACAATATAAAGGGCAGATGGTTGTGTTATATAAGTTAAAAATAACCTAATTGTTATCCTTTTTTTAAAGACAACTTTGATAGTTGTGAATATACAATTCAATTAACCTTTTCTCATTCCTGCTTAATCATGTGTTATGGATGTTGCAGATTATATCTGGATAATAGATCTCCTAAATGCCCCATGATAAAGGAAATTGCTGAATTATCGCATGGACAAGAAAAATAAGATAGGAAACAGAAATGCCTCATTAATTCTTATGGCATACGAAACTATAGGGGTTACGGGTAAACAAAAATGTCAGTATATCCTACTGCTACACACATCCAAAACAAGTACAACATACACACTTCCCCAAACATACATTTACATCAGTTTCGCTAAAACCACCACACTTTTTCCCTTTTCACAAGTACATATCAGACCAAGATGTAAGATATACTATCATAATAGCTTTTAATCACAAAGAAGTAATAAACATTGTGTATGCATATGACCATTTTAAAACTTCAACTTTTTACCAATTAGACTATTATTAACAAGTGATTGTTCAATATAAAATGTGAAGGATAAAAAATAAAACTTAATAAAATATAATCATTATTGTGAATTATGAAATAGTCATACAGATTAATTAAGAGATAGTAGGATGACTTACAGGGACATCCTCGTCCATTGGGCGACTGCAAAAATATTTGAAGATAAAATTAGTAACCTCCAGCCATATAATAGAGAAAAAAACAAAAGCATGTACACAATTTTTCTCAAAAAAATTGGGTAACGAGTACTTTTTTACAAACTTTGATTTTGGAAGCAGGCTCCAATTATGAGAGAGTAGAGTAGTAAATAGTACAAACACCTTTAACCAGTTTTTCCCTGATAGTTAGGGTACATGAGTTACTTATAATAAAAAATTATTTTTGTCACTTCTTCTGTATCAATTAAGAAAATCTGAATTTGTGCCATTGAAAAGAGAAATGGACTCGGAAAAAGTTTTAGTGACAATAAGAATACAATTCTCATGGGTACACAGCAGAATCATGTTGTTTGTGTGTATGTGGATGTCTGGAATCTGCATGGATGTGTGCATGTTAGACAGATATCTACTCCAATTGAAAATGTTGTCATAAAACTACCCACTTTAAGCTAAACTGCTAAAGCATACTATATTCTCCAGTCTCCCCTGAAAATTCTGAGAATCCTGCTCCAAGTTCACCTAACTCTGCATTCCTCAATTCTATGCCTTTGAACAACACATAAAGAAGATAAATGTACAAACCATTTAATCCTAAACATAATTGATTCAGATTTCCCAATGAATTACCAACCAAACTTCAAAAACCCTTATTCACTCAATAATAAAAATTCATTATTTATTCAGACCAGGCCCAAAATAAGAAGTAACGGGTTTAGGTATCTGGAGGCTTTTGAAAAATTGCTAAAGCAAAAAGGGAAAGTTAACCAACATTATTTCACAAAATGGAATGCAGAACAAACAAATAAAACTAAGCAACAAGTTACTGAAGTTTGGGAAGACTGAATGTACCTCATCTTTACTCGAAGGAAGAAGCTTCAACAGTACGTGAAAGTACAAAACCTGCAAAACGAGACAGAATTAGGGTTACCCGCAATCGTTAAACCCTAAAAACAAAAAAAGGTTTAGGGGGAAAATACTATATCTGAGAAACGAAGTGAATGTAAATGATACCTGAATGACAGAATGAATAGGGTTTAGTACCTGCAGATTTTGGGAGCGCTGCCTCTCTCAAATTTTTGCTTGAACCCCGCCGAGAATAGTACTATAGAAGTGTGGCGGCAAGTATAAATAAGGATGGCTGGTTAATTGGTTGGCCCAGCCCCAGCATATGGTTTACTAGCCAGTGTTTGTATTTTTTTTTAATTCTACTAGTTAAAAAAGCAAAAATATAAACATAAAAGCTCATTTACCAAACAGGCTCCTATTTGGTCTATTTGTTCGTTTATTATTTATTAATATATCTATTGGTCAATACAATGTTGACACATATAGAGTCTCGCATGTGTGTCAGCACTCTATTGGCCAATTGACCAACTTACTCAAAAATAAACTTCATGTTAACCACTCCCCTTATCTCACCTACTCATATACTACTCATATAGTGTGTAATAATGTAGTTCCTACAAATGAATTGTTAAGGTTATATTAGGGTTATTATGAAAGTTAGATAGTATTGTTCCATCAAATGGTAACTTAAAGCCAAATAAAGATCTTAATTAAAACACTCTTTATCAACTATTTCTAATAAATACTCCTTCAATTCAAAAAATGAGACCTTTACTTGAGCATATAAAAAGTTATTTAAAGGATACTTAAATATATAGAAGAAGAAAATGATAAATTTTAATCTCAAAAGCAATACAAAAAACTATATCTAAGTGTGTCTTATGTACGCCACTCAGTAACTCATAGTCATTCCATTTCACTTTATATTTAAAGCCAAAAAAGAGCCATATATTTCCGAGTTATGGTGCATTTGACTTCCCTTCCACCCACAGAGATACCTTCCATGCCAAGGTTTTTTCCTTGGCTTCTGTCCAGTTATGATTATTGATGATGTATCAGTACAGATTTTCTCAATGTCTGAGCTAGAATTATGCACTGGTTCCCCGGCAAGAGTGATTGTGCAGTCATCTTCGGACCTCCTGTCGAGCCACGTTGTGAGGTCTGCAAATACTGCCTCCATGTTATTGTCTGGCTCGCCGCCGGATGTCAAAGCATGCCACATCCCCGGGTACAATTTCATGGTCTTGTCAGCACTACTAGCTCGCTCGTACAATGCTAGACTCACTTCTGGGTCAGTCACTGTATCTACCTCCCCATGCAATACAAAGAATGGTAGTGTCACCTGCTGAAAATACATCCCACCTTCAGAATTAGCAGAGCTACGTCTCCATGGCATCTATATAAAGCAGCAAACTAAGTAGACAACAATATTGAGCTAGTTCTTATTTGGTTTGTGGAGGTAACCTGAGTAGTATAGTACCCAAACATTACATTATACCTTCGCCAAAATGAGTCATATTTAGTCTGTTGATTTTTCTTCAAGCTTATTCCTATGACACCCGTAACCATAATGATTTGTCGATATTACAATTTAAGACTAAATTTCGTTATTGGAAAAAAAAATTATTGAAAAATATTAGCATACCTAAAAAAAATGTCAAACCAGTCGGAGGATTCTCATTTTTATTTTATTTTTTTGAAAGAGTATGTCCTATTTAGTAGGGTAGTTGGGTAGTTGAGGAAGGGAGAGGAGGGTAGGTGGAATTACTCATGTCATACAAAACATCTGCAAGTTCACTTTGTTGGGAACACACAGTCATGGTATAGGCTGATAATATTGAACGAGCTGCTTGACAGCTATGGACCTCCAAACACGGTCTATATGGAAAAATGCTTGCAATCGGTTGAAACTAGCAATGTTACACAAGCATGATAACTATACAAAACTTTACATAAAATTACAAGACAACGAGGATAGGATATTGCGAAGAGAAAATTGAGGAATCACATTGTTGGATTGGTGGGTATGATAGTGGCACATTATATGGTCTAGGCTCCTGTCTACAAATTATGTTTATATATACTTGTGCATTAAATTGTATTCAAAGAGGGAACTGTAATAAAACAACTGTGAATATGAAAACCTCGTACTTCAGAAAAATTGATATAACCCGGCTTAAGCTATTCTCAAGGTTCATGCTAGTTCTGAGCATTTCTAGAGATGTTTTCAGCCTGGGTTTGTCTTGGTAAATCAGTCTGTTTCCTCTTATCTGCACATTTATGAGAGAGATATAAGCACAAAGTTACTCTTAATTTATCAGAATTCACGAGTTTGGTTATGCAATAATGATATCTTTACCTGTTCGGGCTTAACAGGGTCCTTGAAGGCCGACTCAATAACGTCCTTTGTGGTGACTATTTTCCACTTGGGTATTGTTAGGAAGTGTTTTACCGATCCTCATGTTGGTTGAAGGCCTGGGCTAGAGCCGATTAGATTGGGCACATGGGGACAAAACCATGAGGGATGCTGACGATGTTCAGGTTCGGATATCTGAGCCCTCCAGACCGGAGTCCGGTTGAGATCATGGAGTTCGGGGTCGGGCCTTCGAGTCCCTTGGGCCGTAGCCCAGACCGGTACTTATAGGAGCGATGGGATTGGGCCTGTGAAGCTGGGCAGCCCAGGCACGGAGTCTGGAGTTAAAAGGGGTGCACGTGGTTAAGGACTCTGGTCCTAGTCATATTTGAATAAGGTAACTTCAAAGGTAGTATTGGAATGGGATTCCACTTGCACCTTTTAAGGAGATTGTGTTGGACCCAAATATTAGTTATGCAATAATGATATCTTTACCTGTTCGGGCTTAACAGAGTCCTTGAAGGCCGACTGAATAACGTCCTTTGTGGTGACTATTTTCCACTTGGGTATTGTTAGGAAGTGTTTTACCGATCCTCATGTTGGCTGAAGGCCTGGGCTAGAGCCGATTAGATTGGGCACATGGGGCCAAAACCATGAGGGATGTTGACGATGTTCGGGTTCGGATATCTGAGCCCTCCAGACCGGAGTCCGGTTGAGATCATGGAGTTCGGGGTCGGGCCTTCGAGTTCCTTGGGCCGAAGCTCAGACCGATACTTATAAGAACGATGGGATTGGGCACATGAAATTTGGGCAACCCGAACCTGAGTCCAGTGTGAGACCCAGTTTTTATGAATAAAGATTTAATTTTTTGAAATAATTTTTTAATATTATGGTGTTGATTTGATGTAATGTTATAGTTGTGGGTAATATTTACAAATTTTGCAAAATAAGCAAGTTGTTATAAAATATTCGTTTGGTGGGAATATTCTTTTGTGAGGGAATATTAAATGCATACCAATACAATCATTAGTGGACCCCACAACGGAGTATTATCGTAGTTAAAAACGGCGAGAATTATCATTTTATAAAATAACGGCCGAAAGTGTTCTGAATTAAAAAACTGTTGAACTACTCGGTAGTAAAAAATACGATGTCTGGCGTAGTTGCGTAGTAGCACACGGTATTGATTATTGATGCTTACGTGATAAGTCACTTAGTTATACTCGATTATTGCTACAATGAATTGTTGCATCATATCTCTCATATTATTGATTCAATTATTATTACAAATATCATCGCATAATATGATATATTATTAAATCAATAATTGAGGCGGCAAAATTATTCATATTATTATTTACAATATTGACAATGTCTAGAAGTTACATCGATGAGAGGTTTGGTCACCTAATTGCGCGCTACCAATAAGGAGAAATCCTTATCGGAAAGCCCTCTTTCTCGGGAACGACACAGTTGTTAAATATTGTGAACTATAATATTAATGATGAATAAGTTCGTGTTGATTAAAGATGAATTTTATAGTTCCATTGTGTTGGAATTTTTTGTGTTAGTATAATTGATGTCTGGAGGTTATATTGTTCAATCGGGTATTCGGGGCACTTTTCATGTCGGAGTACTATTCACGAGTTACTATTCACGGGGTACTATTGATCACCCGTAAAATATATTTCTTTTCACCAAATCATTTTTGAGTACAATATTATTCCATGAGAAATGTGCTAATTTTTGAATAGTTGGTTGAAGTTATAATAAGAAATCAATATGGACATTTGGTGGAAAGTTATAATAATGAATCAATATGGATCATTTGGTTTAAAGTTTTAATAAGTAAATCGGTATGGACCGTTGCTTTAAGTTTTAATAGTAAACCAATATGGACCGATATGCTTAAAAAGTAAATCAATCTGACCGTTCATGAATTAGTTAATATTCACCATTTTTTCTATAAATAGAAGCTCATTACTTCATTATTTCTTTTAATTCATTTGAAACTTCTAGAGAGAATTTATAGAAAAACTATAAAAAAGTATTCTACTACTTCTCTACTCTTATATTCGGTTTCTTTTTACGGTAAGGTTATTATTTCTTTTTTATTCATGAAGAGAACTTCATTATTCCATTATTTATTATTACATTGGAATAACTTTGTATCTGCTGAGCTACCTATACTTGGTGAAATTCTTACCGTGATTTCATTATTTATTATTCTGTCGAATATCGTATACGTGCGTTCTGGGACTCGGTTCCATTATTTATTATTACAGCCGGAATATCATATACAATGCGTTTACGCCGGGACCGTTCCATTCTTTATTATTATGTTGGAATATCCTGGCATGCGCGCGTTTACGTGGACATGGTTACGTTATTTATTATTACATTGGAATAACTTTTGCTGTAAGGCCTATCGCATGCATGGTGATTTCTTTTGTTATTCCATTCTTTATTATACTCAGTTGGTTAAAACATCGACTTACATACTCCATGAAATTAGTGGAATATCCTTGATATTTGCGTTTCATCTAAAGATCTTTTCGTGGAAATATTCTTACGAGCATTCTTGAATTTTACTCTGAAAGTATCATGTTGACAATGTGGGCGTTATTAGTTCTGGATAAATTAATTCTTGAACTTGTTTTATTGAATTCTTATATCATTGTCATCATCCTCATGTTTATATTATGTTGAAAATCATCTCATGGCTGTGTAATGCATAGATGGACTTGGTATGATTATGACCGAGGATTATTCGGTATAATCATAACCGTAATGTTACAAATGATGTGGAAAAAGTCCTCATTGGCTGTAGTGCATTGATGGGACGATTTTGGTATGATTATGGCTATGGATTCTCTTTAGCCGTAGTAAAAGATGAATTGTTTTATGGCATGATCAGGACCGTTGATGAAAACATGATTATTTTTAGCCGTAGTGCATGGATAATTCGTGCTCGTGATACTAAAGAATATCATTAGCCATAGTACAGGGGTGATTCGATTATGTGAATTATTTATTAAGCTGAGTCTCAGCAATAAAAGTGATGAAAAACCTTTTAAATCATAGAAGATAGTAGATTTTATTCCCTACTTGACTCTCCATACAAGAACCTGCTCTTATCCCTGTAGTCCTCACGTCCTGAGGTTCATGAAAACAGATTTACATGGTCTTAACACTTGACAGGTAAACACATATACATAGATGTAAATACTTCATCCGTCCCAATTTTGTGGACATCACACATTGGACTGTTTTACCCTTGCCATTGCGTCAGAGTCAAACCATAGGAATTAGGAAGTATTGCTCCTTGTTTATTTTCAAATTTGTTTGTTTCAAATTGCACAGTGGGAACTAAAGCCTTAATGTGTGTAAATATTTTATTCCATAAATTATGTGTCAGTCAAACCGAATCACTTTGAGGCAGGGGGAGTAATTTGTTACCAACAGACTAAACACAATAAGTTTTGTTAGGAGAAGAATGCTTGTTGAAATTTAAAAAGTGTCAATCATATCAATCTATCATATATACACAATTGAGTCATACAAGGGACCATTGCCTAATGTTTTGGCAATAGTTCAGTTGTTAGCTAAAACAGAGTTGGGAATCTTAGAAACCGGATTATGTACAAGTATTTTAAAACATAGGTCGGTACACTTTCTACCATTAAACCACACACCTGCCATGGAACAATAACAATAATGATATAGCTTGACCATGTTATGAAAACTTTCCTGCTTATTGCAATAAATTTATTAAGAAACACACAAGAAAAAATCAGTTATTAGGTAGCTTTACCACAAATTGATTTGAAGAAGTCGCTGCAGTCATTGACAATGTTTTCAAACTTTTTGATGTAACAACGAGCACCCATGGATCGTCCGTGTCCTTCATAGTCAATCCCCACAACAGCATACCCGTAGCTTGCTAGCCTGGTTCCGCAACCTTAAAGAAGCACAGATGCGATTAGGTTGAACTTTTAATACAATATATTTGTCAAGAAGTAAATGTCAACAAATAATAACATATTCCAGAATCTAAATCTTGGTGGCGGCCAGGTCCACCGATTAGTTGTTTGCTCACCTAAACAATCTACTTCTCTAGGGCTATTTGAAGTCAGAACTGATCAATAAGTGAATCCTATTAAATGTAAGTAGCCTTTTAATCGAAATATATGAAAATTGGTTCCAATAGCATACCTAACACTATAACGCTTGATCGCGGGCATGTACCTGTTAAAAGTTTGTTTGGCAGTTCAACAAAGGAAATAAATGAAATGCAACGGAAGGATCTATGAAATAAGAAAAAGTTGATTATAATCAATTAATTCCTCATGAAGCAAAGAACCAAAGTAAAATCATTTCCCTGCTCTTATGAGGAAAAGAAAGAAAAGGACGCAAAAATTATCGAAAAGAATAACATACCAAAGCAACTACTTACTCAATTCCTTTCAATCCTTTTCCTTCCCATCTGTAATATTCATAGTTATCACGGGGTCGCCTAGGCGATGCCTTGACGACCAGGCGATGGAGAAATTGCACGGCGAGAGGTCGACTTGGGCAGAGCTGTTAAGGCGTGCGCCTTGGCAGCTCGGCGTCTCAAGACGTGCACCTTGGCAGCTCCATTGCCTTAGCAGCTCTACCCAACTTAAATGCTTAACTCATCTACCCAGTACCTATCTTCTGACTCATTGACCCATGGACATAATACCATGACCCATCAATTAAAAAAGGAGAGAGGGAGAAAACCCTTATTTGTAGACTTCGACTCGCAGCATCTCCTTCAAGGCTGAAACTCATCGCAGTTCGAATGTTTTTCTTCATCGCGACCCATCGATTCGCAGCACGGAGACCTATCGCAGCTTCGCGACTACATCGCAACTTCTTCACGACTCCATCGCAGCAAGGAGACTTCTTCGCGACTGCATAGCGACTTCTTGATTAAATGCCTGTACGAAATGTTATATCTTGGAGCTGTATGCTTAATGGGTATGTCAGGTGCGGTCTGTATAAAGAAACACTCGCATTATTTAGGGGAATGCAAAGGTTGGAAGTGGATGATGTTAGGCCTAATGAGTTTACTATGTCTGTTGTGCTTTCGGCTTGTGGAAAATTAGGCACACTCGAACATGGGAAGTGGGCTCATGCTTATATCGACAGATGTGGGATGGAGATTGATGTTATCTTAGGAACCTCTTTGATTGATGATAGACTCCACGGCACGCTTGCGTGAGGTGGTCGCCATCCTGATCGTTTAACTTGGCGATTTGTTGGGTGAATTCTTTGCAACACCTTAACCCTCGCCTATATATATAGGCGGTAATCTTGGTACAATTGTTCGCGCGTTAATTACTGCGTTGAATGGACACCGACGACACCTTGACCCTCGCTTATATATGAAGCGGTAATCTCAGATCAATCGACGATTGATGCGGTGAAGACGCCACACACAACTATGAATTGTTGTATGATAAGTCAAATTGAATCTCAAAAGAAATAACTAAGAATTACTTAGAATTCTTCAAAGAACCAAAAGTAGAGAATAAACTCACAAGTATATTGAATAATAATAATGATAATGTGTTTGATTACATAACTTGGACCTCTATTTATAGTACTCAAAACAATCCAAATCCTAATAAAATTTATAAGTTATAACCCTAATTTCTATAAGAAATAGAAATCAATTTGGAAAAGAAATTCTAATTAAAAAATCTTAATTATAATAGAATTTAAAATTTAATACTTAGAATTGCAATTCTTGAGAAAAATATTTGTTCTTGCATGAAAAGTCATCGATCCATTGACCACAATCCGAAAGTACTTACTAGAATTGATATTGTCCGACTTCCTTTATAAACCAAATGGTCCAAAGACGATGATGGCGTGAAGAACTCGATGATTAAAAAACACGGGGCCCACCCAAAACAAATAGATTGAAACACGCGCTTCCAATATTAATGTTGCCACTTGAATAATAAGTCGATAACTTTGAAAATAAAATATGGCCCACGTGAATCAAATAACCTTACGTTTGGCATGATTAAATAACCTCCTTTGCACATAAAATATGTTGACTTTATTAAGAAGATTAAAATTGGGCTTGTATTAAATTGACCCAAATTAATGTCTCACGTGCTTTTTTTTTCCTCCTCTTTTGGATTTTCTTGCGTTAAACTTCCTTTGAACATTTTGGATCAATCCATTGAGGCCTTGTTTGAACCTCTTTGTTTTAAATTTCGCTTGATCCCCACGTCCCTTTCGTCTTGTTTTGAATCCACGCATGCCATGTCCTCATCATTCTCTCTCTCCTCTTGAAAAGGATTTGCCTCAAATCGTCACCTACATCAAACGGACTTAGATCAATAACGTTAAATGTAAGACTAACATTATACTCACCTCGCAAATCCAATTTATAGGCATTGTCATTGATACGCTTCGAGAACTTGAAATGGACCATCTCCCCTCCGAAGCAATTTCGTAGTCTTTGAACTGGAAATCTTTCTTTCCGCGTATACGTAACCACACCCAATCTCCGGCTCAAAGATCACTTGATGTCGCCCGCTTGTTACGCGTCTTAATGTCTTTGTTCGTCCTCCGCTCAATGTTTAGTCCGCTCTTTCATGAATCTGCTTAACAAGATCGACCTTTTCTTTCCATCCACGTTAGATATTCGAAATGTAATGGTGATAAATCCAACGGTGTCGAAAGGATTAAAACAATATACAATTTCAAATGGAGAAAAATTAGTAGCGAGAATGAAATGAACGGTTATGTATGAAACTCAACATGGTAAACATTCTTCCCATCTTGATATTCTTTTTTAATGATAGCAAGTAATAATCTTAGATAAAGTCCTATTTACTACTTGATTTGACCATCAATTTGTGGATGACAAGTAGTAGAAAATAACCTGTAAGACCAAAATGTTTTTAAATAAAAGGAATTTCCTTTATTTATTATTTTGAAATAGTAAGGGGTGGATTTGATTAATGTGGTTAGTTATGGGTAAAATGCGCAAATATTTTAAATAAGCAGTGGTGATAAAATATTCATTATTATTTGGGAATATTCGTTTGGTCGTGGAATATTAAATCTTTGTCAGGAATATTAAATGCGACGGTAGCGACCATGTATAGGCCCCATAACTAAATCGATTGGAGGAAGAAAACGACAAAAATAAGTTGTTTAAAAATAATTAGCGTAGTTATTACATGATTTTACCTTTGTTGGAATACCCGATGGTTAAAAACACGAATACTGCTATTATTGCCATGAAGCACACGCAGTATTGCACCAATTATTGATTCTTACGTAAGAGAAGGCCTTACTCAATAATGATTACGATAATTATCGTTAAAGATTTTATTTTATTGATTCAATAATTGTTGTGTTTATATTTTATATTCTTTGTTGTTTCATAATTGTCATTACACATATTTTTCATTATCGAAGATAATTCATATTATCTGAATAATATTATTAGATAACATTATTGGCAATGTCTAGAAAGTTACGTCTAAGAGAGGTTTGATCACCTAATTAATTGCGCGCCAAGAAGAGAAATTCTTATTGAAAGCCCTGCTTTCCTGAGGCTGCACTGGTTGTCGATATTGTGATTCTGTAATATTATTTGTGAATAATTAATTATTGATTCATATGATGAGGAAAATATTAATTTTATGTGGATATAGATGGAGAAAATTTTTAATGTGACAATTGTTGAAAATTGAAATTTTATCTTTTTCTGATAAAATAATTCATTTAAATATATATAATATTATATTTTAATAATATAATAATGGTGATATTTTTACAACGAATGTGGGATATATGAGTATACGAGGAGGAAGAGTATTTTTGTTACAATAAATGTTTAAAACATGTTAAACATGTCGGTGGACCCCATTTATTGACTGAAATTTGATTATAGCCTGTAAAATCGTCCGTTTGTGGATTTCGGCCAATTTTTGTTTAGAATTTGGAAAAACTTTCTTCTTCAAAGTTGTAGAGAATTGAATTTCCTATAAAAACTCGCGAGATTCGAATTTTCTGATAAAAGGGCTATTTATTATGAATTATTGAAGTTCAAGTTCAAAATAATTGATTTTGGAAGTTTAAATTATTTTAAATTATAAAAACGTTTTTTTATTTTTTTCTAGAAGGTTGGCATGTGTGAATTGCTGAGATTAAGATTTCAAGGAATACGATAATATTTTATATATATTAATATTATATTAAATTTTACTAACTTTTGGTATTCTAAGCATTTCCTATAAATAGGTCTTGGGGTTAAATTGAAAATCACACCCTAAATCTGAAGTTTTCTCTCTATATTATCGGCGTATTCTTGTGAGTATTTTGAGTATACTTTGAGTATTGCTATACGGTGAAAGTTCAAGTCATAGCTTTATATCCAAATGTTTCAACTAAAATCTTTGTCTTTTCGAGGTAAGGGATGTTATTTTCTTCTCAAATGATATTATTTCTTCAATATCATTATCTTTGAAATATTGGTTGGAACTTTTATCAAATTCGAACTTTTTTTCATGCTCGGGGTTACTATTCATGAGCTTCTTATTCACGAGTTCTTATTCATGAGTTATTATTCACGAGATTCATTATTCATCACGAAAGTCTTATTCACGGAAGCGTGAAGATTTTTTTGAAATTTCTATCTTTTGGTGTGTTGAGTTACTATTCACATATACTGGTCTATTCACTTAATTTGATCGGACTATTCATCCGAAAATGAAAATTTTCCTTTTAAATCTAAAATATCTATTCGGATACTAAACTTTGATTGTATCCATGTTTTGATCATTCTTGAATTTTACACCACTATGATTATTTTTTGAGGTATTTTTGGACGTGGATAAAACAAAAGTACGAATCCTTAATCCTTAATCCTTGTCATTTTGTTTCACCGGATTCGTTTTTAAAAAATATTTTTCATCATCCTCGGTCTTAAATGATGATATTATTGAATATCTTTGGCACAGTAGTGCAAGATGAATGATTTATGATGAATATCTTTGGCGATGGTCTGCAAAGATGAATGATTTCGATGAATATATTTGGCACTCAGAGTGCAAAGATGAATGATTTACGATGAATATCTTTGGCCGTAGTGCAAAGATGAGCAGTGTTTAGATGAACATGACCCGGTGGTGAATGTCCTTGGCTCAGTAGTGCGAAGGATGAATATTTGATCCCGATATATATTGATTGATGTTACGAGGGATAAAAATAGATTTATGAACTTTAAAATTCATACATAGAAGATAGTAGTTTGCATTCTCTACTTAACTCTTCTAATGAATTATTATTTTCATTGCGAATATTGATTTAAAACTTGTTGTTTATTGTATTCTATTATATTTTTCCTCGTTGAAGACTAACGATAATTTGTTGTATATTATCTTAGTCATAATATTCTTCTTCGAATTTAGTCGAGCTCACCCTTTTCCTTTTTGTTCCATTTTTCTTCTCCTGGAGCGAGAATGTAATGCGAGTGCTGCGAGTCGGGGTATGGAATGAAAGTTCTAGGGAGAGTTGTTTAGTAGTCCTCACCATTGTTGTAAAATAAAGTATCAATAATTATGATGAGGATTTATTTGTATGTGGATATTGTCTGCAGATGGCAATATCTCGTATTTAAACTCACGCTTTATATGTTGTAATAATAAAGTTGTAGTTATTTACGTACCATGTATTTGGCACTCGAAATGGGGTTGGATGGAATGGACCTATTTTGGGGTGTCACGGTTGGTATCGAGAGCTTTGGGATATGATCTCCATGGAGATCGGGGAATAGAACTAGGAGGGAGAGACGAGTAAATCCTTCATAGTGTGTCTACTTAAGCTTATTTGTTAGTTGGTCGATATATAGGATATTATGTGATATATTGATTTTCTTAATTAACCCTTGTTTTATGACGATGATTTGAGAATGTCGATGAGAATATTAACAAATGAAAATGAGGCCAGGTGGAGATGCTGTATTTACCAACGAGGAGAACGTGCAACAGTGGCAATGTACCTCCTATATAAACAACACCACCGAAAGAGACGATA
Source organism: Panax ginseng (assembly GCA_020205605.1). Taxonomy (NCBI): domain Eukaryota; kingdom Viridiplantae; phylum Streptophyta; class Magnoliopsida; order Apiales; family Araliaceae; genus Panax; species Panax ginseng. Next base: position 4,272,602 of record CM035138.1, on the reverse strand, counting down.
AAACGACGGGATGTTTAGAATCTTTTTGCGCTTCATGCAAAAATCGATTTAGGAGACTTCGTGTTCAAAACATAGGAGAAATGATAGCAATTCACGGGTTGTCCGACCCAAGCGGTTCAAAGAGTTGGGACCACCGAATTTAAGGAAAAACTGATCCGATCATCGTGGCGGAAACATGGGTCAAGCAAATCACCAAGATATTCGATGTCTTGGGATGCACGGAGAACGAAGGTTCCATTCGCCACCTTTATGTTCCGTGGCGAGGCAAACTACTGGTGAGAGTGCGTGAAGCGTACCCATCCAATTTGCTTATTTCAAGATGTCTTGGGAGACGTTTGAAACTATTTAATGACAAATACTTTTCGAAAGTGTTCGTCATATATGAAGGAAGTGGAGTTTATTAGGCCGAGCGAGAACAACATGGCGGTGTCTCGGTGATGAGGCGAAGTTTGCATGAGTTGTCCAGTTTTGCACCTCATTTGGTGGAAAATGAGGAACGAATGACGCGTATGTTTACGAGGGATCTAAAACCCGAGATTCGACAATATCTTATCTCTCATAAATTTTCTTTATATTCGGATGTTGTAAATGGGGCTCAATTATTAGGCGTGATAACGAGTATGTTCAACCGAGGGACCTGAACGAGGTCATATCGGTGACAAAGATCATCAAAACGATGATAACCAATGCGAGGAGGAAAGAATACGGACAAAGGCGATAACCACTCGGGTGGTAATCGTGGCCATGATAATAGGAGAGGTGACTCAAGTGGACATTTCAAGAAGAGAAGTTCAACAATAACCATGTGAAGACGTCGGTACCAAAGAAAGAATCGGTTCCAGGAGGAGAAACGACCACCCATCATATATCTATAAATCACGGGAAAGAGGACATATCGGTCCAAACCGCCCACAACAGCCGGTATGCTATAATTGTGGAAAGGAAGGACATATAGCTCGAGAGTGTATGGTAGCGAAACCAAGTCCAATGAGGATGGTGACTCAAAAGGATGTCCCGTAAAAGTCAAAGTCAATCGGTTCCTAGAAGAGCGTTTTGTCGTGGCCAAATTCAAAATGCGAGGAACCCGAACGAGTTTAGCATGGGTTAGTTAATTATAAATTCTTGCGAAGTTTATACCTTACTAGATACCTGGATTCTACCCATTCTTTTATCTCTCTTCTTACTCAACGTTTGAATTTGACTACTGAGAGAAATTAGACTTTGACTATCTCTGTGGAGACTCAGAAGAGAAACTTTTATTACATCCGTTGTTTAGAAATCTTGCTTGATTCAGTTGGCACTATCACATTACCCGTTAACCTTATTTCTATAGAGATATTTATTTTGATGTGATTTTAAGGTTAACTACTCATCATGCCAAAATTGATTGCTTTCGTAAGGTTGTTAGTTTTCATATTCTTAAGCAACTCATTATTCAATTCAAGCAACCAAACCATTGAAGTCAAACTCTTTCATATTAAATTATAAATCCATTTGTTTATTGAAAAAGCAGAATGTCGAAGCTTTCTTAGTCTATGTTATGGATTTGAATAAAGACACGCCGATTTGAATAATATTCTTGTTGTTATTGATTTTTCCCGACGTATTTCTGAAGAATTTCTTGCCTACTCCCGTAGAGCGTGATATTGAATTTGTATCGACTTTAAATCCCAGACAAAACCCATTTCTAAAATCTCATATCGAATGGCTCCTATTGAACTTCGAGAGTTAAAACCCAACCAGTAGAAGTTGATACCCGAGCCTCTATCTGGTGACTTCCTTTGTGGAATGCACCGGCCGGATTCTCCGTAGGGACACCATATTCGTGCGATAGAAAGCGATAGGTGTCATTGTAACGTCTTATCCAAGATTGGGATGTGAGTCACAATTGAGAACAACCTAAATCCAGTAATCGAAATATGTAGCTTTCAGGCTTAGTTTGGTTATTATCGGAGATTCGTTGAAGGATATTCTCGAATCGCTATTCCATTAACGCAATGACTCGTAGAGATACAAAATTCGAATGGAGCAAAGAATGTGGGAAGAGCTTGAAGAACTCAAGAGAGACTCATTTCAAAGACATGTTCGACCATGCCATCCCGGAAAAGCGAGCGTGGTAGTGATGTGTTGAGTAGAAGATCGTATACAAGTACGAAAATGCGATATTGTCAAAAACTAATTTCAGATAATTTACAAATAATAGAGATGGAGATGAAAACTTTAGGTACCCACGTGATGATATACTGAGTATAATCGACTTTTAATCGATAAAGTTAAAGTTGTTCAAGCTATATACACGGAGTGATGAATTTGAAGAAGAAGGTCTGAAGTTGTTATTTCAAAACGAGAATCGGTGAGGTGAGAAAGCTCAAACCTTCGATTTATTAATCCATTTGAAATTCTCGATTGAATAGGGCTCGTGGCCTATAGACTCGTTTTACCGCCAAGTATGGCGCGCGTGTTCATAACGCTTTTTCATGTTTCGATGTTACGTAAATATGTGGACGATCCGAACCACGTCATTGAGTTAGAACCGGACAAGATAGTTGAAGACTTAACGTCACGAGGAGGTACACTCACAAGATCTTGGATAGGAAAATAACATGTCCATGTATCGAGGTTATACCACAAGTTAAAGTTTTGTGGAGAAACCATGCTATTGAGGAAATAACACAGGGAGTTGGAAACGAAAATGAAAGCGAGGTATTTTCATCTTTTCAAACACCGTGTATCGTAAGTCAATTTCGAGGACGAAATTTCATAAGGAGGGAGGTTGTAAGACCTCAAATTTTTTTAAATAAAAAGGAATTTCCTTTATTTATTATTTTGAAATAGTAAGGTGGATTTGATTAATGTGGTTAGTTATGGGTAAAATGCATAAATATTTTAAATAAGCAAGTGGTGATAAAATATTCATTATTATTTGGGGAATATTCGTTTGGTCGTGGAATATTAATCGTTTGTGGAATATTCGTATTTACGGCCAGCAGCGACCATGTGTGGAGCCCATAACTAAATCGATTGGAGGAAGAAAACGAAAAAATAAGTTGTTTAAAAATAACTGGCACGTAGTTATTCTGCTTTTAATCCTTTGTTGGAATACCCGTGGTTAAAACACGAATACGCTTTATCGCACAAGAAGATGGCAGATTGCACCAATTATTGATTCTTACGTAAGAAGGCACTACTCAATAATGGTCACAGTAATTCTTATTCGATATTTTATTTTATTGATTCAATAATTCTTTGCGTTGATATTTTATATTCTTTGTTGTTTCAATAATTGTCATTACACAAGATTTTTTCATTATCGAAGCAATAATTCATATTATCCGAATAATATTATTAGATAACATTATTGGCAATGTCTAGAAAGTTCGCCTAAGGAGAGGTTTGGTCACCTAATTGCAGGCCAAGAAGGAGAAATTCTTATTGAAAGCCCTCTTTTCCTGGAACCTGCACGGTTGTCGATATTGTGATTTTGTAATATTATTTGTGAATAATTAATTATTGATTCATATGATGAGGAAAATATTAATTTTATGTGGATATAGATGGAGAAAATTTTTAATGTGACAATTGTTGAAAATTGAAATTTTATCTTTTTCTGATAAAATAATTCATTTAAATATATATAATATTATATTTTAATAATATAATAATGGTGATATTTTTACAACGAATGTGGGATATATGAGTATACGAGGAGGAAGAGTATTTTTGTTGCAATAAATGTTTAAAACATGTTAAACATGTCGGTGGACCCCATTTATTGACTGAAATTTGATTATACCGTAAAAAATCGCTTTGTTTGTGGATTTCGACCATTTACGTTTGGAATTTGGAAAAACTTTCTTCTGCAAAGTTGTAGAGAATTGAATTTCCTATAGGAAATTGCGAGATTCGAATTTTCTGATAAAAGGGCTATTTATTATGAATTATTGAAGTTCCGAAGCTCTGAAATAATTGATTTTTGGAAGTTTAAATTATTTTAAATTAGAAAAACGTTTTTTATTTTTTTCTAGAAAGGTTGGCATGTGTGAATTCTTTGAGATTAAGATTTCAAGGAATACGTATAATATTTTTATATATATTAATATTATATTAAATTTTCTTCTTGGTGTTCTAAGCGATTTCCTATAAATAGGTCTTGGGTTAGAATTGAAAATCACACCGAAAATCAAGTTTTCTCTCTATATTATCGAGTATATTTTTGAGTATTTTTTGAGTATACTTTGAGTATTGTTATACGGTGAAAGTTCAAGTCATAGCCTTATATCCAAAGTGTTTCAACTAGAAATCTTGTCTTTCGAGGTAAGGGATGTTATTTTCTTCTCAAATGATATTATTTCTTCAATATCATTATCTTTGAAATATTGGTTGGAACTTTTTATCAAATTCAAACTTTTTCATGTATCGGGGTTACTTATTCATGAGTTCTTACTATTCATGAGTTACTATTCACAAGTCTTATTCACGAAGCGTGAAGATGTTTTTTTTTATGAAATTTCTATTTTTTGGTGTGATTCTACTATTCACGTATCGGCGACTATTCACGATATCTGATTATTCACGAATACTGGCCTATTCATCAAAAAATGAAAATTTTCCTTTTTCGTCTAAAATATCTATTCGGATACTAAACTTTGATTGTATCCATGTTTTGATCATTCTTGAATTTTACACCACTATGATTATTTTTGAGGTATTTTTGGGCGTGGATAAAACAAAGTACGAATCCTTAATCCTTAATCCTTGTCATTTTGTTTCATTGGATTCGCTTTTTAAAAATATTTTCATCATCCTCGATCTTAAATGATGATATTATTGAATATCTTTGGCTTATAGTGCAAAGATGAATGATTTCGATGAATATCTTTGGCGATGGTGCAAAGATGAATGATTTCGATGAATATCTTTGGCCAGAAAGGTGCAAAGATGAATGATTTCGATGAATATCTTTGGCACAGAGTGCAAAGATGAATGATTTCGATGAATATCTTTGGCGTAGTGTAGTGAAGATGAGCAGTGTTTAGATGAACATGACTAACTGGTGAATGTCCTCGGCCTCAGTAGTGCGAGGATGAATATTTGATCCCGTATATATATTGATTGATGTTACGAGGATAAAAATAGACAATGAACTTTAAAATTCATACATAGAAAAAACGCAATGAAATTGAACAATTCAAAGTAATTTCAAAACCCCAAAACAGATCCATGCGAAAATCAATTAATTCAGGATAGAAATTTTACCGATTTGATTTGCTAATTCCGATCCTAATTAATCTCCAACGCAATTCAAGTGGATCATGCCTCTACTAGATTCACACAAACGCTTATGCATTTAATCGCCCCACGATCTCGCAGGAAGAAGGAAGTGTGGTACTAGCCACCAAGGATGGATTTCTCGATTTTCTCTCTAGTCTCTCTCTAAAGAGTGGCTAGGGTTTGATTGTGAAGTGAGTTCTTTCCAAAGTGGAGGCTACATATCATATATATATATAGCTAATTAAAACCACTATTCAAAACCCTAATTTGTAAAATCCGAATATATATATATATATATATATATATATATATTAATTAAGTCTTACTTAATTAATATACCTATATATATAAATTATCCTATTAATTTAAATTGTAATTTAAATACTATCAATCATATTGATATATTTAAATCCTTTAAATTAATTCCCTTTAATAACGTTTCTATGTGTGTGATCTTATAGGTTATTATTACGCTATAATAATTTTAAAATCATATTATAAAATTATAAATGTTGTGAGCGCATCTAGTAATGCATCACCGCTACCCAAGTAATAATAAGATCGATGATTCGATGCAACCTTTTCGTGACCAATGTTTCAATGTAATCTAACTTTTAACCTTAATATCCAAGATTAAACTCGAGTCATGGAATCATTATACTCTTCATAATTTAATCGAAGTTTTCTTGATCAATGAGTAGACTATATGAAACAAATCACTATTTGAGCATGGCTATGCATTTCATAGTCCTACTCAATCAAGAGGCCTATGGATATCATCACTAATATATAGAAGGTTAAATTCATCTAGATCACTCATATTCCTCACACGATTCATGATGATGTACCCAATAATCACCTTTATAGTCCACCCTCGTTAAAGGTGACATTTGATGATATCAAAGTACATAAATTCCCGTAGTAATATAGTGATTTCAAAGTCGAGGACCATTACATCATCATCACTATGAGAATTGCCAATGACATTTTACAAAATATTCCACATAGAATTCTCATGGTGGGTCCGCCCAAAGACATCGTTTTCTAACATGTACCTATGCATCGACTTAATATCTCATATATTTATGACCATCGAGATTTGGCCATCAACATCCACATACTAGTCTCAATGCATTATTGTTGTCCCATCAACAATGATACTCGATTAGGGATATTTAAGAACAAATGATACTAATAGTAATTATATAATCTCATGTTCAAGTCACATACTTGCAACTATATAATTTGTATCACTATTCTAAGGATTTTTATTATGTTGTCATTTATATAACGCAAGAAATAAAATCATAATAAAAGCATTCATTTATGCAATCAAATGTAATATCAAAACGTTAAGCAATTATATCAAATAATCGGCCTCTAGGGCATAATCTCTAACAGCCTCCCACTCAGACTAGAGCCAATCACTCATGTATCTAATACCCACGAACTAGTGTGACCGCCGTTCGCTCACGCGCACAAAGCCTCGGTCGCCGGATCTGCAACATTATCATCTGTTGGTACTTTTTCTATATGTACATCTCCTCTATCAATGATTTCACTTGATGAGATGGTACCGCCTAAGTATATGCTTGATCGTTGGTGAGATCCGGTTCCTTAGCTCAGCAGTAATGGCTCCATTGTTATCACAAGATAACTTAACCGGATCAACAATAGTTGAACAACACCTAGTTCAAATGATGAACTTTTTAATCCATACACCTCCTCGTCGCACTCAGAAGCAAAGAATATACTCACCTTCTCCATTGTAGAATCCGCCATCGCCTCCCCGCTAGAACTTTTCCAAATAACAACGCCACCATTAAGGCAAAATACAAAACCCGATCGAGATTTATAATCATCATTATCACCGAAACTAGCATCCGTAACCCTTTATTGCTAGTTCGCTTCACTCCATATACCAAGAATGAATCCTTAGTCCTTTTAAGGTACTTGAGGATATTCTCGATCACCGCCCAAAGGACCTTCACCGATTCGATCGTATCCGCCATGCTCAAAGCATACGAGACATCCGGACGAGTACATATCATCAGATACATGATAGATCCAATCACAAGCATAAGGGATCTTTCTCATACGCCTCATCATCTCTTGTGATCGAGGACATTGGGCCTTAGAAATCTTTACACCACGAGTCATGGGTAAGTGCCCTCTTTTGCCTCTCTCGCATGTCGAACTGCTTCAAAGACTTTATCAATATATGTACTCGACTTAGGCTAATCATTTTCTCGATCTATCTCGATAGATCTTGATACCTAAAATGTAGTCGATCGCCTAAATCTTTCATGGAGAAACATTTTCCTAACCATGTTTTTACAAATTTTGTAATGAAGGAATGTCATTCCCAATAATTAATATGTCGCCAACATATAATATTAGGAATACAATGTGACTTCCACTAACCTTTTATATACACAAGGTTCATCTTCATTTTTAATGAAACCAAACTTTTGATTGCTTCATCAAATCAAGATTCCAACTCCGAGAGGCTTCGCTTCAATCCATAAATGGATCGCATAGCCTACATACCTTTCCAACATCCTTTGAATGACAAAACCCTCAAAGTGTCAGGTCATGTACACATCCTCAAGGAGATTTCAAGTAAGAAAGCAGCTTTGACATCCATCCGCCAGATTTCAAATCATAAAAAGTCGCAATAATAGCAAGTAAGATCCTCGATGGATTTAACCATTGCCACCGGAGAGAAGGTTTCATCATAGTCAACACCTTGAATTTGTTTGAAACCTTTTGCTACCAAATGACCTTTTATAGGTTTGTACATTACCATCCATGCTCGCTTTCTTTCTTGAAACCCATTTGCACCGATTGGTTTTACCTTCTTCTGTGGATCAACCAAAGTCCATACTTGGTTAAGATACATGGATTCCATTTCGCATCTCATAGCTTCAAGCCATCTCTCGTAATCTGTCCATTCATAGCTTCTTGGTAGGAAGCAGCTCATCCCGATCTATGAGCATCACATCGCCATTTTGAGTCACAAGATATCCATAATATCTCTCGTGCTCATGGCGTGTCCTACCAGATCTACGAATTTTCAGTAATAATTGAAAGCAGTTCACTTTCCACAACATCTTGTGGTTCCCGCCATGTTCCAACTCAGTTCAATGATATTCATTGTTCTTGAATTTCTTCAAGTTCTACTTTCCTCCCACTATTTCCTTTTAGAGACAAATTCTTTCTAGAAAAATACCAGCCGAGCAACAAACACTTTGTTCTCGTAAGGTTTGTAGAAATAATACCCTTTTGTTTCCTTTGGGTATCCCACAAAAACTACATTTGTCGATTTGGGTCCGAGCTTGTCGTAATTCGTGACGCTTTTACAAACGCCTCAAACCCCAAATCTTCATGAACGATATATACTAGGACGCTTCCTACCCACATCTCATATGGTGTCTTCAAACCATTTTTGTAGAACACGCTTAGTGTGAATGCAAATTGCCTCTGTGGCATGACCCCGTGCTTATCGAAGATCTCGCATTGACTCATCATCGATCGTATCTATGTCCAACAAGGTTCGATTCTCCTCTCGCATACACCATTCCATTGTGGTGTTCCAGTGGAGTGAGTCGTGATATAATACCACACTCCTTTGTAAGGTCATCAAAGTCTTGCTTATATTCACCTCCTCGACGGATCAAGAGCTTTTATGCTTTTGCCAAATTGGTTTTGAACTTCATTTTGAATTCCTTAAACTTTTCAAAGGATTCGGATTTGTGTCTCATAAGATATACATATCCATATCTACCAAGTCACAAGAAATGTAATGAAGTAATAAACCCACCTCTTGCTAATCTAACTCATGGGTCCACATACATCACTATGTATAAGTCCCAATATATCGCTAGCCTGCTCAATCGTGTCCAAAGAAAAGGAGCTTTAGTCATCTTGCCTAATAAACAAGATTCGCATTTTCATATGATTCAAAATCAAATGAATCCAAAAATCCATCTTTATGGAGTTTTGATATGCTTTTCATTTATATGGCCCAAACGACAATGCCAGAGATATGCTTGATTTAAATCATTTGATTTAAATCGCTTTTGTATTTATGTTATAGATAGGCATTTCCAAATCAAGAATATAAAGACCAAGTAAACAATTGTGCAACACCATAAGCAGATATCATTTTTAAGTAAAATGAACAACGATTGTTCTTAATTACAATGAAAACCTTTCTTGTCCAAACAAGAAATGTAAATAATGTTTTTGCTTATAAGCAGTACAAAATAACAATCCTCTAATTCTAATACTAGCCCAAAAAGCAAAGATAAATGATAAGTTCCTACTACCAAAGCAAAGAACTTTTGCTCCATTCCCAACACGTAGGTCAACCTCGCTTTTCCCAAAGTCCTACTTCTTTGAAGTTCCCGCACATTTACACATATGTGAGAACCACATCCAAAGATCCAATACCCATGATGTAGAAGTAGACAAAGTTAATTTCTATAACATATATACCGGTTCGTAAGTCACACTTCCTTTAGATTTCTTCACTTCTTCCAAATAAGCATAACAATTCCTTTTCCAAAGGTCCGTGTTTTCCATGTAAGACAATCACCTTCTTTAGCCACTCCACCTTTTAGCTTTAAAGCCTGCTTTTGGTTCTCGATTAGGTTTAGCGCCGATTTAGATCCTATCTTCTTCTTGCCTTCCAATTTCCCTTAGCATTACCCTTTTTTGTACCATCATTATGGTAGCGGTGTCGCTTTTCTCATGTTGTTCTCAGCAGCTTCTAACACGCTCAACAACTCAAGAGGGGGTTTCTCAATTTCGCTCATTAGATAATTCATAACAAATCGAGAGTAATCATTGCTTAATGATTGTAAAACTAGATCGGCCAGGGCTTCGCAGTGATTGAAAACCCAACCTATCAAGGTACTCAATATACCCAATCATTTTTAGCACATGTGGACCAACCGGGTCACGCTCACCCATCTTGCAAAGGATACAATGCTTTGCTTCAGATCATACCTTTCTTGTCGAAAGCATGCCCTTTGAAACAATTTCTCGAGATGCTCGATCATCTCATAAGCATCCATCAACTCATGTTGCTTCAAGCTCAGGGTCATGGTTGCTAACATGAGACAACTCATGTCCGTAGCATCATCTTGATGCTTCTTGTAAGATTATGCTCGCGACGCAGTGCAAAGGACAAATGGAGCTTCGTGAATCGCCCATCAAGACATATAGCTTACGCCTTTGCTTTGAGGACAATCCTCAAATTCCCGCGCTACCTAGGAAATTAATCCCACTCAGCTTGTCCTTCTCAAGGACTGATCGCAGTGAAAGACTACTTGTATTGTTGATGTTTGCCATTTGATATCTACAATTTATAAGTGCCAAATGATAAGTCAATTTGCAGAGTTGATATTATGTAATTTGATAATAGTATATTCAAAATATACTCCCACTATTTTATTCAAATTAATAGCCCTCACCATTAACTCGAAAATCATTTTTCTATTAAATCTTTCTAGTGAGCCAAGATCCATATTTCATTATAACTTAAGTTAGCTTTCACTAATCTCTTAAAACACAATTATTTAGGTAGACAACGCTTTTGTCAATTATATCATATATAACTCTTGGATAGTTTGGTAAACAACATTTGTTTCTAGTCCATCTAATGGTACCCACCAAACTCTATGCCTCTAAGTCCTCAATCCTATCGAGATAACTTAGTTAAGTCAGCCCAATGATTTTAACAGCTTGATATCACAATTATCCTATCGCATCTTTACCAAGATAAATAGGGTACTTTTTTGGCAAACCTACATCTATCGATCAAAGTCTTGATGAGTGTTTTTCATCGAAGGCATCCGATTTAGACTTAATAATTTAATGAGGGATTTTATTAATTAATTCAGATCTCACCAATTTTAATCTCATTAAACATGCACATTATTTATCACATAATATCACATATAAGCATAAATAAAGTGCAAAATTAAATGTGTCACGCTTATGGCCCAATCCACCGCCAATCTTTTCAAGCTAATGAAAGATCAAGGTCAATCTAAGGTGGTAAAAGACTTTAAAATAAAACGCTCTCAAGCACGCGCTCTCCTCTCCATCAACATCTTTTCATCGTGTTCTCCATCTCGACATCTTCATCGATTACATGATTATTACATGATGATAAAGAAACCTCGAGTTACATTCGAGGGATTTAGATGAGAAGAGAATATTACATTAGAGTTTATAGAAAGGCACGATATGCAAGCCGTATTTTAAAACCAAAACCACTAACCTACGGGTCAAAAGGCCATAACCTGCAAGCACCATGCATATCACAATAAGACATAACAATTTATATATAATTAAAGAAAACTATATATAATATGTAGGGATGTGACGCCCCAAATCCAAAGTTCTCTAACCTCGATTCAAAGGTTCACGATCCAAGGAAAATCCAATTTTTCAAACTTTTCTTATGAGATTACCGCACATTGAAAAATTTAAAATAAATCAAAACCATATATCGTTATTATTGGGGACACGACCATCGTGATTTAACACGACCATCGTAAGCCACGACGGGGTCCAAGGGGGGTCTCTCCTCACCGACCGTCAATGGGTGGTCTCACGACCTCAATGAATGAAAAAACCGAAAAAAATTTTTTAACTACAATCAGATTGCAGTAATTTTTTCATATATTTTAATCCACCAAAACCGCTATAATAACAATATACTCTCAGACATATCATATATGTCCAGATTCAATGAATCATATTAAACCGAATCAAGAAAAATGTAATATCATATATTCAATTTTAGATCGGTAAAATCAAATCGAAAAATTTCAGATCGATAAAATCAGATCATCATATATCATATATATCGATTCCAATTTCAGATCGGTAAAATCAGATCGAAAAAGTTTCAGATCGGTAAAATCAGATCATAATATATCATATATATCGATTCCAATTTCAGACGCAGAAATCGATCGAAAAGTTTTAGATCGGAAAATCGATCATCATATATCATATATATCGATTCCAATTTCAGATCGGAAAATCGATCGAAAATTTTAGATCTGAAAACAACATATATCAAATATATCTATTCCAATAAAACACTTAATCTAATCAATCGCTTCAAGTAGCTCGATACCACCGCTGGTTTTGGCATAAAAAAACGCAATGAAATTGAACAATTCAAAGTAATTTCAAACCCCAAAACAGATCCATGCGAAAATCAATTAATTCGAGGATAGAAATTTTACCGATTTGATTTGCTAGAACCGATCCTATTTAATCTCCAACGCAATTCAAGTGGATCAAGGCTCTCTACTAGATTCACACAAAACGCTTATGCATTTAATCGCCCCACGATCTCGCAGAAGAAGGAAGTGTGGTACTAGCCACCAAGGATGGATTTCTTTTTTCTCTCTAGTCTCTCTCTAAAGAGTGGCTTAGGGTTTGGATCAGGAAGTGAGTTCTTTCCAAAGTGGAGGCTACATATCATATATATAGCGTAATTAAAACCACTATTCAAAACCCTAATTTGTAAAATCCGATTTATATATATATATATATATATATATATATATTAATTAAGTCTTACTTAATTAATATACCTATATATATATAAATTATCCTATTAATTTAAATTGTAATTTAAATACTATCAATCATATCGATATATTTAAATCTTTAAATTAATTCCTTTAATAACGTTTCTATGTGTGTGACTTATAGGTTATTATTACGTTGGCAATAAATTTTAAAATCATATTATAAAATTATAAATGTTGAGCTGCATCTAGTATGCATCATCGCTACCCAAGTAATAATAAGATCGATGATTCGATGCAACCTTTTCGTGACCAATGTTTCAATGTAATCTAATCTTTTAAACCTTAATATCCAAGATTAAACTCGAGTCATGGAATCATGCCATACTCTTCATAATTTAACTGAAGTTTTCTTGATCAATGAGTAGACTATATGAAACAAATCACTATTTGAGCATGGCCATGCATTTTCATAGTCCTACTCAATCAAGAGGCCTATGGATATCATCACTAATATATAGAAGGTTAAATTCCATCTAGATCACTCATATTCCTCACACGATTCATGATGTACCCAATAATCACCTTTATAGTCCACCCCTCAAGAAAGGTGACATTTGATGATATCAAAGTACATAAATTCCCGTAGTAATAATATAGTGATTTCAAAGTCGAGGACCATTACATCATTGTCACTATGAGAATTGCCAATGACATTTTACAAAATATTCCACATAGAATTCTCATGGTGGGTCCGTCCAAAGACATCGTTTCAATACGTGTACCTACGCATCGACTTAATATCTCATATATTTATGACCATCGAGATTTGGCCATCAACATCCACATACTAGTCTCAATGCATTATTGTTGTCCCATCAACAATGATACTCGATTAGGACATTTAAGAACAAAGGATACTAATAAGAATTATATAATCTCATGTTCAAGTCACATACTTGCAACTATATAATAATTTGTATCACTATTCTAAGGATTTTTATTATGTTGTCATTTATATAACGCAAAATAAAATCATAATAAAAGCATTCATTTATGCAATCAAATGTAATATCAAAACGCTAAGCAATTATATCAAATAATTGGCCTCTCACAGCATAATCTCTAAATAATGGTGTATCTGATCCATGGGGTTGAACACGAGATTTAGCTTGGCGACAAGTAATACATCTATCACATATTCTTTCTACATCCCGTTCATATGAGGCCAATAAAATGTTCTTTTAAAAGCAAAGAAAAGTTTTATCAACACCAAAATGTCCCATTAAACCGCCCCCATGTGATTCCCTAACCAACAACTCACGCAAAAGAACATGCGAGAATACATAGTTTATTTTCTCTCGAAACAAGAATCCATCAACTCTAAAGTATTTACCCACAACATTCTTTTCACAAGTTTTAAACTCTTCACCAAATCAAGGTCATTATCATATAACTCTTTAATTCGTTCAAAACCAAGCAATTTCAGTATCAAGAGTATTTAACAAAACATACCGCGAGATAAAGCATCTGCAACGACGTTCTCCTTACCTTGCTTATATCGAATAACATATGGAAATGTCTCGATAAATTTCATCCATCGTGCATGTCTTTTGTTCAACTTGTGTTGACCCTTCAAATATTTCAATGATTCATGATCGGTGTGGATCACAAACTCCTTAGGCCACAAGTAATGTTGCCATGTCTCCAAGGCTTTAACCAAAGCGTATATCTCTTTGTCATATGTAGGATAGTTCAAAGCTGCCCCACTCAACTTTTCGCTAAAATACGCCACTGGTTTTCCTTCTTGCATCAACACAGCTCCAATCCCTAAACCTGAAGCATCACACTCAATCTCAAAAGTTTTAGCAAAGTTAGGCAAAATAAGTAAAGGAGCATTTGTCAATTTATCCTTAATCAAATTAAATGTTTTTTCCTGTTCATCACCCCACTTGAAGCCCACACTTTTCTTGATGACCTCGATCAATGGTGTTGTAATTTCACTAAAATTCCGAACAAAGCGTCGGTAGAAATTTGCGAGTCCATGAAAGCTTCGTACTTGACTCACATTGGTTGGACTCGGCCAATCCCGGATCGCACGTATTTTCTCCTCATCAACTTGGACTCCCTGTGAACTCACAACAAAGCCAAGAAAAACAATTCTATCCGAACAAAATGTGCATTTCTCCATGTTAAGAAAATAACTTTTCTTTCCTAAGACATCTAAAATGTATTATAAATGTCTGATGCATGATCTTCAAGTTTTTTGCTATAATCAAGATATCATCAAAATAAACTACGACAAATTTTCCAATGAATGACGCAAAACATGGTTCATTAATCTCATGAAAGTGCTCTATGCATTAGTTAAACCAAAAGGTAATACTAGCCATTCATAAAGACCAGATTTAGTTTTAAACGCTGCTTTTCCATTCATCACCCTCTTGCATTCTAATTTGATGATAACCACTTTTTAAATCAATTTTTGAAAATATGCAAGACCCATGCAATTCATCTAACATGTCATCTAAACGAGGAATGGGATGTCGATATTTTACCGTAATGTTATTTACCGTCGACAATCGATGCACATCCTCCATTTTCCATCCTTTTTCTAAGACTTTAGGATCACCGGAAATCGCATACGGGCTCATACTTTCTCTCACGAATCCTTTCTCCATCAATCACCGTCAACTTGCCTTTCAGAACTCCTTCGTCTTTTGGGATTACTCCGATAAGTTGGACGGTTTGAATCGTCGCAGGGAACAAAATCAATTTGATGCTCAATTTCCCGAATAGGGTAGTCCATGAGAGAAGCTCCTGAAATACATCTTTGAATTCTGTAAGAGATGTGAAACAACACTAGTAAAGAATCATTAGCGTTAGTATTCAAAAGCGCCTCTTTATACCGAAGTAAAATCATAGTCGCTTAGAAATCAAAGCTCTTCTCACATCACTCTTTTTGCCAAGATATTTATTTTTTCTTCTTTCTTTTTCTCTTTTTTTCTTGATTTTCTTTTCTTCACTCTCTTTTCTTTGTACATAATTTTTCTGCAAATGAATTTGATCTTCATGTACTTGTTGTGGTGACAAAGGACGCAAAGATATCTTCTTCTTGTCGTGAACGAATGAATATACATTGGTAAACCCGTCATGTTGAACCCTCCTATCAAACTGCCATGGTCTACCCAACAATATATGTCCTGCCTGCATGGGCACCACATCACACAATACCTCATCAATATACCGACCAATAGCAAATGGAACTAACACCTGTTTGGTTACTTTAATGTCTGCATTATCATTGAGCCACTGCAAACGATATGGTTGCGGATGTTTGGTAGTAGTTAACCCCAATTTCTCCACCATCGTAGTGCTTGTCACATTTGTACAGCTGCCTCCATTTATAACTACGCAACAAATTTTCCCATTCATAAGACATCGAGTATGAAATAGATTTTCCCGCTGTTCACTGCTCTCCTCATTAACCTGTGTACTAAGTGCTCTTCTTGTAACTAGAATTTCACCATGTATTGCATCCTCACCTATCTCCTCTAATGGTGGCATAGAATCGATGTCGCTATCTTCCCCTGGCCTCTCACATCTCCATTGTCAAGTAACAACATTTTCCTCTGATTTGGACATTGGCTAGAAATATGTCCCCTGCCTTGACACTTAAAACATACAATATCTCGATTACGACCAAAAGAAGGTTGTTCAGTTTTATCTTGAGTTTCTCGGCTAGTTGATCCTTGTTTGGGTTCCACCCTTGACTTGAACGCAGCTGTCTTTTCCTTTCGCTTTGCCAAATTGGGTCTCCATGATGAACTAGCATTAGATTGTCCTCGTTGTCCTCCTCGCCTCTTGAGTTGTTTCTCTATCTTAGTAGCCATATGGACCAGTTCCTCCAACTCTAAATAATGTTGTCGTTCAACCAAGTCTGCAATCTCACAGTTCAATCCTGCCGAGAACCTAGCCATCGATGTTTCATTGTCCTCAATCAAGTTAGTTAGATCCTTCAACATCTCCATCTCCTCGTAATATTCATCCACACCGACTTCCCTGCTTAAGAGTTTGTAAATTACGAATGATCTCCAGTTGATAGTATCTTTGATACAAACCTCTTTTTTCATTATAGCTTTTATCTCCGCCTCAAGTTGTAGAATCGCTTCATCACACCCTTTCTCCGATTAGTCATCAATCGATCCCACCATATCAATGCATATCCGTAAAATTCCAGTAATGGCCATTTGACTTTCTTGAGTCCGAATAGTTGTGATACCAAAGATTCGCTCCATCTTGGTTACCCAATCTAAATAAGCCTCGTGATCACCCGTGCCTCGGAAAGTTGGAATCTTCATTTTATGCTATCCAAATTGCCATCTTATCCATCTCCGACTTCTTCTTTCCCTAAAGACCTCCGTGTCTTTGATGTCGGAAATTAGATTCACGATCTTCCATTGCACTTCATCGTCTCTCACCGTAAGTGGTCTTCCTTTCTTGTGTCGGTTTGTTGTGTCCTCGTCTTGTTTTGCATCCCAAAAGTGTTTTGGGATAACTCGATCATGTACACCCTCATCTCTTCTAATTGTTCTTGTATTTGCTCCATAGTCTTTCTCAATCTTGATCCCATTCTTTATGCATGGCCTCCATCCGGAATTTCAATTCAATTTGTTGAGGGTTGTTCTCATAAGTTCCTTTATCCTTGACATATTTCTTCGCAAAATAAGGGTTAGTAAAAAACCGCTTCTCACCACTCCTCCCGTGTGTTTTCGTTTCGAATCAATGGTTCACTCGTGTATACTCAATAAATTGGCTTTTACCTCGATTAATCTCACCACTAAGCCTTTTACCTCGAATATTCTCTCTAATAGGTTCTTATTGAATTCCTAGCAAAATTCTTGGTTTTACTAATCAATTCAAAATTACTTATCACTAAACAAAATTATAGATGGTATGACTATCAAAATACCACAAAATCACCGATCGATTGTCTTGTACTTCTCTTGTATGCCTCGATTTGTAATTTGTAGCTCGTTTGAAATCGATGATGACGGAACTCAGTATGAAATCTTCGTTGGAATTTGATGGTTTGATGGTGTCTTCTAAGTTTGTTAAAGACAAATGAAAATAGAATATGATTTTATTTTTATTTTTTTCCTTTTTTTTTTTGAATATATATTTCGATTTAAAATTAAAGATAAGTAACTTCTTTAGAAAGGCTTAGCTTTGATACCAAATGATAGACTCCACTAAGACGCTTGCGTGAGGTGGTCGCCACCGATCGTTTAAAGCGACAAATTGGGTGAATTGCTTGCAACACTTTAACCCCTCACTTATATGTAGACGGTAATCTTGGTACAATTGCTCGCGTTCGAATTCTGCGTTGAATGGACACCAACGACACCTCACCCCTCGCTTATATCAAGCGGTAATCTCGGTCAATCGATTTATTGATGCGGAAGAAAGGCCACACACAACTATGAATTGTTGTATGATAAGTCAAATTGAATCTCAAAGAAATAACTAAGAATTACTTAGAATTCTTCAAAAGAACCAAAAGTAGAGAATAAACTCACAAGTCTATTGAATAATAATAATGATAATGTGTTTGATTACATAACTTGGACCTCTATTTATAAGACTTTCAAAACAATCCAAATCCTAATAAGAATTTATAAGTTATAACCCTAATTTACATAAAAATAGAAATCAATTTGAAAAAGAAATTCTAATTAAAAGAAATCCTAATTATAATAGAATTTAAAATTTAATACTTAAATTGCAATTCTTGAGAAAAAGATTTGTTCTTGCATGAAAAGTCATCAATCCATTGACCACAATCCGAAAATACTACTAGAATTGATATTGTCCAAACTTCCTTTATAAACCAAATGGTCCAAAGACGATGATGGCAAGAAACTCGATGATTAAAAAAAAAAAAACCCGCCCAAAACAAATAGATTGAAACATGCGGCTTCCAATATTAATGTTGCCCACTTGAATAATAAGTCTGATAACTTTGAAAATAAAATATGGCCCACGTGAATCAAATAACCTTGCAGCCCATATGATTAAATAATCTCCTTTGCACATAAAATATGTTGACTTTGTTAAGAAGATTAAAATTGGGCTTGTATTAAATTGACCCAAATTAATGTCTCATGCTCTTTTGCCTCCTCTTTGGATTTTCTTGCGTTAGCTTCTGCCCAAACATTTTGGATCAATCCATTGAGACCTTGTTTGAACCTCTTTGTTCTAGCCTTGCTTAATCCCCACGTCCCTTTCATCTTGTTTGAATCCACGCATGCCATGTCCTCATCAATTGACATGTATGCTAAATGTGGGAGGATTGATAGGGCAAGGTGGGTGTTTAACAATTTGGGTCCAAATACGGATGTGATGGCATGGAGTGCCATGAGGGCTTGGCTATGCATGGGCACTGTGATGAATCCCTTGCTTTGTTCTCCAAGAGGATGAATTGTGGGGTTAGGCCAAATGCCGTGACATTCTTAGGTGTTCTTTGCACTTGTGTACATGGCGGATTGGTGAATGAAGGGAAGATGTATTTTGAGAGGATGAGCAGGGAATTCAGTATTGTTCCTTCAATCATGCACTATGGTTGTTTGGTTGATCTGTATGGGAGAGCTGGTCTCATACAGGAAGCATGGGATGTTGTAAATTCAATGCCTATGGATGGAGCCAGATGTGCTTGTATGGGGTGCTCTTTTGAGTGGATCCAGAATGTTTGGGGACATTGAAACATGTGAGATTGCGATCAAGAAATTAATTGAACTAGAACCCACAAATAGTGGAGCGTATGTGCTTTTGTCCAATGCGTATGCAAAGTTGGGCAAGTGGAAGGATGTCAGGCATGTGAGAGACCTAATGGAGGCAAGAGGGATTAGGAAAGTTCCTGGGTGCAGCTTGGTAGAGCTGGATGGTGTGATACATGAGTTTTCTGTTGGAGACGAGTCTCACCCGGACACGAGGGAAATATATATGATGCTTGAGGAGATTAAAGTTGGAGGGATATGTCAACAACACCAGAGAAGTATTACTCGACTTGGATGAAGAAGGAAAAGAGATGGCACTTTCAGTTCACAGTGAAAAAGTGCCAACTTTCATTTATAGTTGTCGATTTTGATTATTACTTAAATTCTCCTTTTATTAGTAAAAAAATATTTAAAAAATTATATTTTGATATTTTAAAATCAATTTCAAAATTTTAAAATACAAAATTGATAGTACTACGGGCAAACAACAGGACTATGACTACGAAGGCATTCTGGCCAGGAAAGTCATTTTAAAGTAGTATGGGATGGATCATATTTTAATGGCAAAGTAATGATTTGGTATTGAAAGTTGGCGCGTTCTTTGAATCTTTATTAATTTTTAATTTTTTGAATTACACTGGCCGAACTAATTATTATTTTACAATTAAGCCATTCCGTTAAAAAATATTGACAGACGTTAAATAATTATTGACGTGGTGACATGACAAAAAAATAAAAAATAATGCTGACGTGGCAAAAAAATACATAATACTCATTTTAAAGTTTTAAAAATAACAAAAACATAATAAAATAAAACCGATTTTCTTAAAAAATATAATTTTTAATAAAAAAAACACATTTTTTAACAAACATAATTTTTAAAAAAAAGCGGAACTTTTTTAAAAACATAATTCTTTTAAAAAACAGATTTTTAAAAACAGAATTTTTTTAAAAACATAATTTTTTAAAAAACAGATTTTTAACAAAAACATAAATTTTTAAAAACGGAACTTTTTAAAAAACGTAATTTTTTAAAAAACATAATTTTTTTTAAAACGGAACTTTTTTAAAAATAGATTTTTAAAAAGCATAATTTTTTAAAAACCAGTTTTTTTTCAAAAAACATAATTTTTTTAAAAACGTAAATTTATGTTTTAAAAACATAATTTTTTTTAATTTTTAAAAAGTTCCGTTTTTAAAAAAATTATGTTTTTTAAACAAATTTACTTTTTAAAAAAAAATTGTTTTTCAAAAAATGACGCTTTTAATAAATTTACGTTTTAAAAAAAATTACGTTTTTTAAAAATATCTTTTTTGAAAAAAAACTGTTTTTAAAAAAAATTATGTTTTTGTTAAAAAATCTGTTTTTTAAAAGAATTATGTTTTTTTAAAAAAGTTCAGTTTTTTAAAAAATTATATTTTTAAAAAATTATGTTTTATTAAAAATCTGTTTTTTTAAAAAAATTATGTTTTTATAAAAATTTATGTTTTTTAAAATCTGTTTTTTTTAAAGAATTATGTTTTTTAAAAAATTATGTTTTTGTTAAAAAATCTGATTTTTTTAAAAATTATGTTTTTTAAAAATCTGTTTTTTTTAAAAAATTATGTTTTTTAAAAAGTTCCTTTTTAAAAAAAATTATGTTTGTTAAAAAAATCTGTTTTTTATTAAAAATTATATTTTAAAAAAAAATCTGTTTTATTTTATTATGTTTTTGATATTTTTAAAACTTTAAAATGAGTATTATGTATTTTTTTGCCACGTCAGCATTATTTTTTTATTTTTTTTGCCATGTCAGCGCCACGTCAACAATTAATTAACGTCTGTCAATATTTTTTAACGAAATGGCTTAATTGTAAAATAATAATTAGTTCAGTGGTGTAATTCGAAAAATTAAAAGTTCAATCGGGTATTCAGTAAAACGTGTCAATTTTGATGGCCAAATCATTAGTTTTGCCATATTTTAATTAATATTCATCTTATTGGTCTAAGGCTAGTAACATGAGTATTTAATTTTTATTATTACAATAGTACTCATTATAAACTACATTAAAGTATTATTATTTTTTAAAAAAGCTTATGTTAATTAAATAAATGTTAAAATTTTTGTAAACTTATATAAATTTTTTAAAATAAAACTCTTTTTGTGATTGGAGGAAGTATATTTTATCACAAAGTTTAATCCTTCTACCTTTATTTAAAAAGGAAAATATTACTAATTTTCTCAACCATACCTCATTATATTTAGGAAATTAATATATATTATCAAATAAGTTATCACAATGAAATTAATCATGCAAATGTGAAAATAAATATATACACTACTAAAGTAGCATAATAATTATTAAGACTTTTCACACATATTAAGAAGAAGAATAAAATAATGAAATTGTCCATAATAATATGTTATTAATTATTTTTAATATAGGTAAAAGAGTGACTTTCTAACTATTCAATTCAAAACATTCTCACTTCATATTTATTAAATATGGAGAGAGAATTAGAATAAGAAAAGTATGATATATTTAATGCTACGGGCATAATAGGAAAAAATGTGTAAAAGTTTTATTATTAAAAGAAAGTAGACATTTAATATTGTACTGTTCAAAATAATAATAATGACTTTTATAATGGGAAATGGAACAAAAAATCAAGTGAGAAATCGTGTGAGTTTTAATTAAAATAATTAATCTTTAAAAAAAAATTAAAATATCAGCCATCCGCGTCGAACGCTAAAAATATCCAATCAAAATAATGAATTAAGCGGTTAAGCCCAACTTGACTTGGAAGCATTTGCATGTCCATTAATTCTAACTATCGTCAATATCGCCGCCGGCAATTAAACGTCGATCGCCGTGCCTCTCTTATCTGGTATGCATATCAACTCAATCATGTTCCTTACAATAAACTTTTATATGTTCGTCAACATTTTGGAATTGGAATTGGAATTGGAATTGAAAGAACATTTACACTTCCATAGAATTGATATTTAGTTAAAACTTGGCGCTCAATTCCAATTCCAAAACTTGGGGTTGAGTTGCCAAATTGTATTATATCAGTTGTCCGATTTGTTTTTGAGAAATTGAGGTAAAAAAAAAAGAGCTGTGGTCTTTGTTAGAGATCTAAGCACTGGATCCCAAACTTCTTTGATTTTAAAGTCGACAGCTTTGTAGTTGGGTTTGACTTGATTTGGGTTAAGTGCTATATTAGTTGTGAGATTCAATTGCTGGGTTTTCTGAATTGCATTGGTCAAACTGTTGTAATGAGAGTGGGGGAAAGTCCACCTTCAAGATGAGAACCCCTCCCAAAATCAACTTACCAAATCTTATTAAACAAGTAATGATCTTGGGCTTTGATTAGGTTAAGAACTTTTGAAATTGGAAGTTCGATTTGGGATGGAGGGAGCCTGAATTATTCACCTTAGTGTATGCATTTGCTCTATCTCACCAAAGACTCCATCATTTATAGTTGTATGGAACACATGGGCGGAACTAGTGTTGGTTATGCTTAAAAATTATGGTTTTATCAATGTCCCACATCGGCTATTTATTTCTGTAACTCCCAATTTAATTGGTATTTATTTATGTAGCCCCCGTTTAGAGTTAATACCTTAGCCGTTACGTTTTCTGTAACCCCCAACGGTTAATGGGCAATTCCCAACGTTAATGTGTCTAACATTCTGATCATCCTTGAAAATATCACCATAATTCTTCTTAGCATAAGATACATATCAATATCATCTTCTTCTTCTCCTTACAAGAAATCACCTTTGTTCTTCACATAATATACAGTTTCTTCCTCTCCTTATCTCAAAAGTCTGTTCATATATCCTCTGTGATAACTATTAGTTGGGCAATCTACATAGACAAGTCCAAAGCCTCCTTCCGTGAGTACACACGATCGGAGACTTCGCCGTTGAATCCTGGAGAGTGACCGCCGGCAGCCCATTTGTACTGTGATTATTATCAATGGGGGCGAAATCACTTTTTAGGACAGTAGCTACGCTACGCCTCGGTTTTCCAGCTAAGTTGTTCCAATTTACTATATTATTTGTCTTGTTAATTGATATATTTTCCAACAATCTAAAAAGTGATTTAATCTATTAACAAGAAGACAAGTCATATGGGAAAAAAAAACATGAACGATGAGACTGCCAATTTCTGTGTGGTTGAGCAGTCTTATCCTCAAAATTCGAATAGTCAGATTCAGAAAAAAAAAAAAACATCATGTGAAAAAAAAACATTATCCTCCATTTTCACATCCATGGTCCATATATGGAATTATAATATATGAATATTAATAATGTTTATATGTAGCTTATCGGTTACTACATCAGCTTCAAAGAGATAAGCGCTGACACTTACCACTGGGTCCCTGTATTCCTTATAAAACATAAAGTTTAATCCCACTCAACATTAGTTATTAAAAAAAATAAAAAATTCTTTTGTGTATAGAGAGAGAAGATCAGAAATTGTCTGCAGGGTGAAATTTGAACATATTGAAGAATGACTCCCACCTGGTTGTTCTCAACTTATTCAGTTTTCAATTCTGCAACTGGAGTTGCAGACCTACATTTAGAAGAAGTATCAAAAGCTAGTCAACAGAGCAATTTTCAGGGTTGCCATATGTATTAAATTATTTATTGGGGTTAGACTATGTGTCTATTGATCATATATATGATATATATGAATTTGTTATGTGTTGGGTTGAGACTGATTGATTTTTAAGGAGTATAAAATTCCCAGTAGGTGGTGGGCAAATACTAGTATTGGGTCTACAAGATAGGATGAGGGTGCTTCTTTGCACGTCCTCCTCCAATAGTTGTGTGTGTTTTTAGGCGAGACAAAATG
Source organism: Panax ginseng (assembly GCA_020205605.1). Classification (NCBI taxonomy): domain Eukaryota; kingdom Viridiplantae; phylum Streptophyta; class Magnoliopsida; order Apiales; family Araliaceae; genus Panax; species Panax ginseng. Next base: position 4,248,145 of record CM035138.1, on the reverse strand, counting down.
GAAGAAATAGCAGTAGTTAGTTTTTCTTGGTCATCAAAGTAAATGAAAGATGTTCTGACAATTCTGGGCTGACCCGCTTGCCCAAACCCGATCCAGTGACCCACAGACTGACCCGTCCGACAGATTTTTATTTAATTCCAGAAAATGTTTTATTAATTGTTTAATCATGGAAATCAATTAATAAATAGTTATTGTGATTATTAAATTCTAAAATTTTAACAGATATTAATTATTGGCATAAAATTAATATTTCCACTGAAGTTTTGGAAAATTAATATATTTGGATAATTTTAGTTAATATCTAATTTAATTATGCAATAGTTTATTAATTGTGATAATTTGCATGATCTTCAGAAAAATTCCAGAAAATTACAGTAACCTTTGGTGATGATAAGATACTGTTGTAAATATTATGAAAATATTTTTAATGTGTTTATAGCATACTTGGAATATTAATTGAGTAATATTGTTTGTTATTTAACTCCTTTGTTAATATTTTTAAAATATTAATTGTTGGTGCTTGGAATTAAATTACTTTGTTGTAATAACACATGTACCCTTGTTCCTAGTGAGGTGATTTAGGTTTTAGTAATTTAATTGAATCATTACCTAAATTCACTTCTTATGAGCTGAAAGATTAATGGTAAATAATTGAGCATTTATATGAATTGTGTTTCCTAAGCATGACGAAGTCTTTCTTCTGTTTTTATGTTTCTATTATTTTATGTTAATTTGGTTCATGTGGCAAAGATGGTGAACAATGATGATAATTCTAGATATAATCAAATCTATCTCATTGCCTTTAAAAGTTGAAGCGGAAGAAATATTTATTAAATAAAACTGAGGTTGAAAATTAGTTAGAAAGGAAAAATAGAACACTTAAAGATATGATGAATGTCATGTTAATTAGCTTTAACTTACCTTCTAATATGTGGGGAGAAGCTTGCTTTTCTAAATAATCAATTTTTAATAGTTCCACATAAAAGGATAAACTCTTTATCATGTCAATTATGGAAGGAACATGCACCTAACTTGGGGTATCTTAAAATGTGGGGGTGTCTAGCTAAAGTAGCTATACCAAAAAATTTTAAATAAAAAAAAAGGGAATAAAATTAGACATAAAACAATGGTTTGTTTTTTTACTGGATATGTTTCAAACAGTGTTGCATATAGACTTTTGATAACTGGAGATGACCCTAAGAAGAAATGGAGTCATTTGATGCAATCTTTTGAAAAGATGTTATCCATTATGAGTAATTATACATGAGAGCTAGTTATTTTGCCTAAAAAGAAGTAAATATGTTGGGTGTTTAAAAAGAAGTTAAAAGTTGACCGGTCTATTGATAATTTTTAAAGTAAGTTTTCCAATACTTGTTGTTATGTGCTAATGATCAGCATTATGTGAAATTCTTGTGAATTATTTTAATGTGCACTTTCGTGCAACAATGTGATAATAACTGTTAATAGTCTGTTGATGATTTAAGTTAAATTGTTCTATGTGAACTATAGAATTACGAAGTATGAGCATTATGGAGCATGTATCAGATGTCAAGCATGTATAAATGTACAATATGAGAAAGATGAAGTATGTATAAAATGCGAATTATACATAAGATGTGAAGCATGAGAAATGTGATATATGCATGAGATACAAAAGCATGAAAATTGTGATGTGATTATTTATTTATATGTGGATGATTTGCTGATATTTGGTACTGATGAGAAAGTTGTGAAAATTATTAAAATATTTTTTATTCTCTAAATTTGACATGAAAAACGAACTTGATTCTTGGCATGAGAATTAATAAAAATGCACATGGTTTTTTTTTATTATGTGGAATTCTTAAGAAATTTAATTTCTTTAATAAAGAGCCATTAGGAACACCTTGTGACTCTAGTGTGTGCATTTAAAGAAAAATAAAGGGGATTGATATTGCACAAAATTGAAGATGCCAGAATCATTGATAGTGTAATGTACTTAATGAATTGTACTTGACCTGATATAGCATATGTCATTAGTAGAATTAACAGATATACGTATAAGAATTATTGGAATGCGTTGTCACGTCTAATGAGGTATTTAAAAGGAACAGTAAATATAAGTGTACATTTTTTTGATCATCCTAATGTTTTTTGAAGGATATTGTGATACTAATTAGGTATCTGATAATGATGAAACAAAGCTCCACTAGTGGATATGTGTTTACTTTAAGTGGATGAGCTAGTTGTCTCTTGGAGATCTGCTAAACAAACTGTACTGCTAAATCTAATATGAAATATGAATTTATTGCATTAGAATTGACAGGTACAGAAGCAGAGTGGGTGAGGAATTTATTGGCACCGTTGTGGTCTAAACCAATTCCTTCTATATCTCTGTATTGTGATTCTCAAGCTGCTATTGGACGAGGAATGAACCATGGGAAACAGAGAAATATTAGCTTGAGACATAATATTGAATGAGGACTGATCAGTAAATGGTGTTATTTTCATGGAATTTGTAAGGTCTGAAAAGAACCTAGCAGAAAGGGATTGATTAAACAGAGTGTCCAAGAAGCATCCAGAGGGATGAGACTATTGCCAACATCTTGAGTAAGTAATACGCGATGGAAACTCAACCCATGTGATTGGAGATCCCATGAATTGGGTTCAATGGGTAACAACAAGTCACGTAATTACTTAATTATAGCACTACAATTATTTATATCCCTTCATGCGTATGGTGTGGTGCTTCTCGACAAATTGTGATAGGATGAATCATTTAGATTCTTAATGAAACTCATAGCCCTAAAGGGTGGTGTATGTCGATATACACTTGATGGGTTCACCTATATAAAGGTGGAAGTGTGGTAAACTTCTATGAGAGTCTTTGGCAAACTCTCTAGAGCCTTTATGAAAATCTGGGATATGACGCATGGCCTAGAATGCGCCCAACCGCGGACTTGTGTGGATTTAGGATTTTTTGATATGTGTGCAAGTTCAATTGATTGTATCATAAATAATAGGTTCAAGAATATAATTCACCTATAATCTACAGTCATGAGCTTGTTCCGCTAAGTGTCGATTCAAACCCACAAGGTATCGATGTTATGTATCTAAAGTCCATTGCCCTTCTCACTTCTTTTTAATTTTTCTTCCTTTGATAATTTTGAATCATGTGGGGGATTGTTGGTTATGCTTAAAAATTATGGTTTTATCAATGTCCCACATCGGCTATTTATTTATGTAACTCCCAATTTAATTGGTATTTATTTATGTAACCCCCGTTTAGAGTTAATACCTTAGCCGTTACGTTTTCTGTAACCCCCAACGGTTAATGGGCAATTCCCAACGTTAATGTGTCTAACATTCTGATCATCCTTGAAAATATCACCATAATTCTTCTTAGCATAAAATACATATCAATATCATCTTCTTCTTCTCCTTACAAGAAATCACCTTTGTTCTTCACATAATATACAGTTTCTTCCTCTCCTTATCTCAAAAGTCTGTTCATATATCCTCTGTGATAATTGTTAGTTAGGCGATCCACATAGACAAGTCCAAAGCCTCCTTCCGTAGTACACACGATCGGAGACTTCATTGAATCCTCGGAGAGCCGTGACCCGTTTCTCTTCGATTATTATTATCAATGGGGTGAAATCACTTTTTAGACGATGAATTACGCTTACGCCTCGGTTTTCCAACTAAGTTGTTCTAATTTACTGTATTATTTGTCTTGTTAATTGATATATTTTCCAACAACTAGTGGGGGGCTACAACTCTGGAATCTGAAGCATGTTAATATTAGTTAAACTTAATATTTGTTAGGAGATGGTATTAATTTATTTACTTTCTCATGTCCTTCCACCTATAATAAATTAACAATATTACTATAAGATAAAATAATGTTAAATAAGTTTGATGATTAATTACTTAATATTGCACTCATTTGTCTTACTGACTTAATCATACCTTAATATCATTTTTTTATAAATGAGAATAACTTAATTCATTTTCTTGTTTTGAGTGGCTCCTCTCAGTTGTCTCTAAGGAAGATGACCAGAACCACAATATAAGGTTTTGAATATATAATATTATAATTTGTAAGTTATTTATAAAAGTAGCTAATCAGTTGACTAAAAAATTGAAAATCTGATTAATAATCACATAGTTCGGGGGAAATTAATATATATATATATATATATTTAAAGTTATTAGACTCACAACTCAAAGGTTGACAATGGTTGGAATAGGATATTGTGAAATAATATAATTGGTCAAAATGAATTTGAAATAAGCACTTTAAGCGTCAATAAATAATTTTTTTTACTGATGTATTTTGACCCCCCTCTAAAAATGTTCTGGTTCCGCCATTGATGGAACGTAAGCAGGCGGCATTGGTGTAACTAGTAACTTTATATTGGTTGTGTAACATTTCTTTTGATATTTCAATGAAATATAACTGATGTGGAATAACTACAGTACTCATGCTGTGAGCAGTTCGAAGTTTGTGGTTTCATAATCATAAACAATATAGGAGTTAGGACAACTGGACAAGGGATGCATGTTAAACTTGTTAGGCAAAGAATTGGATGCATTCTTTAATATGTTGCATGGATTGATGCAGTACCATATATTATCTGGTGGTTGGGCATATATACTTGAGGCAGGGAACTTTATTTCCATCTGTATGGCATAATGACTCTCTGTTCAATATTTATTGTGTAGATTGTAATGGATAAGCAATCACATTTACTTAATTGCATTTGCACATAACTGTGCCCCCTCTTTTTCCAACTTCCAGCCCCATCATTAAAGGAAAAAGGAAAGACAAAAAATCTATACCATAGAAAAATGATATATCACTTAATAAATATGATATATCACTTATCTTTGATCCTCTGATGTTGATACAGATATTAACTTCTTGCAGGACGTTCTTGCTTCGCAAGAGTCACAGGAGGTATCATGCTTGAGCTGTGAGATTCCAACTGCTTAAGATGGCATCTGTGCATAATGATACGGCCGAAATCATACATAGAGTTTCTAATATTTTAGTGCGTGAAACATGCAAATCCTACTTTCTTTTCTATGGTGAAACTGCCCTTGCAGATGGGTTTAGGGCAGCCGTGTATTTTCTTGCTCTTGCTTACTGTTTCATTGGATTGTCAGCTATAACTGGTCGATTTTTCCGGTCTATGGAAAATGTTGTTAAGCAAACTCGAAAGGTGGTCAACATAGATCCTTTCACAAAAACTGAAATCGTGAAATATGAAAAGGTGTGGAATTATGCAATTGCAGACATTAGCTTGCTGGCATTTGGGACTAGTTTTCCCCAAATCTCTCTAGCTACTATAGACGCGATACAAAATCTTGGGAACCTGTCTGCTGGAGGTTTGCTTCATATTTCCCCTCTTGTTTCTGTGTGTCTAAAACATAAGAGTCTAATTTCTCTAAAAAAATAATGAATTTAGTAGAAAACTCTGCTGCTTAGCTTGTCGAATTAGTAATTATTAATTATTTTAATTTAGAAAACTGTGTACATCACATCTTCTCCCTGTCCCAATTTAGATGAGGTCCACTGTTTGGTTTTTCTTAGCGCGTATTTGAAGTCATGCCCAAAAAACATATATACATTATATTTTGTTTATTGTTTGATATTCTCAGTATATCTATATATTTTAATTTCAGTTATATTAAAGATATATAAATGTGTTTTCGGCACATGTTAGATTCCATTTTGAAAGTAACCAAGAAGAAGGGGTCATTTTGAAATGGCACTAAGAGAGTACTATTTTCTATATATTTATGAATGCAATATGTGATATGTACCTTTCATATCTCATTAAAAATGATCACGATTCGTCCTTGCTTTTGGTTCTATCTCAAGGTTCGCAAGTTTTCTAACGTTCAGATTTATCCATGCTACTTGCCTATGAATTTGTGACTTGTGGTTTTCTTTAATAATAATACACTTGTAATAATTGGATATGTTTACGTCTTATTAGGGTAGTGTTAACCCACTTGTCGGGTTTTCTGATGGATATGAACAACTTATTGATACGGTACCTCCTGAATAAGGTCATCTAAGATTCTAAATTGTCATTTGGGGCATTGAGAAAAGATTTCTTCTTTGATATTCAATTTCTGTTGATCAAAGCAATTTCGCTAACACTGTGTTTTGGGGTTCTAAAATGGACAGTAAAGGGGATGGAAAACTTAAGCTTTCTCCTTAAGACACTAAGATTGATTTAGCAATATTCCATTTTTCAAGTAAGAAAGTATCGAGTGACATTTCCTTCTTGATGAAAGTTAAACTTTAAAGTTTTAACAGTTGAGAGAATTTCTCAACTTTCATGAAATTTGACAAGTTAGCATAAGTAAATTGAAATTGAAATTTGAAGGTTGATGATGTAAATCCTAGTTTAGCTGATTCGTAATATTATTTGTTTGTGATCTAATTTGAATACAGAGCCTGTTTTATTACCTTTTTACTAAGATATCTATTTGGGAAATTACTGAAAATTTCCACCACACCTTCTCTTTCCTCTCCAAATCTCAAAATTTCTATATGCTTGCATGTAGATATTTTAATCTCGTTTGCTCCATGGTACATATTGGTTTATTGACTAAAACTCTAAGCTTATGTGGAAATTGATTTCTTATCATTTTCTTTAGCTAATAAAATTTTCTTCGTACTGATCCCACTGCAAAACGAGATCCTGTTATCATGAAATAGTTTCATATTGATCTATGATTGGACAATTAGTTTTATTTTCCGATCAAGAAACCTGTGGATGTTTTTTTTTCTCTAACTGATTCTGGTTGCATTGAATTCTCGAAAATTGAATTCAGGGCTTTAATTTTTTTGATTTGGATAACCTTAAAAATTTCTAACATCTACTTGTACAATAGGGCTGGGCCCTGGGACACTTGTTGGTTCTGCTGCGTTCGACCTATTTCCTATTCACGCTGTATGTGTTGTGGTTCCTAAAGCTGGAGAATTGAAAAAGATATCAGATTTAGGAGTTTGGCTTGTAGAGCTCTTTTGGTCTTTCTGGGCTTATGTTTGGTTGTACATTATCCTAGAGGTAATATGCCATTTTTGTTTCATCATTATTTGCTTTGGTCTGAACATGTTTTTCTGTAGAATATAAACTATGAAAAGATGGTTTTGGAAATAAGTATGGAACCTTTTTTTTCTTTCTGGACTTCAAATCCCCCTAAATTTTACAACTCATATTCACATAGATTGTATTCTTTTGGTATCTGTAGCATGTTTAATAGGATTTCAGAATAGTTTTTGGTGTCAAATGCATATTTAATAGGAATTCGGTTTAAGAACTCATTTAGTTATCATAGCCTAAAGATGGACAGAGTCTTAGGGATAAATACATCAGTTTGATATTTTGATTTCAACTTTGGTGTGCAATTTATTCAGATATACATGTCGTACATGATGCCGAAAATGGTAAATTGATCGAGTGATTAAACATATTATTTATATACTCTTTTGCTTCTGGTTGTTTCTCGTCGACTCAAACTTCATTTGCATGCTACATTTATTCTTCTTTTGATATCTTGAATTTTGATACACAGGTTTTATATTCTTCCATTATGTAGTATTTACTGATGGCCATTGTTGTTACATATATCTCTTAAAATATTACAAAATGTCCATTATTCGCAAAGCAATATGTGATACTTGGAACTAATCATATATTTGATATGCAATAACATATATGATTAGTATAAGAATCAGTTTACTTCCTTTATAATTCCTTGACCCTAGTGTATAGAAAACATTTGCTTTCAAAAGCACAGATTACATGATGGATAGTACATGAATCTTACATATTCCATCTATTGCTTCAGAAAACTATGCTGAGGTCTGACAAACTTTAACATGATATTTCTTCAAATACTTTATACATTCTTGAATGTGTGGTCAACAGGCCACATGAAAACTTCTGATTGCTGTCAATTATGTTTTGATGCTAGAACATGCATCTATAAGGGTGATGTGAAGATAGATTTACCAGTTTGAACCTTCATAGAAAAGTAGTTTATGGGCCTGTCAAATGGGTGCACTGTATCCTTATCTCAGAGATTGCAGTTTCCTTCTCTTATATCATTCCTTTCCAAACTGTAAAATCCCATTAATGACATAGCACAGACCTCTAGCCATCGACTCTGGTGTGCATGTAACAAGAACTTGGTGATGAAAAGGTTCTATTGAATTTTCAGGTGTGGACTCCAAATGTTGTCACCCTGTGGGAGGCCTTGTTAACAGTCCTTCAGTATGGGTTATTGCTGGTACATGCTTATGCGCAAGACAAGCGTTGGCCCTATTTTTCCATTCCTCTGTATGTTTTTCATTTTTCATATCTTAAATTTTTTTGTTTGTGTATATGTTTCAATTCTCCCAAATGAAAAGTGTAGTTTCAGTTGAAAATGGACAGTTAACATTCTTCTTGCTTATGACATTGTACTTTCTCAGAGAAAGAACAGAAAGGCCAGAGGAGTGGGTGCCAGAGGAGGCTAATTCATTCAAAGATAACAACAATGTTGATTATGAGTACTCTGAAATACTTCAAGTTGATGAAGATGAAAGCCAAGGCATTGTTGATATATTTTCAATCCATTCAGCGAATCGGACAGGTAACTCTCTGCTATGCCTTAAATATCGAAATGAGGTGTTTCAGGAATAATTTTGGATGTTAGGAGAATGGGCCAGGGGATTAACTAAGAAGGGGGAGAAGATTAAAAGAGATGGTGGAAGATGACTCGGCCAAAAACATATAGGTCATAGGAAAAGGAAAAAGGAAGAAGTAAACAGAGCAATGATGACAAAAAGTATATTCATATCAGTGGCACCTTCTTACAAGGACTTCTGAGTTGGTAGCAACATTATCAGAGTACAAGGAAGCAACTATATATAAACAATTTAATCCCAAAAACCAGAATGCAGAATGAATAACTGAAGATTTGGGAAGGGTGATGAAATGCACTTTTAGGAAGAATTAGGACCATTAACTTGGAGGTAATAGAAAGCTATGAAGAATAAGGATATAAATCATACCCCAATTCTACAAGAACATAACCAAAGACTGCTGAGTGTTAATAAACCTGTTGTGTCTCCTTAACGACTATCTAGTTCTCACAACTTGTAAAGATGCAAAGATTTACTACATCATCTTACCGGGTTGAAGAGCTAGAAGGCAGTGACCAAACTTTATTTTTGCATTCATAGCCTGCTTCATTATGGAGATCATTGACTCGAGTTTTCGAAAGCTTTATATTTTCTAGTGCAGTATATGCCATAATTTCTTAATATCTTAGAATCCTTGGAAAATAGAAGACAATTGAGAATCTTACAGTTTTGATAAATTGCTACATTATATATCTAATTATCCCTCAAATATTGTTTTGAGCTTCATATCTCTTTAGCTAAGTATAACTTGCAGGTCCTGTATATCAAAAGGTACTTGGAAGTGATTTAGCTGAATCCTCCCTTGAACATGGTAGCAAAGATTTGAGGTTTGAAGAATCGCATGTTCTCTCCATTTGGAAGCAGCAATTTATGGATGCCCTTATGGTACTACATTTTGTGCTCTCTATGTTGAATGATTTTATCATACTCCCTTCCGTTCTAAAATAAGAGATACATTTTTAATACATCGACTTTTATCCAAACTTATCCCTAACATTAGCAAGAAATGTAGTAGTGGTGGCATGATGGTACTCAATCTACTATGGTTAAAAGTAATTGCATGTTAGGAACTTCATTTCACATAGTCTAAAAATAGAAATGTAGAGATGGAATGGACAAAAAAGAAAATGTATCTCTAATTTTGGAACCGAGGAAGGAGGAAGGGAGTATATCATATTATATTACTAGTCTCTAACATTTGCCACTGAAGTGTGTATTTATTGATCTATCTCCTTCTGTGTGAGTGTGTCCATGTGTTCTACCATAGACTTCCCAACTTTAATATGGGATCTGGAATTTATTTTGTACACGTTTCAAGTTCAGTGTAACGAAATACAGAAGACTAAAGATTATTACAGACTTGTGTACTTGTGCTCTTGAGTTGAAGTTTTTTTTTATTACCACAACAGAAAGTAGAAATTGGGAAGTCTTTGTTCAGGGTTATAGTATATTTCCCTGATTAAAGTATCCCTGAAACCAACATGTAAACCAGTGTTGGAGATCCTTTTGGATACAAACTTTAGTGACATGCAAAACACTAAATAGAGTAATAAAAACAAAAATGTGATGAGTAACCCAATTGTTGTTTGATAATTTTAGTAAAAAAAGTAAATGTGTTTTAAAGTGGAGTTTCTGCTGTGAAATGCTACTATCTTTGTAGTCAACTTGAACTTTGTGTATATAATTTTAAATCTTGTTGCATACAAATGACTGTTTTGAAATAGAAGTTTCTGGATGTTAAATGGATTTAAGGCTATTGAACCATTATGAAGCATCTTATGTATTCAAGACCTTTTTTCTTCGCAATCTCAATTCATAGTCCTCTGTACATCTAGTATGTTCTACCCCTCAAAATTTCTTCATGTGATGGTTGAATTTTCTAGTGATTTATATATATAACTAAGAATGTGTATTTTTTATACAAAACCTATCAGTGAGAGTTAATAAGGATAGTTTTGTCCTTCTCTTTATCTGAGAACCATTGTATATCTAGTACAGCTCATGCAAACAGCAAACTATACTAAACTGTTAAGATTTCCTCATTACTTTATTCCTAATTTCATGGAACTGGAACCTTCTCACTGAGATGGACTTCTGGTATATGTATTTTGTACCATTTGTTGCCCTTCGCAACAAGATGAATTCAAATTAAATGAAGTTTTAAATATAGTTTTGTAAGCACTTCGTCACTGAAGCAAGATTTAGTGGATTCATGGGTTCAATATTATCTGAAATTTACATACGACTAGTGGAACTCCTTTTGAACACATTTAGTTTTAATTCTCTTGAAAGAGAAGAATTCAAATGTGCATTCAATGCTTTCTTCTTCCTGAAACAGTTGGAAAGCACTGCATCGAGAAAATTGAGTAGCATATACCTGCATATTTCAATAATTTTTTGGCAGTCACTTCTTGCTCCATGGAGGCTTCTATTTGCTTTTGTGCCTCCCTATCAGATTGCTCATGGGTGGGTTGCCTTCATTTGCTCTCTAATTTTCATTAGTGGGATAGCATACATTGTCACAAAGCTCACCGATCTAATAAGCTGCGTCACAGGTTTTCTTCCCGACTGAAAATTAAGTCCTAGTTTTCACTTTTTTGTTACTAGTTTACCTAAAACTTTGGCAAGTGGATTTATTCCATTTTCTTGCTCTGTTCTCCTGCAGGAATAAATGCTTATGTCATCGCATTTACTGCATTGGCAAGTGGAACTTCATGGCCAGATTTAGTGGCAAGCAAGATTGCTGCAGAACGTCAAATAACAGCGGACTCTGCCATTGCAAACATTACTTGCAGGTTCCACCAACAAACTTCAAACTTGATTATGGCCTTGAATATTATGATATTCTAGACATTGTTTTTTTTTTTTTGGTTTCTGAATGATTTCTCATTGATCAGTTATTTTTGTTGCTTAGCAGAGAAAAGGATTTATGCTGTCAACGTTAATTTTCTGCCTAGCTGTTATGTGGAGCAATAAAAAAGAAATAGAAGTCTCAAATTCTACAAGTCTGTTTAGAAGCTATGTTTTGAACAAATAGATGATTTTCAAAGTTTTAAATATCCATATTTCCAAAAAATGCCCACTAGTACCGTTCAGTATACAATTAATTTTTCCCCAGTCGGTTATAGTAAGGCCAAATCCTCTATCCAATCCAACACAAGCATGTTCTTTGTCTTCCCAAAATTTAACACTTTCAACTCTAATTATTTTTCCTTTATACACTTGTTAGATTTTATGTCAATTGCATCTGAACAGCTTTCCTGATTGCATCTTGATGAATAAATATCCTTGCAAATATGGTTGTTCTAGTTAAGTTTCTGTGTAATCATTGGTTAGAAGTCTTACTCCTACTTCTTGCTATTAGAATAAGAGTGTTTACTCTGCGTCTCTGCCTCATTCAAGCAGTAAAGCAATTATATATATACACACACTTGTTTTCATAGTTACAGCTTGCAAGTCTTAAATGTTGTTGGTATTCCGTCAAGAAATTTCAATCTCATCAAATGAAGCTAAGTGATCTGTGCCGCTCGCTCAGCTCACATTCTTGCTCCATTTTTGAATCTAACAAAAAAACAAAGGAAAAAGTTTTAACCCACTATTTGAAGTTAATGAACTATGCACTTGGTATTCTAATTCATAGGAGTTTGGTTGACCAACAAGTTTTTTGATATCCTTGTGTTGTTGTTTTTTTCTTTGTTTATGCAGCAACTCGGTGAATATTTATGTGGGCATTGGTGTTCCATGGCTCATTAACACATTATACAACTTCATAGCATACAGGAAACCGCTGCAGATCCAGAATGCGGATGGACTCAGTTTCTCTTTGCTTGTTTTCTTTTCTACTTCTGTTGGTTGTATTGTTGTTCTGGTTTTTAGGCGTCTAACTTTGGGTGCTGAGCTTGGAGGACCAAGAATTTGGGCCTGGGTTACCTGTGTTTATTTCATGTTGCTTTGGATTATTTTTGTTGTAGTGTCCTCCCTCAAAGTTTCTGGCATTATCTAGGGTTTTTACCTATCCATTTTCCCCTAAAAAAATAATTTAATATAGTTGTCTTTCTTCATTCCCCTCCCCTAAAAAAATAATTTAATATAGTTGTCTTTCTTCATTCCCCTCCCCGGCCCCCATCGTATGATGGAGTATTTTGTATAATATTCATTATGTAATCCAATGTAAAAACAACAGTTGGTTACAGAAAATAATAGATTTTTATTTAAATTTCAAGGGTGAAATTTGCACTCTTATTTTTATTACATTTTATTTGTTAATGGTTAAATTTCACTTATTTGAAGACGGTGATTTGTTGCGTCACTGAGGAATGATTTGTTGTGGCCCTGGCCTAGCCCGGCCCTTGACAAAACATATGCATCTAATTTTATTTTATTGTTCCTTTTCCTTGACTTGGTTGTTAACTTGAAAATCTTTGTAATTACATGCTCTTCATACCTAAACTGTACTTCTTTTCACTATTATGATTTAATATCTAAACTGTAGGTTAGAAAAAATGAGCATCCACTGACATCCAATAATTTCCAATGGACGGTGCACTGATTTTTACCATCTTTGGTTGTATAAGGGGTAAAATAAACTCAGCTTAATTACACCAAAGGGAGTCCACAGAATGTATTTTTTTCTAATCAATTCCAAACAACATTGGTATTTTTTCTATTCCAAGCACAACTAAAAGACGGATTAAAACCAAAATGTTCAAGAGCTTCCACTTTCAACACACTTATTTTGGCAGTGAGAAGTGTACTTGTCCAATAAACAGCTTACTTTTAAAAAATTCTACACAAAAAAGAGTAACAGCTACAGCTTGGATAATCATAGAGAAAAGAAGCAATATACCCCCAACGTATTTTCACCTTAAACACAAATTCCTTCCTCAAGCAACGGCACTAGTACAAGCTGTGACTGGAGCAGCATTTTGTTGTTTCGCTGAACTATATTTCTTGGTGATGAATCTAAAACACCAGAAAATGAAACTATTAATGGAGCGGTTGCAATGAAATATGCACGACTCACTGTACAGTTATAATGGACAAAGGCACAACTCACTGGAACCTACTAATAAGATTAGATTAGGATCAAGAGCCAAATTTTCTGGTAGAAAGACTTATAAAATGGAAATGTGGAATAAAGACTAGCAAAAATGTTTATCTGGGTTCATATATGGATCAAAAATCCTACTGAGATGAGTATGTTTCAATAAATTACCTGAAGAAATCCCTCCACAGCAGCTCATACGTCAACCAATTCATCCCAGAATCAGATGAGCCACTACCACCATCTTTCTGATTTGAGGCAGAAGAAATTGTTCTGTAGATCACATATTATAATCCAAAGTGAGGTCACGTTGCACAGCCATGCTGCTTTAAACATTGTTCACCGGGAAGAGAATTCCAAATCTAAGGATACCTGGAAGCAGACTTCTTCAGCTCACCAAACATGGAACGTGGAGAAAGGCATCCCATAGCCAGCCACGGTGAGATTCTGCAGGAAAAGTTTGCTCCATATATGCTTTCATTACTACCATCCTTGCTTCCCTTATAAGGTTGTGCTTGGCATTCAGCAGCAAATTTTTTAAGCCTCTGCAATGCTTCAGTCTCCCCTCCCGCCAGGGAAGCATTAGCAGCTGGTTTCCCATCCTATCAACAAACAGCTGTATCATATTGGTGTCCTGAAGTTGGAAATCTTCTGTTCTTTTAAAAATACCAGTAATAAACTAGTAATACTATCAACATTTAGTTGAATGATATGTCAGAAAACCAAAATGCTCAACCGTAGGCAAATAAGAACATGTACATGAAACAGAAAAAAATTGAATACATGGTATGTTAAATAGTCCAAATCAAAATAATAGAAATTGCTACAGTATGCACCTCTCCAGATAACTAATCCCAGCTCTCTCGCCGATGATGTTAGTTGGTCTAACCATTTCTTACCGACTGATCAGTGCTATCACTTTGCATTAGGTCCGGTCAGGAACCATGCCCAAGGTTCAGTTACTTTTAAGTGACCTAACTATCTAGATAAATAAAATTTGGTAATATAGTGAGTTCTTCTTGTATCATGGATTCCAGCATATTATGGTCATATTAGTATAAAACAGTTGGATAACTCACTATATAGAAGTTCAGGGCCTAGGATATGCAAGAGTTCTTGTATTTGTCACCTTAATGGTGAAACTATGTAAACCTCCTGTCTGGGTGTGCTCTGTGATTGCTTGACTACTCTTCTGGCCAGATTATCCATCCAACAAATGTAAGACCAAAGGTCAGTTATGACTTATGACTGAGCAATTATGTTAAAGCTTCAGTCTCATGTGTGTGTTTATATTATTTATTATGAACTATTAAATAGCTACCAATCAAAATTGAAGCTGCAAATTAAGGGTCCAGTCTGGTGCAGCCACACATGTAAACACCATGTTCATAGAAACTTTACATCTATGCGTTCAGTTGAATGTGTGTATATAGGTGTGGGCAAGGAAATTGTATCTACGTTAGGGTTTCGTGTTGGCTGAGGAGAAGAGAAATCACGAATAGCACGGAATTGATTAATTGATTGAAGAAGGGAGAAGAACAGGTGAACAATTACTCTAATGACACGTTGAGTGCTTCGAGTTGAGAGAATGTCCAAGTCTTCCAAGAGTACAAGTCCAAAGTTCCAAGAGAGCCCCCTTCCAAATGGAATGGAAGGGGTATTTATAGGATTTTCTGGAAAGTGGTCATGTGTCAGGCACATGACCTCCGGAAAATTCCAAAAATACCCTTAGTCACCAGAGTAATACTCAGATCGTCCTGCCCTTCTAGCCACCAATCCAATCCCTCAATCAATTCTCAAAATGAGTCGCCTCCACGTGTCTTCTGCCTCGGGACACGTGGAAGATTCTCTCAGGTCTTGCTTCTTTATTTCCGACTCTTCCGTCTTTTCATTTAATCATAATGTGAACCCTAATTTGTGCATTTAATTCAATTAGGTCAAGTAAACCCTAATTTACACTTGGGCCCACAATAGGTATATATGAGTGTGTATGCCATTCTTATCCTAAAAAGGACTTGATCTGTGAGTACATTTACAAATGGCCGATGGTGACATTAGATGGTGGAAGCCTGGAAGTGGACAAGAGAGAGAGAGTGTGGTAATTGGTTTGTGATGGTGGGGTGATGTTGTAGGTAGCAATCTGCAGTGATGTCAAAAGTATGGAGAGGGAGGAGAAGGTACATAAAAACAGAGAGAGAGGGAGAGAGAGAGAGAGTGGGAGATGATACTCTCACATAAGTGTACAAATTCATTCATGATTCAACGTTAGAAAAACGCAAAGAAAACTCCACCAAGATGGGTTTACAACCTCAAAGAAATTTTACCGCATCCAACGGTTTATAGTCCCATTTGCACATCTCTAGCCTTACCCAACTTTATAATGCCAAAAAGGTAACTTTCTGGTGAATTCAGTGTCATCACTGATAGTAATCTTGTTTGTGAAAGCTACCTCTATATAACCAATTGAAGAAATTACACTAAAGGCATGAAATAAAAAGTAGAATTTGGGGATTCGACACTCACAAAAATATATATCAATTAAGTCACAAAACTTTTCAAAGATAAGATACTTATTTTTCAGACTTGAGATCACATAAAATCCCAAATCTTTTCCCTATCCTTTAAGTTGCAAGTAGCAATATACAAATTCACTACTTATGTATCATTCCTTTTGCAGTAAAGTACAAAACAACATCAGGAACATGTTTAGACAGCCACGGAAATGGTCAAATAAGAAATACTACACACTGAAAACTACTTAATAAACATCTAGATAGCAACTATCAATGTATAAAGCTTCATATGTTTCAAGGAAAACATATTCAGGGGAACCGACTAACAGAGCTGAATTCACAAGTCATTTTCTGGTTAATTAAACATCTATAGACCCATAAACTGATTTTCTTTTACCACTTTGTAAATAGTTGAACTAAACAACTGCATCCCTTGAAACTAGTGGATAGTTTGGTACCAATATTTGGGCCCAGTAGATTTTTCTTTCTTATTTAACTTATAAATAAAAGGAAAGACGCTCCCATGCATAAAATGGAGGTTAAATGATCAAATCAACTCAAATACACATTAGTTTCCAGAACCAACAAACATCCATAAAAAAATCAGTAGATAAAAGCTCAACAGCATATATAGCTAAGAATCAACTCATATATAATTTAGCAAACAAAATCAAACCTGACCCATTGTCACATCTGGGTTAAGACCCAAATCAACCAAAGATGGGACCTCCCCAGGCTCCACATCCCCTGTACTAGGCAAACCCCTCAACTGATCCAATGCTGCAATTGTTTTCCTAACCTCCAAACCTTGAACTTTCTCCCTAAACCCACCATAGTTAGTGGGCATTTCCTCCAATTTAAAGGGCAAGTCATCAACATGATACAAAGTACTTCCCCAAAAGTACTTAACCTCCAAGCCTTCATCTTTCATTGCCGCCTCAATTTTCTCCTCAGCCTTAACCTCATCATGAGAAACCTCTCTATGAGAATAAACTGCTTCAGCCCCAACTGCTTTCGCCAATTCGACTAAAACTGATTCGGGCTTACCAATTCTCACCACAAGGTCTGACCCTTTTGCCTGAAGACTCTTCCTCAAGTCTGAAACAGATTCAATCAAGAATGTGGCACGATATGGGCCTGTCTTATCAAACCCATAAGAAGATTTCCCATAATCTCTCGGATCAAAGCAGTAAACGGGAAGAACAGACATGGATTCATTGTTGGCGGAAGTGAGACACTCGTTATCATTGACTCGAAGATCATTTCGGAACCAAACGATGGAAGCTCGGCGAAGTCCGGCGGCGTTTGAGGGGTCATAAGGGCGACGAGGGTTTAAAGCAAGAGTGTTTTGAAGAGGGTTTGAGGATATGGTGGACTTAAAGAATGGTTTTTGCGGGGTGAGAGACGAGGAGAGCGAGAGGTTATAGATAGCTGAGATTTGGGTGGGGATTTTGACTTTGTTTGGGTGAGAGGAGAAAAGGGAAGAGATTTTAGGTGGGAGAATGAAATGGGTTGGCAGAATTGTGGAGAGAGAGAGTGAGATCGAGGCAGTTGGAGCAATGGAAAGTTGGTTTTGGTCTTCGGATTGAGTTTGAAGCTCTGGGTATTCTGGTGTCTGGCATTTGGAATCCATTTTTTTTTAGTGCGGTGGGAGATGGAGAAGGAGATGATGACGACGATATAAGCTGTCGTTTCTTTCTCCTCCTCTAGTGAGTTTCTAATGTTGTGTATGTTTTCAAGTTTTTGTGTTTCGTAATTTTGGTGGCTGGACCCAACTCTTGCTACCAACCTTCTCATTTATACTACTCCTATAAAAGGTAGATAGTGTAGTTCTCATTCATTCTTATTTTTATTTTTAAGCTGAATTCAATACAATTCCTTATTGTGTTTGGTGGAATATAAATCAAAATCAATAAGAAAACTCCATAAAAGTTTGTCCTGAACGGCACATTAATTAATAAGGGAATTGCATAAAAGAAAAGATTAGTACCTGTCTAAATCTAAATAACTAATTTTCTCATTCAAACATAGAAGAAAGATGGTAGACCTTTCTTTTTCTTTAAGGCCTACTATTTGTTTTCAAATTGTTTTAAAGCTGGGGCAAATTTTCAACTCCATCCGGTCCCAATTTTGGCCTAATTCAATTTTGACTATTTAAAAGTATTCCCTTGACATGATTAAAGTTGTGTTTAACAGTTCATATTTTTATATTAAGAGGTACTTTGAATAGTTTAGACTCATATTTATATCTTAACTAAAATAACTTCTTAATACAAATATGTGAGCTGTTAAGATTCAATCAAATACCACCTAACTTTCTTATATATTTTTTTTTATGTAGTATGAGATATTTTTTTGACTATTGAAGTTTATTTTAATTTAGGTTCATTATTTCTTTGTAATTATCTATTTTTTATCAACATATTAATTTAATTGTAAAATCCCTCTTACGGATAAAAGTCTGTTTTTTTATTGTGCAAGGAAATTCATCAAGCCCGCTTCAAAATAGATATTGATGACCAGCCAAAATAATTTAATTCAATTCAATATTCTCCCTTGAATTATTATATATATATAATAAAAAATATATTATAATTGATTATAGTTGAGCTTTTTGTATTTCCTATAAGTTACAACTTCACATATATAATCCTATTAAAAACTCCTGCACCTACTAAAAACCTGGTTAGGCTAATTTATACATACAATTAGTATAAATCAGTAAATAAATAGAGACTAACGTAACTTCTAAGATAAGTTACCATAAGCTCATTAGCATAATATTTAGGTGAAGTTTTAAATTATTGAGTAGTTTACATTTTAGGTGAAGAGGGAGATGAATGACACTTGTCCCCGACTTCTGGTGCCTCTCTTGAGTGAATAAGTAGTGAATCTCTCAAATAACACCTTCACGCCGACTTAGTTCGATTCAAAAAAATTGAGCTCGAATTCGATAAGGGGTTTATATTTTTGCGTCAGATTCGACTCGGATCATTACTCGGACCTACTCGACTCGAAAGTACTCGACTTGTAAGACCCCAAATAATTAATAAATGAAATTTAATTTCCTCTAATTATTATTTTGAAATAGTAAGGTTGATTTGATTAATGTGGATAGTTATGGATAAAATACACAAATATTTCAAAATAAAGCAAGTGGTTATAAAATATTCATTATTGTTTAGGAATATTCGTTTGGTCGTGGAATATTTGTCTTTGTAGAATATTAGTATGACGAGTAGCAGACCATGTGGGCCCCATAATGAAAGCGATTAGAGGAAGAAAAGCGACAAGAATAAGTTGTTTAAAAATAACGGCGTAGTTATTTACAGATTATCTTTCGTTAAAATACTCGGTGGTTAAAATTATTTTATTGATTCAATAATTCTTTGTGTTGATATTTTATATTATTTTCGTTGTTTCAATAATTGTCACTACACAAATTATTTTTTATTATCGAAAAGCAATAATTCATATTATCTGAATAATATTATTGGATAACATTATTGGCAATGTCTAAAAATTACATCTAAGGAGGTTTGGTCACCTAATTGCGCGCCAAGTAAGAGAAATTCTTATTGAAAGCCCCTTTTCTGGGAACCGCCCCAGTTGTCGATTGTGATTCTGTAATATTATTCGTGAATAATTAATTATTGATTTATATGATGAGGAAAATATTGATTTTATGTGGATATAGATGGAGAAAATTTTTAATGTGACAATTGTTGAAAATTAAAATTTTATCTTTTTTACGATAAAATAATTCATTTAAATATATTATTATATTTTAATAATATAATAATGGTGATATTTTTACAATGAATCGTATATATGAGTATCTGAGGAGAAAGAGTATTTTTGTTGCAATAAATGTTTAAAACATGTTAAACATGCTAAATTGGACCCCATTTCTTGATTGAAATTTGATTATAGCACATAAAATCGTCTGCTTATGGGTTTCGGTCAATTTACGCTTGGAATTTGAAAAACTTTCTTCGTAAAGTTGTAGAGAATTGAATTTCCTATAAAAACTCGCGTGATTCAATTTTCGACAAAAGGGCTATTTATTGTGAATTATTAAAGTTCCGAAGCTCCGAAATAATTGATTTTTAGAAGTTTAAATTATTTTAAATTAGAAAAACGTTTTTTTTGTTGTTAGTCTTGTGTAGTGGGCTGGTTGGTGGCTGATGTTGGGCAAATTAAGTGTGCGTTGGAAATATATATATATATATATATATATATATATATATTATTAATTTATTAAATTTTCTACTTTGGTGTTCTAAGCATTTTCCTATAAATAGGGTGCTTAGGTTAGAATTGAAAATCACACCAGAAATTGAAGTTTTCTATCCCTATATTATCGAGCGTATTCTTGTGAGTATTTTGAGTATACTTTGAGTATTGTTATACTATGCAAGTTCAAGTCATGCTTTATATCAAGTTTTTACTGAAATCTTGTCTTTCGAGGTAAGGGATATTATTTTTTTAAAATGATATTATTTCTTCTAATATCATTATGTCAAGTATTGATCTGGACTTTTAATCAAATTTGAAACTTTTGTGTAGAGTTACTATTCACGTATACTATGACTATTCACGATATCGACACTTTATTCACGAATCTGGCATTATTCATCAAAAAATGAAAATTTTCCTTTTAAATCTAAAATATCTATTGTGGATACTAGTTTTGATTGTATCCATGTTTTGATCATTCTTGAATTTTACACCACTATGATTATTTTTGAGGTATTTTTGGACATGGATAAAACAAAAGTACGAATCCTTAATCATTAATCCTTGTCATTTTGTTTCATTGGATTCGCTTTCTTTAAAAATATTTTTCATCATCCTCGGTCTTAAATGATGATATTATTGAATATCTTTGGCACAGTAGTGCAAAGATGAATGATTTCGATGAATATCTTTGGCCCGTAGTGCAAGATGAACAGTGTTTAGATGAACATGACCAATGATGAATATCTTTGGCTGTGTAGTGCAAAGATGAATATTTGATTCCAGATATATATTGATTGATGTTACGGGATAAAAGATGAGCGATGAACTTTTAAATTCATACATAGAAGATAGTAGTTTGCATTCTCTACTTAACTTTCAATGAATTATTATTTCATTGCGAATATTGATTTAAAACTTGTTGTACATTGTATTCTATTAGATTTTTCCTCGTTGAAGACTAACGATAATTTGTTGTATATTATCTTAGTCATAATATTCTTTTGGGCTAGTTGAGCTCACCCTTTTCCTTTTTGTTCTATTTTTCTTCTCGTGAGGCGAGAATGTAATGCGAGTACAGTCTCGGGTATGGAATGATGGTTATAGAGAGAGTTGTTTAGTAGTCCTCACCATTTTTTGTAAAATAATGTATCAATAAATGTGATGAGGATTTATTTGAGTATAGATATTGTCTAGAAGATAATATTTGTATTCAAACTCATAGTTTTACTATTGTAATAATAAAGTTGTAGTTGTTTCTGTACCATGTATTGACAACTCAGAATGGGTGATGTATACCTATTTTGGGGCGTCACATTGGTATCGAGCTTAGGGATATGATCTCCATGAGATCGGGGAATAGGACTAGGAGGGAGAGACGAGTAAATCATTCGCTAGTGTGTCCTACCTAAGCTTATTTGTTAGTTGGTCAAGATATAGGGATATTATGTGATATATTGATTTCCTTAATTAACCCTTATTTTATGACGATGTTTGAGAATGTCGATTGAGAATATTAATGAAGTGGAGTAAATGAGACCGTGGAGACGCTGTCTTTCACCAACGAGGAAAACGTGTCAACAGTGGGCGGCAATGTTCTCCTGTGAACAACACCACCGAAGCGGATGATGAACGAGGGGATGTTTAGAAGCTTTTTGCGCTTCATGCAAAATCGGGGCGAGGAGACTCGTGTTCAAAATACGAGGAGGAAATGATAGCAATTCACGGGTTATTATGACCCAAACACCAAAGAGTTGGGACCACTGAATTAAGGGAAAGCCGGATCCGATTAAAGGCGAGACGTGGGTCAAACAAATCACCAAGATATTCGATGTCTTGGGATGCGGGAGGAGTAGAAGGTGTCATTCGCCACCTTTATGTTCCGTAATGAAGCAGACATTTGGTGGGGAGTCTCGTGAAGCGTCTTCATCCACCGCACTCAAAGTGTCTTGGGAGAGCGTTTGAAATTATTTAATGACAAATACTTTCACGAAAGTGTTAAATCATATGAAGGAAGTGGAGTTCATCGATTAGAGCAAAACAACATGGCGGTGTCTCGATGACGAGCAAAGTTTGCGAGTTATCCGTGTTTGCACCTCATTTGGTGGAGAATGAGGAACGTATTTGACGCAGATGTTTCTTAGAGATTTGAAACCCGCGATACGTCAAGATCTTATTTCTCATAAATTTTCTCTATTCAGATGTTGTAAAATGCAGGCTCAATTATTAGGCGAGATAACGAAAGTACGGTTAACCGAGGACCACAACCAGATCATACCGGAGATGGCGGTCAACAAAACAACTATAACCAAATGGAGAAAGAAAAAGAGCGGACAAAAATGGTAACCACTCTGGTGGTAATCATAGCCATGAGAATAGAAAAGCGAATCGGGAGGAGATTTTAAAAAGAGGAGATTCAACAACGATTAATGTGAAAATGGCAAAGACCAAAGAAGAATCGGTTCCAGGAGGAGGGAACGACCACCGGTCGTATCTTCTAAATGCGGAAAAGAGGACATATCGGTCAAACCGCCCTGAGCAGTTCAAGGTATGCTATAATTATGGAAAGGAAGGACATATCGCTCGATCAGTTATGCGGTAGTGAAACCTAGTTCAACGGGGATGTTGACTCAAAAGATTGTCCCGGAAAAGTCAAAGTCAATCTGTTCTCGAAGAAGCGTTTGTTGTGATCGGTCAAAATCGAGGAACCCAAACGAGGTGATCACGGGTAAGCTAATCATAAATTCTTGTGAAGTTTATACTTTACTGAATCTGCAGTCTTACCCATTCATTTATCTCTCCTACTTGTGCTTAACGTTTAAATTTGACTCAAAAAAATTAGACTTTGACCTATCTCGTGAAAACTCAGCTTAGGAGGAACTTTCATCACATCCACTTTGCTTATAAATCTTGTTTGATTCAAGTTGGCACCATCACCTTACCTGTTGACCTTATCTCTTTAAAGATACTTGCTTTTGATGTGATTTTAGGGATTGATTGGTTAACTACTCATCATGCCAAAATTGATTGTTTTCGTAAGGTTGTTAGTTTTCATATTCCTAACCAACTTGTTGTTCGAATTCAAACAACTAAACCATTAAAATCAATCACTGTCATATCTAATCATAAAGCTATTCGTTTATTGAAAAAGCGGATGTCGAGCTTTCTTAGCTCATGTTATGGATTTGAATAAAGACACGTCAAATTTGAATAATATTCCCGTTGTTATTGATTTTCTGACGTATTTCTGAAGAACTTCCTTCTACCCCGAACGTGAAGTTGAATTCTTTATTGACCTTGAACTTTGATACAAAGCCCATTTCTAAAACCCCATATCGAATGGCTCTATTGAACTTGAGAGTTAAAGGTCCAACTACATGAGTTGTTGGACATCGGTTTCATTTGTCTAGTACATCTCCTTGAGGTGCTCCTGTTTTATTTGTAAAGAAGAAAGACGGGAGTATCGACTTTTGTATTGACTATCGGAATTGAACCATGTCACTATCAAGAATAGGTATCCGCTACCTCGTATTGATGACTTTGTTTGACCGATTCTGCAAGGAGCACAATTCTTTTAAAAATCGATCTTAGCTCGGATATCATCAATGAAGATTAGAATCGAGGATATTCCAAAGACTTCCTTTAGAACTTCGATGCGGGCATTATGAATTCCTAGTCATGTCTTTTGGATTGACTAATGCTCCTGCGGCTTTCATGGATATGATGAACAGAGTATTCAAGAAATATTTGGATCAGTTTGTTGTTGTCTTTATTGATGACATCCTCATATATTCCAAAAGTCGTGAAGATCATGAGTACCATTTGAAGCCGGTACTACAAAGGCTTCGTGAAAACAAGTTATATGCCAAGTTAAAGAAATGCGAGTTACGGCTTGAGGAAGTAGCATTTCTTGGGCACGTCAGTGTCAAAACATGGAGTATCTGTTGACCCGGCCAAGATTGAAGCAATACAAAGTTAGGAGCAATCAAGACGGCGGTGGTGAAGTAATGCGTAGCTTTTTGGGCCTAGTAGTTGACATTATCGGAGATTCATGGAAGGGTTTTCTCGGTTGCTACTCAGTTAACTCATTGACTCGGAAGGATACAAAATTCGTTTGGAGCGAGAAATCGGTAAGAGTTTCCAAGAGCTTAAGAGGAGACTTATTTCGGCTTTGTCTAACAATACCATCTGGTTCGGATGGATTTGTTATCTCAAATGATGCTTCGAGCAAAGGGTTAGGATGTGTTCTCATGCAACGTGGGAAAGTCATAGCCTATGCCTCATGACAACTTAAAGAATATGAGAGGAATTATCCTACTCATGATCTAGAGTTAGCGTGATCGTTTTCGCTTTAAAGATATGGAGGCACTATCTATATGGGGAGAAAGTGGAGATATATTCGGACCATAAAAGCCTTAAATATTTCTTCACTCAAAAGAACTCAACGTCGCGGCAATGACGTTGGCTCGAGCTATTGAAAGATTACGACTACACTATTCAATACCATCCTGGAAAAGTGAACGTGGTAGCTGACGCATTGAGTAGAAGATCATACGCGGAAACAAGTGCGATGTTGTTAACACAAAGGCCCATTTTGTGTGATTTACAAAAGATGAGAATAGAATTCAAGACTTCGGGGACTCATGCAATGATGTCTAGTTTACGTATAGAACCAACTTTAATTGAGAAAGTTAAAGTTGCTCAAGCCACCGACCCGGAGCTGATGATTATGAAGAAGAAAGTACAAGAAGGTGCTATTCCGGAAGCGAGAATCGATGATGAATGAATACTTCGAGTCCACTCTAGAATTTGTGTTCCTAACGACACTAAATTGAAGTACAAGATCATGATGGAGGCACACAATACACCATTTGCAATCCATCCTGGAAGTACCAAAATGTATCGTGATCTTCAACATACATTTTGGTGGAACAATATGAAAAGAGAGATTGCAAAGTTTATCTCGATGTGTTTAACTTGTCAACGTGTAAAGGCAGAACATCTAGTACCTAAGGGTCCGTTGCAACCACTTGAGATTCTGAAATGGAAGTGGAACACATTATCATGGATTTACATTCACGGTCTTCCTACGGTTTCTCAAGGCATCAATGCTATTTGGGTTATTGTTGATAGATTAACCAAGTCTACTCATTTCTTGCCGATCTACGGAGACTTATTCTCTCTGAACGCGTCTTGCTCAAATGTAACGTAAATAAGATTATGAGATTGCATGGCATGCCAAATCCATAGTTTCGGATCGTGACCCAAGATTCACTTCAAGATTTTGGGTTAGCTTGCAAAAAGCTATGGAGTACAGATTCTGATTCTGATTTGGCATACCATCCTCAAACAGACGGACAATCGAGAGAGGACTATTCAAACTCTTGAAGATTTATTAAGACTCTATGTCCTAGATTTCAAGTAAGCGATTGGGATAAGTATTTACCATTGGTGGAATTCTCCTACAACAACGATTATCGAGAAGTATAGGTGTGGCTCCATTTGAAGCATTATATGGACGAAAGTGTCGCTTCTCCAATATGTTGGGATGAGGTGGGTGAAGCAACATTATTGTTGGGACCCGAGTTAAGACGCGATATCACTCTGAAAAAGATCCAAATGATTCGACAACGATATAAAAGCAACACAAGATCGACAAAAGAGTTATGCGGATCTTCATCGAAATGACGTGGAATTTAGTATAGGGGATCATGTATTGTTGCGAGTTCTTCCATGGAAGGGAGTTACAAGATTTGGGAAGAGAGGAAAGCTCGATCCATGATTTATTGGTCCATTTCAAATTCTTGACCGAGGTAGAAATGTAGCCTTATATGTAAAGACCCAGACTTTTTTATTAATAAAATAAAATTTCCTCTATTTATTATTTTGAAATAGTAAGGGTTGATTTGATTAATGTGGATAGTTATGGGTAAAATCTGCAAGTATTTCAAAATAAGCAAATGGTTATAAAATATTCATTATTATTTAGGGAATATTCGTTTGGTCGTGGAATATTAAATGCGTTTGTGAGAATATTAAATGCTGACGACGCAAACCATGTGTGGGCCCCATAACGAAAAACCGATTAGAGGAAGAGAAACGACAAAAATAAGTTGTTTAAAAATAATGGCGTAGTTATTACTGCTTTACACTTTGTTGAAATACCGGTGGTTAAAAACGATAATACTCTTGGTGGTTAAAACACAAGAAGATACGCAGTATTGCACCAATTATTGATTCTTACGTAAAGGCACTACTCAATAATGGTTACGAATTCTTTATTCGATATTTTATTTTATTGATTTAATAATTCTTTGAGTTGATATTTTATATTCTTTGTTGTTTCAATAATTGTCATTCTTGCGATATTTTTCATTATCGAAGTAATAATTCATATTATCTGAATAATATTATTAGATAACATTATTGGCAATGTCTAGAAAGTTCTGCCTCTAAGGAGAGGTTTGGTCACCTAATTATACAGGAAGGAGAAATTATTATTGAAAGCCCTCTTCCTGAAAAACCACGGTTGTCGATATTGTAATTACAGAATATTATTTGTGAATAATTAATTATTGATTCATATGATGAGGAAAATATTGATTTTATATGGATATAGATGGAGAAAATTTTTAATGTGACAATTGTTGAAAATTAAAATTTTATCTTTTTTGATAAAATAATTCATTTAAATATATTATTATATTTTAATAATATAATAATGGTGATATTTTACAATGAATGTGTGATATACTGAGTATATGAGGAGAAAGAGTATTTTTGTTGCTATAAATATTTAAAACATGTTAAACATGTCTGTGGACCCATTTATTGACTGAAATTTGATTATAGCCTGAAAAATCGCTCGTTTATGAATTTCGGTCATTTTCTGTTGGGAATTTGGAAAAACTTTCTTCTGCAAAGTTGTAGAGAATTGAATTTCCTATAAAAACTCGCGAGATTTGATTTTTCTAACAAAAGAGCTATTTATTATGAATTATTGAAGTTCCGAAGAACCGAAATAATTGATTTTTGGAAGTTTAAAATATTTAAAATAGGAAAAACGTTTTTTTGTGTTGATTAGCCTCATTAAACACATGTTAGTGGCTGAATTCAGATGATTCAAAGTGTGCGTAGGAAATTGTAATATATATAATATTATTATATTAAATTTTTTACTTTGGTGTTCTAAGCATTTTCCTATAAATAGGGTGCTTAGGTTAGAATTGAAAATTACACCAGAAACTGAAGTTTTCTCTCTCTATATTATCGAGCGTATTCTTGTGAGTATTTTGAGTATACTTTGAGTATTGCTATACGGTCTGAAGTTCAAGTTATAACTTTATATCCAGATTTCGATTGAAATCTTTGTCTTTTCCGAGGTAAGGGATATTATTTTTTTTCGTAATGATATTATTTCTTCAATATCATTATCTTTGAAATATTGATATGAAGTTTTATCAAATTTAAAACTTTTGGTGCTCTGATTCTTATTCACGTATCTTATTATTATTTATTCACGATATCTTGATCTTATTCACGAATACGGACTTATTCATCAAAAAATGAAAATTTTTCTTTTCGTCCAAAATATCTATTCTGGATACTAGCTTTGATTGTATCCATGTTTTGATCATTCTTGAATTTTACACCACTATGATTATTTTTGAGGTATTTTTGGACATGGATAAAATAAAGTACGAATCCTTAATCCTTAATCCTTAATCCTTGTCATTTTGTTTCACTGGATTCGTTTCTTTAAAAAAAAAATATTTTTCATCATTCTTAGTTTTAAATGATGATATTATTGAATATCTTTGGCCTGTAGTGCAAAGATGAATGATTTCTGATAAATATCTTTGGCCTGTAGTGCAAAGATGAATGATTTCTGATGAATATCTTTGGCCCGTAGTGTAAAGATGAGCAGGTGTTTTAGATGAACATGACTAATGATGAATATCCTTGGCTCAGAGTGGCAAGGATGAATATATGATTCAAGAGGTGCATTGATTGATGTTACGAGGATAAAATATCATGATGGATCGTTAAATTCATAGACATTAGTAGATTTCATCCTCTACGTAACTCTTCTATGAATTAATATTTTTCATTGCGAATATTGATTTAAAACTTGTTGTCTATTGTATTCTATTATATTTTTCCTGTTGAAGACTAACGATAATTTTGTTGTATATTATCTTAGTCATAATATTCTTTTATTTAGGCTAATGAAATTCACCTTTTCTTTTTTGTTCCATTTTTCTTCTCGGGAGGCGAGAATGTAGCGAAAGCGAAGTCGGGGTATGGAATGATGGTTATAGAAAAGTTGTTTAGTAGTCCTCACCATTTTTGTAAAATAATGTATCAATAAATGTGATGAGAATTTATTTGGGTATAGATATTGTCTAGAAGATAATATTTGTATTCAAACTCACGCAGTTTCTTGTTGTAATAATAAAGTTGTAGTTGTTTACATACCATGTATTGACAACTCAGAATGGGTGATGTATACCTATTTTGGGGGTGTCACACTATAGACTCGCGTTACCTCCAAGTATGTCTCGTGTTCATAATGTTTTTCATATATCCATGCTTCGTAAATATGTGAAAGACCCGAACCACGTTATAGAGTTAGAATCGGGAACTGAGATAAACAAGACTTAACGTGTGAAGAGGTACTTGTCAAGATCTTGGATAGGAAGGAGCATGTCCTACGCACAAAGGTCATACCACAAGTTAAAGTTTTGTGGAGGAATCATGCTATTGAGGAAATAACCTAGGAGTTGGAAACGGAAATGAAAGCGAGGTATCCTCGTCTTTTCAAACACCAGTCGTGCGTCGTCCAATTTCGAGGACGAAATTTCATAAGGAGGGGAGGTTGTAAGACCCCAAATAATTAATAAATGAAATTTAATTTCCTCTAATTATTATTTGAAATAGTAAGGGTTGATTTGATTAATATGGATAGTTATGGGTAAAATACACAAATATTTCAAAATAAGCAAGTGGTTATAAAATATTCATTATTGTCGGAAATATTCGTTTGGTCGTGGAATATTAAATGCTCTTTGTTGGGGAATATTCGTCTGCGACGACCGCAGCCTGGTAATATGAGCCCCATGCTTGAGCGATTGGAGGAAAAAGCGACAAGAATAAGTTGTTTTTAAAAATAACGGCGTAGTTGTTACTGATTAATCTTGTTAAAATACTAAATTGGTTAAAACACGGATGCATTACCAGTATTGCACCAATTATTGATTCTTACGTAAAGAAGGCACTACTCAATAATTATTACTGATAATTCTTTATTCGATTATTTTATTTTATTGATTCAATAATTCTTTGTGTTGATATTTTATATTCTTGTTGTTTCATAATTGTCACTTCACGATATTTTCATTATCGAAGCAATAATTCATATTATCTGAATAATATTATTGGATAAAATTATTGGCAATGTCTAGAAAGTTACTCTTCTAAGGAGAGGTTTGGTCACCTAATTGCTTGCCAAGTAAGTGAGAAAATTCTTATTGAAAGCCCCTCTTTCCTTGGAACCGCCTTTGATTATCGATATTGTGATTACTGTAATATTATTTGTGAATAATTAATTATTGATTTATATGATGAGAAAAATATTAATTTTATGTGGATATAGATGGAAAGATTTTTTAATGTAACAATTGTTGAAAATTAAAATTTTATATTTTTACGATAAAATAATTCATTTAAATATATTATTATATTTTAATAATATAATAATGGTGATATTTTACAATGAATGTGTGATATATGAGTATCTGAGGAGAAAAGAGTATTTTTGTTGCAATAAATGTTTAAAACATGTTAAACATGTCGATGGACCCCATTTCTTGGTGAAATTTGATTATAAATTTGTAAAATCGTCTGCTTATGGATTTGGTCAATTTACTGCTTTGGAATTTGGAAAAACTTTCTTACGCAAAGTTGTAGAAATTGAAAACTAGAGATTCAATTTTTACGACAAAAGGCTATTTATTGTGAATTATTGAAGTTAGAAGTTCAAAAATAATTAATTTTTGAAAGTTTAAATTATTTTAAATTAAAAAACGTTTTTTGTTGTTATTAGTCTTGTGTAGTAAAATTTGGTTGGTGGTGATGTTGGGTAAATTAAGTGTGTGTTGAATATATATATATATATATATATATATATATATATATTATTAATTTATTAAATTTTCTACTTTGGTGTTCTAAGCATTTTCCTATAAATAGGGTCTTAGGTTAGAATTGAAAATCACACCGAAATTGAAGTTTTCTATCCCTATATTATCGGCGTATTCTTGTGAGTATTTTGAGTATACTTTGAGTATTGTTATACTGGTCTGCAAGTTCAAGTCATGCTTTATATTAGATTGTTTCAACTAAATCTTGTCTTTTCGAGGTAAGGGATATTTTTTTTTTTTAAATGATATTATTTCTTCTAATATCATTATGTCGAAGTATTGATCTGAACTTTTAATCAAATTTAAAATTTTTTGTGTTGGAGTTCTTATTCACGTACTCAGCCTTTATTCACGATATCGACAATTATTCACGAATCGTCATTATTCATGAAAAATAAAAAATTTTTCCTTTTAAGTCTAAAATATCTATTGTGGATACTAGCTTTGATTGTATACATGTTTTGATCATTCTTGGATTTTACACACCACTATGATTATTTTTGAGGTATTTTTGGACATGGATAAAACAAAGTACTTAATCCTTAATCCTTAATCCTTGTCATTTTGTTTCACTTTGGATTCGTTTCTTTAAAAATATTTTTCATCATCCTCGGTCTTAAATGATGATATTATTGAATATCTTTGGCTTTAGTGCAAAGATGAATGATTTCTCGATAAATATCTTTGGCCGTAGTCAAAGATGAACATGTGTTTAGATGAACATGACCAATCGATGAATATCTTTGGCACATAGTGCAAAGATGAATATTTGATTCGGATATATATTGATTGATGTTACGGAGATAAAAGATGAGCGATGAACTTTTAAATTCATACATAGAAGATAGTAGTTTGCATTCTCTACTTAACTTTCTAAATGAATTATTATTTCCATTGCGAATATTGATTTAAAACTTGTTGGCTATTGTATTCTATTAGATTTTTTTACTTTGAAGACTAACGATAATTTGTTGTATATTATCTTAGTCATAATATTCTTCTTTGGGCTAGTTGAGCTCACCCCTTTTCCTTTTTGTTCTATTTTTCTTCTTAGGAGGCGAGAATGTAGCGAGTGGTGTCGAGGTATGGAATGATGGTTATAGAGAGAGTTATTTAGTAGTCCTCACCATTTTTGTAAAATAATGTATCGATAAATGTGATGATGATTTATTTGGGTATAGATATTATCTGAAGATAATATTTGTATTCAAACTCACAGTTTCTTATTGTAATAATAAAGTTGTAGTTGTTTACGTACCATGTATTGACAACTTTCGAAATGGGTGATGTATACCTATTTTGGGGGCGTCCACACGTCCTAGCTTACAAAAAGTGAGTTACTCATGAGCCTTCAAATCGAGTTTCGAATATGAACTATTTTACTTAAAACTGAACCACTACATACTAAATTGGCTACTTAACTAATATTTATATATAAAATTTTTTCACTTTTATTTATGTATTGAAATTATAAATAATGTAATAAAAATTGATATTCAATTCATTGATTTATTCAAGTATAAGTTTACACAATTTCATACTACACTTTATGTAAATTATAAAGATTGATACACATATCACATATTTAACTTACTAGCATGGATAAAACCAATATTCGAATATGATACATCGAACATGTATCAAGTATGGTTCGAGAAAAAATGAAATACTCGAACCATAATATATGCGAATCTTGGTATCTTTTCGAATTCACTAAATGTATCATTAAACGAGAAAATGAGTATGTATCGATTCGACTCGGATCAACTTGAATTCGAAACTTTGGATCATATTTTCGAATGATCTCGAGTCCAATCTGCAAATTCTTGGCTCGATTTACACCCATACCTCTAGTCTATATTTTATTTTGGAAACAGTTTTAAGTAGTTAAAAAAAAACAAAACTACAACTATAAAAACTTATAATTGCATAGTGGACAGGGTATCTGATATGGAATGTTTGGCAGGCTTCGCAGCTGCAGGTGCTATTCTGCGCCCATCACTCTTTTGCTCTTCCAAGGCGGTTCAACTTTTCAGGTTGAATGCCAAAATCAACTCCAGCCAACACGAAGAGGAGGACCCATTGTTCCATTACGCCATTAGCCGTGCTTCTCTTCGTTTCCAGGAGACTAATTGTCCAGGTAACTCTCAGTTTTTATGCTTCTATATCTCTCCTACTTCTATTTGCTTGCCCATGTTGGTTTTAATTTTTTTTCCGTCTTTTTGTTACTTTTCATTCAGGCATATCGTCGAACAGTTGACGGTGAATCTTAATACATGGCCTTTATAGAGATTAAGATTTTTTAGTGGTTTTTGAGCTCTGTAAAAATCTGGTTTTGACTACCCTTTTATCACTTCATGCTAGTAGCTAGTTCACTAAGTTGGTTCCTGAATCGTACTAGAGACTAGTAACTATGCGGTGGGTGTCCTACTAATAAGTAATACTACCCCTCCAAAATGAATGTCATGGATAACTTGGCCAAAAATTCGAGGACATAAAATTAGACCACCTTATTCTGCTAATACCCCTCCATTCAAGATTGCATATCAAATTATGGAGTCCACAAACTTTTTCTTTAATTTTTGGAATTGTAATCTAGTCTGGTTGAATTGCAAGTATATTGACATTGTAAAGTTTTTTCATTTTGGGATGGAGGGAGTTGACTAATAAACCAATATTTGAATACTCTAAGCTGAACAAAAGTAGAATGGATTTTGTACTATTTCCGTTGAAACAAAGAAAAAATCCAAATGAGTTAAGCACTCCTATAGCCATTTAGTACATTTTAGAATGTGAAGGTATAAATAAAATAGTGAAGCCTTGAATTATTCTTGACTTTGCAGAGCCTCTCTTCGTCGACCCATATGCTGCCTGCTTTGTTCCTCCTCATGTTCAGATGGATATGAAGCACCATCTGCACCACTACTGCCTGGCAACTAAGTTCATTGATGATAAGTTGCTCGATGTAACAAAGAACATTGACGGAGTTAAGCAGGTATAGAGTTAATATGTATATAGGCTGAAGTGAGTTAATGCGTAATGTTTGAAGTTCTATTGTTTTCTATTTAAACCTTGCAGGTTGTTTTGTTAACAGATGGCATGGATACTCGGCCATATCGTCTCAGTTGGCCTACTTCAACAATAATCTTTGATATATCTCCAGAAAGAGTATTCAATAGAGCAGCTCAAAAGCTTGAAGGTGTGTACTGTTTCACCAATTTATTCTATATTCTTAATTGCTCAAGAAAGACATCTTTTTTGTCAATGCTCGACACAGATATAATCTCAAAATCCTGAAATGTTGTCTTGACTCTTGACAAGCAGTGTAACAAACCTGACAGTGTTTTCTTGAGAAATTATTAGATGTGGGGGCTAAAATTCCAAGAAGCTGCTTGTTCCTTCATGTTCCACTGGAGTCCTCTGACATACAACAAATTTTGCACGGTAAAGGATTTACTGGTAATAGGCCAAGTATATGGATGTTCGAGGTAACAAAAGTTTTCTATTGCTTACCATAATCGATCGCTTGTCACTCTTTTCACTGAGAAATGAGCGATGGTTTGATGATTAAGGTTGTTTATTCTCTAGGGTCTTCCTATTATGAATTTGGCAAACTTCAGGGAGATTTTATCCCTAGTTAGTAATTTAGCCATGAAGGGATGTCTTTTATTGGGAGAATTGCCTGTCTGGTTGGCAGAAACTGAAATTGGGATGCAGGTTAGTTGATTTTGTGTTAGCGTTTATGTCGTCTTCAACTGACCTGGTCTGTAGGAATGATTTATTTTCTGTCTCTTTCATAGTTCAATAAAAAGGAATGGTTGGACAATCTTTTCGTGAGCTATGGTTTCCGGGTGAACATGATTGGTTATGATGAAGTTGCAAGAACATACGCTAGAGACTCAGTGTTAGGAGAGTACAAGAACTTACTTTTTGTTGCAGAACACTTGCGGTTTTCTGATGATCAGGTTAGTCAGCATTTCCATATTTAGTTTAAAGTTTAAACTCTTTCTATTTTTGTGATAGTTCATTGTGGGTTATCTATTCACCAGACGCTATAATCTGTAAGCTATTACATTGGTAAAGTTTTTTTTTTTTTTTTTTTTTTTTTTTTGGGGCGGGGGGAGATTCAGGGAAATAAAACTGGTTTTTAAATTATTTTTTGTCAGCTACTATATTACTAATTCTCTTAAGATGAAGCAATTTAACAATCTTTGCTACTTCGTTTTTGTATGATTACTTTAACCTCAGTTTATTTTTAGGTCATTGTCTTTACATATTTCTTTGTTATTTAATCTGGTTTATCTGGGATTCTCTCTGGTTTTCCTTCTTTCAATTAGTAAATTCCTAGTCAGAACCCTTAATGACATACGCATCTCATGAGTATCGAGACACCTCAGAGAGAAAATATGTGAGATCATCATTTTAAAACTTTATACCTGAGATTCCAGGAGAAATTTCTGTGTTTCTAATTGTTCCTATTACTGTATTTGTATAGTAGTTACCAAGATTCTTTGTAGTCAGACACATAGTTGCGCATGACATCCAGGGCATCAGTTTTGGTCTTCAGAAAAATTTCTTTGGTATTTTGTTTGTCATTGTGACTTGAATTGGACCAAATTAACAAGTTCAACTAAGAATTGAAGTTATTTGATAGTTTTAGGCAATAACAGTAGCAATGGAGGAAGAAATAGGCTGAAATTGATAAAACTTGCAGGACAAGATAGAGATTAAAGCAATTTTTTCATCAAATAAAAGTTCATTTCAAGGCAAAGCGAGCTTCCTATTGTTAAACTACTAAAGGACTCGATGCTACAAAAGCTACTAACATGCACTAGGGGAACACACTCCTAACTACCTACATGCACATGATGCCTCCTAAATGTTGAATCATATTTAATATCTTCTACTTATTTCTTTCACCACGCCCATTAGCCTTGCATTTTTTTATGTCTTCTGGCTAATTACATGCACATTTCCTTGTTAATCTGATATTGCATCGGATAGATGGAAACCTGGAGAAGGGAATTTCTGAGGTTAGAGGAAGAAGCAGATGAAGAAGGCTTCGAGGAGCTCTAAATTTATTACAAAGACTGCATGTATGTTTTGCTGGGACTGGCTATTTTTGACCTTACTCCACCGCATGCTAATTGATGGTTCTTCTACTTTGTAGCACATTAAACTTCTGTCATAATTTTTTGTTAGAGATATATTCAGAATTTCCTAAGATATGCTATATGAGTATTGAATGATTTGCTGCATGGGAAACTGGATACTTGGACAGTGTATGATGCAAGTAGATTGCTATAAATATGATAAAGTAAATCCAAAAAAAATGAAATTATGGCCCATGCAGGTTTCGAACCTGCAACTTTCACGTTATTAGCACGACGCTCTAACCAACTGAGCTAATGGGCCAATTTGCTAAATGCTTAGCTGTGTACATATTAATTCTGAAGTGCATACATTTGAACCTCAAAACAATTTGCTAAAGATTTAGTTGTGTATACTTTAATTCTGAAGTGCATACATTTGGATCTCAAAACAGTTATAGTGCTACTTAGGAATAAACTTCCACCCTCCGCTTGAACAGTTATATACGCATGGACTAAATTAAAGTTAGCACTGTGACTATGGGGAACTCCCCTTTTATGTATACTACTAGTATCTTGAAAGTGATGTGTATCAATTACTACCTCCATTTTCATTTCATAATAATTGTCTTTTTAATTTCATGCATATGAATTAAAAAATTCATTTAATATTGTCAGTTAATAATTAAAATTTATAGGAAATTTCATCACTATCCTTTTATGTGAAATTGAAAACTATTAATATAAGGGAGAAATTTTTGTGGGACAATAAAAAAAGTTAGGGGTAATATAAGAAAATAAATAATTTATTCTCTTAGAAAGTTGTAAACGACAAATAAATTAGAACAAAATTTTTCTTCTAAAAAGACAATTATTATGGAACCGAGGGAGTATTTTTTAATATTAATTATTAAAAATAAGTAATTAGAAAAATTTGGAATAATGGAGAGAGAGAGAGAGAGAGAGAGAGAGAGAGAGAGAATGGAAAAAAATTAGTGGGAGTAGAAAGTTAGAGTAGTGCAGAAAAGAATTGACTATATAATTTTACCATAAGTTGTGATTTAACTACACCAAAATAACTACCAAGCTATTGCTCCCAAGATTAAAAGTTCACCATTGTTGATTGTATCAGAAGAAGGAATTTTGAAGAACTATGGAAGGAACTACCAAAATGAAAGAATTAATGACAGTCATATTACCTGTGAGAGAGTGACTACAGTATCAGTGATTTCCTTACATTTGGCGCCAAAAATAAATGCATAATCTTGCACATAGCTGACCCTTTTAAATAATTATGAAAGAACAGATCGAGAAACTTATTAAGCATATTTAGTAAAAAGTTATGTGTGTGTGTGTGTGTGTATATATATATATAAAATAAAAGATATATTCCATATAAGAAAAAAAAAATTACTGAGAATTTGTTGAATTTTCTGTTAAGTTAGTTTAATTAGTTGGTTCCCTTGGACAATTAATTAATGCATATATGAAGTGGGGAAGGGGGGAGGGGAAGAGAGAAACACTAGCATGCATCCGAAAGAACCAAATTAAGGTGGTATAATTATCCCATTCAGGTATCGAATTTGTTCCAATTTAGCAAGATGAATTAATTAATCCCCTTAATTGGATCGATCAAGCATACATAGAAATTAATCATGGGGCAGGGCAAGCCACAACTTTACTAAAATTAATCCACTACAAAGTACTACTGACCAACATACTCCTGCAGGCTCCTGCCCTGCTAGCTGCATGTGTGGAATAATTTCGTACGTAAGGGATGTTTTTATTGCTTTGCGTGTTTACCCGCTACCATATGCGTATGCTACTGTTGCCCTTTTCTTTAATTTCACTTGCCTTTTCAGCACCAATATTAATTAAGGTGCATGTTTTTATTTCTTTAATTCTCAATCATTTCTACCAAGTGAAGATTTGTGTTGCAAGTAAATAAAAGATATTCAATTTTATTACGAGTAAACATATTAATCAATCAAATTATTCATGGATGCTTTGTTGAATATGTAAACTACACGCTTAATTAATGATCGATCAAGCAGACTTAATTAATATTGGTTACAATTTACAAACATTTATATAAATAAAATGTATGACACACATGAAATTTAATTTTAATACATCTTTCTACTCATAAATTTTAATTGGTCTTACTTTAATATAAACAGCAAGTGTGTGAATAATCCACCCAAAAAAGAGAGTAAGTGAGTTTATATATTGATGCATATATATCCCAAGTATATATGTACCCTTTTGTCAAACACATGCAGCTGAATTAGCCAAAGAGTTCGTACATAAAAGTGAAGGTAGATGTTGTCATACTGGAATCACATATCTGATTTATGTCTGTATGTCCAGTGGAATAAGAACATATATAGATTTGGATGAAGTCATGGCCAAATGTAGATCGAAACAATAAATACTGGCGTGTGAACCTTACACACACTGACACACACACACATACATATATATATATATATATATATATATGTTTTATCAATTATTATAATATAGAGATCAAGAGGGAGAGGGAGAGGGAGAGCCGGAGAGGGCATGCATGGCGTATAGAGTAAATGCTTTATTTGGTCACACACTCTTAACTCTTCAAATGTTCTCAAACTCCAATCATTCCCTTTTGTACCAAAATTCCACCATACTTATGCTTACATTGACTTTAGTAGATCCTAAGGAACAGCAACAAAACAAAACAGATGATCTACACAACATACATATATAAACATTTTTTACTCTAAATCTTTTAATTAACTACTACTACGTACTGAGTAAATATAAGAATATAAATTATTGTTTGAAAAATATATCTCTAATTTTTTTTAATTGGAGAGCATGTGAAACGATTTATTTTATTTCCTTTCAAATACATATATATATATATATATATATATATATATATATATATATATATATATATATATATATATATTGTTGGTTAACAAGTTATCAGTATTGATTGGATCAATTTCCTGTTTATCAGTTTGTTTGACTATCCGTTGAAGAAAATCAAGGGTAGACGATATAACAGATTTACCATGTCGATTGTTAACGCCAAGATCTTTTTCCGCGTTTCAATCATCAAGACGCGTCCGATATCCTGTACAGTTCAACAAGTCAACACCAAAAGCTTGACGGCTTGACCGTCGGGGGATAGCTCCGACGTGAGAGTCAGTATCGACGATCACAAGGTTAACAATGGAGGAAAATAACGTCTAGTGCTTGAGAGAGAATCATAATCTAATTGTGTGTGGTGTAATGTTTTGTTACCTACCTTTCTTGTGTGATCCTTGCCCCATACGTACACCTCTCTTGGTTTATCGTGTCACCCATCATCCTGACACATTCCCCACTCCCTATTCATCTCAAATACCAAGCACATGGGCTCACCTCCCTACTACTTACTCTTTGTTACTCTGGCCGGTTGCACAGAATCCCCATCCTCCTTAATGCCATGCAGGGAGGTGGCAGACATAACAGTCAACTATTATTTTGTGTCATGATTACCGGTCAAAGCTGGGTTAAGTGGTAGTTTGTATAATGGGTCAATTCAATGACTAAGCTCAAACGATGGAAATATCCCATGTGACCGGATTTAACCGAAAGGACCCAATGTGTGACGCCCCCAAAATTAGGTATACGTCACCCATCTTGGGTCGCCACTTACATGGTACATAAATTCAAATACAACTTAATAATATAAGCGTAAATGTACAATACGACAAAATATAAAATTGTGAGTTTGAATACAAATATTGTCTCTTAGAGATTATACAAACTCAAAAGGAGTCCTTATTACAATTATTATTACACTATTTCACGAGATAGTGAGGACTACTAATGCTATCATCTCGTCCGTCACTCCGCTCCCCGACTAGTCCTTTGCTACGTTCTTATTTCACAAGAGACAATAAAAGTAAAAGTGTGAGCTTAACTAGCCCAAAGGAAATATTATGACTAAGATAATGTAGAATATATTATCGTAGCCTTCCAACAATGTTAAAGCGATACAATATAACAACCATCAAGTTTAATCTGCAGCTTTAACAAGCAATCCATTAAAAGAGTCAAGAGAGAATAAAATCTACTATCTTTTATGATTTAAAAGGTTTTTCATCACTTTTATCATTTGGGACTCGAATTAATAAATAATCCACATCATTGAATCACCCTCGCACTACTACGAAGGATATTCTTTAGTATCACGACCACAATTATCCATACACTACGGGCGAAGAATATTTGTGTATTCAATAATGGTCATGATCATGCCAACAACTCCGTCCATCAATGCACTACGGGCCAATAAGGACTTTTACCACATTATTTGTAACATTACGGTCATGATTACACCGAATAATCCTTTGTCATAATCATACCAAGTCCATCTATGCACTATAGGCCACAGATGACTTTCAACAAAATATAAACATGAGGATGATGACAATGATATAAGAATTCAATAAAACAAGTTCAAGAATTATTTTATCCAGAACTAATAATGTCCAAATTGTCAACATGATCTTCGCTTTGTAGAGTAAAATTCAAGAATGCTCGTAAGAATATTTCCACAAAAGATATCGGATGAAGCGCAAATATCAAGGATATTCCACTAATTTCATGGAGTATAAAGTCAAAACTTTAACCAACCGAGTATAATAAGGAATGGAATAACAAAAGAAATCACCGAGCATGCGATAGGCCAAGCATGCGCAGTGTTATTCCAACAGAATAATAAATAACGGAATCGTGTCCGGCGTAAACGCATGCATACGATATATTCCAACAAAATAATAAAGACTAAATCGGTCCCACAGAAACGCATGCATGACGGATATTCCAATGTAATAATAAAGACTAATCAGTCCCACAAAACACATAAACGAGGATATTCCAATGTAATAATAAAGATTTTAATCAGTCCCACGTAGAACGCATGACAGGATGTTCCAAATGAATGATAAAGAATGGAACAACGTAAGAATTTCATCAAGTATAGGGTAAATTTCAGCATTATCTGAAAGTTATTCCAAGAGAATAATAAGAATGGAATAACAGAAGTTCTCTTCATAGATAATAAAGAAATAATACTCCCTACGAGTACAATAAATAATATTCCCTACTTTAGAAAAATTGAATACTGGAATAGTGAGGTAGCAGACTTCTCTTCTTCCTTCTATAATTTCTCTCTATAATAATTGCTCTAAAGCTTTTGTGAATTGGTGAGAAATGAAAGAAGAATGAGCTTCTATTTATAGAAAAATATAGTTTCGATAATTGCACATTTTGGGGCTCGAAAAATTTCAGTACAATACCTCCAACTTTTTCTTTATTTATAATTTAGTCCTGCAAGTATTATCAATCTTGCACCAACTCCCCTAATAGTAAATAATGTGAATCAATAGTTCAATTATGTGAATCAATAGTATAATCATGTGAAAAATACGAATTACATGATAAGACTTCCATCTATACCTTCATTTTTAACTTAGTCATGCAAGTATTATCAATCTTGCACCAACTCCCCTAATAGTAAATAATGCGATTCAATAGTACATATATGTGAACAAATAGTTATATAAGCATGTGAATTAGTAGCAATTAATTGCTCATTTATCCGATAAATTACCCGCTTTATCAATATAACCCTGACACATCAATTATCATCGGAATAAATGTCGATTTTCACTAACACAAACAATTCCAACATAATGAAACTATTTTTATCAAAAATATAAATTTTGAAATTTCAAAGTTTGACTTTTCCCAAAAAAGTCAACTGTTGACTTTTGACCAAATAAATGAATCCCGGAAAATTTTATGTTTATAGACTATTTTTACTAATTTCGATGCGTTCGGGACTCAAATATCACGTCCAAGCGTCTCCAAATTCAACTCCGAACAACATTCATCATTAATATTATAACTCACAATATTTATCAACCGTGTCGTTCCCGGAAAGAGGGGCTTTCCAATAAGGATTTCTCCCATTATTGGCCATTGATTAGGTGACCAAACCTCTCCTCGACAGTAACTTCTAGACATTGTAAATATTGAAATTTATAATATGAATAACTTTGTCGCCTCAAGTATTGATTTAATAAAAAACATTTTATGCGTATGATCTCGTGACAATAATTGAATCAATAATATGATAGATATGATCGAATTACTATAGCAATAATTGAGTATAACCGAGTGACTTCTCACGTAAGCATCAATAATCAATACCGTGTGCTACTATGCAACCACGCCAGACATCAGATTTTAACTAACACCGGGTGTTTCAACAGCTTAACGTTAAAACTTCCGCCGTTATTTTCA
The DNA here is from genome assembly GCA_020205605.1 of Panax ginseng. Classification (NCBI taxonomy): domain Eukaryota; kingdom Viridiplantae; phylum Streptophyta; class Magnoliopsida; order Apiales; family Araliaceae; genus Panax; species Panax ginseng. Next base: position 4,206,017 of record CM035138.1, on the reverse strand, counting down.
TAAAGTATTTTTTGTCGTTTTCTCGATCCGATAATAATTACATTGTGGGGTCCACCAATGATTATGCTTTGTTATACGAATATTCCTGTTAAAACGAATATTCCCCACTAATCGAATATTATATAACAACTTACAGTATTTTAAAAAATTTGTAAATATTACCCACAACTATAACATTATATCAAATCCACACCATAATATTCAAAAATATATTTCGAGAAAATTTAATCTTTATTCAAAAAAAAATCTGGGGTCTCACACAATGGAATAGTCAAATAACTGGGTCCAAATCATTCGGACCAACAGGACAAAAGTAACATAATCCAAGGGAGGAGCCCATTAAGTTTGGCTCAATAGGGGAAAGTATCATGGCCCAACATTGCCCCCCAGTCTTTTATTAAACAAGGGGTTTAATGGAAGACTGCAAATAATATAGGTCCAGGATATAATGAATTATGATGATCCACAAGGAGTCCAAAATGAAACTCGCCAAGGCCCAACTGAGTCAATCCAAATTGATATCGGGCGTAAATTGGAGGCCCAATGTACATAGGTCCACTCGGTTAAGATATTTAGACCCAAAACGGACGCTATCTCTTCCAATTCACCATCATTGCTGTGAATTAAATGTGCCGCCCTCGATTACTGTATAACCGTCAATATAAAAGGTAAACTTTACCAATTTTGACAGTTTTACCTGCCAATTTGAATTTCGAACCTTTGAGCTTTCTTACTATCTCTCGAGCTCACTTTCCCTTGTCTGTAAATCGTTAACAATGGCCTCGCAAGATTCTGAGCAAGGACGTCCTCTTTTAGTGACACCGATCACTGTCGTTCCTCCAAGTCCAAACCCCAACAAAGACGCTTCAAGCTCTGATCCAGCCGCTGCAACCACTAAGAAGAAAACGATCACGAAGCCTCCTCACAACCCTTCTGCATTCTATAGGAGTAAGGAACAATATTTCCATGCCAATACTCCTTCGAAAGTTACAGAGCTTGATTTGAAGAAGCTTCGAACTCGCTGCCACATTCCGGATACCCATTTGGTGAGAGTTCCGAGGTCTGAAGAATGGATGTATCAACGCCCTGAAGGGTGGATGGCTGTTACGATGACTATCTTGGAGAAAGGGGTTCAATTCCCTCTTCATGCTTTTATAGTAACTCTCTTAGGGTTTATGAGTGTTGGGTTCGCCCAATTGATGCCGAACTCTTACATTCACATTCTAACATTCATAGCCTTATGCCACGAACTGGGTGTCGAGCTCACCCTTGACTTCTTCTTTACTGTGTACAAGGTCGGCCAGTCCAGAGAGAAAGGATTTAAGACCATAAGTAAACATTCATCGAAGATAGGAGAGAAGTTTGAGAGGCGGTCATTGGTGAATACTCCTTCGAGCAACAAAGGATGGCACGAGAAGTGGTTTTTTGTTAAAGGACCCGAAATCACCTCTTTGCCGGACTAGACCACCGATGAGAATTCTTCTACTGACTTCGGGGACATATCTGAAGAACGTGAGGTCGAGATGATGGATCTTTTTGACAATTTCCCGAGGGAAGAATGGAACTATAGGCTGCTTTCCAAACAAGCGTGATTATATGACCACAAACGTAAGTATAGGTTCATTTTATGAATATTTGGAAATTTTATGTGATATGGATTCTGATGTAGAACTGTTAATTTTTTGCAGTAACTTTGATTAAACCGTCGTCTTCGGAGGTGAAAGACTTGGAGGATTTGCTAACTGGAAAATTGGTAGAAGCCACCGCCGATTCCTCTCAACAGGAAATCCCATCCGAAGGTAACGTAGCTGGGAAATCTGCAGATGTCGATGTTGAACCTTCACAACCGGAGGCCTACTCCAAATTCAATCCACTTACTGAAATACCAACTGCTGAACCTCAAACCCATGCACTCGAAGATGATGAACCCCTTCTCTCAGAAAGAGTCCTCCAACATCGTCGAAAGAAAAGAGCCACCCGAAGGCCTCGACTAATTTCTATCCCATCAGACTCCAAAGCTCTTTCTGAATCTGAACCAACTGACAACCCTATACCCTCAACTATTGATCCAACGCCGCTAACTGTTGACCCAACACCACCACCGGTTGACCCAACACCACCAATCACCAATCCAACACCACCAGTCGTCGACCCAACACCACCAACCATCGACCTAATACCGCCAACTGTGGACCCAACACCACCAATCACCAATTCAACACCACCAGTCGTCGACCCAACACCACAAATCGTCGACCCAATACCGCCAACTGTGGACCCAACACCACCACCAATCACCAATTCAACATTAGCTCGAACAAGTTTATTAGATCTTCCTGTAAATGATCGAAGGCAACTCCTTCGAATCAAAAAGTTGAGAACCAAAATTACCCCTTAACCCCCCGATGAGCTTAGGGTGCCTTCTTCTGGATGTTCATCCTCCAACGAATTTCGTAGAGACTCGAACTATAAATGAAGAAGAAACAAAGAAATCATGCGCAAAGACCATCTCGAAAGAGGAAACAACCATCAGACAGTCATCCAAGTTCAACTCCTGAATTTCTACTAGTTCGAGATCCTACTCCGGCTCAATCTTCTTCCACCGAGAATATCTATATGGATCCTTCTCCCGTTCGTGACCAACCTATGCCTTCCCCCCCCCCCCCAAAGCCATTATCACCGAAGTTCCACGATGAGGCTACCGGAGCGCCGACCTTGTGGCCTCGGTATAACGCTAATTTTCCCTTCCAGCTCTTTAATACTTTCATTTGAGAAAATGACGATCACCGATTCAATGATCATACGAACGGGAATTTTCTTGATGAGGGCATGAGTTATTTGGCCAAGGTAAGTGATGGTTTTCATGATTAGATATTTCTTTACTCGTTTAAGTATCTGAAATTGACCGAATATTGTCGAATATATGCAGGCAAATGCAGTCTTAGGGCGTTTACGTCCCAGGCACATAAATGCTGAGTCTGACGAAGAGACTCTGATAAGGGAGAACAACATGCTGAAGGCTACATTAGCTCGAGAGAGATAGGGACGCGAATCTATTTTCCATGCCAACGAAAGTCTTCAGAGGGAATTGGCCCAAAACAAAGACGATTTGAGGGAAACCCATGATGTTCTGGTCTCTGAACTCGGGCGCTATGGTGAGAATGTGCAACAACAAGCGCCTTCTTTGTATTCTCAGGAGTGCGATCTCTGGATCAACCTCTTTGTTCGCTTCGACCCTGTTCCTTAGAATCGACAGGGTGATGTGCCCTCTTCGATCTTTGAGGAGTAAGGCTTCGGGATCTTCTTCTTTCTCGGGCTTGGCCCCGAGACTCACATCCTGATTGAGCAGGTTCCTTCCCACTCCGATGTCTTCGTTCTTCGGACTGAACATAACTGAACTCTTCATCCCTCAACTCTGCCATTCGAGCCATCTGCTCGGCTATATCATGTCGCTGCTTTACAAGTAACTTCATAGCTCTATCTACTTCATCTTCCATCTTAGCCAATCGGGAGGCCTTTTCGTCTTGGTCATCTCGGTATCGAGTTCTAGGCAAGGTGCCTTCTACTCGTTTTCGACCATGGCCAGACCCTTTCTCTGCTGTGAAAACTAGCTTTCGTTTATCTTTGCCCACAGCCTTCGGCCGAGAATCTTCATGTGAACGTTTGGACGTTGTGCTGGCATGAACACTTATTATAGGTCCCAAACGATCTTTGGCAGACAATCGTGGTGCTGATTCACTGACAGACATCGGCTGCCCTTCGGGTGTAGGTGTTCTACTCTTCACCATGAATACCGACGTAGAACAAACACAGTCTGTTATTGAAAAATACTCAGGACACTAGAAAAAGCCCTCCCTCTAGCGCCAATGTTAACACCAAGATCTTTCCCCGCGTCCCAATCACCAAGACGCGTCCGATATCCTGCACAGTTCAACAAGTCAACACCAAAAGCTTGACGGCTTGACCGTCGGGGGATAGCTCCGGCGTGAGAGTCAGTATCGGCGATCACAAGATTAACAATGGAGAAAAATAACGTCTAGTGCTTGAGAGAGAATCATAATCTGATTGTGTGTGGTGTAATATTTTGTTACCTACCTTTCTTGTGTGATCCTTGCCCCATACGTACCCCAGATCCGGCCATCGTACGTACCCACTATCCCCGACATCCCCCACTCCCGTCTCATCTCAAATAGAAAGAATGTGGCTCACCTCCCTACCGCTTTATTATTGTTTCATCACATCACGTTCGAGAGTCCCATCCTCCTTAATGCCATGCAGGGAGGTGGCAGATATATCAGTCAACTATTATTTTGTGTCATGATTACCGGTCAAAGCTGGGTTAAGTGGTAATTTGTATAATGGGCCAATTCAATGACTAAGCCCAAACAATGGAAATATCACATATGACCGGATTTAACCGAAAGGACCCAATGGAATAGTTAAATAACTGGGTCCAAATCATTCGGACCAACAGGACAAAAGTAAAATAATCCAAGGGAGGAGCCCATTAAGTCTGGCCCAATAAGGGAAAGTATCATGGCCCAACATCGGTATATATTATAAACTCACGTATTACTTCCGTATTCTAAGTATTACGTTTAGCAATTCCAACAGAGAGAAAAACTGCCATAAGAGATCAGCTCCCAAGAACGGAGTGATTAACTTTAATTTGTTTACTTAATTTAGACCGTACGTGAAGGTGTTCTCATCTTAGGAAGATTGTAGTTCACAGTTGCGTTTGTGTACGAGGCGTAGAATTCGTGGGTAATTTTACAATATTCCGCATCAAAGAAGACATACGCAACGAGAGGTATATATCTAATTTTTTATTCTGTTTTTACGTGTAATTCGGATAAAGCATGTATGTATATATATAATCCTTCATATATATATATATATATATATATATATATATATATATATATATATATATATATATATATATATATATATCTGAGAAAGCTCACAAACGGACCAAATAAGCGAACTAATGATTTAACTTAAAAAAAATACACTAAGCAGGAAAGTACTATAAGTCAAAATGGGCTAGCCATAAAAAAAAACCCATACCAGATCCGATCCGTCTCTTTCTCTCAGAATCCACTTGTTTCATAAAAAGTTGGATTATCTAAGAGTAGTACACTCAAAAAGCTAAATAAGTACCTTATTTTAAATCAATATAATATCTTTCATGAATGAAATACAATTATACAAACAATAGACCATTTAATTCAAGAAAATAAAATTTAGTTATCACTTTTAAATCAACAAAAAACACAGTTACCACCACTAGTTACACGCCTACCGTGACACCCCAAAATAAGTATACATCACCCATTCGAGTTGTCAATACAGATGCGTAAACAACTACAACTTTATTATTACAAAGTAAAAGCTGTGAGTTTAAATACGAGATATTGCCATCTAAACAATATCCACATACAAATAAATCATCATCATAATTATTGATACATTATTTTACAAAAATGGTGAGGACTACTAAACAACTCTCTAAAACCATCATTCCATACCCCGACTAAGTATACTCGCTACATTCTCGCATCCCCGAGAAGAAAAAATGGAACAAAAAGGAAAAGGGTGAGCTCAACTAGCCCAATAAAAGAATATTATGACTAAGATAATATACAACAAATTATCGTTAGTCTTCAACGAGGAAAAATTTAATAGAATACAATAGACAACAAGTTTTAAATCAATACTGCAATGAAAAATATTAATTCATGTAAGAAGTTACGTAGAGATGAAATCTACTAATATCTATGAATTTAACAATCCATCATCAATATTTTTATCCTCAGAACATCAATCATTATATATCCGAAATCATATATTCATCCTTTGCACTACGGTGCCAAGGACATTCACCATTGGTCATGTTTCATCTAAACACTGCTCATCATCTTTGACTACTGCCAAAGATATTCATCGAAATCATTCATCTTTTGCACTACATGTGCCAAAGATATTCATCGAAATCATTCATCTTTTGCACTACGGTGCCAAAGATATTCCATAATATCATCATTTAAGACCGAGGATGATGAAAAATATTTTTTTAAAGCGAATCCAAAGGAATCAAAATGACAAGGATTAAGGATTAAGGATTCGTACTTTGTTTTATCCACGTCCAAAAATACCTCAAAAATAATCATAGTGGTGTAAGATTCAAGAATGATCAAAACATGGATACAATCAAAGTTAATATCCACAATAGATATTTTGGACGAAAAGAAAAATTTTCATTTTTCGATGAATAGTGCTGTATTCGTGAATAATGCCGTATACGTGAATAGTAACCCCGTCTCTAAAAGTTCCAAATTTGATAAAAACTTCAGATCAATATTTCAGCATAATGATATTGAAGAAATAATATCATTACGAAAAAAAATAATATCTCTTACCTCGGAAAGACAGTACTTCTCACTGGAATACTGGATATAGGTTATAACTTGAACTTTCACCGTATAGCAATACTCAAAGTATACTCAAAATACTCACAAGAATACGCTCGATAATATAGAGAGAGAAAACTTCAGTTTCTGGTGTAATTTTTAATTTTAACCCAAGACCCTATTTATAGAAATTGCTGTAACACAAAAAGCAGTAAAATTTATTATAATATTAATATATTTAATAATCTTCTTCTACGCCCACTTTGACAACTGATCTCAGATCATTAAACACATGCTAGGGCTGCCCACACAACAAAAAAAACATTTTTATTAATATAAATATTTAAAACTTCCAAAAATCAATTATTTCGGAGCTTCGGAACTTCAATAATTCATAATAAATAGCCCTTTTATTAGAAAATTCTAATATCGCGTGTTTTTATAGGAAATTCAATTCTCTACAACTTTGCGTAAGAAAGTTTTTCCAAATTCCAAATGTAAATTGACCAAATTCATAAACAGGCGATTTTACAAGCTATAATCAAATTTCACCGATAAATGGGGTCCACCGACATGTTTAACATGTTTTAAATATTTATTGCAACAAAAATACTCTTCCTCCTCAGATACTCATATATTCCACATTCGTTGTAAAAATATCACCATTATTATATTATTAAAATATAATAATATATATATTTAAATGAATTATTTTATCGTAAAAAGATAAAATTTTAATTTTCAAAAATTGTCACATTAAAAATTTTCTCCATCTATATCCACATAAAATCAATATTTTTCTCATCATATGAATCAATAATTAATTATTCACAAATAATATTACAGAATCACAATATTACAACCGCATAGCCCTGTGAAAGAGGGGGCTTTTCAATAAGAATTTCTCCTTATTAGTAGCCAAGCAATTAGGTGACCAAACCTCTCCTTAGATGAACTTTCTAGACATTGCCAATAATGTTATCTAATAATATTATTCAGATAATATGAATTATTGCTTCGATAATGAAAAATACCGTGTAATGACAATTATCAAAACAACAAAGAATATAAAATATCAACGCAACAATTATTGAACCAATAAAATAAAATAATTGAATAAGAATTATCAGTGTAACCATTATTGAGTAGTGCCTTCTTACGTAAGAGTCAATAATTGGTGCAATACTGCGTCTTCTTGTCTGAACAAAAGCGACATCGTGTGTTTTAACCACCGGGTATTCCAACAAAGGTAAATTCAGAATAACTACGCCATTATTTTTAAACAATTTATATTTGTCGCTTTCTTCCTCCAATCGCTTTCCATTATGGGGCCCACACATGGTCGCTACCATTACACGAATATTCCCCGACAGCATTTAATATATTCCACGACCAAACGAATATTCTCCCACAACAATGAATATTTTATAACCACTCATTATTTTGAAATATTTGCGTATTTTACTCATAACTATCCACATTAATCACATCAACCCTTACTATTTCAAAATAATAAATAGAGGAAATTAAATTTCATTTATTAATTATTTGGGGTTTTACACCCTCAAATATTGTATTATCATTTCTCAAAGTAATTATAAGTCCACTATCAATGTGCTAATCAGCAAGCCTTTCAACAAATGTGTTGCACTTCCTATGAGTCATCGCCAAATCTTAGATACTAAACTTCAAGGCCACCTGGGTGGCAAGTACTAAATATATAAGAAATACACAAGTACTACAAGTACTAATTATAACACTATCTAACACAAGTACGAAAACAGTAGTAAACCAAAATAGTAGTAAACAAAAAAGTAGCAGCTAACATCCAAATTAGCAGAAACCAACAGTAGCAAGCATCTCTGAACCTGAACCTGAAAATAAAATAAAATATATGTATATTAGATCTATAGATATGTAACTCATAATATTGAATAAAAGAAATGATCAAACCTTTGGAAGTATGACTATCATCCCCTGAACTTGAAAATGTTGTTGCACCTTCATTGTCGGGAGAATCTCTACATAAATCCAAAATAACACTCGTCATTTAAAGATTGAGATAGAAAAAATGTTTACGATTACTTGAATATTACTTACCGATGTGCAACCATTGGACAATTCCTTTTGTCATGTGATTGTCTAACTTTGCCACAACCATGACAACGTCTAGTGTTTGAGTTATTTGCCTTCCCTAATGCCCTTTCTTTCTCTCCTTTAAGTCTTTTGCCACATTCTTTTTCCCTCACTTGATTTGGTTCATTGTAAATATGGTCTTTAGTGCCACTCGTCTTCTCGAAAACTACACTTGCACCAGTTCCACATTGTGAACTTTTACCACTATCTCCAATAAGATTGATTGATTCAAGTGCACGAGCCAAAACATCTTTATAAATATTAATTCCTTCTTGGCTTATGAGGGCTTTATCAATAACATCCGAAGAACATTGAATTAATTCACTTCGTTTGATTAGATATTCTTTGTCACTATTTATCATTATGCCACTTTCATTATCGACCACTATATTGGAGTTTGTCTTCTTAGTCTACCTTTTCAAGATATATTGTTGTGGTAATTCTTCAAAATCATGCATTTTGAGCAAGTAACCAAGCACATGTCTACATGGTATCCCCATACTCTCAAACTTGTGGCAACTACATGAAGCAAAACTCAATTCTTTGTCATAAATAAGTTCTCGCACTTTACGTGTGAACACTTTTTTCCTATGAATTTAAAACACGCATTGATTGTCATTCTCCTTGATAAGCTCAAAACGGTAATTCAACCATTCCCGTATCTCATCTTCAAATTTATAAAACATTTCCCGAGTATAAATATCAACCATTTGGAACAAAAAGTCATGATTCATCTTCACTTTAGGTTTCTCAATCAAATCTTTGTGATCGGCCAACAACTCTTCTTGACGTTGGCGTACTAGTCCCCTACTAAATTGAATCATGAAATCAACTAATGAATTATTCTTAGATACATATCTTTTGAAAAATGAGTGAGAACTTTCCGCTCGTTGGCTACTAGACATATTTGCCGAGAAAACATGATTACAATAAGCAGGCACCCATTTTGAACGAATTTCATACAATGTTTGTAACCATTTGTTGTCATGTAACCCGCTCCTCCCAACAAGATCCGTCCATGTCAAATCAAACTCCTCTTTAGACTCTGAGTTCCAAATACAATCGGCAAATTCATTATAGTGAGCATTATACTTCACCAAGTCTAACTTTTCGTAAAATTTAGTCAATATGTGCCAACTACATGATTCTATGAAAAGTTTCCGTAGAGTTTCTAAAATTGCTTTGGACATCGCGGGATCTTGATCAAGAATGATCATTTTAGGGAATCACCGGCATAGCCTCTAGAAAATTGGTTGAATACCCAAACAAATGAATCCGAGGTCTCGCCACTTAAGAATGCAAGCAAAAAATTATGGTTTGACCATGTTTGTTAACTCCCATCAAGTGGTGCAAAAATCAAATTTATAATGATTGGTGTTATATGTCATATCGAATACAACTACATCACCATAAAAACTATATGCCCTTCTCGATGTAGCATCAGCCCAAAAACAACGTGTTATCCTCTGTTCATTATCGACCTTAATTTCATAAGTGAATGATGGATTCTTACCCTTTTCTACTTTGTAAAACTCACTCAACATTTCTCCGTCATGCCCCTTCAACTCATTACGTCTATCCCTTTCATAATTATATAAATCTTTTTGTATACACCCAACGTTTTCAAACCCTCCAGCCTGTACTCCAAGGAAATTGAATTGTTGATGTGAGGGTATATTTATCATGAAAAGTTGATGAGTTAAACACTTTTGCGCACTCGAAACACTTTGGTGAGATCTTAATAAATGCTTTTTTGATGGAGTTGCCAAAGGGTGACTATGACCCTCAATAAATTTGGTAACTACATATGCCCCAGAATTTATTTTCAACACAGCTTCCTTTATTTTACAACTCTCTTTTATCGATCCCAAACGTCTTTTAGTTTCAACATCCGCAATTGCTATTCCCTTACCTTGTTTAAAACAAACATACTCTTTCCTTTTCACTTCATGACTTCCTTCGATTTTCTTAGTAGCCCAACTTCGAATACTAAATCCCGCCTCTTTAGCATATGCATTGTAGAAATCCTTAACTTCGTGTATTGTTTGGAATTCTTTTCCAACACTAGGTTTGAGATGGTCAGCTACTTGCGGATTATAAATAACATTTTCCCTACTTTCATCACTTCCAACTTCTTCATCCTCAAAATTAGCATCCATCTCTACAGTTAAAAAAAACAACATTGATTCTTATAATCATAAAACCAATCAACAATAGAAAGGTAGAAAACAGAGTATTGAGGGCAAATATACACATGTTGCAAATATACATTTCTCAGTTAGCCATTCCATGAGGCTATATTAAGCATTTAAAGTTTATAAAATAGAAAGGTAGAAAACAGAGTATTGATTTAAAAAACAGAGGTTCATCAGTCTGATTTTTACCTATAAGCCTGAACATCACTTTGGATTAATTCTGAACATAACTTTGGATTTAAAATTTGAAGAAATAATAACAAGTATCTACAAACCTCTTCAAAATTATGACAAAATCAAAACACCCAATTCGAAATTAAACAATTACAATCCTCCAAAATCCAATCATTTTTTTACGATAGAAACAAAAATTACAAAATTATTATAGTAATGGAGCTTTTACCTTCGTAGGGAGAGATTTGGCTCGTTAGAAATCGCCGGATCCGTGTCGATTTGGTCGGAGTTTGCCCTTCTGTTCTTCTTCCGTGCTTCTACGTAGTGAGAGAGAGAGAGAGAAACGTTGCTGAGAGAGAGACGGATCGGATTTGGTATGGATTTTTTTTTTATGGCTGGCCCATTTTGACTTATAGTACTTTCCTGCTTCCGTGTCTATTTTTTTAAATTCGTCATTAGTTCGCTTATTTGGTCCGTTTGTGAGCTTTCCCCTATATATATATATATATATATATATATATATATATAATCCAGTTTGTATATGACTTATATGCAGTTAATCTGCACTTTCTGAAGCGTTTAATGGATATTTAGTATAGATCACTCGTGTGTGTTTATTTGGTGCCTGACAGCAGAGATTATTGTTTTACAGTACGGTAGCAAAGGAATTTGTTTGTCATTTATAAAATAAACTTGCTACAGTACTAGGAGAAAATAGTACATATTTTGTTATTTCTTAATACCCATTTTTGCATAATTATATCTTGCAACGGTCATTAATATATGATTTATTTCTTAGATGAAAGATATATATATATATATATATATATATATATATAAATATATATAAGAGATAATATGGCTCATGCATATACGCCATTAAGACACTATATAACTAGCCATTAGAGTATATATATGTAGTACTTTGGTACAGCTGAAATTAATTAAGATACACTTTGAATACTTGTTTTGTTAATGTCCCCAAAAAAATGACCAAAGTTGTCTAGTTGAACAGTCCTCGAGTCTTTGTATTAGTAGTAAACTCACATATATACATAACCATTTCTCGAGTAAAAGAAGAAACCATATAAATTATCAAACTCAAGTACTAATTTAGGCTAAGAAAGTAAACAATTAAGATTAAAGAAAATAAAGATGTAGCAAGCAAAAATAGTTGGAAGTATAAGCATATAATTTAGCAAACACAACTGAACCAGATGGAGGAGGGGGTGAGGATCCCATGTTGGAGAAGGGGAGCACGTGCAAAGGGTTGATGGCAAAGAAAGCCGACAAGGTTTGCACGTGCCCTGCTTCTCCAACAAGGAGTTGCTAACCCATGCATTGGAAAATGAGCCACAAAATTTATCAGTTTGAGGCCTTTTATATATTTTTGGGACAGTAGTAATTCAGCTGATCAGGGTTGAGATAGACAAGAAGATGGGATGAATGAGGTGTTGTATTTATAGGCGTGCATGGGAGAGAGTGAGTTCATACTAATTGTTAGGAGTCCAAAGTAATAAATAGTGGCGTAAAAATCTTTGCATCTGTATATGCCATGATTATCCTTGTGCGTGGGCTTGAGTGAGTACAAGTCCATATGAGGAGAGAGGGAGAGAGAGAGAGGCAGATGGGAGACCAAACTGGGCGGGCTTTTGTTGGATCTTATCTTCTCAAAAGTTTCTTTGCTCCTTTCGGGATTCGATGCATGGTAAAGAAAATTACGAGTCCAAATCTTCTATATATCTCATCCTCTCTTTTTTTGCCTCTTAGTAACTCGCCCTTATTATTTACTCCCTCGTTCCAAATTAATTGTTTAGTTTTGATTTTTTTAAGTCAAATTGACTATTTTTAGAATTAATAATTAAGCATATATAAATATATTTTTAAAATTATAAAATTAGAATTAGTAATAAATTGTATATACTTTTTTTTGGTTATAATCTGTTCAACTATATTTTAGTAAAAATAGTAAAAAGATTAGTTTTAAAAATAGTCAATTTGACTTTAAAAAATTAAAACTGAATAATTAATTTGGGACGGAGGGAGTATTTATTTTTTAAGAAAAAAGCAACTTACTAATGAATTAGTCAGTTTAGCAGTGGAGTATACCTCCCTCGTCACATATGCTATAGCTATAGCCTATACAAATTTAATTATATGCATGCATGTTAGGATCAAAGTTAGCATGCATATATATATATATATATATATATATATATATATATATATATATATATATATTGTACATCTGGTAGCTAGCTTTGAATTTTGATCACAAGATGGTGCATGGTGGTGGCCTGGGTGGGGCCGTACGTACGGAGAAGAGGTGCAGATTAATTAAAGGGTGTCTGCCTGAGAATAACGTAAGGAGTGTTTTTTCTTATGCCTTTGCGTGTTGTTGCCAGCAAGTTTCATTTACTACTCCACTCCAGTCTATGATAATATTAATATATATGAATTGGCTGATCGAGTGAGTCGTCTATGCATTTTAATTTGAGAGAGAAGGAGAGCAATTTAATTAAAGTACGTAGAGGAGGATTAATTAGCTAGCTAGCTCTCTCTCTCTTTTCTCTTTTCTTTTCTATATATATATATATATATATATATATATATATATATATATATATATATATATATATATATATATATATATATATATATAGAGGATCAAGTAAGATTCCACGATATTAAAATGCGGACTTTTTTAAAAATACTACTAAAAAAGTTTAATATTTTATGGAATGAAATTTTTCTATAATACAATGTTTTGGGCGTGATTTGGATACTCTATACTAAAAATATATATATACGATCTGCATGCATCGTATATACATATTTTGTTATATGTATCCAAATTACACTCAAAACACTGTATTATGAAAAAAATTCAGTTCCATAAAATATTAAACTTTTTTTTTTAGTTGTTTTAACAAAAAAAAAACAAAATCCGTATTTTAGTATCGTAAGGGAGTCCTGATCCGGATCCTATATATATATAAACCAATCGACTAATTAAAATTATTACCATTTACAAGAAATAAAATGCAAGAATTCAGTCTTGTGGAATAAAAAAGAAAATAGTATTAACTAAAAACTATTACTTACTATTTAAAATATTTGTTACTCGTAAAACTTTAATAAATCATATGATCAATTAAGTTTTTTTAAGATTTTATAAATAAATTTTAAGAAATTAAAATGTATTTCATATATATGTATGTTTTGGGACGGAGGGAGGTAATAGGTAGATTGTGGATGTGACCAAATCTAGATCCATAAATATTGGCGTGTGAAGGTTATATGCGTATGTATAGCCATAGTAAATGCTTTTTTGGGTGACACTATAATACTATATGTTGTCAAACCCTAATGATCATTCCCTTATGAACCAAAATTTTCCACCATACTTGATGCATACATTGACTTTGTTCGGTGAGAACTAATATAAGAGGAGTTGCATTCTTTAAATAAATATATTTTATTTTCTCTTTCATTTTATATTATTATTATCAAATTATGAAGGTATTATTATTATTTTCTATCTCTTCTATCAGCATGATGTCACATTTCAATAAATTTAAATTTGAATTATAAAATGAAGAATCCACTTATTTGAAATGGAGAGAATCCTTATGAGAGAATCGACTTCATTTATTTAACTTAAAATACTCTTTATTTTTTAAAGTAACTATAAATTCTTCCTTGGCATCTCTAATGAGGCCCCCAACACCTGTTGGGCCTGGATAGTCAATTAGCGGCTCCTTCTACATTGATCTTGACCAGAATGTATATGAGGTTTTGACTTCACAGACTGTTTCCTTGGACTATAAATTTTTAAGTGAGTAAAAACAAAATAAAAGGACATATAATTTTGTCAAGTACTTAGTAAATTTATTTATATCTAAAAATTAAAAATAATCACATATTTTAAAACACAAAAAATGGTACTCGAGTTAAAAACAAAATAATGAACTCACAAACAACACCCTTCAAAACCTATTAGATTTTCATTTTTTTAATCTTTGTTTAAGGGTTCGTTTGATAACTGTTTTTACTTTTATGTTTATGCATTCTATTTTTAAAAACAAAAATTAAATAATATTATTTAAATGTTAATTTTATTCTATTTTATAAAAAAGTAGAGTTTGAAATTTTGTTATCGACAATAAATGATGTTGCACCTCATTAGAGTTAAAACAACCCATTGTGTTAATGTGTTGCTAAAATTGAATAGTTTTTTTTTTTTTGTATTTTCACTTTTTTAACTTTCAAATTTGACTTTACTTCCACTTTTTTCAAAACAAAAAATAGATATCAAATACTTATTTCGCTTCAAATTATATGAATTAGTTTTTGAAAGTAAATTTGAGTTATTTTCAAACTCAAATTAATATAATTTATTAAAAATTATGAAATAATAAAATTTACAATGAATAATAATATTTATAATATTATTATTATATTAATTAAAATTAAAAAAATTTATATCAATTTTGAATTTAAATTTTTTTTAAAAAATCAATGATCAAATAATTTAAAAAAATAAAAAAATATTATTTTAAAAATTAATATTTTTACATAAATCTATCACGTAAATAATATTTTCACATACTAATAAGTGAAAATATCAATGTCCTATTATTTTTTGCTTCTCATTAAATGAAGAAGAAGAAAAAAACTCCTTCGGCTCCCGGGAAAAAACCTCTTTCTGTAATTGTGTCCATTTCCCTTACAGCTTCCTCTTCAGATTTAGCTGCTATAGTATTAGCTGAGCTGATTCATCTCCCGTTTACCGACGCGTACCAGCGCTCCGGCGACTCGATCTCCCTTGGCGCCAACATTCCGTATCCTATATCGGTAAGACTCGCCCCTACATATTCCCCAATTTGCTTGCAGTCGCTCATCGCTGCCACTCTCTTTTATATATTTATAGACACACATATATATTTGTATTCTGTGTTTTCTGATCGAATAAATATCAGAAAAGTTTAAACATTATATTTAGTGAATTCCGCATACACTTTGAGCTATTTAGTTAATATTGATTATTATGATTTGATAAAATAATGAATTTGTGATAACGTCTCATTTGAGAAGGGAAAAATTCGATCTCGATGTAAAATGGCTCAAAACCATGAGGGGGAAATTCTATGTTAGTTTACTTCTTACCATCTCTATTAATTAATTAAATTTTCTATTTATGTTAAGCTTGTGACATTGGTAACATGTTTTTTGATTTTGAAAATGTCTCGAATTCACCTCAAAAGGTCAAAATTTATATTAGTTTTTGGAACAGAGGAGAGTATTATGCATCCAAGTTGTAGTGAGCCATATGCATCTGTAATACATATTGATTCTTTTCTTGCAGCTTTAGGATTTTGGACTACCTCAACCAAGAGAGCTGTTAACCTGGCCCTCTACCTTTGCTAGTTAATATCAAACTATAGAATATGGCTGAGCGACAGCTATTGGATCAACAGTCTCCTGTTGATACACAGCTGCAGTCTCCTTCCCCAAGGGAGGATATGATTGCCTGTGTAATGGCGCTGGAGGCTGCTTTGCTTCCATGCTTGCCTGCGAGAGAGCTCCAAGCTATTGACCGCTCTCCACACCCTTCGCATCAGAGTGAGCATCATCTATCTCTGCCCTTTTCTTGTATATGTTTTTCATTCAGAAGCTTACATGACACGCTAATTTCTAAGATAGTTTTTTTAGCAACCTTATGCATGTTTCCTTGAAGAAAATAAATATGAACTGACAACAAGCTCATGAGCTTCTCATTGCTCACCGGCTTTCTCCATTGCTATATCCTTTATATTTTTGCCTTTTGTTTATACATTATCAACTTTCTGCTTCTTTGACAAGTAGATCTGTCATCTGTCCAGATATGAAGTCCACTATATTCAAGTTTTTACCTATTTAATATTATTTGTTTCCTTTATTTCTTCTTAATTCCCGTTGTAGCTCATGAGGAAGTCTGATCTGAAAAGAGAACATCACTACTCAAAGTGGTGCAGGAAGAATAATATAACCAAAAAAATTATTAAATAACCGTAAAGGAAGGCAGAGGTGGCATTTAGAGCTATTGACTGTATAAATTCCTTTTTGAGAAGGCTCTTAAAAGAAGTGTTAAGGTAATTTCTGCACAAGTAACTAGAACACTGAAAACATTATTGACTGAAAGAAACTGGTTTGGAACACTTACTGATTGAATGATGATTGTTATGAAGAGCTTGATATTGAGACCAGAAATGATGAATTTATTATCCTGGATCTATGGCCTATTTCAAGCTCTAGGTGGAAAGATTTATCCAACTTGAGAAGTGATGGGTTCACCAAGGATTCCCGTGAAAGGAGGGTAAAATGATCTTGACAACTGTATTCTCAAGATTTGCTCAATATCAGCAATCAGTGTAAAATATCTGGTAGGAGAGCAATAGCCTCCCTCAAATTTGTATATATTCCAAAGATTTTCTCAATATCTGCCATCAGTGTGAAATATCTGGCAAGAGAGTTGCTTTCAATTATTTCCCTTAACTAAGGCATAAGCCTCCCTCAAATTTATATAAGATGTTGGTTTCTACTTTCCTTGCAGAGTGGTACCTCACCACTGCTTTTAGGGGTTTTCCACTGACTAACTCATTACAGAAGAGAGACAATTAGAAGCACCCACTTTTGATTTGTTTGTGATCTAATTTAGCTTATGCCCCCTCTAGCTAGAGAGGGTTATATCTGTTTCTGAAACCAGTTATTAGAGTAACTTATGTTTGCATTTTATTTACAGATATCTGTATAATATATCTTACCTTTTACTGTTGTGTACTAATTAATGGGAAGCTCTTTTTCTATTTCTTTGTAACCAAAAAAAGAACTGATACAGTTTAAAGGGCATGGTGTACACGTTTTGCCCGCTTTTAATAGAATATTTAACTATTAAAAGGAAATGTTTCTCTGTTAAGATTCTTTTGTCAAATTACTTCATTTGGAGGTGAGTTCTGCATGAGAAGGAATTTTATATATGCTGCTTGATTTTTCTGATTATTTTATGGAGTTAAATATTTCTTGTTAGCTAATCTAGAAAAACTTGCACATGCTGTGTGTGCATATTACCTGGTGTGCACTGAGAATGTGCAGTTAGAGTAAGGTTACATTTAGGTTCTTATAGTTAGTGGACCACCATCTACATAAATACTTGAGTGCAGTTACGCTGGGTATAAAACAGAGTGCATAAACAGTGTGCATGTGTTCAAAGGAGATGCAAAGGGTCAGGTCATATACCATAATTGATACTATACCAAAGATCAGAATTGTGCCAAACTTAGGAATTCTCTTTCTAAAAAATGATAAGTAACTAATAATATTTCGCTATATAACAGAATAGATGATTTTCTGTAAAACCTTTATTAGATTTACTTGAATATGCTTGTTATTTCTTTGTTATTACCTTCCTGATTCTTCTGGCCCTATTATGGAGTTGAAAATTCTCTTCAAAATAGTTTAAAGTTTTTCTGAAGACCCTGTTAGAAAAATACTGCCTTCTACACCCTTGAATGTTTTATAGAGTGAATTTAAGGAAGTCATTATCTCTTTTGACATAATTGCTTATCGGATTGCTTCTTTTTTGTTTCTTTCAGTTGACGTGGAGAGGCATGCCAGAGACTTTATGGAGGCTGCGAAAGAGCTTCAGCTCTATTTTATAGGTCTGCAACGTGAGGATCAGCCAACCAAGGTAGAACTTCTCCAAAAGGTAATCTATGGTTCAAATTGTGATTGTATTTTATGAATTCAGCAGTTTCAGATATTTTTTTCCTTGCACTGATCAGGTATGTTTCATTGGCCTTGTACATGATATCTTCATAGGATATTGCCGTGATGGAAGAAGAGTTGAAGACAAAGACTGAACTTATCAAGAAGCAGGAAAGACTGATCCAAGGATGGAGGAAGGAATTACAGGACCAATTGGAAAAGCACAAAACCGAGTTAGAGAGGGTATAATTAATGTAATCGATATCTTTTGTACCAACACAACATTATCTCTGTGATGGCAGATGTCTTAGCAAACATTATTTAATGCTAGCCTGAGACTTTTGGTAATTGCTTCTTTGTAAGTATACAACAAGCGTGCTTGGCCTGGTGATCGGGCTATGTGATATACTCTCAGTCCCCTATTTCCTGCTCATTTTATCACAACTGTCCACCTTTGTTTTGATTTCTCTGTTTCTGTATCTTCAGAAAATTAGAGAGTGCCTTTGGGGATTGTGCTGGTAGATAGACCTGAGTGTCACTACCAGTATAGTACAGAAATTTCTGGATTTTAGTATACAAACCAACTCCAGATATTGGAAGAGTATGCAACTATACCATGAGAGGATTCTAGTAGGTTATCTTATATCCTTCAATACAAATTATACTAGGGGGTAATTGCCCTTCTAAAAGTTAAAATCCACACCTAGTAAATAAGCCATGGTAGACCACTATTTTGTACTCCTCTGATAATAGTTCTTATTATTACTATTTTAAATAGTCTCATATTAAATGTTCACTTTTCTTTAATAACCAAATTTTTACACATTTTTTCCTATTATGACCGTAGTATTAAATATCTCATACTTTTCTTATTCTAATTCTCTCCGTATTTAATGACATTATTATGGATAATTTTATCATTTTATTCATCTTCTTAATATGCGTAAAAAGTTCATCAAGACTTTTATCCTGGGACGGAGACGGAGGGAGTAATTTGTATAATCAATTGTAAATGTTCACCAAGTCTCTGTACCCTGGATCCATCAAGCCAGCTGAAAGGCTTATAGGAATAAGAGTAAAGGGAAAAGATGGAATCACTCGGAGAGGAAAAGAGAACATTATCCATCACATTTCAAGTCCAGTTACTCTTTCAGGTTTTAGTTATGGTTATGATCCTACTGCAGCCCACCCCAAAAAAAAAGAAAAAAAAGAGATAACTAGTGATGACCTCATCAAGCTGATTTGAGTTTGAATCTGCGAATCATCAGGTTTCTGAAGCTAACTTAATGGTAAAGAGAATAAAGCAGAAATGGTAAATTTTTGGACTACAAAACCATCTGCGAGGCCAAAGAAGGAATATAACATCTCATTAGATTGATAAAAATCATGTTAATGCTCCATAATTAATTCCCTTTCCCCCTACAAAGTACAAACAGCGGAAACAAACTATCATCCATCTACTTCTTTGCATAGGTAATCAACATTGGGTTCTCCGGTATTATCTTGAATCCTTGGAGTCCCTGCATTGCAACAGTCGATTGAATCTCGTTCTCGTACTCTACAAAGGATATCCCTGGTTTTGCTTCCACCATTCTGACTTCCTTAAATCCGGGGTACTGGCAGAAAAGCATTTGAAGCATCATCGAAGTTGTCTGATGGGGAAGGTTCTGAACAAACAATATGCTATTTGGTGGAGCTGGAGCCTCCGGGACAGCAGATTTAGCACCACCCACGTATGGAATATGTGACAACTGCAACATTTGATGAGAGAAAGAGATGGAAAAACTCTTATAAGGAAATACTAGTAAATACACTACTTATGATAATGTGCTTCCGTTTTAGAGATGAGCTGCACATATGTTGCTTCTCAGAATTCCATATAGAGTGCAGAAAGCTGAAATGCCAACAGGGTTTTCTGATTGAATTTACTCAACCCCACAGTAACCATTCTGAGTGCTTTACTATTAGGAACTTGAACAACAAGTAAATGTAAGAAATTTTAGTTAAAGCAAATTTCTATACGAGTATGAATGCAAACACATATAGTGAGTTTATTCAATATGTATCCAATTCCATGTTTTATATTATATACTTCCTTAACATTTGGATACTTGACATCAAATGGTATTCAGAATCAGATCAATGTTAGAAATGGTCAGGACTGTATTATTTTCATATACAACTTGACAAAGTGAATTGTACAAGACATGCTCACCTGAGGTATTGCACCATAAGCACCTGTGTAAGCAGGATTCAGACCCATTGCAGCTTGATTAGCATCATGTTGCTCCTTACGCTTCCTTCCTATAGCACAAGGGAGAAATATAAATATCATAAAGAACAAGTGAGAATGTACACTGTAAACAAAGAACATATGCATATAATTTATTAATTTACGTTACATCCCAAAATTTATCTACAATTGCTTCATTCCTCTCCGTCTATCAGTAATTGGGAAATTAAGTTTTGTAATAAATCTTTGTATACTTGTTATGATTCAGCTAGACAATAAATTACAGGCAACTTCCCATAATTGTCACAGCATCGCCTAGGCGACGCCTTGACATCCAGGCGATGTAGAAATGGCACGACGAGAGGTCGACTTGGGCAAAGCTTCCAAGGCACACGCCTTAGCAGCTCTGACTTAAATGCTTAACTCATCTACTCAGTACCCATCATCTGACCCATTAACCCATGGACATAATACTCCATGACCCATCAATTAAAAAAGGAGAAACAGAGAAAACTCTTGTCTGTAGATTTCGACTCACAGCATCTCCTTCAAGGCTTCAACCCATCGCAGTTCGAATGCTTTTCTTCATCGCGACCCATCGATTCGCAACAAGGAGACCCATCCCAGCTTCGCGACTTCTTCGCAACTCCATCGACGACCACACACAGGTTTTTCTTTTTCTTGTTCGTGACTGCATCACAACTCCATTGCAGCAAGGAGAACCATCACATCAAGGAGACTTCTTCGCGACTACATCGGCGACCACACACATGTTTTTCTTTTTCTGGTTCGCGACTGCAATTCTAGTGCTTTCTCTACTATGTTTTTCTTGTTCACGACTGCATTTCAAGTGTTTGTATAACTTTTACATATTTTTTCAAGTTCTTATGTACTTAATAGTTGAGAGAGGTTCCAATAAAAGACATTATTGGGTTTGGGTAACTTTATTCAACTTTTACTCTTAACAGTTTGACAAAAAATAAAAAAAAATAAAACTTTTATTCAAGTGGTAAATAATACTCCCTTCCCTTCGTTCCAAAAAAAAGAATATGTTTATAAAACAAAATTGTTCCATAAAAATAATTCACTTTTTATTGATATTAGTACAAAATTACATAATATTTTTAAGTTTGTTATCATAATTTCAATGCCATACTACAACAACTAAATAAAAAACTCATTTTTTTATAAGAGTAAATATAAAACAAAAAGTTCATCTTTAATATTTATTATTTGTTAAGAAGAATTTTTTTTATAGAGCGAATAAGGTACCTAACATTTTATCAATTTTATCATTCTACCACTAATTTCTTCTTTTATATATATATTTCTAATCCATTGTAGAGAAAGTGGTAAATTTAAATTATATATATATATATATTATTAAAAAAATTATTTTTTTACAAATATATATCTACTTTTAAAGATGATAAAATATTGCCACTTTATCGTATAAAATTATCAATAATTTTAAAATGAGAAAACATATTTGTGATGGTTGGTTGCAATTTTATTTTCTATGTGGTGTTTGTTGAATTCTTCATTTTTTTTACTATTTTTTAATATCAAGGGATTTATTTTTGGATTGTTATTGTTAAGTACTTATTACATAATTGTGCTTTTAATGTTATTCCATAGTGTTATGTTTTGGATTATAATGTATATGAAATTTTATTGTCAATATACTTGTTAAGTAAAATAAATAATATATAAATTGCATATTGTAAACGACTTGTCGCCATACAGACGCCATGACGGCTACCGCCACGACTCGCTCAAGTGGCGCCGTGACAACTATGCAACTTCCTATCTTGGTCATGAAGACCGTTCAACTTTTTACTCATTAAGTTATACAAAAGAATGTTATTTCCACAAGTATTTTTAATAGTTCCAAGAGTCCTCCTCTCACCTAAAGGTGGGAGTATGGAATAGTGGGACTCACCCCAATATCTCATGAGACAAAACCTTGTGAAACCATGTATTCCTTCTTTCCAAAATATTAGAGCAAAATGAATTCTAGTTTTGTTTCAATATAAATGAGCAAAATGACTTTTGGAAGCATAGGTATACATGTTAGTATCTCATTTCTCAAGAGGATAAGGTATGTGTCCTCAATTTTGACATTTTTAGTAAGTTTCTCTTATATTTTGGAATGGAGGGAATACATATATAAAAAAGTGTTTGTGAAAATAACATTTTCCTAAATTATATCATTAAAAAGATATTGTTGCTGAGATCTTTAGCCAAATAGTTTGAACTCTATAACTGAGAAGAAGACTAAAAGCCTCAATTATTCATTTACAGAATCACAAAACTAGCTATCAGCTTTCTAAAATTTTCACATGACTCCTTGGGATCCTTGACCAGTTATAGAAAAATTCAAGTTCTACACAGCATGGAGAAAATATCAAAATACTCTCTCAAATAAACAGGTGGATTCAGTTCCTAGAAATTACGATATATATATATATATATATATATATATATATATATATATATATATATATATATATAAGCAAGCATCTGATTAAAATATATTCAAATGCCACACAGAGAAAACTGAAAGATAGAATTCATAGATCCCTTAAAATGCCAAGTCGGACTTTATCATGTAGGATGTGTATAGGCTTGCATCTTTATCACAAATATCACCTAATGTATTGTCCACGAATACTCGAAGAGTAGATCCATCAATATGTTACGTCTTGATACCAAAACCCAGCAAATAGTCAGAAATGGATAGAAAGACTGAAGCATGATTATCATATGTCGAATTGGCGATACAATTCATAAATCTGAAAGAACATGATACAACCATTCATGTTGCCATGCAAAGGCATTAGGGAGAGGACGGAGTGGGATGCCATTGCGTGACGTGGTCTTAGTAGAAGGAGAGGAACACACACTGTTTTTGTTTAACCTTCTTTTCTGGTTCCATTAGGCTAGGCTCTGGTTTACATCTGGTGGATATTTTGAGCACTGAGGCTCAGAAGAAGCTTTATTCAAGCTTTAGGACCCTTTCTAAGGCTACATGTGTCTAGTTTTGGGGTTGTTGAGTACATTTTTCCAGTGGAACTCAGGTTTATCTTTTTACAGGAATAGGTATAGTCTCTGGGTGTCGCATTCTGGTTTAGCTCCCCCCTCCAAAAATAAAATAAAAGAAAATAAAATAAAGCTCTGATATGTTTTCCTCTGTAGATGCCTAGACAGTAATGAGTAGTGTTAGCATTACAATATAGGAGCACACAGTATACAACAAATATTCTATGATGATGTTAAGAGTTTTGCTATATTTTACGACAAAACATGGCAAATTTTGTTAGTGACCAGATAAAATGGCAAACTATGTAAAATAAGAGCACATAAATGGGTAGTTTGTGGATGTATTTGCTCGCAACAAAAGTCACAACTTTTTTGTCAAAAGATACATCATTTTTTTTAATGTTATCTAACAGATATTTCTTCTGAACAAATCGCATTTTTAAGTAGTTGATGTTTCTAATATCTTTCTTCTGCTGTTGTCAATCAAGTATATGATCAAACAATGATGATATGGTACTATCAGTTCAATACTCGTCAAATAAGAAACTGTCAATACCACAATACAAAATCATATCAACTAACAATACTTGAGGCCAAAAGATCCCAAACTGTTAACGAAGCTCGCATCAAAAAGCATGATTGCACATAAACCATTCACTTAAAAGTATATATTACCTTTATCCTCATGCCTCTTTCGTCTTTCACGTGGCACAAAAGTACCATCTGCTTTTGCTATGATATCTGATTTTGTCTTTGCATATTGGATCCTCTGTGTTGATTACATACAATAATGATTAATTTATTAGAAACATATGGCAAACAAAAAGAAGAAGGAATTTGAATATTATGGGTAGGAACATTTTTATTAGTTTTCATGATAACCAAGAAACAAACACCTTTGCTAATCATTGAAAGCCAATTTACTAACAATAAAGAAACATGATTGCACTCAAGTTCCTAATAGGTTTGTTTGAAGTGTCTTAACATTTTGTACCTTTGTAGTAACACTATAAATAAAGCATTGAATACTTAGTCCAGGAGGGGGGCAAATTCCTCTAGTTTTAAAAAAAAGAAAAAAGAATTGCTGATCAATTATATGCAACCCTATACTTGAATTCCCTCAAAGGAATCATGTGTATACTTAAGTTTCATATATTAGTTGGCTACCAGACTGAAAAATTTCTTACATGTGTAATGCTGAAGGATAATCAAGGAAAACTGACAAGTATTTCCATGTGAAAATAAGCAGGACAGACTACAGAGCCCCTTAAGCTGAGACTAATATTTACATGGAGAGTAAACCCTATGGGATTTAAGTAATAATTTCACATATATAAGACTGTAAACGATAAGGGAGAGATCTGGCGAAAGTAAGATAGAAATAGACATAAATAAAGAAACTTGTTTTTTACAAATTAATACTGGCGAATTGCCATAATTTACAATTATGTTTACCTAGTTCATAAAATAAAATCCTCCCTCAATCCAAAACATAACAACAACTTAATACAAGTAGACTATCTTCTTAAGAAATGAAACGCTCAACTGTATATAATACTTTCAAAAGTCATTTTGATCATTTATTTAAACTAAAAATCATTTTACTCTTATATTCTGGAACAGGCGTAGTACAACAATTAACTATAATATACATAAATTAAGGACGGGAGTATATATCAAACCATGGGCTTATCGTAGAAGGGGAATCCCTGCATCTGGCGAAGGGCATTGGTAGCAGAAGAAACGTCCTCAAAAACAACCCAAGCTTGACCTTTGTGCTTTAGGGTTTTGAAGGCTAATATCTCCATTATCTTCCCAAATTGTGTGAATACAGCGTGTAGCGATTTCTTCAACTCTGCAGTAAATCATTATTCAGCCTGCAAACCCTTACATATATATGTAAACATTCATATAGAGAGAAAAAAGGAATTAAGAATACCTTCAAGTTTAATTTTTTCGTTGAGATTGTTGATGTATATAGTATTATTCGTCGGAACGTCGGTACCAGCAGTCAATTCGGCCATCTCTCCCTGTTGAAGCAAAATTGATTCAAACTCAGAGCTGGGCAGAAGCTTGAAATTGGAGTTAATTAGAGCGGCCAATTCTTCGTTTTTAAGAAGCATCGGCGTTAATGGGTCATTCTGAATGGGCGGAGATTAATTAATTGTTACAAACATTCTTTGGGCCACAACTGAACAATGTTTGGAAATAATAGACTACTACTGTTACAATTTAGTAGCCCAATCTTGATTAAATTTTAACTATATTCCCTCCCCTTCCCCACCCCACCCCACCCCACCCCACCCCAAAAAAAAGAGTCTTATTTATTAATTTCTTAATATAAAAAATTCATTTTTTTGTGATAATAGTATAATGTGAGTATGTGACACATTGTTCTCAAATTTGTCATCAAATTTTTATTATCAAATTACACTATTAAATTAATTATTTATTATTTCCAGGAGTGTAGATTTGAAAATTTATATATGAATCCTTAATATTCAAAATTTTTACAAATAACTTCCTTTTTTTTATTTGTGAAACAAAGGGAGCAATTCAGTTTACGCATATATTAATAAGTTGAGAATTTTAGAACAAAATTAATTTCTAATATTAATGAGCTGTGTTGAGTTTATAATGATTTACTAAGATTTGGCCGTAATAAATTAAAGTAATATATTTTCAATGAAATTATTGTACTTATATATATATATATATATATATATATATATATATATATATATATATATTATTATATGAGTTGAATGAATAGATTACCACTAATTATTTGTAACTCTTCTTTTGTTATTTGCTTTATGGACTTTCTCATTTGTGTGAAAGGTGGAACAATTCCTCCAAATTACCTTTGTTTTTTTTGTCACATCTCTTCTCCCAAAACAACGAACTCAATGTTGGGAATTTAACAGACGTCTAGGTAGAATCCTTTGAGTAATTTTAGAGTTTGTGGCCGAATTATAATTGTGATGATTAAGAATATGTTTCATCCTAATTTATCTTATCTTATATTACTGACATATAGTCGTACTTTCACATCCGTCGCAATTCAATTTTATCACATATTTATTGACATGTATATAATTTTTCAATTTTTAGTCCATCCGTTTTAAAATATAAGATTACTGTAAACTTTTTGAAGTAATTCCTTTAATTTTAACCAATACAATGAATATTCTCATTGTTAAATTTATTATTTCATAATTTTTAATGAATCACCTTAATTTTAAATTTGAAAACATCTTAAATTAACTTTCAAAAGTCTACAATACAATAATCTTAGTGTAGTAAAGAAGTTAATATCTCTTAAAAAAAATTGGAATTTATACCAACTGTATATGTAAAACCAGTAGCAGTTGAGAAGAAAAAAATTAATTGGTTGGGTAGCTGTTAGCATAAACTGTGTCAAGCTAGCCTTGCTAGCAATGCATTTTTACAAGAGGAGGCAGAGTGTCGGTTCTCTGTATTAGCGTATAATAATTTCCAACAAATATGATGTTTATGAGAAATATAAGACATTAGTTATTCTCATCACGCACTAAATGACCTATAACCAGGCAGGCAGATTACAACAACTAGCAAACTATGTTTATGCTGAATACACAAATAAATGAAATAAAATTAGTGTATTTGATGATCATTTTGGAAGATAAACCATTCCAATAGAATGAAATCCCTTTGTTTTTTGTACCCAAATCATTCTATTCCGGATGTAATTACCATAACTATATTTTCCAGAGTCAATTCAATTCACGACTTCTCAAAAAAGAAAGTTTTGGAAGTCCCGCTCACTGAATCTTATACTACTAGTTAGTTATCTTCTTTTTCAGACAGCTAGATTGGTGAAGGCCAGAAATTTGACCTTAATGTAGATTCAACCCTAAGTTATTCTATACATCTAAAATCAAAGTTTAATATATAATGCAATAGAACATCCCTCTTAATATCAGATACTAACCCGTTTGGTAAATAAAGGTATTTAGCTAGTGTGTAAGTGACACGAGAAGTGCAATGCAGAATGACTCAAATCTAATGGTAACCAATAATCTTCTTCATTTTGTTTTGAAGAATAGAATAGAATAGACTAGACGCATATCAAGTAGCAAACAAGCTTTTTTAGTTTCAGTGGGAATGTATCTCATGTAGACTCGAACCCAGTCAGGAGTTGGTGGTCTTTCCTAACCAAAAATATTCATGGATACTTCTGAAATTACATGGACACTAAATAAGAAATGCACACACTCCATGAGTTGGGGGGAAACAAGGATTATAATGTGTACATCTTGGACATACATACTAAAAGAAAGACATATTTGTTTTATTGATCACATCTTAATAACACAATGTAGTGCTTACATTAAGAAATTTGAAGTTAAGATAACTGAGCTCAATTGGGTTGGGTCCTGAAATGACCAACAACTCCTGATTTGAATTTCTTAAGCTGTTCCGTCAGCTGATTGCTCAACAATCAATATCAAACTAGAAAACAGAATACAATTTAAGAAGTCCCAATCAACTCAAAACCCTACCATGAATGAAATTATATCTTCAAAACAGTGTGAATTCTGGACAGCTCTCTAAGCCATCTCTGACTTTCTAGACCATGAAGTACCAAATATATACAACAAGTCGATACAATCAACAATCTTTCATAGTAGGTCAATAATGATAAGCTCTAGTGCTAGTTCTGCTCAACTTATTAAAACTATAAACACTATACGTAGAAACATAGTTTGGCAACCTCCTTTTCTCAAAATTCAGTATAAACACAATTCAACCATGACGACATGCATAAGAACGATAAACATCTTATCGCGCCACTCACAGTAACCAAATGTTTACAACAAAGTTGTAAGTTGCAGCTAAAGCAGATCACCAGCTTAAGAAAGAGTTCAAGCCAGACAAACTTCTCTGTAGAACTAGCTTGTTCATTCATGAATAACAGATCCCTTTCCACACATCACATGTATTACAAAATTTTCTTGCCAAAATCCTTTCCTCCACACACATATCATCTCAAAAACTACTCAACATATCATGTAATCCCTCTTAAACAAATTTTCAATTTCCATCAAAAAATAACCACACAATAGTTTTAGATACCAACTTTGATCCACTTGCAATTATTACTATAGCATTTAAGTCCAGTGCACATACATATGCTGTACGTATGCACATACATATAACAAAGATAAAATTCCAGGCCAAGCAGTATGCCACCAGAAAGCAATTACAATTAACATACAACTAAAGATATGGAAAAATTATTCAATTCTCAAAGTAGGAGAAAAGAGAAAAAAAAAGTCAACATTTAAACAAGGTGTAAGCGCCATTGCCAATTAAACCCAAATTAAGAGGAACAAAATACAAGTTTCACCTTTTAAGCATAAATTCAATTAAGCCTTAAACTGAAGAAACAAAAGGGTTTGATTTCATCTTCCTTACATGCCCATTGTTGCCATTAGAATTGCAATTCAATCCACATCCACACTGCGGACAAATCTCGAAATTATCAATCGGAAAGTTCGCGGAAGCGATACCGACGGAGAATTCAATGTCATCGTCGCTCCGATCAACCTCGACAATATTGAGCCAGAGGAAGAGTACTTTAACGCTTACGCCACTGAGGTTGGTGAGCTTGTTTTTTGCTATGTGCCCACTGACTGTCGATTTGTATTTAAGTTGGTATGATCCTTCAAGAGAAAAACTGCAGGAACCATTCAAATAAAGACTAAACTTTCCACTGGTTCTGTCGAGATCGTACCTCTTTACGCCCTTTGGGAGGATACCCACCGGAAAGCCGTATGATTGGAGTAGATCATAGGCGGTGGGAGCGTCGCCGGTGTCTATGGCAGCGGCGACGTTTGGTGGTGGAATTGTCCATAATGAAAAACAGATGAGAGAGAGAGTGAGGACGATGATTGGAGACATTTGATGAGTTCTGGTTTGGGTTTTGAAGGATTTTTTTGGGTACTATTTGATTAATGGGTGGAATCAAGTAGTATAGATTATGATCATTTGGTGTTATTGTAGTCTGTGGATAGATGGCGAACTTTTTTGATATAGTCGCCGGAAAAACTTAAAGAGGAGATCACGTGATGATAGTCGGTGTTTGCGAGAAATAAAATTTAACTTAAAATACTACACCTAACTTCAAACTGACTAAATTGTAAATATAACCCTCTTATTTGTTATTTTTCATTAAACTGTTCTCTAAATTTTTTTTTTAACATAATTGTTCGTCATAAGTGCGTTAATCATGCAAAGATGTTCCTTCAATATTCCATACTTTTTTTCCGCATAATTGTTCCTTCAATGTATTATATTATACTTCATGCGTCCCTATTTAAATGACGTTTTAGAGTTTTTTATTTGTCCCTAATTAAGTGACGTTTGTTCAAATTTAGGAGAATTAATAATAATTTTTTTAAAATTACCCCTCATTACTCTACCTATTTTTTTAGTACTTTAAACTATTGTGTTATGATAAATTAATAATTTTAAAGATATTATAGACAATTGAGTACTATATTTAATGCTTTTCAATCATTATCTTAATTCTTATGCCCATCTCTAAAACGTCATTTAAATAGGGACGGAGGGAGTATTAAGTAATGTTAAAAAAATTTACAATAATTTTGAATTTTTTCAAAGGGATAAAATAATAAAAATATGTTATTCAGATGTTTATCAAACAACTTTTTTTCATTCAGATTTAGCTTCAGCTAATTCAGAATCAGATTAATTCAGTTTTTATCAAACACCATCCTTAATAGATCCGACATTAAGGGACTAATAATTCATCTTCAAATGATTAAATAGTTGAAAGTAGTGTTAAATTAAGACAAAAAAATTCAATCCAAATATATTTTTTGGTAAACAAATATGGCCCCGTGTACATCCTTACAAGAACAAATTGGTGAGTGTGGGATTAGCACTGCGGGGCTGTGGGCATTAAGGACTGGTCTCTTGATGGCATGGGGTATGAGAATTTTTCAAATAGAGCTTCTCGCAGGACTGGAAATTGAATCAGACTTTTGAAACTCATCCAAAATGCGACGAAATTTGATTCAAGGCTATAGAAATCTGCTTAATAAACTGACTGCTTCTAGATGATGACTATTCTGGTTTATGTATAAATAGATTTTAAGCCTTTTGGAAATAAAAATAAAATTTATTTTATTTATATCCTTAAAAATTGCATAATCAACTCCTTTCTAAATTAGTTGCATCCGTTTTTTGTTATCCTCAAAACACAAACATATGCATTATTATTATATACCAGAAGCTGAATGAACTCACCAGATTTACTAATACTGTAAATTTTGTATTAAGAAGAAAATAGAAATCGATTCAAATACCACTCCCCCCCATCCCTTTTTTTAACACAATCAAACCCACATCCACATTGCGGACTCGCTACAAAATTCTCAACCGCGAAGTCTTTCGATATAATCCCCACCGTGAAATACAGCTCGTCGTCCTCACGGCTCACCTCCCCGATGTTCAGCCACACAAACAGCACTTTTACGCTAATACCCTTCAAGTCCTTCAGCTCGTTTTCCGATATTACCCCCGAAATCGTTGACTTGTACTTGAGCTTATAGGCATCCACATAAAACTGACACGACCCGTTCAAAAACACCTTGAATTTTCCGCTATCTCGGTCCAGCTCGTACCCGGTCACTCCCTTCGGAAGGAGACCCACCGGAAAGTTGTATTCCTCTAACACTTCGTACACCGTCGGCGTGCCGTCGCCGGCAGCAGGTGAGGGTGAGAAAAGGGCTAGTGAGATAAGGAAGAAACAGATAATCGACAATGAAGACATGGCGTTTTGTCTCTAGATACTACTACTACTTTTTCTCCCTATGTATCTAACACTCTAGCTGTGGTAACCATTTGGCCACGTTATGATAAAGTTTGGGGATTAGAAGGTGTATAAATATTTTGTGCAACTGGGTGGTTGTAGGTGAGGTGATGGCTTTTGCACAGGTGTCCGTCCTTACAAGGATTTTAAAGTATGGAAAATGTAGGTGTTGAGAGGGTGATAGAAAGGACAAATATTGAAATTTCACGTGGGAGCTTGAATGGGGCACGTTTTGGAAAATTTACCACCACCTTATCGGTAGCTGAGTTTTGACTGTGTTTTTCCGTTGACTAGTTTTTCCTTTTCTTTTTTTAATTGATATTACCGGTGTCTAAAATTTGTGAAAAAACAATAAAATAATAATATGAACATATTTATTGTAAATAGTAAGAGATTCAAAAGGATGACCAGTGTGGTTGGAAGCTTAAATCGTATATAAAATCGTTTGAATACAATTTGATAATTTTAAAGGCGCGCATGACACCGCTTTGTAGTGTAGTGCGGTTTTATTTGGTTTAATTTCGGTTCTTAAACTAATTTATATAGTTAATAATAATATTTAATACATCAAATTCATCTTTATGTATAAGAAATCATACATGACATTAACATAATAACATCAACTAACAAGTTTTAGGTTTGAAACATGTGTTACTTATGAATGCGCTCAAAACCTCAAACTATTGCAATTCAATTAAAAATATTTTTAACCACAAATAAAAACTTTAAACATGTATAACATTATTAAATTTGTCTAATATATTTTTAAAAATTTACCTATAATAATAATAATATATTAGAGTGGTGCAAGAACCTCCCGAACTCCCACCCAAACCACATATGCAATTTTTTAATTATTTTAAAATCATTACCTCTTTTCGAAAGAAAAAAAAAATCATTACCTAGGCGGAACTCAATCAATACATTTTGGTGCTGTTTTGGAACCGATTTTAATTCCTTATTCAGCCCAAGAATGGACTACTAATTGAGATGTAGATATATCCCGTATTATGTAATTTTAATTTTCTTGTCTTAAATAGGTATTCATACATACCAAATTTAAGCATACCACATATTCCTACCTTCTGATAATTAATTAGGTAAGACAGTTCTTCCTAACCATATACTGCCTATCAAAAGTTAAAAATAAACACTTACTGACCTACTATTTTTTTATAAAAAAATTTACTTCCTTTTTTTGGGGGTAAAGAGTAAAGACGACAAAGCAGACGATGTTAAGAATTGGTAGCATGCGGTGGGTTGGGGTGGGATAGAGTTTCAATTCCCAAGACCTTGATTTCTACTAGTGGAGTAATATATTTTGGGTTTTCTTAGCATCTTAATTTTATACTCCGTCTATCTACTTCACTGTGCCGTTAGAATGAGGGGTAAGATGGTCAAATATTAAAATTTTACTAATATATTACCACCACCTTAAAAAAAATATAAAAAGGACTATATTTTGAATTGATTAAAAAAATTAAGTGTTGCTTTATACTTGTCTGTATAACATATTGAGCAAAAAAATTCAATATATAATTGTATTTGTTTTTCCTCTCTGCATCTTCTCCGCCTAGATATATAACTAGATTCAAAACAACAGAAGTACTTGTCATCTCTAACAAACATTCAAACCCACGGGTTAAATACGAGCGTGGAACCTTAATAGTCACTAGAGAGACAAAAAGGAAATTTTTATAAACCATCAAAACAACTAGTACAAGTTAATAAAGCAGGATCGGATCTATAGTTGGACAATATAAATAACCGCCTATAATAACAAATGTATGATTAAGAAATCCAAAATGCATTGTTCCATCAACAATTTTTTTAGCAAGGCTAACTTTCACTGCAATAATGTCCCTTGTTCTTGTACATCCCCACTATCTTTTCCCCCACGCTCACACCAGCCAGGATTATCCTGTATTTAGTGGAGTCAAAATGTGATGCCTTTATAATCACATTTGTTAATAAATATTTAAATTTTTTATGTTATAAAAATAATATAAATTAGATTATTATTTATTTTAAAAATATTAGAGGAAGATGCATACATCATGGAGTAGAAGTAATATGAAATTTAAAAGTTATAAAAAATTCAATTTGCCCCCGTATATTAAAAAATTTATAAGGCTTCAGTGAAGTCAATTTATCCTATCTTCTAAATTTATCATATATTATATATTAAAAAATTTATAAGGTTTCAGTGAAGTCAATTTATCATATATTATAAAATAATTTTTTTTCCCAAAGTTAATTGACCCCACACCCTCCTATGTGGCCCCCATACTCACACTTTAAGTTTGCCCAGGACTAATCCTTAAGGCACCGAGACCTCTTGCTTAAGCTTATCAAGCCCCTTCCACTCAGGCACGTAAGACCACTATCTATTCCACTTACTAAGAAACCATTTATTGTACCCAGAATCCCAGACATCTGCTACCAGAACAACTATTATCTAAAATTTGTTAGTGCATTGGCATTCTATGCTTACTTTCTTATAACACGGACTTGTCATTTGTGCATGTACACAGAACAGGGAGGATCAGAAGTACACCGGCGCACAAACAATCAGAAGTACAGCAGCGCACAAACACCTAATATGCAGAACTCACTGTCACTGGAAAAATCAACTGGTTGACGGCACAAGGGTTATTAAATTATTTGCACTAGCAATAACCCATCTCTTTCCTGAACAAATCAAACATGAGCTCTAATGATTGCATGCTAAGATGGATATTTTAAACTAGTAGAAGAATAAAAGGGAAGAAATTAGATGTTACTCGTTAATATTGGTCAGCCAAAAATCAAGCATGTTAGGCTTGTTTGTTTTAAGCGTGTCTTATCTTAAAGCATGTATGAGCTGGCGAGGATGTCAAAATAACCTAAAAGATATGTGGGGTTAGGTGTCTCGAGGCATCAGTGCATCAGTTGAGGAGTGGTTAACATGAAGTTTATTTTTGAGTAAATTAGTCAATTGACCAATAGAGTGCTGACACGCAGGCGAGGTTCTATGTGTGTCAGGATTCTATTGGTCAATTGACCAACTTACTAAAAAATAAACTTCATGCTAACCAGATTCCAGTTGAGCTTGTCTAATCAATCAGAAGTTCAATCTCTCAGTCAGACTGCACTAGGTCATAGAAATAGAGATAACAGAACATCCATTCACATGGCTCAAAAGAATTGCATACAACTACTTGTGTGTAATTACGAGACCAATACATACAAAATGAATTTTCATCTCTCATGATACAATCAGACAGACAATGTGCAGCAAAGATTTGGCAGAAATCAAATTTGCAATTAACCATGAAAAGATTATCCAACAATAATTAATGAAAAGATATGAAGGAAAAGATACCAGGGACTTCAGAACGCATGTACTGTTCTGTATGAAATCAGTTAACATCCTTGAGTCTTTTTATTAAAGAATCAAGAGACTTTTTTTTTGGATTTTGCTTGTAATTCCTTGATCCAAAGGTTCCAAACAGCCGCTCAGAAGGATCTCTTAACTTCTCTGAAATGGTCACTACTTTCCTGTAGTCCAAAGCATTATAACTTCTCTCCCTGATTACAGCATTCAAAAAGTTCTCTGGATGATTGCTCATAAGCAAATTAACCAACTGCCTTGCCTCAGCAAGTGCATTTTTCAACTGATTTGCATCTGCCTCAGATATA
This sequence comes from Panax ginseng, assembly GCA_020205605.1. Lineage (NCBI taxonomy): Eukaryota > Viridiplantae > Streptophyta > Magnoliopsida > Apiales > Araliaceae > Panax > Panax ginseng. The sequence goes on along the minus strand of CM035138.1, from coordinate 4,170,515 downwards.
AGAGTTGCTTGACTCTCTGCAAATGACTCCAACAATCGAATATCTACATCAATACCCATAATAGCATTTAAAGTAAACCTTTTAACTGATTCCCCAAATAAAGCCCCAATAATCAGATTTGATATGTGAGAAAGAACATCTTGTAAAACTCTTTTAAGAACCTGAACCGGCAATATTTGTTGGGCAGTTGAAAGAAGAGTTTCAAGAAAAATGATAACCTCATTCACATATTCATTCTCATTTTGTGGAGGTTCATCAGCCATCCAATTCACACTCTCAATCAATGTCATAAAACCATCAACCTTTTTTTTAAGCAACCCTGAGAGCATCTCTTCGGCCGCATCGCGGGCTTTGTTCAAAGGAAACTGCCTCCTACCCCTTTCAGCCATTCTCAATGGGATTCCTGAAAGCTGTGCAGCATGACGGAAAAAGAAATCACAAGCACGCTCCAAAACAGACATATTAGCTGCCATTATCATCGCTTGATTGACACCATGGATAGATGTACTGATAAGCTTCAACAGAGCTCCATCCAAGACCTCAGTCAAAAGCCTGTCCAAATACTTCTTCACAACATCATAGAAATCAAGCTGCCCACCATAAGACATGAAACTCACAGAATCCTCAATAAATGACCGTACAATTCGACAACAATCAGGTACGGTTGTAGAAAATGGTGCGACATATGGAAATGCTGGCATAATATCGGATGTTTGTATTTGAAATGAAAGCACATTCATCGAATACTCATACTCTTTCTTCATATACATATTCTCAAACTTATCAGCTGCAAGAGCTTCAGAAATTTGCTTACGACAATCAGACAGTAACAACTCATGGTACTTATCCCTATGCTTACTCAATACATCAAGCAATTGATCCACCGGATAACCGTATCCGTGCAAAGTAACACCTAGTAAACTCACATAATCCTTTATAAGCAACAAATGATTTGCAGTTTGCATCCTAGAGAATTGGTCTTCTAATACAGAACACATTTTACTTACAGCAGTATCCCATAAACTCTCCACTTCCATTTTTGATATCAATTGTCCACCAGTTCTCCAAATTCGATCTTCCACTATAAAGAAACCAGCAATCTGCGCGAAAAATGTTTGATGTGATTCAAGAAAAGGTGTCATTGATGATACCTGAAAGTCCGAAGTAAGTTGAAGTTTTCGGTTCTCAAAATAATACTTTTTGAATCGATCATCAAGCCCTAGGGTTTGGTGTATATGATAAGCTCTATATAATGGAGTCAAATCAAATTCATCGGCAATTCCTGCGAATCCTTCATCATCTTCTTCTTCTTCTAAAGCATAAATACAGTCTCGTAAACTTAGTCGACTCTGTTCTTCGGCTTGCCTTTGCTTCATACGCATCTCCTCTTCTCTCTGCCGCGACGCCGAGGCTTGTCCGATCGCTAGTTGGCCAAGGTTTCGACTCACTATACGGATATCAACAAGCCAATCTCCAAACTCTTTGTTGATTCGTCGCTCGATGTGCGATCGGATCGCCGGGATCTGCTTCTCGAGCATCCGTTGAAGCGTGGATGACGGCGTTCTGTTGAAAAAATCAGTCTCTATCGATTCCAGACACTTTAAGGCCATGAAGAAGTTGTTTTGCGAGATATGAAGATTTGCTCGGGAGCAAAGCTCCATTAATTGAACACAGATTCGGAGGGAATTAATAGCCAGAGTTATGTTTAGGCATTTGTTTCGAGCTTCGACGAAGGAATCGAGAGAGGTTAACAGAGGACCGGCGACAGACTGTAACTGAGTATTGGAGTTGGAGAGAGAAGATTTGAGGGAATCGACGTCGGAAAGGAGAGAACGGAGGTCATCGACGGCCATGATAAAGTCCTGGTAGTGAGCCTTACAAACGTCCTCGATCTCGGACTCTTTGGATCGAGTGAAGTGGCGGAGGTGGTGGACCAGGGTTTCGGGCTTACCGGAGGCGAAGGCCTTGCGGATAAACGGGCCCAAGTCTTCGCCGTTGCATACCGCCGCGGAGAGGAGGAGTTGGTCGAGCTTGTCAGCGGAGTCTCCGTTTTCTGCCGCGGAGGCCGCTACTTTCCGGCGCATCTTTACCGACTGCATCTCTAGTATCAACAGTAGACGGTTACCGGTGGGAGTGTCGGAGCCGTTAAAAACGGAGGGGATTTAGGAGAGAGAAATAATGATGGCCCGGAATCCGGATATACGTGATTTGGAGTTTGGACAATGAAAATGTGATGACGAGAGGTTGACTGAAATGACACTAGGAAAGGCATGGTAGAAGAAATTGAAAATGCGGAAGAGTGACTAATAGATGAGGGGTAGTTTGGTAAATGTGAAAAAGATTAGTATTGTCAATTGTGTCCAAGCAAAGCCATGAGTGACGGCGAGTTTTCGTAACGCGCTGCTAATGTGTGTCTGAAAGAGTCGAGGCCAATGAGATGGCAGGTAGACTATTCCAACCAATCACGCACTTAGTTGGTGGCGGTTGAGATAATACAACTTTGGCAAAAATAATCATTGGCATGGCATGTTTTAAGAAGAAACGATGGATATAAAGATGAAACCAACCTGGATATTTATTTTCAGGAAGAAGAAAATAAGAGGAAAAATAAAATCTTTTTTATTTTATTTTGTTAAATCTCATGTGGCAGCTATTTGTCTTAGGAGGTGTCTTAGCCGATCGAGACCGAGCCGCTATCTCTATCTCTATCTCTATCTCGTCATAGGAATAATTTGCATACAAAAATAATACTAATACTAGATCAGTAGACAATGTAGATCCAGCAGCTCATAGCAATAGAGCTGGCCCCTGTCGAATATAAGCTAGCCCCTTGGAGTGATTTCTGATATGCAAATTCTAAGCAGGACTCTACTCTTTCAGTTGATAGACAATGTGGATAGAACATGGAACTAAAAAATGCATAATCTCTCTCTCTCTCTCCATCCATAGCAAAATACAGATGCAGAGTTCTAAGTTTTGATGAAACCAGTCAACTTGTATCCCCAAGTCATGAGAAAAAACCAGATCAAGGTAATTTCAATCTCTTCACTGCAATAGTTTCCTGATTAAATTTACTAGTAACATTTACCGGAAGATATAATAATTATATGTCGTAAATAAATTGTTCTACAAATCTGTAACATAGCACACCACCATGCCAAAAGCATCTTAACAGCCATATATATACATCTAAATTGTTGCCTTCACCAATATCTTTTGTCAGCATCCTCCACGACGCTATTCTAGCTCATCACTTAAATCTTATAACCGCGGAGTAGTGTGACTAGTTTGCTCCCCCTGCAGTAGTTATAAACATGATGCTAAATATATGTAGTTTCACTCGAGTGACAACCAACGAGGAGAATATATGAAAATCACAGGCATTTAATATAAAGTAATTTACATTGGGAACAAAAGGAATACAACAGGGATTTGATTTTTTGCATTTATGCATCTGTTCATGAACGGAGTCGGAGCATAGTGAAGAATTTGATATTGCTATGTATTGTATCTTTTGCTTTTGCACTAAGACGAAAAATAAAGGTAAAAAATTATTAATTATGAACCTAAATGGGGATCTGCTAAGTGAAGTCTCGCATATAATTTCAATGTTACAGAAAACTTTTCTTCTTAAAATGCTTCATGCAACACAACACTAGCCATATTTTCCTATATACATAGAAGTTGCAAGTACCAACTTCTGTGTATTGCTAATAAAGATGCGGCAAGTTAAAGCTAATCAAAATATTTTGATGATCATGTGTGCTCAACATATCAGCACAATAGTTTTGATAGTATCATGAGATTTACAGTAGAAGCAGTATAGATTACTCACTAAAGGAATTCCTTTGGAAGTTTGTTCCACTAAATAAGCACAAGGCTTGAAGAACTCGCCATACTCCTTTGACCAATCCTCCAATCTTGAGCAAATGTATCTGGGCCCAATAGAATTGGCCCAGAAAATGATTCCTCCTCTGATTCCATTGACATAAAGTTATTACCCTTATAATTGAAATGGACTTGACAACATTAAAGAAGGAAGTACATACCTATATGCAGGGAACCCCCAAGCCATAACAGAAGCAATATCAAGATCGGATGCGTTGACTGCAACTCCTTCTGCAAGGATGCGGCAGGCCTCGTTCACGACAGGAAAGAATATCATCTCCACTATTTCTCCAGCAGACAACCTTGTTAACTGTGAAATTCATGTCATAAGAGAGAGCGAACATTGATAGTATTGGATATTTAAAAGCTGAATGACAATATATGTAGTTTATTTAAAATACTGAGAATTTGTTAGTAGTGTTATATTTTCCATTCAAACGCAATATATATTGCATTTGCAACAATGTTTTATTTTTCTGGGTGCACAGCATTTGCGAAAACATTTCACAGTGCTTAGAATATAATAACTGCCGAAGGATTTAACATGATATGATGCTTTTTTAAATATAAATAGTTTAAGATGGTGGAGTTTACTGTAAAAATAAAGAAAGTAATACTAGAAGAAAATTACAGCTGCAACTCAAACAAAAACACGCAGTGAGTTGGTGAGCCACTTGCATGGGACGTTATGAGCAGTATAGCTGATTAAGTATGGATATGATTCTCAAAATATGCCAATTTTTATTCAAAAATTTGCAGTAATTAATGAATAAACACTTTATTTGAAAAACTCCCCTTGGTTGAGTCAAGAATCAGAAAGATAGAGCATGAAAGAAAGAAAAGGAGGGAAAGGATAGGAGACCTTAGAATCAACAGTAATTTGAGATGCCTTTCTGGCCTTCTCGACATACTTCATTATTTCAGAGTCTGGGCTAGCCTTATGCTTGTCATCATACACATAGAAACCTTTGCGAGTGAATTCACCTGAATCATGGACAACAGCAGATAAAGAGACTAATAATGGCACAAAATAACTTGGAGCTTCCATTCTAGAAAAACATATGGCAACAACCAATTGTTGAGTTCTTAGTCCCTGATAGTCATTAAATAACATCCCGTTCTACTTATTCTTAAGACAATATGGGCAGCAAGACTACCTTCACGTTTATCTTCTTGCATGATATGAGTCAGAGTTGATTTATAGGATCTTTCTGGAAATTTCTCAATAAATTGAGTACTTGTCGCAATAACAACCCGAAAGCCAACTTGATCAACCAATCTGTATTAATCATAAACACACACGAAAGAAAAAAAAAGGGAAAAAAAGAGGTAATGAAGATATACTAGTTCAGAAGTTTGTAAGGCAGAACTATTTATGACGAAAGTATTTAAATCCACGCGAAAAATAAATTCATTGTTGCATAAGTAGAAACTTTCGCTTTCTGAAGCATTTAGCACTTAGCAAGATTCTTTCAAAGCCTCCTACTCTAAAATACACGGTCAATTAGATTTTATAAAAAATAAAAAATCAACCTTAAAATCGCACTCTTAGACCATGTTTTAGTAACTTTTAGAATGAAATTGCGGCTCCAATGGTGTGTGTAATCAAAATAGAATCTTATAATTTTAAACAGATTCAGAACATGTGACATGCACCTAAATGGACCCATTGGCATTCCAAAGCTTTTAATTGACTGATCAATGTGGTAGACATCTGCGCCGCGTTCAGTGAGCAACATGGCTGCTTGAGAGTAAGGAAAAAATATCCGATTAACTGCAAAGCCAGTGCAGTTCCCAACTACTATTGAGGTTTTCTTTATCTTCTTTGCAACATCTAGCAAGTCAACAATTACTTGGGGAGACGTCTTCTCTGTACGAATTATCTCCAGGAGAGGCATGACTTGAGCAGGACTGCACCAGGATGATGAATCAGTAGTTCAGTACTAAAAAAAATAGTCTAGACCTGGTATAATATTTTACCTAAAAAAGTGGGCCCCAAGAATCCGATTTTGAGATTTTGTCCACTGTCCAATCCAATTCAAGTTTATAGTGGAAGTATTACTAGCAAAGATGCAATGTTGTGGGCAAGAGTTTTCAAGATCAGCAAAAATTTGTTGCTTTATGGAGATGTCTTCAAGAACCGCCTGCCCAAACATCAGGGAAAAAAATTGAAAGTTGATATGAATCACCCAATAACTTTTTTCCTGGTCTCATAAACATTTTCTAGAAATGACAAACTCAATAATCACGAAGCAATTTTCTGCAACACATTAATGTACTAATGGAAACACGAGCATCCTTACTGGTCAAATAATAAATTGCCTACGGCAGCAAAAAATTTAGGCATGAAAGTGTAGAAGACTGAGCCAAAGGGTATTATTACTTCATGCATTTGATGTTTTGAGGAACATGACTTGACTTCTGTACTCAATTTTTTTTATAGGATTCATTGTAAAAACAATCCTCTATCTCCAAACATCAATCAGAACTCTTTTCAAGAATTATTGCCTTTTTTTAGCATGCTATAGCAAAAGTCTTACAGAATGGTTAACCTTCCATGCTAGCCTGAACACCACTCATGGACATAATTAATAGAGCTTGTAACACCAAAGGATATTTGAGAAAAGTAGTCAACATGAAGTTTCGATTCAAAATTTCAAACAAATAATCGAAAATGTTTTAGTGGGACTTACTTCTATGACTAAATCCACGTCTTTGAAGCTATCATAGTTGAGAACCCCCTTCAAAAGAGATAGAACTGTCTCTAGCTTCTCCTGAGTCATTATGCCTTTCTTAACACGACTTTGCAGATTGGCTGAAAAGAAAATTAACAGTTGAAACTATTTAAACTTCAAGAAAATATTTTCTTAATTTTACCAAAGAAAAATATTTTGCGAACCTTTAACTCTGCCAATCCCAGCTAATAGTAAATTGTAGTCAACTTCTTTAAGGATTACATTGTAATTACTTAGAATAAACACTGTTGCTATTCCAGAGCCCATCAATCCCCCGCCTATAATAGCGACCTTATTAATTTTTCGTGGTAACAATCCCAAATCAGTGATGCCGGGAATCTGCAATCAAGATTTCGATGAAGACATGAACAGGCAAGGAAAGAGGGAGATCCTCCAAACTAATAAAAAGTTTCAGAACTAGAAATGTTGTATTGTTGTGTTACTATTTTACCATAAAACTAAAAAACATTGAATAAAAAAGCTTTGATTAAATTTTTGCATCTAGGCGTTGTTTCAACCTCTAACTGGCACATAAGTTCAATTTGATAGTTTTAACTAAACAAAACAAGTTCAGAAACTCAAACCACTAAACAGCTAGGTTCCTATATCTGTTGTTTTAAACAATGCTTTGTGCTCTATTTGGTCTGCCATAACTTGCTATCAAATGGAAAAACTTGACATGCTGAGAGGATGTTTCAGTAAAATATAACGAATTTTGAATTAATTGGCAAAACTAATGATTTGGTCACTGTAGTCGGCAAGTTTTAATTAATACACTACTGAACTTTTAATTTTTCGAATTACCCCATTTAACTAACTTTAAATTTACAATTAGGCCAGTCTGTTAAAAAAAATTAAACAGACGTTAAATTTTTATCTACATGGCTCGGAAAAGAAATACAAAAATAAAAAATATTACTATGTGGCAAAAAAATAATATTTTTTTCACACGTGGCAAGTAAAAAAAATAAAAAACAGAAAAACAACACAAACTGTCCTACTTGGATTAAGCGTCAAAACTCTTCTCCCATTCCTCTTCCATAGCTGTGCCGATTTTTTCTTATCATCACCATGGTTGACCGGAGCACCAACGACGACGACGACCTCTGGTAGTGGCCACCAGATCTTGTCCATCCGAGCCAACCTCGATTCGACGTATAGCTCAATAGTTCGGCCCGAAGAAGTTCATGTGTCGAACTACCGTTTCCAAATAAACCAAAAAAGTTACAGAGGATAATATCGTTTGATTTCTTGTCGCAGAAGAGATTATTGAAATCGGAGTTTTCAACGGAGGCTAAAGAATTGAGGTATGTTAAAACTTTAGAGTAAAAATGGTTGTCCTGAAGGCTTTCATTGAATTGGGGAACTTCTTCGAGCTCTTTCAAACCCAATTTTTCTATCGCTAAAATTGAGCAGAGGTTGGGACCCTAATTCTTTTATAAATATGTAAATTTTGAAATTGGACTCCTTTAGGGCTTTGGAATTCCCTTTTACGTATGAAAGTTTAAAAAATTGGACTCATTTAGGGTTTTAAATTTGAGGGAAGTTGGGAAATCCTTTTGAAAATTAATGATTTACCTTTGTATCTCGTCAAATATGATTGCTGGTTATGGATCGAGATCTGAAAAATAGGGTCAAATCCAAACTTGAATTGTTTGCCGTGTTTGGAAGCGGAGTTATCTTTTTTACGGACCATCTGCATCTTGGAAAATTCAGTTTAAATGCGTTCGATGGCGAAATTCTTAAGCTACGACGTGTACAAAGTTGATCTCTTGAGAGTTTCAGATGATTCTGTTCTTAAAATACCTCTCCGCCATCGCCGTTGTCAAAGCCAACGCCACCGTCACGTGCTATGGCTGCAAAGGAGGTAGACACACCACGATGGTAAGTTGCAGAGATTTGCAGATTAGACAAAACAAATATATATATACATATATATATAGAGAGAGAGAAGAAAAGTTTAATATGTTTCCTTCTTTGCTTTTGACACACTCCCCTCTTTTTGAATTGTTTTTGATGTAGAAAAGCTCTCCTTCAGCTTCAGCTCCAGCTCCAGCTCGTATGTTTGAAGGTTTGAAGAAGGGAGAGTCAAAGGAGAGGAGAGAGAAAGAAAGAAAGTAAGAGTAGGCCACGTCATTTTTTTTCATATGTCCACGTAGGAAAAGATTTAACGGTGGTAAGCCCGAGTTAACAGAATGACTCAATTTTAAAATAATAATTAGTTCAATGGGATAATTCAAAAAATTAAAAGTCCAGTAGTGTATTAAGTAAAACTTGCCGACTACAGTGGTTAAATCATTAGTTTTGCATGAATTAATTGATATAGTAATGTTTACCATGAGGTTGGGTGTTCAAATCCTCCTAGTGCACAAGAAAGTGCTAGCAATCACTACATTGCTCTAGTTGGAGGAATTAGGCTTGTTTTGTTTTGTTTTGTTTTTTTGTTTTTTTTTGGGGTGGGGTGGGGTGGTGGGGGGTGGGCGGGAGAAGGGTAGCTTGGTGTGCTTAGGATTTACCCAAAAAAAACTTGTACCTTCTAATAAACTTCAAGTGGATCTCTGAGAAATCATCAAATCTAATATAATAGGTGATGCATGTTCCAAACCTTTTTGGATCTAAGTCTAGAATTCTACAACAAAAGTACCACTAAATCAACCAAAGCATAGTATGGCATTATTATTAGAGGGAAATATTCACACATATCACAAAATCAAGAATATTTTCACCTAAAAAATAATTTATGTGTCCCTGTTCATAGATGAACGAAGATGTTGGAAAATGTAACACTTCTCAAACCTTTAAAGTTGCTCTTTGAGAAAAGAAGAAGTGGACCAAACTCTTGCAAATGTCAGATTGTCGAAGTCTTTGCAAAGCCTCTGCTTCCTGCCAAAAACAGGAATATCAACTTACATTGTATGCATTCCTCATTTGAGCAGTAAACAGAAAATGAAAAGGGAAATTTATATACACCTTCCACAATCCAGTACGAGGACCAGAAACTATACCCTCTTCAATAACATCAATGCAAACCAGTGGGTGTGTTAGATTTGGATTTTGTTCCCGTGCCTGAGATCTGGCTAAGTTCAGTATTACCCTAGCTTCTGTCAGGGGCTCTAATTTGTCAGTTTTGTAAAGACTAACAGCCCATTGTTTTCTACGGTCAAAAATATCCAAGGCCCAGCGACGTGCTGTACCGAGCAATTCATCTGCTGGAGCTATGGCATCCACAAGGCACAACCTTAGAGCATCCTTCCCGTTTACGGGCTTTGACATCTTTTTAGAGAGACAGAGAGTAATTAAACTTCCTGTGCGTACATCATAATGGTAATTTTAAAGTGTGTAAGGGTGATATCGGAACGTGGAAATTATAGCATACCAGAATCATTTCAAGGGCCTTAGGAAGACCCACAAGACGTGGAAGCCGTTGTGTTCCTTAGGCAAGTCCAATTGTGAGATTATAAAACAGTAAAATACAACAAAATGCTTTCAGTTCGGCCTTCACTAAATGATTACTCATTGGTGAACCAGGGGTTGTCTTTCCTCTCATATACACCCATGTTTGTTGCACAGCTTTTATGAAATTACTTCTTTGTGGTGCAAATTCAGAAATATATTTGTATCCACGCTTTATTAGACACAATTTTTAAAACTAGCAGAAACGGGTATCAAATCAATTGGCATTGGGCATGTGTTCCAACATCAACACTGCTCTCATGTCCTAAAAAGTTTCAGACTACAAAGTGGTGGTCATGTCAATCTAGTTACTGTACTTGAAAGCTTTAATGGTACATTTTTCTTCTTCTCACTCTTTTTTTTTTGTGATCTTTTCTAAACATTATGTTTAGTTACTACAAATTTCGTTAAGTGCTATGGTTATCCACCGAGTTCTATGCATGTGTCATTCATTTATTATCTAAAAGCTTCCAAGAATAAGTACACAACATTGATCGAGGGGATCGAGTATGAAAGTTAAGAGTAACATCATTGATAAAAATAATGGCATCAAGGACATGCACGGTACAAAATTTCACCTCCAAGTCCAGGAAGGATTCCGTACTGAAGTTCAGGCAAGCCTAGTTGTGCTGTAGAGGTTGAGATACGCGCATGGCAAGCCTGATGAGACATTACAATGTATTCCAATATAAGACCATTAAGAAATATGAAAATGACATTCCATCATTTCGCATAAAGAGCATTGGAACACATACAAGAGCTATTTCCAATCCACCACCAAATGCAGGGCCATCAATAGCAGCAACTAGAGGTTTTCTTGCAGCTAAAGCATGGTGCAACCATGAAAAATGGTTATCACTTATCATAGATCTAGTCAAGGTTAAGAAGATTACTGATAACACGTAGCATCTGAAATCGACTTACCTTCCAAAGTGTCAGTTACAAAGTCAATTGACAAATAACCAAGTCCAGTGTGCTCTGTTGTAAGGCATAAATTTACATGTAAGAGTGGAAATGTTTTATTTTTTATACAAAAAAAAGTAACACTATACAGCTAAACATTACTCTTTCTTTCTTGTTTTCTTCCAAAAGCTGTCACATCGGCCCCTGCTGAGAACTTGCCTTTTGAACCTGCTCAATCAACTTCAGATGTCAGCTTCACAACTTTGTGACTATATTCTAATGACAAAATGAATGAAACATCTTCATGTTTACCGATTATAACAAGTGCTTTGACATCATCACGTTGTACTGCCTCCTCAATGCTCTCTTTTAAGTTGAGAAGTACTGAAATTTGTGAAGAAAATGGTTATCTACTTACCGGAGGTCTTTTCTCTTAATATTTCTTTCAACTATTTGATTGGTAACCATAACTGTGGAAAAGAGTTTGTCAACTTGATCAAAAAAAAAAAATTTGCACATTTTATTTTGAAACTAGAAGGTAAACAGTAGAATTTGACTTCATATTTCGGATTAATAAGTGGACAAATTAGTAACAAATAAAGTATTAAGTTCCAAAATTTATCAATGCAAATAAAATAAAATAAAAGCTCAAAAGAGGTCCATGTCAAGGAATTTCAAATCTCCGCCTATTATTATTATTATTATTATTATTATTATTATTATTATTATTATTATTAATGATTTCAAGTCATCAAAGTCATAAATAGACAATCACGTTACTGGGTGTGGGCAAGGAAATCGTACCTTGCTAGGGTTAGGGTTTTGTATTGGCTAAGGAGGAGAGAAATCCACACGAAGAGTATGGAATTGATTGATGAATTAAAGAGGGGAAAAGAACAGGTGAGCGATTACTCCAACGACACGTGGCAGAACTCCTAGATACCGAGAACCTTATTAGGGTAGCAAGGATTCAGAGAGCCTTCTCGAGTCTTCGGGTTGGGAGAGAATCTCCAAATCTCCTAGTCTTCCAAAAGGTCCAAGAGTCAAAAGTGAGGTCCCCCTTCCCAATGGAGTGGAAGGGGTATTTATAGGGTTTTCTGGAGAATGGTCATGTGCTAGGCACATGCCCTCGAGGAAATTCAAATTTTACCCTTAGTCGTCGAGTAATGCTCGGATCGTCTCCCTTACTAGCTACCAATCCAATCCCTCAATCAATTCCCAATATGAGTCGCCTCCACGTGTCTTCTGCCTCGGGACACGTGAAAGATTCTCTCAGGTTTTGCTTCTTTATTTCCGGCTCTTCCATTTGTCATTTAATTATTTAGGTCGTATGTGAACCCTAATTTGTACTTGGGCTTACATTTGCCCCCTGCACGTGAGTCACACCTTCGGAGTGGCGATCGTGCAAATTACTTCGAGTCTTGGAGGTCTTGTTTCAAATTTCTGAACAATCCGCTTAGTTTGATCTTGCAAGTCCTGAAAACAGAAAATCCTTGGAGGGGGACCCCTCTAGTCGTGTTGATTTTTCGTTTGGTTAATTCTTCGTGATTGCTTCATCCACTTCTCTTTTCAGGTAACTGTAGTATTTCTTTTTCGGACCACAACACCGCAATGAGGAAACATCTATTCCGGGTCATTTCACCTTAACAAGGATCTTGGCTCGGATAGTCTCAAAGAGAAGGCAACACCACAACGAAGAAGCATCCATTCCGGGCCATTTCACCTTAACAAGGATCTTGGCTTGGATATTCTCAAAGAAAAAGGCAATACCGCAAGGAGAAAGTATCTATTTCGGGCTATTTCACCTTAACAAAGATCTTGGCTCGAATATTCTCAAAGAAAAGAGGCAACACCGCAACGAGGAAGAATTTATTCCGGGCCATTTCACCTTAACAAAGATCTTGGCTCGGATATTCCGGCGAAGTAGCATTTATTACAATCAGTTGATTCAACGAGTAATGAGAAGTTAAATGTAAGAGGGGAGAGCTCCTTAGGTGGCTAAACCCTACGGGCCAACCCCTAGGGGAACCAACCTAGTGGCCTCCTCCTTCACATTTTTCCGTTCTTCCTCTACCCTATTTTTATTTGAATGGCTCCTAATACTTGTGTTCTTTTTTGCTTCTTCTTTCAGGTGTTTTTGAGTTTAAATCTCAGACTTCCTTCTTTGCTATGATAAGCATTCAAGTTCAAATGTTTTCCTTACCATCCTTTTCCTTCCCTTATGCTGAATTCTTCTTGCTTGCAGGCCCTTGATCTCCATTGAACATTCTACAGACCCAGAAACCGCCAAGGAGGCCCCGTTCCTCAGTGATTGGGGAAGGGCTCTCCTCTTTTGGTTCTTCCAACGTTTTTTAGGAGCAAGTTCAGGCTTATGACTGTACAACTTCTCTCGCGCCAGATAAAGAAGGTTTGTTTCTATATGTTGCGGCTTGCGTAGATTTGGGTGACTTTCCCCATTCTGTTTGTATTCACCGCATATGCATAGAGAAACAAGAGTACCCTTTCAGTCCCCTTCACTTTTTGTCTAATTCATTTAGCCACCTTCAGGAATGACAGCATTGGATCAACGAGATACTTGGGAATGTTGATTATATGGATGTACTAAAGAAAAGGCTGACATTCTTCGTTGCATCCAAATGTCATGCGAGGACACTCGTATCCAATGTAACCATGGTGCTCCTCTACATGCATATTAAATCACCGCTTGGGGAATGCACCTTTACTCTGGAGGATGTCTATGTCATCTACCAGTAAGCATTTGCCCCCTGCGCGTGAGTCACGGCTTTGGTGAGATGATCGCGCAAAATATTTTTAAGTGTTGAAGTCTACCCTTCTTGAAGCTTGATGTCTTGCAAGCCTCGAAAACGAAAGTCCTAGGAGAGGGAACCTCTAGGGGAGCAAACCCTAGGAGGGGGAGCCCTAGAGGAGCTCTCCCAGGATATCTTGGAAAATCTTCGATCTAATCCTTCTTACCCTATCTTGAAATTTATGTTTTCTTTAGAATCAAGAAGTCATCGAGAAGACCAATATTGATGAAGAGGATGATGATGTTCCCATTAGGCTCTTTGTGAGTACCGCAAATGGGGCAGCGACGGTGGCTTCCATTACTTGTGAGATGTCTTGGCATATCACTATTTGTATCGAGTCTTTTTTTACCACATGATGATTGTGTCTGTCTTGATGCTAAGGATTCTTTGTCTGATGTAAGCTCGGATGGCCTGCTGTGGGTGGTGCATCGCTTTCTTCACGCCTTTTTACAACTTCTTCACATGAAAGTTTTGAGGGTACCGATGAGACTCCTGCTTCTTTCAAGAGGAATTCTTTTGAGACTATTATTGATGTTCATCCTCCTAAGGAGGATTCCGCCGAGTTGGTGATTGTTCGGAAGGGTATTGTGGATACCACTTTGGGTGGGTTGAATGACCTTCCGTCTCTCGCGGTATCTCCTAACTCTCCTTGGACATGTCTCCCTTCCATGCTAGGTTGGATCTCTTTATTTCCAATCATCATGTTGTTGCACTTCGTTTGGAAGTCACTTCATGTCTCCATGAGAATGACTTACTTTATGTAGAGCTTTAGGAGCTTCAAGATGCCATAGATAAATTGAAGACCAAGCTTTTGGGAAATTGAGTCAGCTGCCCAAGACCTTGAAGGTTCGACAGCCTCCAATACGAAGGCTCGGGGTACCACACCATTGTCGACTTGGAGGCTTTAGCTATTCCCCTCTCTTCAGTTCGACAGGTCATGGCCTTTAGCTCATGAACTTTCGTAGTTTTTTCCATTTCCTGTATCAAAAAATTCATGTACATATATTTCATTCATCAAATTATAGTTTCTTTTATCCTTATTGATTGCCTTTAATTTGAACGATTCCTTAAAACTCAATATTTATCATTGAATCTCAAATTATTCAAATTAATACTCCAAGACAACAATAGGTATTATAAACAAGCAAACATGAATTTTGTCAAAAACATGTATATATATTTTCCACAAACCAATACTTGAATTCGTACTCTTTTTTTTTAAGAAATAAAAAAAACATTCAAGTATAAGTGAAAATTTGTCAATTCATTGATAATCAAATTGCTTTTAACGAAAAGCATAACGTTTCATATAATAAATCTTACTTTTGTCGAAGAAAGCATAACGTTCGTCACTTTTAGAGATAAAGTGTAACTTCCTTGCTTTTGTGGAAGAAAGCATAACGTTCACCACTTTTAGAGATAAGTGTAACTCTTTTTTTCGGGGTTGAGGGCTTATACTCAGGTTCCTCAATTACTTTTGAAGATGAAAGTGTAACTTACGAGTATTTATAGTCAGGTGTCTCATTCACTTTTGATGATAAAGTGTAACACTCGGGTGCCTCATCACTTGGGTCGTCCAATTTCTTGGCAAATGCAGTCTACGAGGACTTGGCTACCATTTAGAGTGGACCACCATTTTGGGTGGATTTTTTTTTTGTCAATTCTTGTGCCTCCTCCCTTGGTCATCCAATTACTTGGCAAAGGATACTTCTGAAGACTTAAACCACCATTTTTTGTGGACCACTATCTTGGGTGGATTTTTAATTCGTCAATTCTTGTATCTATAGTTCAGAGTTCTTTCGATGGTAGAGCCAGTATTTGGGTTTTCCATCATCTTTGACTTCTGGGACTGCACCATGAGTGATAGTGTTGCACGTTTCTTTTCTGATTCAATCTCTCCACCGCTGACTTCTCACGTGGTATATCCTCATGATTTAAACGATCCATAGTGGAGTGTCGTGCGTATTGGTGGTATACTGAAAGTCCGACCTCATTTTCATCTCTTACATTACGACCAATCGGGGCCTTGGAGGCTTCACCACTCGTGTTCAACCCATTGTTCAATACAGGCCCCTGAATGCCTTCCATTGCGTGTGATAGCCTCCTAATCGCATTCGGTATACTTGTCCCCATGCTTTTCTCTCTGCTTCGCTCAAATTTCTCATTTTTCTCCTCTTGCCCCTCAGGTTTTGATCGTGAGAATCCGCCAAAGCCATAGTTATTGTCCTCTTGCCTTCCATGTAACCATCGATATGGTAGGCAATGTTATGATTCCTCCCAAGTCTTGTGCAAAAGATGAGAGGGTCATGAATGAATCACATGCCTTGGTAATGAGGTGGGGCTTGAAGCGTCTAAAACACAATTGTTGCATATCTTGTAAGTTCTTTTCTTGATTGGCTCTACACACTTCTGCTTTAGACCTGAACTTATCCACGTCCGACAACTCCTCATTTGGCCTGCTTGAATCGCATGAGCTCTACGATGGTTACCTACTACGCATATAGAAAATTTCTTAAAATTGCAATTTTAGATCATCCCAATCATGGGTGATCCCTTCTCCAAGTTATAAGTACCAATCAAGACATTATCCACAAAGTCTTGTTGAATTCCTCATCAACAAATTGTGATTGTTCATTTCATCATATCCTAACCATGGAGACATCGACTCCACGAACCTGGCAATGTGTTTCCTAACATTTCCTTTCTCCCCATTGTATTTTGGAAATTGCGAGGGATGCTCGATATACCCTGCCGGGTAAGGTTGTCTCCGAATATGTGCCAGGTAAGGTGGAGTAAAGTCTAGCTCCGAAGGTCAGGATGTCTGCCTGCGAAATTGATTGATCACATCGATCATATCATCCTTCTTCACGTATTGGCTCGTGGCATGGACTCTTTGTGGTGTTGTGACATATTGCTGCATTGGCGGTGTGTATGATAAAGAAATTGGTTGATGCACACTTGCATCGTACAAAACTTGCATTGGTTGTGCTTGTTGAATCGTTCGTTGGACGTAGCTTGGGATGGTCGGTACCTGCTCTTGTATGCGGGGAGAGTGGTCATGAGGATGTTTGTCTGAGGCTGGCTTGCTTCCAATCTGGGTTGTGGCATATCATCACTGTTTTGGGTGCCAAGTTGATTATTGGAACCGACTGATTCTGCGTTAATGGAGGTACAGTCTGATTCTCTTTGTTATTGTTGTTGTTGTCCTCCACCCCTGCTTGTTCTCCTTGCAAATTGCCCGAGAACATGGCCTTGAAGGTGGGAATTTACATCAACTGCTGGCGAAAATTTCCAATTTCCTCTTGCTTTCTCTGCATCACCAACATCATGGCCATCATCATTCCTTGTCCTTCCTGTGCTTCCTTCAATCCCTTGACCATCTCGGTTGCACAACACATTAAATACGCTTCTCTCATTTGCATCCTCGCCTTGCCTTCCGTGCACATGTCATCGGCATTCGTTTGTTGTTGATTGGCCATATATGGTGATGTTGAATTTCCTTCCGAAGTGTCTTCAATAATAGGTTGATCGAGATCCAGATTTGCACACTGGAAAGCTTGATTTGCTTGCCTTGGAACTGGACCCGGTGAAGTAATGTTCGTTGTCGGTGAAGCTCTTCCTATTATTATCCCACTTCGAGTTGTGGACATACCCTTCACGAATTCTACACCTCTCCAGCAGAGTCGCCAAAGAAATGTGGGCAAGGTATTCGTACCTTGCTAGGGTTAGGGTTTTATATTGGCTCAGGATGAGAGAAATCCACGAAGAGTATGGAATTGATTGATGAATTAAAGAGGAAAGAAGAACAGGTGAGCGATTACTCCAACGACACGTGGCAGAACTCCTAGAATCCGAGAACCTTGTTAGGGTAGCAAGGATTCAGAGAGTCTTCTCGAGTCTTCGGGTTGAGAGAGAATCTCCGAATCTCCTAGTCTTCCAAAAGGTCCAAGAGTCATGTGCTAGGCACATGTCCTCGAGGAAATTCCAAATTTACCCTTAGTCATCATAGTAATGCCCAGATCGTCCTGCCCTTCTAGCCACCAATCAAATCCCTCAATCAATTCCCAATATGAGTCGCCTCCACGTGTCTTCTGCCTCGGGACACGTGAAAAATTCTCTCAAGTTTTGCTTATTTATTTCCGGTTCTTCCGTTTTCATTTAATTATTTAGGTCGTATGTAAACCCTAATTTGTACTTGGGCTTACACTGGGTATTGCTCCTACTAAAGTTGATGAACTATTATCAGCCAATATCCAAACATAGAACACAACCCATTAAGTACTTGCCGGTTGCCTCTTCTATTGTATTAATTAAGAATCTTATATCAAGTGAATTAGTCATAATGGTTTGAGTGATTTTGCAGTCCTAACAACAAAAATGATCAACCTGCTGTGCATGTTATACTTTTTACACAGACGATTACAAATATGTATGCACCAACTAGACTTCTGACATTACTTTTCTTCTTAAAAAAAAATCTGTTACCATCCCCATTTCTCCTTAATGTTGGAAAAGAACATCTTGAGTTCTATAAGTCTCCAATGTTTATAATTATTGAAACAATCCAATTCTTGTTGTTATATGTTACTCAACAAAATAGTCAAAAGGAATATACCGGTGTTACTCACTACTTACAATTCTAACAATTGTTGAAAGTAGGGGATAATGATCAAATTTTAATAAGATTATAAACGAAATAAGATGAGAAGGGGAAAAGAAGGAATCCAAAATCGGAAGCTGAAAAAGATTAGTTAGTACTTGGTATAATTAAATACCATCAACAGATACTAAATTGAGAGGTGGGTTGTCGATAATAATGACGCCAACTCCATCAGTTCCGACCTCTAATAATCCTTTGTTCCCCTTCTTCATGCTGCCGCTGCCGTCGTCGTTTTGCTTGCCTCCCTTCTCTCTTACATAGCCTAATTCCTACCAGGCTCGATTCCGTCGTTTCGTACCAGAAAATAAAAGATTCCTTTTCATAGTGGTGACAAAATGTGAGGACGAAGCATTATTTATTTTTATTTTTCAAACTTTGAACCTTTTCCAAATTTTACCTCGGTACTTATTTTCCTTTTATTTTTAAAATCTATGTAACAAAATACAAGTAATTTTAAATTTTCCGTTCATCTTAATAAATCATTTGAACCGTTCAAAATTTAAAATAAACTTTATTGTTCATGTAGTGTTGGAGGCACATGACACAACTAGTAGTAATATATTTTTGAAACTTTCAATTATATTTTACAAAATTACATTTCATTTGTTTCAAAATATATTATTATTATTAAATTTTATAAATAAATTTAAAATATTTTTAAATTCAAAATTAACATAATTTATTTTTATTTTAATCGCTACAATGATAAATATTATAAACTATATAAAAAATTATTATACATCTTAAAATTATTATTTTATATTTTTTTAGTTAATTATTTGTTATTTTAAATTTAAAAATATTTTTTATTTTTTAAAATTAATAATAAGTTTATAATTTAAAATAGAAGGAGTATTTTTTTTAAGTGGGTGTTACAAGCAAATGATGTAATGATGTAACTAAAGTGGGAGCCTGGGATAAGGACTATATATTAAGGGAAATGATATTTTCATAATAGTTTTTGATATTTTTATACGAAAAGTGTCGTTATAAATCCTATAGCGACGATTTTTACATCTACAACGACACTTTGCGTGTGAAAATATCAGAAATTATTGTGAAAATATTGTTTGCCTATATTAATTGATAATTCTTAAATTGCTTTGTAATATAGATACGAGTGAGTATTTGATAAAATTATAAGTTTTGATTATGAATACAACTTTAAACTTTAAAGCACACACATTATGTCTGAAATCTATTAAATATATTAAAATGCAGTATATAATATTATAGCTTGATATCTGTCATTCTCACAATTCAATATGTGTCCTGCCTAATTAATATTCATTAACACCCTTAACAAAACTGTACAGCTAACATAACAAATGAGGATGAAAACAAACCCAAATTCATTCCCCTAAATTTTAGATTTATAATATACTAAATTACTACAAATCTAAACTGTTTCGATATTATCATTTGTAATTTAATTAGTATTTAATAAAATCACTACTTTATTCTATTAATTAATTTTTTGGATTTATGATATTCTATGTGACACCCCCAAAACAGGTATACATCACTCATTCTGAGTTGTCAATACACGGTACAGAAACAACTACAACTTTATTATTACAATAGTAAAACTGTGAGTTTAAATATAGATATTGCCATCTAGACAATATCCACATACAAATAAATCCTCATCATAATTATTGATACATTATTTTACAACAATGGTGAGGACTACTAAACAACTCTCCCTAGAACCTTCATTCCATACCCCCACTTGCACTCGCTATATATTCTAGCCTCCACGAGAAGAAAAATGGAACAAAAGGAAAAGGGTGAGCTCGACTAGCCCAAGAAAGAATATTATGACTAAGATAATATACAACAAAATTATCGTTAGTCTTCAACAGGAAAAATATAATAGAATACAATAGACAACAAGTTTTAAATCAATATTCGTGAACGGAAATAATAATTTATTACAAGAGTTAAGTAGAGAATGCAAACTACTATCTTCTATGTATGAATTTTAAAGTTCATCGCCTCTTTTTTTATCCCCGTAACATCAATCAATATATATCCGGGATCAAATATTCATCCTTGCACTACACGCCAAGGACATTCACCATTAATTCATGTTCATCTAAACACTGCTCATCTTTGCACTACGGGCCAAAGATATTTATCGAAAATCATTCATCTTTTTGCACTACAGTGCCAAAGATATTCCATAATATCATCATTTAAGACCGGATGATGAAAATATTTTTTTAAAGAAACGAATCCAAAGTGAATCAAAATGACAAGGATTAAGGATTAAGGATTAAATACTTTGTTTTATCCACGCCCAAAAATAATCATAGTGGTGTAAAATTCAAGAATGATCAAAACATGGATACAATCAAAGCTAGTATCCGAATAGATATTTTGGACAAAAAGAAATTTTTTTATTTTTCAATGAATAGTGTCGATTCGTGAATAATCTTCAGATATCGTGAATAGTCTTCAGATCGTAAATAGTAACTCTGACACCAAAAGTTCCAAATTTGATAAAACTTCAGATCAATATTTCAAAGATAATGATATTGAAAAAATATATCATTACGAAAAAAAATAATAATATCCCTTACCTCGAAAGATCAATACTTACTCACTGAATCTCGGATATAAAGCTATAACTTGAACTTACACCAGATAGCAATACTCAAAGTATACTCAAAATACTCACAAGAATACGCTCGATAATATAGAGAGAAAACTTCAGCCGGTGTGATTTTCAATTTTAACCCAAGACCTTATTTATAGAAAATGCTTAAAACACCAAAGCAGTAAAATTTAATAAAATATTAATTTATATTAAAATTTTCAAACGCCCACTTAGACTTGATTTCAAAGAACTTAACATGTGATTCATGAGGCTTACAAATGTAAAAAACGTTTTTGTTAATATAAATATTTAAAACTTCCAAAATCAATTATTTCTAACTCTGGAACTTCAATAATTCATAATAAATAGCCCTTTTATCAAAAAATTGAATCTCGGAGTTTTTATAGGAAATTCAATTCTCTACAACTTTTACGTGAAGAAAGTTTTCCAAATTCCCAACATAAATTGACCAAAATCCACAAACGGATGATTTTAGAGGCTATAATCAAATTTCAAATAATAAATGGGGTCCAATTTACATGTTTAATATGTTTTAAACATTTATTGCAACAAAAATACTACTATTCCTCCTCAGATACTCATATATCCCACATTCGTTGTAAAAATATCACCATTATTATATTATTAAAATATAATATTATATATATTTAAATGAATTATTTTATCGTAAAAAGATAAAATTTTAATTTTTAACAATTGTCGCATTAAAAAATTTTTCTATCTATATCCACATAAAATCAATATTTTCTCATCATATGAATCAATAATTAATTACTCACAAATAATATTACGAAATCACAATATTGACAACCAGTGCGCTCCCAGAGAAGAGGGGCTTTCCAATAAGAATTTCTCCTTATCGGCTCGCAATTAGGTGACCAAACCTCTCCTTAGATGTAATCTTTCTAGACATTGCCAATAATGTTATCTAATAATATTATTCAGATAATATGAATTATTGTTTCGATAATGAAAATATCGTGTAATGACAATTATCAAACAACAAAGAAGATAAAATATCAACGCAACAATTATTGAACTAATAAAATACCGAATAAAGAATTACTATAACCATTATTGAGTAGTGCCTTTTACGTAAGAGTCAATAATTGGTGCAATACTGCAGCTATCTTCTTGTGCAACAACAACGCGTGTATTGTGTTTTTAACCAACGGGTATTCCAACAAAGTAATAAACCAGAATAACTACGCTGTTATTTTTAAACAACTTATATTTGTCGCTTTTCTTCCTCCAATCGCTTTTCCGTTATGGGGCCCACACATGGTCATGCGCTACACGATTTAATATTCCCCGACAAAGATTTAATATTCCACGACCAAACGAATATTCCCCACAACAATGAATATTTTATAACCACTTTATTTATTTTGAAATATTTGCGTATTTTACCCATAACTATCCACATTAATCACATCAACCCTTACTATTTCAAAATAATAATTAGAGAAAATTAAATTTCATTTATTAATTATTTGGGGTCTTACAACCTCCCCTCTTTATGAAATTTCGTCCTCGAAATTGACATACGTACCTGGTGTTTTGAAAAGGTGAGGATACCTCGCTTTCATTTTCGTTTCCAATTCCCAGGTCATTTCTTCTATAGCATGGTTCCTCCACAAGACTTTAACTTGTGGTATGACCTTCGTGCGTAGGACATGCTCCTTCCTATCCAAGATCTTGATAGGTACCTCCTCATACGTTAAGTCTTCTACTATCTCGTCCTGCTCTTCTAACTCAATAACGTGGTTCGGTCTTTCACATATTTACTGAAGTACATATATGTGAAACACATTATGAACACGAGACATACTCGAAGGTAACGCGCAGTCTATAGGCTACATTACCTACTTCGGTCAAAAATTTGAAATGGACCAATAAATCGTGGATTGAGCTTTCTCTCTTTCCGAATCTTGTAACTCCTTCCATGGGGCAACACGCAATAATACATGATCCCCATACTAAATTTCACGTCCTTTCGATGAAGATCCGCATAACTCTTTTGTCGATCCTCCGCTTGGTTTGTATACGTTGTCATTAAATCATTTGGATCTTTTCAGAGTCATACGTCTTAACTTTCGGGTCCCAATAATGTTGTTTTACCCACCTCATCCCAACATATTGGAGAATACACTTTCGTCCATATAATGCTTCATATGGAGCCACACCTATACTTGCCTCGATAACTGTTGTTGTAGGAGAATTCCACCAATGGTAAATACTTATCCCAATCGCCTTGAAATCTAGGACACAGTCTTAATAAATCTTCAAGAGTTTGAATAGTCCTCTCGATTGTCCGTCTGTTTGAGAGGATGGTATGCCGAATCAATCTTAAATCTGCACTCATAGCTTTTTGCAAGCTAACCCAAAATCTTGAAGTGAATCTTGGGTCACGATCCAAACTATGGATACTGGCATGCCATGCAATCTCACAATCTCATTTACGTACATTTGAGGAAGACGTCAAGGAATAAGTCTCCGATGATCGGAAGAAAATGAGCGGACTTGGTTAATCTATCAACAATAACCCAAATAGCATTTATGCCTTGAAAAACCGTGGAAGTCCCGTATTGAAATCCATGGTAATGTGTTCCTTCCATTTCGGAATCTCAAGTGGTTGCAATGGTCCCTTAGGCACTTTCGATGCTCCGCCTTTACACGTTGACAAGTTAAACATGTTGAGATAAACTTTGCAATTTCTCTCTTCATATTGTTCCACCAAAATGTATGTCAAGATCACGATACATTTTAGTACTTCCAGATGGATTGCAAATGGTGTATTGTGTGCCTCCATCATGATCTTGTACTTCAAATCGTAATCGTTAGGAACACAAAGTCCGGAGTGGACTCAAGTATTCCTTCTTCATCAATTCTCGCCTTGAATAACACCTTCTTGTACTTTCTTCTTCATATGCATCACCTCCGGATTGGTGGCTCGAAAGAACCTTAACTTTTTCTATTAAAGTTGGCTCTATGCGATATCTACTGACATCATCGCACTCGCTTCCTCGCGCATATGATCTTCTCAACAACGCGCGTCACCACGTTCGCTCGCTTTCAGGAAGGTATTGAATAGTGTGGTCGTAGTCATTCAATAGCTCAAGCCAACGTCATTGCAGCGTGTTGAGTTCTTTTGAGTGAAGAAATATTTAAGGCTTTTATGGTCCGAATATATCTCCACTTTCTCCCCCATATAGATAGTGGCTCCAGGATCTTTAAATATGGAAACGATCAACGCTGAACTCTAGATCATGAGTAGGATAATTCCTCTCATATTCTTTAAGTTGTCGCGAGGCATAAAGCTATGACTTTCCCACGTTGCATGAGAACACATCCTAACCCTTTGCCCAAGCATCATTGTAGATAACAAATCCATCCGAACCGGATGGTATTGTTAGAACAGTCTTAGAAATAAGTCTCCTCTTAAGCTCTTGGAAACTCTTCTCGCATTCTTCGCTCCAAACGAATTTTGTATCCATCCGAAAGTTAGGCGGGTTAATGGAGTAGCGATTCGAGAAAACCCTTCCACGAATCTCCGATAATAACCAAATTAAGCCCAAAAGCTACGTATTTCAACACCGACTTCGGTTGCTCCCAAATTTGTATTGCTTGAATCTTCGCCGTCAATCAGATAGATACTCCATGTTTTGACACCACGTGCCCAAGGAATGCTACTTCCTCAAGCCGAACTTCGCATTTCTTCAACTTAGCATATAGCTTGTTTTTACGAAGCCTTTGGAGTACCAAATTTTCAAATGGTGCTCATGATCTTCACGCTTTTTGGAATATATGAGGATGTCATCAATAAAGACAACAACGAATTTATCCAAATATTCTTTGAATACTCGATTCATCATATCCATGAAAGCCAGCAGGAGCATTAGTCAATCCAAAAGACATGACTAGAATTCATAATGCCCGCATCGAAGTTCTAAAGGCGCCTTTGGAATATCCTCGCCTCTAATCTTCAAATGATGATATCCGAACGAAGATCGATTTTTGAAAAGAATTGTGCTCCTTGCAATCGGGTCAAACAAGTCATCAATACGAGGTAGAGGATACCTATTCTTGATAGTGACATGGTTCAATTCGAGATAGTCAATACAAAAGTCGCATACTCCCGCCTCTTCTTTCTTTACGAATAAAACAGAGCACCCCAAGGAGATGTACTTGGGATTTAATGAAACCAATGTCCAATAACTCCTGAAGTTGGACCTTTAACTCCTCAAGTTCAATAGAGCCATTCGATATGGGGTTTTAGAAATGGGCTTTGTACTGTGTTCAAGATCAATAAAGAATTCAACTTCATGTTCTGGGGGTAGACCGGGAAGTTCTTCAGAAATACGCTCAGAAAGTCAATAACAACAGAATATTATTCAAATTTGACGTGTCCTTATTCAAATCCACAACATGGGCTAAGAAAGCTTGACATCCGCTTTTCAATAAACGAATAGCTTTATGATTAGATATGATGATGATTGATTTTAATGGTTTAGTTGCTTGAATTGCATAAACAGTTGTTTAGGAATATGAAAGCTAACAACCTTACGAAAACAATCAATTTTGGCATGATGAGTAGTTAACCAATCAATCCCTAAAATCACATCAAAAGCAAGTACTTTTAAAGAGATAAGGTCAATGGGTAAAGATAAGGTGCCAACTTGGATTAGATAAGATTTATAAACAATGGATGTGATGAAAGTTTCTCCCAATCTGAGTTTCCACGATAGTCAAAGTCTAATTTTTCTGAGTCAAATTTAAACGCGTTGAGCACAAGTAGAGAGATAAATGAATGGGTAAAGACCGTAGATTCTAGTAAAGTATAAACTTCACAAGAATTTATAAATAAATTTACCCGTGATCACCTCGCTTGGGTTCCTCGATTTTGACCAATCACAACAAACGCTTCTTCCAGAACCGCTTGACTTTGACTTTTCCGGGGATGGGTCTTTTGAGTCACCGCCCCCATTGAACTAGGTTTTGCTACTGCAATCTCGAGCGATATGTCCTTCCTTTCCACAATTATAAGATACCGAACTGCTAGGGCGCTTTGACCGATATGTCCCTCTTTCCCGTGATTTATAGCATATGAATGGGTGGTCGTTCTCTCTCCTTGGAACCAAATTGTTCTTTGCACTTTGTGCCTTCATATGGTCGTTGTTGAATCTCCTCTTTAAAAAATCTCCTCCTAACTCGCTTTTTTCTATTTTCATGGCTATGATTACCACCAGAGTGGTTACCATTTTTGTCCGCTTTTTTCTTTCTCCACCGGTTATTGTTGTTTTGTTGATCGCTATCTCCTAGATGATCCTCGATTGTGGTACCTCGATTGATCAGATTTCGTTATCTCGCTTCTAACAATTGAGCCCTATTAACAACATCCTGAATAAAGAAAAAATTATGAGAGATGAGATCTTTGACGTATCTTAGGGTTTCAAACCTCTCGAAAACATCCGCGTCATACACGCTCCTCATTCTCCACCAAATGAGGTGCAAACTCGATAACTCGCAAACTTCGCCTCGTCTTCGAGACACCGCTATGTTGTTCTCGCTTCCAGCCTAATAAACTCCACTTCCTTCATATGACGAACACTTTCGTGAAAGTATTTGTCATTAAATAGTTTCAAACGCCTCCCAAGACATGCCGAAAAGTCATTGATGGGTACGCTTCACGAGACTCCACCGAAGAGTCCGCCTCGCCACTTTTAACATAAAGGTGGCGAATGGAACCTTCTGTTTCTCTGTGCATCCCAAGACATCGAATATCTTGGTAATTTGCTTGACCCATGTTTCGCCACGATCGGATCCGCTTTCTTTTAAATTCGTGGTCCCAACTCTTTGAATCGCTTGGGTTGTGACAACCCGTGAATTGCTATCATTTCTCCTATATTTTGAACACGAGTCTCCTCGTCCGATTTTTTTGCATGAAATCCAAAAAGCTTCTAATTATCCCCTCATTCATCATCTCGCTTTCAGTTGGTGTTGTTCACACGCGAGGAACATTGCCACAGACTGTTGCTTCTCTCGTTAGAAGTACAAAGCGCCTCCACGATCTTATTTCCATCGTTGATATTCTCGGTCGACATTCTCAAATACCGCCATAAAAAGGGGTTAATTAAGCAAATCAATATATCACATAATATCCTTATATACCGACCAACTAACAAATAAGCTTGGTAGGACACACTAACAAGGATTTACTCTGCCTCTCCTCCTAGTTCTATTCCCCATCTCCGCCAGAGATCATATCCTAAGCTCGATACCAACCGTGACACCCCCAAAATGTATACATCACCCATTCCGAGTTGTCAATACACTGCATGTAAAACAACTACAACTTTATTACTACAATAAGAAAAAGCGTGAGTTTAAATACGATATTTGCATCTGACATATATCCACATATAAATAAATCCTCATCATAATTATTGATACATTATTTTACAACAATGGTGAGGACTACTAAACAACTCTCCCTAGAACCTTCATTCCATACCCCACTCATACTCGCTTATATTCTCGCCTCCTCGAAGAAAAAAATGGAACAAAAAGGAAAAGGGTGAGCTCAACTAGCTTGAAAGAAAGAATATTATGACTAAGATAATATACAACAAAATTATCGTTAGTCTTCAACAGGAAAAATATAATAGAATACAATAGACAACAAGTTTTAAATCAATATTCGCAATGAAATAATAATTTATTACAAGAGTTAAGTAGAGAATGCAAACTACTATCTTCTATGTATGAATTTTAAAGTTC
The DNA here is from genome assembly GCA_020205605.1 of Panax ginseng. Classification (NCBI taxonomy): domain Eukaryota; kingdom Viridiplantae; phylum Streptophyta; class Magnoliopsida; order Apiales; family Araliaceae; genus Panax; species Panax ginseng. The sequence goes on along the minus strand of CM035138.1, from coordinate 4,142,666 downwards.
ATCGCCTATTTTTTTTTATCCCTCGTACCATCAATCAATATATATCTGGGATCAAATATTCATCCTTGCACTTCTGAGCCGAGGACATTCACCAAATTAGTCATGTTCATCTAAACACTGCTCATCTTTGCACTACTAGCCAAAGATATTCATCGAAATCATTCATCTTTGCACTACTGAGCCAAAGATATTCATCGGAAATCATTCATTTTTTGCACTACAGCCAAAGATATTCCATAATATCATCATTTAAGACCGAGGATGATGAAAATATTTTTTTTTAAAGAAACGAATCCAAAGAATCAAAATGACAAGGATTAAGGATTAAGGATTCGTACTTTTTTTTTTATCCACGCCCAAAAAATAATCATAATCATAAGGTGTAAAATTCAAGAATGATCAAAACATGGATACAATCAAAGCTAGTATCCGAATAGATATTTTGGACAAAAAGAAAATTTTTTATTTTTCATGAATAGTCTCAGTATTCGTGAATAAGATCAGATATCGTGAATAAAGTATCAGATACGTAAATAGTAATCTCGGCACCAAAAGTTCCAAATTTGATAAAAACTTCAGATCAATATTTCAAATAATGATATTGAAAAAATATATCATTACGAAAAAAAAAAAATATCCCTTACCTCGAAAGATCGATCTTTCTCACTGAATATCGATATAAAGCTATAACTTGAACTTTCACTCAGTATAGCAATACTCAAAGTATACTCAAAATACTCACAAGAATACGCCGATAATATAGAGAGAGAAAACTTCAGCTTAAAGTGATTTTCAATTCTAACCCAAGACCCTATTTATAGGAAAATGCTAGAACACCAAAGCAGTAAAATTTAATAAAATATTAATTTATATTAAAATTTTCATACGCCCACTTGGACTTCTGATTTCAGCTACTTAACATGTGATTCATGAGGCTTACAAATGTAAAAAACGTTTTTGTTAATATAAATATTTAAAACTTCCAAAAATCAATTATTTCGGAACTCCGGAACTTCAATAATTCATAATAAATAGCTCTTTTATCAGAAAATTCGAGTCTCGCGAGTTTTTATAGGAAATTCAATTCTCTACAACTTTGCAGAAGAAAATTTTTCTAAATTCCCAACAAAAATTGATCGAAATCCATAAACGGGTGATTTTAGAGGCTATAATCAAATTTCAGTCAATAAATGGGGTCCATCGACATGTTTAACATGTTTTAAACATTTATTGCAACAAAAATACTCTTCCTCCTCGTATACTCATATATCCCACATTCGTTGTAAAAATATCTCCATTATTATATTATTAAAATATAATATTATATATATTTAAATGAATTATTTTATCAGAAAAAGATAAAATTTTAATTTTCAACAATTGTCGCATTAAAAATTTTATCCATCTATATCCACATAAAATCAATATTTTTCTCATCATATGAATCAATAATTAATTACTCACAAATAATATTACAGAATCACAATATTGACAACCTGTGCATTTCCTAGAAAAGAGGGCTTTCCAATAAGAATTTCTCCTTCTTGGCAATGAATTAGGTGACCAAACCTCTCCTCGAGATGTAACTTTCTAGACATTGCCAATAATGTTATCTAATAATATTATTCGGATAATATGAATTATTGCTTCGATAATGAAAAATAATGTAAATGACAATTATCAAACAACAACAATATAAAATATCAACGCAACAATTATTGAACCAATAAAATATCGAATAAAGAATTATCGTAACCATTATTGAGTAGTGCCTTCTTACGTAAGAGTCAATAATTGGTGCAATACCGCAGTCTTCTTGTCAACAACAACGCCAGTATTATTGTTTTTAACCAACGGGTATTCCAACAAGGTAAAAGCAGTAATAACTACGCGTTATTTTTAAACAACTTATATTTGTCGCTTTCTTTCTCCAATCGCTTTCAGTTATGGGGCCCCTACATATGGTCGGTCAAGCGTCGTTATTTAAATATTCCCCGACAATCTGAATATTCCACGACCAAACGAATATTCCCCGACAACAATGAATATTTATAACCACTTGCTTATTTTGAAATATTTGCGTATTTTACCCATAACTATCCACATTAATCACATCAACCCTTACTATTTCAAAATAATAATTAGAGGAAATTAATTTATTAATTATTTGGGGTCTTACATTCTAAATCATTACAAATCTAAACAGTTAATAGCATAATGTCATTTTCTTAATTTTTTTTAGATTTATAATCCCCTAAATCACTACAAATCTAAATTGTTTTGATAATATCAACTGTATTGATATTATCCTTTGTAATTTAATTATTATTTAATAAAATCATTATTTTATCTCAACATTACCCCTTACAATATATATTCATTTGTTTTTTTGTGTAAAATTTGATCATCACACAACAATCTAACATTTTCTTGTTACATTTTAATTTATTAATTGTACGTATACATTTATTATTAAAAAATTGAATAATTCTGCTGCAACACGCGAGTTTGTATCTAGTTATGATTAAAACTTAGACCCCAAGTCTTTTTTGGTAAAACCACCTTTTATGTTTTTAGAGACTATTAACCTGATTTTTCTGAATTAAAATGTGTTTAGTTTTTGTTAATGTTAACCGGGAAGATTCATAAATAAATAAAACTGGTTAAAGGCTTAAGAAATTATGACTAAACTTTTAAACATTACTCCTTCTGTTGTTTTTTATTTGTCTTTTTAGATAGAGATTTTGGTCCCGTATTATCATTCATGATTAAAGGATAATTTATTCCTCTCGCCTTTTAAATAAGTTTTAGAAGATTAATATTGTAATTTTAAATTAAATATAGACTATATATAGATATTCCTGGTTGGATCCTAAACTTTTTAAGAGCAAATCCAATGGTAATGTCAAAATGGCTATAGCTATTGCTATATTTTGGCACCAAAAAGTGTTTTTTGGTGCTAAAATAGAACCCAGTCTCCAGTGGTTGGTTCTATTTTAGCACCACATTGTTTCAAATTTAACTAACTTTCCTTCCATCTCATGGTTAATTATTATTATTATTATTACTATTATAATAATAATTATTATAATTGTTATTATTTTTGTTATTAATATTAATATTATTATAATTGCTATTATTGTATTATTATTATTAAAATTATTACTATTATTATTATTATTATAATTATTGTAATAAATTATTATTATTAAAATTAAAATTATTATTATTATTATTATCATTACTATTATAATTATAATTATTATTAATGTTATTATTATTTTTATTTTTATTACTACTACTTATTATTATAATAATAATAATAATAATTATTATTATTATTATTATTATAATTATTGTAATAAATTATTATTATTAAAATTATTACTATTATTATTATTATTATAATTATTGTAATAAATTATTATTATTAAAATTATTACTATTATTATTATTATCATTACTATTATAATTATAATTATTATTAGTGTTATTATTATTTTTATTTTTATTACTACTACTATTATTATAATTATTATTATTATTATTATTGTCATCATTATTGTTATAGGATGGCTATAGTCATCCTTGGTTCTATATTTAGAACCAAGTATAGCATTTTGCTATTTTAGAACTAATTATAGAAGTGGGTTGGATTTGAGTTTTTGGCATTTGGTGCTATAATTTGACTATAGAACCAATTATAGCACCCCCATTGGATTTGCTCTTAAGGAAACCTTTTTTCTTTCGTATTTGGGAGGAAAAGAATACTATTTAGATAGAACATTACAAATTTTATAATAGTGTAAATGTTAGATTAACATTCGAAATCCCCTTAAGCGGAAATATAATATTTATTACTCCATCCATTCCATATCATTTGATATTTATTGACTTTTGAAAGTTAACTTAAGAGATGTTAAATTCAAAATTGATATAAAATATTTAAATTTTAATCAAATACAATAATTAATATTGTAAACTATTTTAAAAAATACTACTCATTTATTGTTTTATAGTTTTTAATGAGTCATCTTAATTTTGAGTTTATAAAAATCTCAAATTAATTTTTAAATTTAATAATTATCACATAATTTAGAACGGAAAGAATATATTTTAATACTTTTTTGGTAGGAGAAAAATAGCTTCATAACTCCAATAGTCAAACTTACTATTGAGCTGCCTGCTCATCCGACTCTTGAAAAATAAATACTCCAGTTTATATCTGAATTAATTTGGGTCCTTTACATAAGTATACAACAAATATAAAGTAATTACAACAATAGTGCACCAACTAAATAATTTTAATAACAGTGAAATACTGAATAATAATGTCAAAAATAATGCAATACACATCAGTATATCCAAGCCAACAAAAAAAGAAATCCCTAAATTCAAGGAGAAAACTACTCCACCTATTTTGTCAGTTACCAACTAACCCAGATACTCACCAAATTACTCAAAAATCCGACGAAGAATAAAAAGGAAACTTCATAGATCATTGAATCTGTAAAACAGGAGCAATCGAGAAGAAGCGTTATCAGAAATAGAGAAGAAATCGAAATCGAAAGCAACAGAAAGCAGAAACAGAGCATCCGAACATCACATTAAAATAAGCGATTTCAAGATATTTCCGGAACAGAAGAAAAAAATTATATTATGAGAAATCAAACTAAGTCTGCAACGAAATTCAAAGGTACGAATGAAGAATTATTATATATATTGAATCAATTATAATTTGCAGAATCTAGACACTTTGGTTACGTATTCGTTACAAAATTAAAGTTTGGGGATATTCATATCAAGGTTTGGTTACTTTGATTAAAGTAAACAATATTTCGCAATTCAACCATACAAAATTATATCTTTTCAAAATTTAATAAAATGAGTGAACAAAAAATTTTGCAAAAAACATTGATACTATTAATATATATTTTGGAAACTATAAAATGTTGATTTGGAAACCCATAAAGTAATATTATTAATTTCAGTTTGGAAAGGGAATTGTATTTGTCATTCATGGATTGAAGAATTCATTTAATATATTGGCAACATTAAAATATAAATTTTGTTACTTTAAACGCATGCATAATTAAATACAATTTAGTTTCGAATGTAAATGTTCATTCTTTATAACTTACCCTCTGCAAAAACATTATTTTTGTTTTGTTTATAAATTGACTTAAGACATACTGTTACATATGCATATATACTAAATATTTCTATTTTGGTTACTAAAAATTGTTAATTTAGTCACATGGAAAATAAAAATAATTTTATTACTTTCCAAATAATACTATTTTTTTTTTAAATTTAAACATGCATAATCTGGAATAATTCATAAAATATTTAGGTTACTATAAAATGTTGATTTGAAAACCAATAAAAAAAATATTATTAATTTCAGTTACTAAAGGGAAATGAATTGCTCAATCATGGTTCAAATTTTAATGTTCATTCTTTAGTATTTAACCTCCCCTGAACCATAATTTGCGTTTTCTTTATAAAATGAATGAAAACAGGCAATTACATATGCATAGATACTACTTATATCTGTTTTGGAAACTGAAAATTGTTGATTCACTCAGCTAGAAAATAATATTAATTTTTTTAATATCCAACTAATAATAATTTTAATAATTTAAACATTCATAATCTGGCATCATTCATATAATAGTTTGGTTACATCTGTATGTCTATTCATTCTTTAAAGTTGACAATGCAAACAATGTGTTAAAAATAATTATTACTAAAAAAGTTATAATTGATTACTATGTGATGTTCATATACTAACTACTTACATAATTGTATTTATTTTAATGTTTCAGTTGCCGTAACATGGATATGATTCCAGTTGTAATTTACTTCAACGGTTCGTGGAGTGATGAAGAACTAATATCAAAATTTCAAGTCACCTACTTATTAGTCCCTTCAACATGTTCATTCACAGAAATGCACAACTTGATATGCAATGCATTAAGCCTAGAATGCTACAAAACAGAGTTGTCAATCAAATTTCATATTAGCATCAACATCCCTCCAATCAAGGTGACAAATGAATCAACTTTCAAATTCTATATGGAAATCAGTAAAAAATCAGGTGAACATGGCAAGTATCCTATGATTATAGATTCTGAATACCACATTGGAGGAACTACAAACTTACAAAACGTCATAATTGAAGAAGAAAATATAATGCAAGATGAAATGCCGATGAGATTGGCACAAAGGAATACTGATCTTGAATTTTTGGAAACACAAGGAGACCCATTTGGATCACATTTTGTTGAGCATCTAGCCATTGAAGCTGTTGATAAAGAACATGATAGACAACACAAGAAAGAAAGAACAAGTGATGAGGTCATATCAGATCCGAATAAGTTTGAAGTAAGAATTCATCAAACTTACAAAGACAAAAGAATATTAACACAAACGATAAGGCTATATTCAATCAAACAAAACAGGCAACACAAGGTAGAAAGAACAAGCGGAAGGGACTTTGTTCTGGTATGCATCGACAATGAAAGTTGCAAATGGAAACTAAGAGCATCAAAATTACGGAAAACAAATATGTTCAAGGTAAGAGAGTTTAATGATATACACACTTGTTCATCCAACATACTACTTGGAGATCATAGACAAGCAAATAGTGAAATGGTTAGTGAATGCATAATGCATAGACTAACTAACTGTAAGAAAATTTACACACCAACCGATATTTTGGAAGATATGATGACGGAGTATAATGTGTCCATCTCCTACCAAAAAGCATGGAGAGCTAAAGAAAAAGCAATGGAAAAAGTAAGAGGGAATCCACACGACTACACTATGATTCCTTCGTGGTTGTACATGCTGAAAAAAACAAATCCAGGTATCAATTAGAAACCGTTTTTTTATGTTTTTAAAATTTCAATTACCAATATTAAATGATTTGGTTACCTATTAATTAAAGTTTGGCTAATAACTATAATAATTAAAAATAAATAAAAATCATTTTTTCATGCTAGTAGTATATACAATAAATGTAACTATTTAAAAAGCATTTTAGACACCATCTGAACACTATAAAAATTATTAAATTATGATTAATTGCATGCCATTAGTACTACACTTAGAGCATTATCAACTACAAATATGGGCAATATGTAGTACATATATTTACATTAACCAAACTGAAAATTTATTTCAGGGTCAATTACAGCCTTGCAGTTGGATAATAATGGTCGATTCAAATATCTCTTCTTTGCAGTAGAAGCATCCATTGAAGCATGGCGCCATTGTTTCCCCATCATTGTAATTGATGGCACCTTCATACAATCAACCTACGAGGGTACACTTCTTATAGCAAGCACTCAAGATGCAAACAGAAACATTATACCAATTGCTTTTGGAGTTGTGGACAGTGAAAATGAATTATCCTGAACATGATTTTTCATTAATTTGAGAGATGCTTGTGGAGTTAGAGAAGGACAATGCATTGTTTCAGATAGACATGAAGCAATTATAAAGGGACTTAACAGTGTGTTCCCTGATGTCCTGTGTGACGCCCCCAAAATAGGTATACATCACCCACTCTGAGTTGTCAATACACGGTACAGAAACAACTACAACTTTATTATTACAATAGTAAAAAAGCGTGAGTTTGAATACAAATATTATATTCTAGACAATATCTATACCCAAATAAATCCTCATCACATTTATTGATACATTATTTTATAAAATGGTGAGGACTACTAAACAACTCTCTCTATAACCATCATTCCATACCAGGCTCACTGCATTTTTCACATTCTCGCCTCCCGAGAAGAAAAATGGAACAAAAAGGAAAAGGTTGAGCTCAACTAGCCGGTAAAGAATATTATGACTAAGATAATATACAACAAAATTATCGTTAGTCTTCAACAGGAAAAAAATCTAATAGAATACAATAGACAACAAGTTTTAAATTAATATTCGCAATGAAATAATAATTCATTAGAAGAGTTAAGTAGAGAATGCAAATTACTATCTTCTATGTATGAATTTTAAAGTTCATCGCTCTATCTTTTATCCTTGTAACATCAATCAATATATATCTGAATCAAATATTCATCTTTGCACTACTGGTGCCAAAGATATTCATCAATTAATCATGTTCATCTAAACACTGCTCATCTTTTAACTACGGCCAAAGATATTCATCGAAATCATTTATCTTTGCACTACAGGCCAAAAGATATTCAATAATATCATCATTTAAAACCGAGGATCTTTGAAAAATATTTTTAAAAAACGAATCCAAAGAAATAAAATGACAAGGATTAAGGATTAAGGATTAGTACTTTGTTTTATCCATGTCCAAAAATACCTCAAAAATAATCATAGTGGTGTAAAATTCAAGAATGATCAAAACATGGATACAATCAAAGCTAGTATCCACATAGATATTTTAGACGAAAAGAGAAAATTTTCATTTTTCATGAATAATGCCGTATTCGTGAATAATGTCGATATCGTGAATAGTCTGTAGATATCGTGAATAAGTAACTCAGACACCAAAAGTTCCAAATTTGATAAAACTTGGATCAATATTTTAGCATAATGATATTGAAGAAATAATATCATTACGAAAAAAAATAATATCCCTTACCTCGAAAGATTTATACTTCTAAATTGAAACACCTAATATAAAGCATGACTTGAACTTGCATCAGATAGCAATACTCAAAGTATACTCAAAATACTCACAAGAATGCTACCGATAATATAGAGAGAAAACTTCAATTTACGGTGTGATTTTCAATTCTAACCCAAGCACCCTATTTATAGGAAAATGCTTAGAACACCAAAAAGTAGAAAATTTAATATAATATTATTATATAATTTAAGTTTTTCACCCATCTTTTGTAGAACTGAATTCACCACCTTTGTTGCCCAACAATAATAATAAAAACAAAAAACATTTTTGTTATTAAAAACAATTAAAACTTCCAAAATCAATTATTTTATAATTCACAATAAATAGCCCTTTTGTCGGAAAAATTGAATCTCGCAACATTTTATAGGAAATTCAATTCTCTACAACTTTCTGTATGGAAGTTTTTCAAATTCCAAATGAAATTGACCAAATCCATAAACAGACGATTTTACAGGCTATAATCAACTTTCAATCAAGAAATGGGGTCCACCGACATATTTAACATGTTTTAAACATTTATTGCAACAAAAATACTCTTCCTCCTCGTATACTCATATATCCCACATTCGTTGTAAAAATATCACCATTATTATAATATTAAAATATAATAATATATTTAAATGAATTATTTTATCAAAAAAAGATAAAATTTCAATTTTCAACAATTGTCACATTAAAAATTTTATCCATCTATATCCACATAAAATCAATATTTTTATCATCATATGAATCAACAATTAATTAATCACAAATAATATTACGAAATCACAATATTGACAACTAAGCGCCTTCTGGGAGGAGGGGCTTTCGAATAAGAATTTCTCCTTACTTCACTGCCGCCAAGATTAGGTGACCAAACCTCTCCTTAGATGTAACTTTCTAGACATTGCCAATAATGTTATCTAATAATATTATTCAGATAATATGAATTATTGCTTCGATAATGAAAAATAGTGTGTAATGATAATTATCAAAACAACAAAGATATAAAATATCAACGCAACAATTATTGAATCAATAAAATAAAATCTCGAACATTAATTCATCAACCATTATTGAGTAGTGCCTTCTTACGTAAGAATCAATAATTGGTGCAATACTGGTGTCTTCTTGTTTTAACCAATTTAGTATTTTAACAAGATAATACTGTGAATAACTACTGTGTTATTTTTAAACAACTTATATTTGTCTTTTTCTTCATCCAATCGTTTTTCGTTATGGGGCCCACACATGGTCGCTACCACGTAATTTAATATTCCCAAACAAAGATCTAAATATTCCACGACCAAAACGAATATTCCCCAACAACAATGAATATTTTATAATCACTTGCTTATTTTGAAATATTTGCATATTTTATCCATAACTATCCACATTAATCACATCAACCCTTACTATTTCAAAATAATAATTAGAGAAAATTAAATTTCATTTATTAATTATTTGGGGTCTTATATCATGCACGGTTCATGCACATACCATATTTTGAAAAACTTAAAAAACAGGTTCAAAAAGAAAGGAGAAGAAGTCAAACAAGCATACAACGCGGCATGCAGAGCTTACACCGTTGAAGAATTCAACATACACATGAATCAACTTGATGCAATTGATGCTCGAATAAGAAAATATTTGGAAGAAGAAGTTCATCTAGACAAGTGTACGAGGCTCCATGGGACATACGTACCTGGTGTTTTGAAAAGGTGAGGATACCTCGCTTTCATTTCTGTTTCCAATTCCCAGGTCATTTCCTCTATAGCATGGTTCCTCCACAAAACTTTAACTTGTGGTATGACCTTCGTGCGTAGGACATGCTCCTTCCGATCCAAGATCTTGACAGGTACCTCCTCATACGTTAAGTCTTCATTATCTCGTCCGGTTCTAACTTCAATAACGTGGTTCGGGTCTTTCACATATTTATGAAGTATGATATATATGAAACACATTATGAACACGAGACATACTTGGAGGTAACGCGAGTCTATAAAGGCTACATTTCCTACTTCGGTCCAAGAATTTGAAATGGACCAATAAATCGTAGATTGAGCTTTCTTCTTTCCCAAATCTTGTAACTCCTTCCATGAAGCAACTCGCAACAATACATGATCCCTATATACTAAATTCCACGTCCTTTCGATGAAGATCCGCATAACTCTTTTATCGATCTTGTGCCGTTTATATACGTTGTCAAATCATTTGGATCTTTTCGGTGATCATACGTCTTAACTTTCGGGTCCCAACAATGTTGCTTCACCCACCTCATCCCAACATATTGGAGAGCGACACTTTCATCCATGTAATGCTTCAAATGGAGCCACACCTATACTTGATCGATAATCATTGTTGTAGGAGAATTCCACCAATGGTAAATACTTATCCCAATCCGCCTTGAAATCTAGGACACGAGTCTTAATAAATCTTCAAGAGTTTGAATAGTCCTCTCTACGATTGTCCGTCCGCTTTGAGAGATGGTATCTTGAATCAATCGTAAAATCGCGTCAGTAGCTTTTTGCAAGCTAACCCAAAATCTTGAAGTGAATCTTGGGTCACGATCCGAACTACTATGGATATTGGCATGCCATGCAACCTCACAATCTCATTTACATATATACTAGTAAGATGTTCAAGGAATAAGTATCCCGTATCGGCAAAAAAATGAGCGGACTTGGTTAATCTATCAACAATAACCCAAATAGCATTGATGCCTTGAGAAACCGTATGAAAACCCGTGAATTTAAATCCATGGTAATGTGTTCCCACTTCCATTTCGAATCTCAAGTGGTTGCAACGGACCCTTAGGTACTTAGATGCTCCGCTTTTACACGCCGACAAGTTAAACACGTTGAGATAAACTTTGTAATCTCCCTCTTCATATTGTTCCACCAAAATGTATGTCAAGATCACGATACATTTTTGTACTTCCGAGATGGATTGCAAATGGTGTATTGTGTGCCTCCATCATAATCTTGTACTTCAAATCGTAGTCGTTAGAACACAAAGTCTAGAGTGGACTCAAGTATTCCTTCTTCATCAATTCTCACTTCCTAATAATAGACCTTCAGATTTCTTCTTCTTCATACGATCACTTCCGGCCTATTGGCTCGAAAGAACCTTAACTTTTTCTATTAAAGTTGGCTCTATCACGTATACTTGACATCATCGCACTCATTCCTCATATGATCTTCTACTCAACGCAATAACTACCACGCTCGCTTTTCCGGGATGTTATTGAATAGTGTGGTCATAGTCTTTCAATAGTTCGAGCCAACGTCACTTGCTTGGCATGTTGAGTTCTTTTTGAGTGAAGAAATATTTAAGGCTTTCATGTAGTCCGAATATATCTCCACTTTTTCCCCATATAGATAAGGCCTCCGGATCTTTAAGCAAAAAACGATCAAGGCTTAACTCTAGATCGTAGGTAGGATAATTCCTCTCATATTTTTTAAGTTGTCGCGAGGCATAGGCTATGACTTTCCCATGTTGCATGAGAACACATCCTAACCCTTTGCCTGAAGCATCTCTGTAGATAACAAATCCATCCGTACCATATGGTATTGTTAGAACAGGTGCCGAAATAAGTCTCCTCTTAAGCTCTTGGAAACTCTTCTCGCATTCTTCGCTCCAAACAAATTTTGTATCCTTCCGAGTTAGCTGGGTTAATGGAGTAGTGATTCGAAAAACCTTCCACGAATCTCCGATAATAACCAAATTAAACCCAAAAAGCTCGTACTTGATTTCAACAAACTTCGGTTGCTCCCAACTTTGTATTGCTTCAATCTTCGTCGGATAACCAAATACTCCATGTTTCGACACCACGTGCCCAAGGAATGCTACTTCCTCAAGCCAGAACTCGTATTTCTTCAACTTGGCATAAAGCTTGTTTTCACGAAGCCTTTGAGTACCAAATTTCAAATGGTGCTCATGATCTTCACGACTTTTGGAATATATGAGGATGTCATCAATAAAGACAACAACGAATTGATCCAAATATTCCTTGAATACTCGATTCATCATATCCATGAAAGCCATAGGAGTATTAGTCAATCCCAAAGACATGACTAAGGATTCATAATGCCTTTACCGAAGTTCTCAAGGCGCTTTGGAATATCCTCGCCTTCTAATCTTCACCGATGATATCCGAATCAAGATCGATCTTTGAAAAGAATTGTGCTCCTTATAACCGGTCAAACAGTCATCAATACGAGGTAGAGGATACCTATTCTTGATGGTGAGATGATTCAATTCCCGATAGTCAATACAATAAAAGTCGATATCTCCCGCCTTTCTTCTTTTTCGAATAAAAAAAGAGAGACCCCAAGGAGATGTACTTGGATTTAATGAAACCGATGTCCAACAACTCCTATAGTTGGACCTTTGACTCAAAGTTCAATATGAGCTATTCGATATGGGGTTTTAGAAATGGGCTTTGTACAGTTCAAGATCAATAAAGAATTCAACTTCACGCTCGGGGGTAGACCGAAGTTCTTCGTGAAATACGTCAGGAAAGTCAATAACAACAGGAATATTATTCAAATTTGACGTGTCTTTATTCAAATCCATTACATGGGCTAAGAAAGCTTGACATCCATTTTTCAATAAACGAATAGATTTATGATTAGATATGACAATGATCGATTTTAATGGTTTAGTTGTTGAATTAAATAACAGTCAAGGTTAGAATATGAAAACTAATAACCTTACGAAAACAATCAATTTTGGCATGATGAGTAGTTAACCAATCAATCCCTAAAATCACATCAAAAGCAAGTATCTTTAAAGAGATAAGGTCAACAGGTAAGGTGATGGTGCCAACTTGAATCAAACAAGATTTATAAACAGTGGATGTGATGAAAGTTTCTCCTAACGGAGTTTCCACAGATAGGTCAAAGTCTAATTTCTCCGGAGTCAAGTTTAAACGTTGAGCACAAGCAGGAGAGATAAATGAATGGGTAGCACCGGTATCAAGTAAGGTATAAACTTCACAAGAATTTATAAATAGCTTACCCGTGATCACCTCGTTTGGGTTCCTCGCATTTTGACCAGTCACAACAAACGCTCTTCTAGGAATCGTTGACTTTGACTTTTCTGGGACAATCTTTTGAGTCACCGTCCCATTGAACTAGGTTTCGCCTATCAGATAATCCCGAGCGATATGTCCTTTCTTTCCACAATTATAGCATACCTTGAATCGTTGTGGGCGCTTTGACTAATATGTCCCTCTTTCCGCATTTGTAGCATACGACCGGTGGTCGTTCCTCCCTTGGAACCATTCTTTCTTTGCCGCAGTCGCTGCTTCACATAGTCGTTGTTAAATCTCCTCTTTAAAATCTCCTCCCACTTGGTTCTTCTATTTTCATGGCCATGATTACCACCAGTGTGGTTACCATTTTTGTCCGTCTTTTTCTTTCTCCACCGGTTATCGTTGTTTTGTTGATTTCTATCTCCTAGATGATCCTCGTTTGTGGTCCTCAATTGGCCGTACTTCGTTATCTCGCCTAATAATTGAGCCTGCTTACAACATCCGAATAGAGAGAAGTTATGAGAATGAGATATCGACGTATATGCGGGTTTCAAACCTCTAAGAAACATCCGCGTCATCGCTCCTCATTCTCCACCAAATGAGGTCTGAACTCGATAACTCGCAAACTTCGCCAGATTTGACACACCAATTATGTTGTTTTGCTCTAATCTGATGAACTCCATTTCCTTCATATATATTTAACACTTTCGGGAAAGTATTTGTCATTAAATAGTTCTCAAATGTCTCCCAAGACATATCTTTGAGTCTTGTTGGATGGGTACGCTTCACAGATTCTCCCAAAGATAGTCTCACCTCCACCACTAACATAAAGGTGGCGAATGGAACCTTCGCTCATCCGTGCATCCCAAGACATCGAATATCTTAGTAATTTGCTTGACCCATGTTTCCGCCATGATCGGATCGGCTTTCCTTAAATTCGTGGTCCCAACTCTTTGAATCGCTTGACCGTGACAATTCTAGCCCAAGAAAGAATATTATAACTAAGATAATATACAACAAAATTATCGTTAGTCTTCAACAGGAAAAATCTAATAGAATACAATAGACAACAAGTTTTAAATCAATATTCGCAGTGAAATAATAATTCATTAGAAGAGTTAAGTAGAGAATGCAAACTACTATCTTCTATGTATGAATTTTAAAGTTCATCGCTCATCTTTTATCCCCAGTAACATCAATCAATATATATCCGGAATCAAATATTCATCTTTGCACTACAGCCAAAGATATTCATCGGGTTAGTCATGTTCATCTAAACACTGCTCATCTTTTGCACTACGGGCCAAAGATATTCATCGAAATCATTTATCTTCGCACTACGGTGCCAAAGATATTCAATAATATCATCATTTAAGACCGAGGATCTTTGAAAAATATTTTTAAAAGAAACGAATCCAAAGGAAATAAAATGATGAGGATTAAGAATTAAGGATTCGTACTTTGTTTTATCCATGTCCAAAAATACCTCAAAAAATAATCATAGTGGTGTAAAATTCAAGAATGATCAAAACATGGATACAATCAAAGCTAGTATCCACAATAGATATTTTAGACGAAAAAGAGAAAATTTTCATTTTTCGATGAATAATGCCATATCACATTCGCTTGTAAAATATCCCAAAACCCCCAGTATACATCACCCATTCCGAAAGTTGTCAATACACCTGCATGTAAACAACTACAACTTTATTATTACAATAAGAAAACTGCTGAGTTTAAATACGATATTGCCATCTGCATACAATATCCACATACAAATAAATCCTCATCATAATTATTGATACATTATTTTACAAATAATGGTGAGGACTACTAAACAACTCTCCCTAGAACCTTCATTCCATACCTCACTCAGACATCGCTATATTCTCGCCTCCCCGAGAAGAAAAAATGGAACAAAAAGAAAAGGGTGAGCTCGACTAAATTTCAAAGAAAGAATATTACGACTAAGATAATATACAACAAAATTATCGTTAGTCTTCAACAGGAAAAAATATAATAGTATACAATAGACAACAAGTTTTAAATCAATATTCGCAATGAAATAATAATTCATTGTAAGAGTTAAGTAGAGAATGCAAACTACTATCTTCTATGTATGAATTTTAAAGTTCATCGCCTATTTTTTTTATCCCCAGAACATCAATCAATATATATCCGATCAAATATTCATCCTCGCACTACAAAAGCCAAGGACATTCACCAAATGGGTCATGTTCATCTAAACACTGCTCATCTTTGACTACGCCAAAGATATTCATCGAAATCATTCATCTTTGCACTACAAAAGCCAAAGATATTCATCATAAATCATTCATCTTTGCACTACAAAGCCAAAGATATTCAATAATATCATCATTTAAGACCGAGGATGATGAAAAATATTTTTTTTAAAGAAACGAATCCAAAGAAACAAAATGACAAGGATTAAGGATTAAGGATTCGTATTTTGTTTTATCCACGCCCAAAAATACCTCAAAAATAATCATAGTGGTGTAAAATTCAAGAATGATCAAAACATGGATACAATCAAAGCTAGTATCCGTAATAGATATTTTGACAAAAAGAAAATTTTTATTTTTTCAATGAATAAAGGCCGATTCGTGAATAAGATCAGATACGTGAATAAAGGCCAGATACGTGAATAAGAATCTACACCAAAAGTTCCAAATTTGATAAAAACTTCAGATCAATATTTCAAAGATAATGATATTGAAAAAATATATCATTACGAAAAAAAAAAATATCCCTTACTCGAAAAGATCAAGATTTCTACCTAATATCGGATATAAAGCTATAACTCAACTTTCACCGATAGCAATACTCAAAGTATACTCAAAATACTCACAAGAATACGCCGATAATATAGAGAGAGAAAAACTTCAGCTTCGTGTGATTTTCAATTCTAACCCAAGACCCTATTTATAGAAAAAATGCTAATACAAAAGTTAAAATTTAATAAAATATTAATTTATATTAAAATTTTCATACGCCCACTTAGACTTCTGATTTCAAAGCAACTTAACATGTGATTCATGAGGCTTACAAATGTAAAAAATGTTTTTGTTAATATAAATATTTAAAACTTCCAAAATCAATTATTTTAACTCCTAACTTCTTCAATAATTCATAATAAATAGCCCTTTTATCAGAAAAATTCAATCTCATGAGTTTTTATAGGAAATTCAATTCTCTACAACTTTTCAGTAGAAAAAGTTTTTCCAAATTCCCAAATGTAAATTGACCAAATCCACAAACCAGTGATTTTAGAGGCTATAATCAAATTTCAAATAATAAATGGGGTCCAATTTACATGTTTAACATGTTTTAAACATTTATTGCAACAAAAATACTCTTCCTCCTCAGATACTCATATATCCCACATTCGTTGTAAAAATATCACCATTATTATATTATTAAAATATAATATTATATATATTTAAATGAATTATTTTATCGTAAAAAGATAAAATTTTAATTTTCAACAATTGTCACATTAAAAATTTTCTCCATCTATATCCACATAAAATCAATATTTTTCTCATCATATGAATCAATAATTAATTATTCACAAATAATATTACGTAATCACAATATCGACAACTGTGCAGCCCTCAGTGAAAGCAGGGGCTTTCCAATAAGAATTTCTCCTTACCGCAAGCAATTAATTAGTGACCAAACCTCTCCTTAGATGTAACTTTCTAGACATTGCCAATAATGTTATCTAATAATATTATTCAGATAATATGAATTATTATTTCGATAATGAAAAATACCGTAGAATGACAATTATCAAACAACAAAGAATATAAAATATCAACGCAACAATTATCGAACCAATAAAATAATAAATAAAGAATTATCAGAACCATTATCGAAAGTAAAGCCTTCACGTAAGAGTCAATAATTGGTGCAATACCGCAGCTATCATCGCAACAACAACGCCAGATTGTGTTTTTAACCAACGGTATTCCAACAAAGGTAAATCTGAATAACTACGCCAAGTATTTTTTAAACAACTTATATTTGTCGCTTTCTTCCTCCAATCGCTTTCACATGGGGCCCACACATGGTCATACTGTCAGCATTTAATATTCCCCGACAAAGACGTATTTCCACGACCAAACGAATATTCCCCACAACAATGAATATTTTATAACCACTTCGCTTATTTTGAAATATTTATGATTTTACCCATAACTATCCACATTAATCACATCAACCCTTACTATTTCAAAATAATAATTAGAGGAAATTAAATTTCATTTATTAATTATTTGGGGTCTTACAACCTCCCTCCTTATGAAATTTCGTCCCTCGAAATCGACATACGCATTGTGTTTCAAAAAGGTGAGGATACCTCGCTTTCATTTCGCTTCCAATTCCCAGTGTCATTTCTTCTATAAGATGGTTCCTCCACAAGACTTTAACTTGTGGTATGACCTTCGTATGTAGGATATGCCTCCTTCCTATCCAAGATCTCGACAGTACCTCCTCATACGCTAAGTCTTCTACTATCTCGTCCTGGCTTCTAACTCAATAACGTGGTTCGGGTCTTTCACATATTTACGGCAAGTATGAGCATGTGAAACACATTATGAACACGAGACATACTTTGAGGTAACGCGAGTCTATAGGCTACATTACCTACTTCCTACAAGAATTTGAAATGGACCAATAAATCGTGGATCGAGCTTTCCTCTCTTTCCAAATCTTGAATTCCTTCCACGGGCAACACGCAATAATACATGATCCCCTATACTAAATTCCACGCCCTTTCGATGAAGATCCGCATAACTCTTTTGTCGATCTTGCGCCGCTTGTATACGCTTGTCGAATCATTCGATCTTTTCAAAGAGTCATACGTATTTCACTCCTAGTCCCAACAATGTTGCTTCACCCACCTCATCCCAACATATCGGAGAGAATACACTTTCGCCCATATAATGCTTCATATGGAGCCACACCTATACTTTGCTCGATAATCATTATTGTAGGAGAATTCCACCAATGGTAAATACTTATCCCAACCGCCTTTGAAATCTAGACACGTAGTCTTAATAAATCTTCAAGAGTTTGAATAGTCCTCTCTCGATTGTCTGTCGTCTGCTTGAGGATGGTATGCCGAATCGAATCTTAAATCCGCACTCCATAGCTTTTTGCAAGCTAACCCAAAATCTTGAAGTGAATCTTGGGTCACGATCCAAACTATGGATACCGGCATGCCATGCAATCTCACAATCTCATTTACGTATTTGAGGAAGACGCTCAAGGAATAAGTCTCCCGACGGCAAAGAAATGAGCAGACTTGGTTAATCTATCAACAATAACCCAAATAAAGATTTATGCCTTGAGAAACCGTGGAAGTCCCGTAAATCGAAATCCATGGTAATGTGTTCCCACTTCCATTTCTAATCTCAAGTGGTTGCAATGGTCCTTTAGGCACTTGATGCTCCGCCTTTACACGCCGACAAGTTAAACATGTCGAGATAAACTTTGCAATCTCTCTCTTCATATTGTTCCACCAAAATGTATGTCAAGATCACGATACATTTTAGTACTTCCGTGATGGATTGCAAATGGTGTATCAGGTGCCTCCATCATGATCTTGTACTTCAAATCGTAATCGTTAGAACACAAAGTCTGAGTGGACTCAAGTATTCCTTCTTCATCAATTCTCGCCCTAATAAAGACCTTCTTGTACTTCTTCTTCATATGCATCACCTCCGGCCTGCTGGCTCGAAAGAAACCTTAACTTTTTCTATTAAAGTCGGCTCTACGCGATACTGACATCATCGCACTCGCTCCTCGTGATATGATCTTCTACTCAACGCGTCACCCTACCACGCTCGCTTTTCAGATGGTATCAATAGTGTGGTCGTAGTCTTCAATAGCTCGAGCCAACGTCACCGCCGCATGTTGAGTTCTTTTTGAGTGAAGAAATATTTAAGGCTTTTATGGTCCTAATATATCTCCACTTTCTCCCATATGATAAGGCCTCCAGATCTTTAATAAGAAAAACGATCACCGCTAACTCTAGATCACGAGTAGGATAATTCCTCTCATATTTTTTAAGTTGTCATGAGGCATAAAGCTATGACTTTCCCACGCTGCATGAGAACACATCCTAACCCTTCGCCTCAAGATCATCAGAGATAACAAATCCATCCGAACCAGATGGTATTGTTGTAACAGTGCCAAATAAGTCTCCTCTTAAGCTCTCGAAACTCTTCTCGATTCTTCGCCTCCAAACGAATTTTGTATCCTTCCGAAGTTAATCGTTAATGGAGTAGCGATTCGAGAAAACCTTCCACGAATCTCCGATAATAACCAAATTTAAGCCCAAAAAGCTACGACTTCAACACCACCGACTTTGCTTTCCCAACTTTGTATTGCTTCAATCTTCACGGTCAACAGATACTCCATGTTTTGACACCACGCGCCCAAGGAATGCTACTTCCTCAAGCCGTAACTCGATTTCTTCAACTTAGCATATAGCTTTTTTTTCACGGGCCTTTGAGTACCAAATTTCAAATGGTGCTCATGATCTTCACTACTTTTGAATATACGAGGATGTCATCAATAAAGACAACAACGAATTTATCCAAATATTCTTTGAATACTCGATTCATCATATCCATGAAAGTCGCAGGAGCATTAATCAATCCAAAAGACATGACTAGAATTCATAATGCCCGCATCGAAGTTCTAAAGGCGCTTTTGAATATCCTCGCCTAATCTTCAAATTGATGATATCCGTAATCGAAGATCGATTTTTAAAAAGAATCAGGTTCTCAAATCGGGTCAAACAAGTCATCAATACGAGGTAGAGGATACCTATTCTCGATAAAGGACATGGTTCAATTCCGATAATAATACAAAGTCGATACTCCCGCTCTTTCTTCTTTTTACAAATAAAACAGAGAGCACCCCAAGGAGATGTACTAGATTTAATGAAACCAATGTCCAACAACTCCTCGTAGTTGGACCTTTAACTCCTCAAGTTCAATAGAGCCATTCGATATGGGGTTTTAGAAATGGGCTTTGTACTGTGTTCAAGATCAATAAAGAATTCAACTTCACGCTCTGGGGTAATCGAAGTTCTTCAGAAATACGCCGAAAGTCAATAACAACAGAAATATTATTCAAATTTGACGTGTCCTTATTCAAATCCACAACATGGGCTAAGAAAGCTTGACATCCGCTTTTCAATAAACGAATAGCTTTTATGATTAGATATGACAAATTGATTTTAATGGTTTAGTTGTTTGATTCGCATAACAAAGTTGTTAGGAATACGAAAAGCTAACAACCTTACGAAAAACAATCAATTTTGGTATGATGAGTAGCTAACCAATCAATCCCTAAAATCACATCAAAAGCAAGTATCTTTAAAGAGATAAGGTCAACAAAAGATATAAGGGTGCCAACTTGGATTAGATAAGATTTATAAACAAAATGGATGTGATGAAAGTTTCTCCTAACTGAGTTTCCACAGATAGTCAAAGTCTAATTTTTCCGAGTCAAATTTAAACGCTTGAGCACAAGTAGAGAGATAAATGAATGGGTAAAGACCGTGATTCAGAAAGTATAAACTTCACAAGAATTTATAAATAGCTTACCCGTGATCACCTCGCTTGGGGTTCTCTCGATTTTGACCAAATACAACAAACGCCTTCCAGAACCGCTGACTTTGACTTTTCGGATACTTTTTGAGTCACCGTCCCTCACTAACTAGGTTTCGCTACTGCGTAATCTCGAGCGATATGTCCTTCCTTTCCACAATTATAAAGATACCGAACTGTCAGGGGCGCTTTGACCGATATGTCCCTCTTTTCCCAGATTTATAAAGATACGACCGGTGGTCGCTTCTCCTCCTCGAACCAACTTACGCCGCAATCGCTGCCTTTCACATGGTCGTTGTTGAATCTCCTTTTTAAAATCTCCTCCTAACTCGCTTTTTCTATTTTCACGGGCCATGATTACCACCAGAGTGGTTACCATTTTTGTCCGCTTTTTTTCTTTCTCCACCGGTTATCATTGTTTTGTTGATCGCTATCTCCTAGATGATCCTCGATCAGGGTACCCTACCGACCGTATTCAAGTATCTCGCTTCTAACAATCGAGCCCTATTAACAACATCCTAATAAAGAGAAAATTTACGAGAGATGAGATATCGACGATGCCGTTTTCAAACCTCTCGTAAACATCCGCTACATACGCTCCTCATTCTCCACCAAATGAGGTGCAAACCGATAACTCGCAAACTTCGCCTCGCATCGAGACACCGCCATGTTGTTCTCGCCCAGCCTAATAAACTCCACTTTCTTCATACGACGAACACTTTCGTGAAAGTATTTGTCATTAAATAGTTTCAAACGCTCTCCCAAGACACGCCGAAAGCCAAGCACCGATGGGTACGCTTCACGCGATCTCCCCACCAAGAGTCCGCCGCCACTTTAACATAAAGGTGGCGAATGGAACCTTCGTTCTCTTCGCGCATCCCAAGACATCGAATATCTTGGTAATTTGCTTGACCCATGTTTCTCGCCATGATCGGATCCGCTTTCCTTAAATTCGTGGTCCCAACTTTTGAAATCATTGTGACAACCCGTGAATTGCTATCATTTCCTCCTATGTTTTGAACACGAGTCTCCTCATCTGATTTTGCATGAACCGCAAAAAGCTTCTAAATATCCCCTCATTCATCATCTCGCAGCAAGTGTTGTTCACAGAGAGAACATCACCACTGCAGCACGCTCTCCTCGCTCAGTGAGTATAAAGGCGCTCTACTTGCCTCATTTCCATCATTAATATTCTCAATGACATTCTCAAATACCGCCATAAAACAAGGGTTAATTAAGCAAATCAATATATCACATAATGTCCTTATATACCGACTAACTAACAAATAAGCTTAGTAGACACACTAACAACAAGGATTTACTCTGCCTCCCTCCTAGTTCTATTCCCCGATCTCCGCCAGAGATCATATCCCTAAGCTCGATACCAACCGTGACACCCCCAAAAGGTATACATCACCCATTCCGAAATACAATACACTATACACCTGTTGTAAAAAACAACTACAACTTTATTATTACAATAAGAAAACTGTGAGTTTAAATACGATATTACCATCTGCATAATATCCACATACAAATAAATCATCATCATAATTATTAATACATTATTTTACAACAATGGTGAGGACTACTAAACAACTCTCCTAGAACCTTCATTCCATACCCCACTCAGATTTCGCTATATTCTCGCCTCCCCGAGAAGAAAAATGGAACAAAAAGGAAAAGGGTGAGCTCGACTAGCCCAAAGAAGAATATTACGACTAAGATAATATACAACAAAATTATCGTTAGTCTTCAACAGGAAAAATATAATAGAATACAATAGACAACAAAGTTTTAAATCAATATTCGCAATGAAATAATAATTCATTGTAAGAGTTAGAGAGAGAATGCAAACTACTATCTTCTATGTATGAATTTTAAAGTTCATCGCCTATTTTTTTATCCCCGTAACATCAATCAATATATATCTGGATCAAATATTCATCCTCGCACTACAAAAGCCAAGACATTCACCAAATGGGTCATGTTCATCTAAACACTGCTCATCTTCATTCATCTTCACTACGCCAAAGATATTCATCGAATCATTCATCTTTGCACTACAAAAGCCAAAGATATTCATCAAAAATCATTCATCTTTGCACTACAAAGCCAAAGATATTCAATAATATCATCATTTAAGACCGAGGATGATGAAAATATTTTTTTTAAAGAAAAATATAATCCAAAGAAAACAAAATGACAAGGATTAAGGATTAAGGATTCAGATTTGTTTTATCCACGCCCAAAAATACCTCAAAAATAATCATAAGTGGTGTAAAATTCAAGAATGATCAAAACATGGATACAATCAAAGCTAGTATCCGTAATAGATATTTTGGACAAAAAGAAAATTTTTATTTTTCATGAATAAAGGCAGATTCGTGAATAAGATCAGATATACGTGAATAAAGTGTAGATAATAAATAAGAATCTCGACACCAAAAGTTCCAAATTTGATAAAACTTCAGATCAATATTTCAAAGATAATGATATTAAAAAAATAATATCATTACGAAAAAAAAAATATCCCTTACTCTCGAAAGATCAAGATTTCTCACCTAATACCGGATATAAAGCTATAACTCAAACTTGCACCGATATAGCAATACTCAAAGTATACTCAAAATACTCACAAGAATACGCCGATAATATAGAGAGAGAAAACTTCAGCTTTTGGTGTGATTTTCAATTCTAACCCAAGACCCTATTTATAGAAAAATGCTAGAACACTCAAAGCAGTAAAATTTAATAAAATATTAATTTATATTAAAATTTTCATACGCCCACTTAGACTTCTGATTTCAAAGAACTTAACATGTGATTCATGAGGCTTACAAATGTAAAAAACGTTTTTGTTAATATAAATATTTAAAACTTCCAAAATCAATTATTTCTAACTCCTAACTTCAATAATTCATAATAAATAGCCCTTTTATTAGAAAATTCAAATCTCGCGTGTTTTTATAGGAAATTCAATTCTCTACAACTTTGCGTAAGAAAGTTTTTCCAAATTCCCAAATGTAAATTGACCAAATCCACAAACGGGTGATTTTAGAGGCTATAATCAAATTTCAAATAATAAATGGGGTCCAATTTACATGTTTAACATGTTTTAAACATTTATTGCAACAAAAATACTCTTTCCTCCTCAGATACTCATATATCCCACATTCGTTGTAAAATATCACCATTATTATATTATTAAAATATAATATTATATATATTTAAATGAATTATTTTATCGTAAAAGATAAAATTTTAATTTTCAACAATTGTCGATTAAAATTTTCTCCATCTATATCCACATAAAATCAATATTTTCTCATCATATGAATCAATAATTAATTACTCACAAATAATATTATGAATCACAATATCGACAACTCAGCGCTTCCTGTGAGAGGGGGCTTTCCAATAAGAATTTCTCCTCATCTGCGCAATTAAGTGACCAAACCTCTCCTTAGATGTAACTTTCTAGACATTGCCAATAATGTTATCTAATAATATTATTCATAATATTCATAATGAAAAATAATATGAATTATATAAAATATCAACGCTAATAAAATAATAATGAAATCAGAACCATTATTGAGTAAAGGCCTCTCTTACGTAAGAGTCAATATTATTTCAAAACAAACAATGTCCAAGAATGTCTTCTTCACTACCCTTTCCACAACAAATATAAAATTGCAATCTAATATCATTGAGTCAAAGAAACTTAAGGTAAGTCATACATCTTTTAAATTGTTAGCTGCGTACCTACAACAAAATTGCATCTGAAATGAAATTAAACAAAGTTATGCAATTTTGTTTTCCAGCATAAAAGTTTGATAAAGATACCAACATTACATATTACTTTCATTATTTCAAATTACATATACAAAAATAATATTATACATACTGACTACACAATTAAATGCTATTGTAGGTTGAGACATCAAACCTAATGATTTTCATTGTTTATGATAACGCCAAACAATTTATCGTGGACATGGAACAAAAGACATGCACATGCCGAAAATTTTAGTACCATGAGATGCCTTGCTCACACGCTGCTGCTGTTATTGGAAAGAGGAATTTGAGCTGTTATGATTTTTACTTAGAATATTATTTAAATAAAACTTTGGTAGACACGTATTCAATTTCCATCATGCCATTATATGACAAAGAGAATTGGGATGTTCCGTAAATTTATTAAGACCATATGTGTCAAACCACCAAATACAAGAAGACATCAAATTAGGAAGACCAAAGAAAGGTAGAATCTGAGATATATCCGAAATTACATTTCAAAATAAGTGCGGTGATGCCAAGAAAAAGGACACAATAGAAAAACATGCAATAAACCACCAATTTCGAGACCACAAAAAATTTGATATAGACATACATTCTGTAATCAAACATATTGTAATCATTTTAATCATTTTACTTGTGTAATAAAAACAAATTTCAATTGCACAGTATTTAAAGATGATTATTTTCATAATTGGTTAAGTAAGTTGTATTTCTTCTTAATGGCATGTGATAATTGGATAATTAAGTTGTAATTCTTCTTTATTACATTCTGGCTACACACTAACATTTAATTAGAAACCTTTGAATTCATAGTTGGCAACCAACTGTGCCGTGTTAAAAAAAGATAATTGTTTTAAAGCATATCATAAAAAATGATTACATTTCTTTGTATGCTTGGGTACACTATAAACATTAGAAAATCCATACTATTTAGTTATCTGAGTTTTAAATTACTATATCAATTTGGTTACCAACAATTACTATTGATTATAACAATAACAAGCGTTATTTAGAAACCTTTATATGACTGATTGCAACCCATTTGAAGAAAAAAGATAAAAATTGAAAAAAAAAAGATTCATTAAATTTACTGTTATCAATGTTTATTTACCAACATAAACTAATATAGTTACATTATAATCAAATTTTGGCAACGAACTGAAACATATAAATAACATTTATTTTTTAACTTAAAATTAATGATTATGACAGTAACAAACAATAGTTGGTAACTTTGGTATTACTGTTTCCAACAAACCCAAACATAAAGAACAAATTCATGATACAAACTGTTAACTGTTTCTATAATTTACTGCTAGTATTAATTAATTAGTTACCAACAACAATAAAAAAATGTTACATATACATTCAAATTTGGCAACCAACTAAATCATAACAAACAAATACCTGATACAAGGATGATATTATTGAATATCTTTGGCCTGTAGTGCAAAGATGAATGATTTATGATGAATATCTTTGGCCCGTAGTGCAAAGATGAACAGGTGTTTAGATGAACATGACCAACCGATGAATATCTTTGGCCTGTAGTGCAAAGATGAATATTTTGATTCCGCTTATATATTGATTGATGTTACGGGATAAAAGATAGATTTATGAACTTTTAAATTCATACATGAAGATAGTAGTTTGCATTCTCTACTTAACTCTTCTAATGAATTATTATTTCCGCTGCGAATATTGATTTAAAACTTGTTGTTTATTGTATTCTATTAGATTTTTCCCTGTTGAAGACTAACGATAATTTGTTGTATATTATCTTAGTCATAATATTCTTTACTGGGCTAGTTGAGCTCACCCTTTTCTTTTTTGTTCTATTTTTATTCTCAGAAGGCGAGAATGTAGCGAGTACGAGTCGGAGTATGGAATGATGGTTATAGAGAGAGTTGTTTAACAGTCCTTATCATTTTTTGTAAAATAAATGTATCAATAAATGTGATGAGGATTTATTTGGGTATAGATATTGTCTAGAAGATAATATTTTTATTCAAACTCACAGTTTTACTATTGTAATAATAAAGTTGTAGTTGTTTCTGTACCATGTATTGACAACTCAGAATGGGTGATGTATACCTATTTTGGGGGCGTCACATGTCATTTCCACTGAAAAATAAAAAAACTCCTAAATCCAACCGAAACTTCTCAACCTCCGTAGGAACAATGTTTTGGATAGTCAACTGAAACAAATTAAAAAGCACTAAATATACCATATCAGAAACATTGAAAATAAAAAAGAAAAAAAGTCAGTACACAAAAAAAAATAAAAAAATTCAGAAACCAATAACTTGTGAAAAGGAAACTGCATTTAATGAAAATGGTAACCAACATACCTGACCAGAACCAAAAACCAGGTCGTTCAACTTCTCATTCTTCGGAGCCTTTCCTAACTCTCTCCATCTGAATAATCTGAATTCTGAATCATTATCATCAATACAGAAACCCCTAACTTTCAATGTGGGAATTGTTTCAAACAAGAAAACTTGAAACACATAAGGTAAACCACTAAGCTTGTAAGATTTACAATAACTATCACTATAAAAATTGTATATCACCCCACCGAACTTATCCTTCTTTACATGTCCCTTTACATCAAGAGATAAAGAATTCTTTGTTTGTTCAAAAGCAACTTTTCCCCATGGATAACTTGCAACATCACCATATGACAAAAAGTTAAACAAAACTTCATCAACATAATTGTCAGAAACAGTAGCTAGTATGAAATTAAAAACCAAGAAAATGATAGACATCCTAACTGCCTCATCATCATCATCATCAAAACAAGCACTCCTATAAATCCTCCCTATAGTAGAACGAGTTAGAACCTCATTTTGAAAAAATTTCTTAACCAAAAAGTTTTCAATCCCCTTGAAACTACCAATGTCTTCATCTCCTTGCCAATTTAGACCCGAAATTAAACAAAATTCAGGCAATCCAAATCTTACCCTTTTCTCGCCAAATATAAACCACATTTCCCCACTATCCCTCTGATAAACTTCCCTAATCAAAGCATGATGTAATATTTGGGAAAACATCTGGGGCTGCCCAAAATCTAAAAATTTACCAAAACAGGTTAACTTAAACTTATCCAACTGAGCTACAGATAATTTATTTTTAATAATATTTAGAACATCCATTTCACACCAATATATAACTTTTGCAGAAAAGTTCCGTTGATGCTCCTCATAGAAAAACTCCCAAATCTGAAAATGCAAAAAATATACATTACAAACAAATTTGGGAAATCAAAATATAACATCTGTAAAACTTTAAAATCAAAACTATTAAATCAACAATACCCAAAAAACACTAATACTGATAACCAAATAATATCAGTAAGAGACCAAAACCCAATGATTATAAACAGACAAATTTAAAAAATAATACTAACAACACATCCACACGAAAACAACATAACCATTTTCCCACAAACATTAAAAACATGCATCAATCTCCAACTCTTTTATAATAAAAAAATCATTTTAATAATTATGAAATAATCAGTTTCCATAATGATAAATGTTGGTAACCAAAACTCAATTAGTAAGTAATCATCAAAAGATTGTCAACATACATAATCACAATAATGTAAACTACTTACCAAGACATAATACACTAATAATAATCCACTCACAAATATGAATAGACAAAGAATAATGTAAACAAATTAAATTTAAAAAATCATTAAAGCAACTAGAACTCTAATGTAATATAATACATTTGAATAACTATGAAATCTTCATTTTCCAAACATATACATGTTAGAAACCAAAACTCAATTAACAAGTTACCATCAAAACATAAACAACATGCATAATAACAACAATGAAATTTAGATACTAATCTCCGAAACTAAACACAATCTGAAACACTGTGAAGGTTGAAACATCACCTTACACAAACAAAAATAAAGGTAAACAAAAACAACAAAAAATATATATTATTTTTTAAAAAAAAACAAACCTTCAATTTTTTCTGCTCGGAAACAATTTTTCGCTTGTGAGCCTCGACTGCATCTTCTTTCCCCTCTTTTTTTTGAAGAAACTTCAAAATCAGAATCGAAACATACCAATAATTTAGCCTTCTTATTGGTATGTCTACCCATATTCTTATCTTCAACCTCTAATTTCAACATTAACAACTTCCCCCGTTTTGAAGACTTTGCCATTCTATCACTCCCCTCTACAAATTTCTTCATATCCTTTCTACAATCATCATCCCTAACCCGTTTACCCTTCTCATCACTCTTCTTATGCCCAACTCCCTCCATTTTCTTCCTCGTAGACACCATCACAAACAAAAACCAAAATAAATCTAAAAATGTAGAAACGAGAAACCACACAACTTACAAATAATCACGAGGATAAGAATAATACGAACACAACGACCCAAAAAACCAAAACGCCGACAACCAATCTCTGCCGGAAAGAACTACAGCCGACAGCATAAAGAAGAAGGGTTTTGCATAAGGCGTTCCCAAAACACAAAATAAGGGTTTCCAAATGAAAAAAAGTAGACTAACAAAGATAATAACAAAATTTAAATTGAAAAACGAGCCCACTCTACCGCATAAAGCGTGATCAGTTTTTTTTCAAAAATTAAATTGAATTGCCATGTCACCAGCACATTAAATAACACACCATAATTAAAGGAATATTATATTTTCACTACTAATGAAAATAAAAAATTTATATACATTAAAAATATAAATATTTAATGAGTGCACTATTGTCGTAATTACTTTTCAAAATGTAATATAAACTGTAAATTACCCAATTAATTTTATATCAAATGTAAATTGGGCTTGGGCTTGGGCTTGGACCAGCATGCTAATTACAAACTCCCTGGATTTAGGTAGCTTTAAAACTCTGCCCGAATATGCACCAAAAAAAACTGCCAGAACTCCCCACCCGATAGGCCGACGACCTAAAATTAAGGTCCATTCCCTAAAACGGTAGTAGTCGACTAGTCGTGTACAAAAACCCTAAGCCCCTTTCATTTTACAGTGAAAACATTTGTGTTTCAGTAGGCGCGGCGGGAAGAAGCAGCAGCAGCCATGGTTTCTTCACAAACTCTACCAATATCTATCCTACTCTTTAATTGTCTATCTAGTATTTTCCTACAATTAAAAGTTATTTTTCGTTTGGTGGATTAAATTGGTGTGATAGGGTATCGATCTGAAAGCTGGTGGAAAGAGCAAGAGGACGAAGCGTACCGCTCCCAGATCCGATGATATTTACCTGAAGCTCATTGTCAAGGTTTTATCCTCTTTTCTCTCCCCTCTCTTTCTCTGTCATACCATTATATAAATATGTATATATGTATGTATATGTAAATCATTATTCTGAAAAATATGTATTTGGTTAGCTGTACCGATTTCTTGTAAGGAGGACGGGAAGCAAGTTCAATGCTGTGATTCTGAAGAGGCTCTTCATGAGCAAAATCAATAAGCCTCCCATCTCTCTTTCCCGTTTGATTCGTTTCATGTCTGGAAAGGTATATGCTTTAATCCTTTTTATATATAATATGTGTTCGTTAGGATAAACTATTTCATTATCATCAAGATTTGATTTTTGAGCTTCTTTTAGTGTCCATTTGATATCTGTAATTTTTAATATTTCCTTCTAATTTCCATTGGTGGTTCACTTTTGAGGGAAGTATTTTCTTTTGTTAATTTGGGGGAATCGAACCTAGGACCTCTTGCCAACCTCTTGTTTGGAAAGAGGCCTAGAGTAGCAAGTATTTGATTTCTTTTTTGTATTATTTGCCAAAAAAAATAAAAAGATGGTAGTACAAATGTTCAACAGTTGGTTCATTGGTTTTATTATTGTAGCATTCAGCTCTTTGCGTTTTTGCTTTCCACATAATGATAATAGTAAACCAAATGGAGCTAAATTTACACTCTATATACCTCAATTCCGAGACAGGAGTCTATGTTTAGCATTCAATATCCCCTCCTCCCAAAAGAAAATCGACCTTAATAGATTTAACTTTCCTTTAAATATTGAAATAGTCCCTTTCTCTAGTATTTTACTAAAGGTAAAATGGGTGTTCAAATTGAAACTGGGAGAGTATATTTTTCGGGGATATGTATGCTAATTTCTTTGCTGATTGATGTTGTTCTATTAGGAGGACAAGATTGCTGTGATTGTTGGTACTATTACCGATGATGTTCGGGTGCATGAAGTTCCTTGTATGAAGGTCACTGCTTTGAGGTTCACTGAGACTGCAAGGGCAAGGATTGAGAAGGCCGGTGGTGAATGTTTGACATTTGACCAGCTGGCTCTTAGAGCTCCTCTTGGACAAAACACAGTACGTCAGTATTTAAACATATTGCTATTAGTTAATTTTATATATTGTTATGGGAATGGATCTATCATCAATACAAGGTGAACTAGTGCAAAGAGTGAGATGCCTTTAATGGTGGCTTGGAGTGTTTCGGTAAGTCCTTTGGTTGAACTGCAAGTAAGTGTCGAAAAGGTTGATTTGATTTGTGCTCTGCATTTGAATAAAATCAAATAAATTGTAAAGAATTGGTGACAACCCATCACGTCTTTCGTTGCCTTATTACTGCGGCACAGTATAGAATTGTAATGTTATATGTCTGGGTTATTAATAAGTTGTACTTGTACATTCATAACTTCTGATATCTGCCAACTGTAATAATATATATGGTTTTTTTAGTTGGTTTCAGTTGTGCTTCCTTAAAAAGTATAATCTTTAGTTGGGAATCAAAATTTTTAGTTGATATGAATGATATGTACACAAGTAAACATGGGTTTCTAGTAGTAGTAGATCTAATATATTATATATATTAGATATGAATGGTAAAAAAGTTGCTCCACATCTTGTTTTGATCTGTGTTATTCGGACTCGTGTGCGGGTGTTGGGTGCGGGTACGAATTTAGGTGTCGGACACATGAAGTCAAAAAATAGAGGATACGCGGATATGGATCCGAATTTGGACACGGGTGCGGGATAAGGTATGTTATGATTTTTTAACAATAATGTTTCAAATTATATCACCAAAGTTTTTTTGCTCTAGGGACTGAAGTGTAAAAATATAAAGAAATAGGGGCAGAAATGAAAACAAAACAAAATTATAGGGATTGATATGTAGTTTTTCAGGGGCCAATTTGAACTTTCAAAAAACCCGAGGGACTAAATTAAAATATTTTAAAAACTACTAGGTATCTAATTGTAATTGTCTGATCTCTCTCTCTCTCTTCTTTTTCTTCTCCTGACATACGCTCTTCTTCTTCTTCACGGCTTCTTTTTCACGACTCTTCTTCTCAAAGCAATTTGTCCGGATTTGTGGCGAATTCGCATGAATCCCTTTTCCCGTGTCAGATCCGTAATAGTGTCGTGTCGACACGGGTACTCCACCAAAAAGTGGCGAGTCCGAGTAACACAGGTTGTGATGCTGTTCATGAGCTTTGAAGTGACTAATCCTATGTTGAGATGTTTTGTTCAGAGTTGCTAGATACTTTTGTAGACCTAGCGAAGCACGCATTGGTACTTGCGCGTACACTTATGTATCAATACTCTAAATTTAGCTTACCGAAAAAATTCTTTTTATTTAACTATAATTGCACAGATATCAATATTATAACTTAGTATTGAATGCTCAAACATTACATTTGTACATGAATATTCAATGTTCTAAAAGGCAGGCGGCCGGGGGGCCTAGCGCCTAGGGGGCCTAGGCGGGATTTTGTTTTTAAAACCAATTATAATATTTTATCTTATATTTATCCAAACAAAACAATAATATAAAGCAAAATAATCTATAATAAAGATAATAAATGTTTTTTCTTAAAGGTCAAACACATCTTTAACGTATTAGTTTTATTTATAGACAAGATTAATATTAAATAATAAAATTTCAAATTTCAAGAATTCAATTCAATATTAAAACTTAAGAAACTAAACATAAATTTAAGAATTATATTGATTTAAAATAAATATTACAAATGTATTATCATTTATATAATTTGAAGTTGGTACAAGTTCAAAAAATTACAACTATAATAAAATTATCCATTTTGACTTTTTTGTTCACTTCTTGTTGTGATTTGATATGCTACAACATGCATTATGAATATAGTAAATTATTAGAAAAATAAATATATTAAGATCTGGTTTGGGTAGTTATTAAAAAAAAATCTCCGCGTAGGCCCTTTTTTCCCGCCTAGGCCCCGCCTAATTTTTTGGCCTAGGCGAGGCTGCAGAGGGGGGCCTAGGCGGCCGCCTTTTAGAACACTGGGAGTATTTATAAAACAATAAACTTGTTGATTCAACTAATTTTTTTTATAAAACTTGAGGTTATTGCATTTAGATTCTAAGAGAATTCGTAACTATAAGAACTTATATAAAGATATCATAGCGTATCACATTTTAGTTATGTACGTACTACGTACCCGTATTTGTACCGTGTTCCGAAACGTGCCGCATTTCAGGTAACACATGTTTTGCTGTAAGCATTAACTTTAACGTGCCTTAACATTTAAAACATACTGCCACCATCCCAGTTAAGTGATTTTTTTGTTTTGGGTGGTTATATTTTGATACTGATTACATGACAGCACTTGCCGAAAGCGCACATATATTTATTATCCATGATAAATTTCACTAAAGAAGACCTATCCCT
Organism: Panax ginseng; assembly: GCA_020205605.1. NCBI lineage: Eukaryota > Viridiplantae > Streptophyta > Magnoliopsida > Apiales > Araliaceae > Panax > Panax ginseng. The sequence goes on along the minus strand of CM035138.1, from coordinate 4,108,851 downwards.
TGCAGTGGGATGGGGGTTTTAATGGGTTGGTGGGCGTGTTGGAAGATAATTTTTAAGTTGCGTGAACATATGTAAAATGTGAACTATGGTATGTTTGACACTTGAGAGTTATCTATACTGGTATACATGTGGATATAGTTTTAATGGGTTGGGGGGCCGTGTTGGAAGATAATTTTCAAGTTGTGTGAACATATGTAAAATGTGAACTATGGTATGTACGACCCTTAAGAGTTATCTATACTGGTATACATGTGGATATAGTTTTTGTTTATGATGCAATGCATTGAATTCAGATGCAATTTGTTACTCTGTTTTGCATTCAAAGAATACCTATATATTTTGAATGTCATCAATTCATAGTGTATTTTTGTTGCCCCCGGCATCTTAAATTTGCTGACAGAATTATTAACATTGTGATGATGAGCCCTACAAGATGGATATTATATAAGTATAGAATTGATATTATTTAGCCAAAAAATGAAACAAGATGCTAGGTGCTTTGTAACATGAGGACACTTTTTTTGAATTGCTTTGTGCTTTCTACCTTAAGGTAACCTAGCAAGATATTATAGTGTTGTCTCATTGGCAAGTAGATGTCATGTTTTACAGTTATGATATACTTTTGCCAAGTTAAAAGATGATTCCCGGCAATATTTTCTGAAGTTAAAGATGGTTTAGAAAAGGTTGAAAGATTAAATTGAGTTGCTGTGCAGTTCTTTACTGTTGTGCTTGTGCTGCAGGTACTTCTTAGAGGACCAAAGAATTCTCGTGAAGCGGTGAAACACTTTGGCAAGGCTCCTGGTGTGCCAGACAGCCACAGCAAGCCATATGTGCGATCAAAGGGAAGGAAATTTGAGAAGGCTAGAGGAAGAAGAAAGAGCAGAGGCTTTAGGGTTTGAGACATCTTATGTCTGTTTACAAGGAAGACTGGTCAATCAAAATCTTTGCGAAAGATTTATCCATCGAATTTCTTTACCCTTTTTATTTTTTTTGACATTTCCCTTTACATCTTCTCTTGTTGAATGTTGGTGTTATCAATAGCATTTCCTTGCTTGGATTACGCTTTTCTGTATTGTGTAGTTGTTGGGTCTGATTGAAACTATGTCTATCAAAGATCAATTGATAAATTTTGAGTTCCTGTTCTTATGGTTCCTAAATTAATAATCAATCTTGAATATTCTCGTCCCTTGTAATAAAGTAACAATAGTTTTTTAAAATAAAAAAAACGTTTACTCTTTGCTCCAGTAATCCTCTGCTGAATTTTTTTGTACATTATTTGGCCAAGATAAATCTTTCTTCAATAATAATTTTTACTTCCTCTGTTCCTTTATTTGAGTTGTTTTTAGAGAAGTATTTTTATTTCTTAATATAAGTCGTTTAAGAATTTTAAGCAAGTATTAATTGTTTTGTTTCTAATATTACTGCAAGTACTATTAAATATTATTTTGGTTTTATTATTTTTTTGTCTAATAAATATTACTTTTTTTCTAATATAAAGATAATATAGACAATTGATATTATATTTAATTTTAATGCATATTTTGATGACTCAAGTGACTTTGCTTTACACGTCACGTGGGCCATCAAAATATGCATGCGAGTATATGTGAACGGTTTTATGTGATAATAAATTTATTGTTAATATTATATAATTATTTTTTTAATACTTGTGCACAATTCTAAAATAATAAACAACCAATCACATTATATTTCAACTTTTTTATCCTAGTAATGACAAACAATCCTATCCTTAACTAAGGCGGTGAAAAAGACGGAAGTGGTTAGCATTAAGTTTATTTTTGGGTAAATTAGTCAATTGGTCAATAGAGTGCTGACACGCATGCGAGATTTTATGCGTGTCAGCATTTTATTGGTCAATTGACCGACATATCCAAAAATAAACTTCATAATAACCGGATTCGAAAAATAATCAACTTGTTTTTGTTGCAATAAATAAATATAAATGAAAAGATTCATCTCCATATTCCCCACATATATTCAAATGTAATTTGTTCAGTTTTTGAGTCTTGACTCTTGAGCATGGCAAGAAAGAAAAGAAGAAAGAATTTCGTCAAATGCACTTCTCCCGACCACCTTGAATAGAACAAAATCTCTTGATAATGTGGACCGTGTCACGTTGTTGTACCATATGTTTCTCAGTAGGGATTAGTATGAAGTTTATTTTTAGATAAATTGGTCAATTGATTAATAAAATGTTGACACGCAAACGAGACTATGTGTGTCAGGCAAGACTTTATGTGTGTGTGTAAGTAATCTTATTTATCATATTTACTCTTATTTGTCTTTCCTTACTTTTATTAGCAACCACCAGCCAGCTATGTAAATAAAGGATTAGGGCGAATCTCTCCCAACTTGAAGATAGGCAGGCAGTAGCAAACTAGCCTTTTTGTTAATTAAATAACGATGAATCCATTGATCAGATAAGGTAACGTAAGGTCAGGTCAGAAATAAGTACAACAACTAGGCGTACCCCCCTCTCTCTCTCTCTCTCTCTCTCTCTCTCTCTCTATTTATATATACTTGGTGAGCTCGAAACTACTTTAATTTGATTATTTGGTCCGAATCAAAGCACAAAAATACAGAAAGCTACTACAAAATAGAAATAGCTATAAGCTTTATTCCATAATACTCTTTCTTCAAAGTAAGAAAGAATGACCCTGCAGCAACTTGGCTCTTTTCTATTGTGACGGAGCCAAGATTCGATATTGGGGATTGGGTGGGGGTGGGGCAAAAATTTTTTAAACAACATAATATATATTAATCACTAAAAAGTAAAGTTCCACAATTATAAAATATATTTTTACTAAAATAAAGATAATGTATTAATGTAATTTTCTTTGATAAAGACAACAAAATATAGCCAAAAAAAGTCTTTTAGAACATATCAAACTTCGTCAGAATTGCACCCGACGTTCTTTCAAATCACGAAATTCATCTACTATACTAAATAGGAAAATGGGAAAATATCTACTCTTGGAATTATCTTCACAATAGTCATTAGTTATACTATTTTTTAGACTATTCTATTTTTTGTAAGGCCCACTTAGTATTCTAATGAATATAGCCCAATAGTCATTAACTAATGTTTATCTTCACAATAGTTATTAGCCCACTTGATACTATATTGTATGGCCCAAAAAATCTTGGGGGGCATGGCCCCTCTAGCCCTAAGGTAGCTCCGTCCCTGTGATGAAGGGTGGGATAACAATCGGTAACAAGAAATTTACAGATAAAAGAACAACAGATTTATAAAAAACACAGAGAAATCTCTCTAATGTGTAAATTATATTTTATTAAAATCAAAGTGATCATCTATTCATCCACAAGTCGAGTTTTATAGCTAACAAAATTTTTTCTCCAAATCACAACAGAATTCCTAGAAATACAGAAACAAAATCCTAACAAACTTACTATATTTATGAAAATAAAATCCTAACAAGTAATAATTTCTTATAAAAGGTTTACTTCCTAATAATAATAATAATAATAATAATAATAATAATAATAATAATAATAATAATAATAAAGTCAATCCGATTTTCATGAAGTTATGACGTCAGCCGAAATTGAATTTCCGATCCCGAAGACATGAGTTGAAACCCCAAAGACAATCGATCCCTTAATATAAGACGTTTTAAAGAAGTTTTTTTGTCCCTTAATATATGACGTTTTAGAATTCTAAGTAAGCATTAATTGTTAAATTTTTAATATTACCTCAAGTATTAAATATAACTTCGAGTCCCACATTTTTTTCCCAATAAATAATAATCTCTTTTTTCAATATAAGAACAATATAAACATTTAATATTATACAATTATTTAATTAATACTTATACACAATTCTAAAAAATCTTATACCAGTATTAAGTGACAGAGGGAGTAATCGTTTAGTGCCATCAATAATATACTACTCCCTCCGTCTCAAATTAATTGCTCAATTTTGATCTTTTAAAGTCAAATTGACCATTTTTAAAATTAATCTTTTTACTATTTTTGCTAAAATATAGGTGAAGAGATTATAACAAAAAGAAAATATATACAATTTATTACTAATCCCAATTTTTATAATTTTAAAAATATATTTATATATGCTTAATTATTAATTCTAAAAATAGTCAATTTAATTTTAAAAAATTAAACTGAATAATTAATTTGAGACTAAAAAAATATTATTCAATAAGTCAATATTTGTCGGCCTCATATCCTCTTGCATCATATTCCTTCCTTTGGTGGTGGGGCTGGGGTGGGGTTGATCCGTATAAATTAAATTGTACCTTTTCGCTCCTCTTATCATCCATATTAATTGCACGCCATGTTATGCTAATTGAAGAAACATTTAGTATTTTTTAAACATCTCTCTTACATAAGTTAGAAATATAGACATAAGAATAAACAATTACAGTATGTGTTAAGAATTTTACCAACTTAGTAATGCAACATCATTTGATAGGAGTGAGTAACATTTTTTTAAAAACTGTAAACACCATGATCTTTCTTCACGTTATAATTACAAAAGACGTCCTGATTCTGCACAGTAAACACAACAAACACCATAAGCTTGACTGCCGGACCGCCAGGGGATGGCTCAGGCGTGAGAGTAAGTATATGTGTTCACAAGGTTAACCAGAGAGGCGGATAATATCTAGTGTAATGAGAGAGATAATAATTCTTAATTGTGTGTATATGTGAATATATCAAAACGCACTCTTTGTGAAGACTTACTCATTAGGATATAATATCTTCGTACAATTCTTCGTGCCACCCACTACCATCCGACATATCCCCACGATCCGATGGGTTCTGGCATTGCATGGAGTCTATCCATTCGCTTTTTAGCCCTTTATTTATCTGTACCACGGCAATTATAATCCCACCCACATTAATGCATACGATGATATCTCGGTCCAATCGTAAATGCTATATCATCATTACAAGTCAAAGTAATAAATATTAAATGATCCAATGGGTTAATCCAACGAACCGACCCAGTCTTATAGGATAAAGGTAACATGGTGACCAGGCCCAACGACTTTCATGACTCAATTATAAAAGCCCAATGGATTAAATTAATAAGTGAGCCCAATTTACCCAGCCCAAATAAGGGAAATATCATGACCCAACATTGCCCCCTAGTTTTTTGTTGAACAGAATGGTTAATGGAAAACTATAAATGGTCCATGATATTAAAATTTTACTAAAGGCCCAAAACAGGAAATAATTGAGACATACCCACTTTGGTGCATGAAATGGGACGTGGAATGGCTGAATGCCCAGAGTAATAGGTCCAATCAATAAAGGATTGAAATTGAATAAGATGGACCAACAATCAAAAATCCAACTGTGAGGCCCAATCTGATAAGATATCCAAAGGTCGACCCAGACACTTCCCTTCCAATTCTCATCATTCTTAGCATTTAAAGTGCCGGCCTTATAAACCGTAAGCAAATCGATATAAAAGGTAAACTTTACCAATTAAACGCGGTTTTACCTGCTTAATTTGAATCTTGAACCTTTGAGCTTTCTTCTTTCTCGAACTTCTTTCTACTTACACGAAATCTCAACAATGGTGATCGTGAATCCTAGCCCACTTCTCCGGTTTCCCCAATCCAAACCTAACTAAGAGGGTTCGAGTTCAAACCCTCCATCTCCTGCAGATTTCTTCAGGATGGGGAAGCAGTTTCCTCATGCCAACATTCCATCTATCATCACGGAATCGAGATACGTGCCCTCCTGACTCGTTATCGATTCCGAGATAATTATCTATATAAGGGCCCTGCTCCCGAAGAAGCGAATGTACCAATGACCAGACGGTTGGGTCGCCATGCGGCTTACCTTTCTAGAAAAGGGATTAAATCACCCCTTCACGCTTTTCGTTGTTACCCTCCTACGGTTCATAGGAGTGGGTTTATTCATTAGTGCCCAATTCCTACATCCACATATTGACATTCATTACCTTACGCCATGAGCTAGGGATTACTCCTCTGTCGACATTTTCTTCACCCTCTTCTCAAATTAGAGATCCCGAGAACGAGGCTTTAAGATCTTGAGCAAAAATCTCTCTCGCCTTAACTCCAAATTTGAGAAGAGGTCCTTGATGAGTACCCCTTCGAGCAATAAGGGATGGCACGAGAAATGGTTCTTCGTCACTGGACCAGAGATCTCTACTCTTCCAGATTGGACCATCTCAGATCGGATCTCTGCCAACTTCGGAGATATTCTCGAAGAGCGTGTGAAGGAGATGAGAGACTTTCTGAAGAAGGTTCCTCCAAAAGAATGGAGTTTCGCACTTTTGACCAAACAAGCCTGGCTGTATGATCACAAATGTAAGTTTCGAACAACTCTGTAATATAGTTTTTTGAGGTATTTAAGTGGCATGGGTTTTAATATATAGTTATTTGCAGTGTCTCTGATCAAACCAACTTCTTCGGAAGTGAAAGAATTGGGAGACTTTCTGGAAGGGAAGACTACGGAGGCGAGTGAAGAGCTTCCTACCGAAGAGTCTTCCCGAACCGACCCCCCCCCCCGCCTTCGATCCATCAACCATTTCCGTTCAGAATGATGAGCCTGAAGCTGACAAGCCTCTTATTCCCGAAGAAACCCTCAGACCTCGCCGAAGGAAGAAAGCAGCCAAAAAAGCCAGAACTATCCATCGCGATATAGATCCTGAAAGCGACGACGAGCTCCTTCCCGAAGCAATCCCACAATCAACCCCTCCATCTGACCCCATTACTGCACCTTCTGAATCAGCTCCAATTAAGAGGAGTCTACTTTACATACCTCTACACGATCGGGCGAAAGTCCTCCGCGTTAAAAAATTAAGATCAAAGATAATCCCACTCACCACCGAAGAACTCCGAGCTCCTCCATCTTCAACGGTCAACCCCCCAATAGTCCCAACCGAAACTCAAACTCAACCAGTTGGTCATGTTCATCTAAACACCTGTTCATATTTGCACTACGGGCCAAAGATATTCATCAGAAATCATTCATCTTTGCACTACAGGCCAAAGATATTCATCGAAATCATTCATCTTTGCACTTCTTGCCAAAGATATTCATCATAAATCATTCATCTTTTTGCACTACGGGCCAAAGATATTCAATAATATCATCATTTAAGGCCGAGGATGATGAAAATATTTTTTAAAGAAAGCGAATCCATGAAACAAAATGACAAGGATTAAGGATTCGTACTTTGTTTTATCCACGTCCAAAAATACCTCAAAAATAATCATAGTGGTGTAAAATTCAAGAATGATCAAAACATGGATACAATCAAAGCTAGTGTCCGGAATAGATATTTTTTGACGAAAAGGAAAAATTTCATTTTTCAATGAATAAAGTCGTATTCGTGAATGAATAGTCAGATATCGTGAATAGTCTTAGTATACGTGAATAGTAATTCCGACACCAAAAGATAGAAATTTCACAAAAACATCATCACGCTTCATGAATAGTACTCGTGAATAAGAACTCGTAAATAAGAACTCATGAATAAGTAACTCGTGAATAAGTAACTCATGAATAAGAACCCCAAGCATGAAAAAGTTCCAAATTTGATAAAAAGTTTCAACCAATATTTCAACATAATGATATTGAAGAAATAATATCATTTGAGAAGAAAATAACATCCACTTACCTCGAAAGCAGTCTTTTCTATTGAAACACAGGATATAAAGCTATGACTTGAACTTGCACCAGATATAGCAATACTCAAAGTATACTCAAAATACTCACAAGAATACGCTTTCGATAATATAGAGAGAGAAAACTTGAGTTTAAAGTGATTTTCAATTCTAACCCAAGACCTATTTATAGAAATTGCTTAGAACACCAAAAGTTAAAAATTTAATATAATAATAATATATATATATATATAAATTCTTACGCCCACTCTTTGAATTCTGAAAATCTGAATTCAAACCACATGCTAGACCCACTAATAACAAAAAAACGTTTTTCATATTTTAAATATTTTAAACTTCCAAAAATCAATTATTTTGAGCTTGAACTTCAATAATTCATAATAAATAGCCCTTTTGCCGAAAATTCAAATCTCGCAAGTTTTTATAGGAAATTCAATTCTCTACAACTTTACGAAGAAAGTTTTTCCAAATTCCAAATGAAATTGACCGAAATCCACAAATGGGTGATTTTCTGAAGCTATAATCAAATTTCATCGAATAAATGGGGTCCACCGACATGTTTAACATGTTTTAAACATTTTGGTAACAAAAATACTCCTCCTCCACATATACTCATATATCCCACATTCATCGTTAAAAATATCATCGTTAATATATTATTAAAATAATATATTTAAATAAATTATTTTATCGGAAAAAGATAAAATATTAATTTTCAACAATTGTCACTATAAAAATTTTCTCCATCTATATCCACATAAAATCAATATTTTCCTCATCATATGAATCAATAATTAATTATTCACAAATAATATTACGTAATCACAATATTGATGACCGAGCGGTTCCAGGGAAAAGGGGGCTTTCCAATAAGAATTTCTCTTCTTGCTAGCGCAATTTAGGTGACCAAACCTCTCCTTAGATGAACTTTCTAGACATTGCCAATAATGTTATCTAATAATATTATTCAGATAATATGAATTATTGGTTCGATAATGAAAAATAATGTGTAATGACAATTATTGAAACAACAAAGAATATAAAATATCAACGCAACAATTATTGAATCAATAAAATAAAATCTTTGAATAAGAATTATCGTAACCATTATTGAGTAGTGCCTTCACGTAAGAATCAATAATTGGTGCAATACTGTAGTGTCTTCTTGTGCGATAACGCGACATTCTTGTTTTAACCAATCGGGTATTCCAACGATTAAGGAAACGGAATAACTACTGCCAGTTATTTTTAAACAACTTATTTTTGTCGTTTTCTTCCTCCAATCGCTTTCCGTTATGGGGCCCACACATGGTCATAGGTAATTTAATATTCCCAAAGCGATCTGAATATTCCACGACCAAACGAATATTCTCAAACAATAATGAATATTATATCACCACTTGCTTATTTAAAATATTTACAAGATTTTACCCATAACTAACCACATTAATCAAATCCACCCTTACTATTTCAAAATAATAAATAAAGGAAATTCCTTTTTATTTAAAAAAAATTAGGTCTTACATCATCATCCTACGCCTCTCTTCCAAGACAAATGACTCTAGAATTCCAAAGCGTGATCTTATGGCCTCTCCAACCATGTGGCCCTCGATTTAATGCCAACTTCCCTTTCAACCTGCTCGAGGCATTCGTTTGTGGAGACCAGATGACCATCGATTCGAGAACGATTCGAATGGGGATTTCTTCACTAAGCAAGGCATGAAATTACTTGGCTAAGGTAAATGATTCTTCCTTTATTTCCATATTTATCTTCATACTTGTACATCCGAAAATCGATCAAATAATCACGAACATGCACGGTGAATCTCATTATTCAAGGCGTCTGCGTCCGAGATCCCTCGAGTCTGAATCCGAAGAAGAGGCGCTGAGGAAGGAGAACGCCATCCTGAAGTCTGCTTTGGCTCGGAAAAAGACCCAACGTGAAGGCATCCTTCATACAAATGAAGGACTTCAGAAAGAGTTGGCCCAAGCCAAGGGAGATGTGAAGACCTCCAAGGAAGAACTGAAGTCGACTAAAGCACAGTACGAGGAGATCGTCAAGATGAATTTCGACTTGGTTCAGAAGAGTGAAATAAGGATGGATAAGATCAAGGAGCTAAAGGCTAATTCTAAGCTCCTAACCAAGACGATTCATAAGTTTGAGGCGGGAAGAAACTCGTCGATGATGAATATCTGGTAGAAGCTTCGAATAAGAAATCCGAGAACTCAAGGCTCTTTGGGACCTTGGGCCTCCTTTAACCGATGCCCTTCGCAAAACAAATGCAGAAGAGTATCGGAACTTCGGATGAAATCAATGGAGAGATCATGAAGATACATCTTTGAAAAGCTACGAGCTCTCTAGAAGTCGTGGCGAGGAGAAGTTGATCAAAGCCAAGATAGATCCATCCTTACTCGACTCTTCGGATGATTTGTCTTTCACCAAGCGACAACTTTTTGTTTTTCCTTGGTTTTATTTAAAAAACACTTGTAAAAATTTCTGTTATTTTCCAATATTGTAAGTAGGTTAGATATTAATGAAAAGTGATCTTCTCCCTTATGACTTCAGTGCATTTTTACTTCCTGTCAATACTTCAATATTAATTCATCTGGAAAAATTGTATAAAACCCCTTCAAGGATTCAACTCAAATTGTTAATTAACAATTAAGCATGTCATATAACAGATAAGGTGAGGTTAAAGAATGAGGCATTCCGAGAGGTGTAAGACAGATCTGCTTCATCGAAAGTTTGTTTACCTCGAAAGGCCTAACAGAACCAAAAGATGACAATCATCTACCATGAAGGGCCCGACGAAGTTAAAAGATGACATTCGCCTACCACGAAGGGCATGACGAAGTTAAAAGATGACATTCGCCTACCACGAAGGGCCTGACGAAGTTAAAAGATGACATTCGCCTACCACGAAGGGCCTGATGAAGTCTAAGTGGCGATAATTACCTACCCCAAAGGGCCTGACAATGCCTTAGTGGCGACAATTGCCTACCCCGAAGGGCCTGACAATGCCTTAGGGACCACCTGCCGAAGAGGCTACCATCGAATGGTCAGCAAGTCCTCCCGAACCTCCTAACACCAATGAACCTAATGAAGAATGAGACAAAATTTGTTTGAGAAAAAAGAGGAACTTTTATTGATGATGTAAATATTTACAGATTTCCGATGTCTTGACGACATGAATCTCTTGAAAGTACTTCCTAAGCCCCTTGAAATGTCAAGTATTTTTAATTCTTCGACCCATCTAATGCCTTCAACCGATAAGTCCCGACTTGACGCTTCATGATTTCGTATTTGGTCCTTCCCAATTTGGCATCGCCTTTCCCAGTTCTCGAGGTGTAGATGCTTGACTTCTTTGAGGACAAAATCTCCTACTTCAAATCATGAAGCTTTACCCTTATTATAATGCTTAGCCACTCTTGACGATAGGTCGCCAATTTGATTAAAGGCGTTGTTTCTCGACTTCTTCAAGCAAATCAAGATTGGCCTTGACCCATCTTCATTGTAGATCTCTCAAATGACTAACTCAAGACTTGGAGATCCAATTTCAACCGGACTAAGGCATCGATTACATAGCCAATCTGAAAAGGTGAATCCTTGTTGTAGTCCTTGGAGTAGTTCGATAAGCCCATAAGACACTTAGCAGACTCTTCGGCCATCCGCCTTTAACCCGTCCAACTGCGTTTGATCCCATTCAAGAAACTGCTCATTGGTCACTTCACTGTCTGTTTGATCGAGGATGAGCTATCGAAGTCTTTCTGTCTTTGGATCCCCAGTTCTTTCAAAAATGCTTCAAATTTCGATCCCACAAACTGACATCCATTATCCGATACTACCACCTTAGGAATTCCAAAATGGAATACTACTGATTCTTTCACAAATTTCAAACACTCCTGTTCCGTTATTGACCTAAGTGGCTTTGCTTCTATCCATTTGGTCATATTGTCTATGGCAACTATAACAGAACTGACTTGACCTTTTGCTTTCGGCAACGGACCAAGTATATCAACCCCCCAGATAGCAAAGGGTATAGGAGATAAGATCGAGTATAGCTCTTCTGGTGGCTGATGCGGTGTGACGCCCCCAAAATAGGTCCATTCCATCCAACCCATTCTGAGTCGCCAAATACATAAATGCAGAGATAACTACAACTTTATTAATACATTTGTCGTGCAAAATACGACAACATATATCTTTATGAGTTTAAAAAACAATTATTGTCTTCTAGACAATATACATACCCAAATAAATCCTCATCACAATTATTTATACATTATTTTACAAAATGGTGAGGACTACTAAACAACTCTTTTCTAGAACCTTTATTCCATACCCCGACTAAGACTTCGCTATATTCTCGCCTCCCCGAGAAGAAAAATGGAACAAAAAGGAAAAGGGTGAGCTCGATTAGCCCGATAAAGAATATTATGACTAAGATAATATACAACAAAATTATCGTTAGTCTTCAACGAGGAAAATATAATAGAATACAATAGACAACAAGTTTTAAATCAATATTCGCAGCTGAAATAATAATTCATTAGAAGAGTTAAGTAGAGAATGCAAACTACTATCTTCTATGTATGAATTTTATAGTTCATCGCCTATTTTATCCTGTAACATCAATCAATATATATCTGGGATCAAATATTCATCCTTGCACTACTGGCCAAGGACATTCACCAAATTAATCATGTTCATCTAAACACTGCTCATCTTTGCTACTTTCTGACCCAAAGATATTCATCGAAAATCATTCATCTTTGCACTACAGGGCCAAAGATATTCATCGAAAATCATTCATCTTTTTCACTATTGGCCAAAGATATTCATCATAAATCATTCATCTTTGCACTACTAAGCCAAAGATATTCAATAATATCATCATTTAAGGCGAGGATGATGAAAAATATTTTTAAAGAAATGAATCCAGTGAAACAAAATGACAAGGATTAAGGATTCGTACTTTGTTTTATCCACGTCCAAAAATACCTCAAAAATAATCATAGTGGTGTAAAATTCAAGAATGATCAAAAACATGGATACAATCAAAGCTTGAGTGTCCGTAATAGATATTTTTGACCGAAAAGGAAAAATTTCATTTTTCGACGAATAGTGTCGTGATTCGTGAATAGTCTAGTCAGATATATGTGAATAAGCACAGACACGTGAATAGTCTTGATATCGTGAATAGTAACTCTGACACCAAAAGATAGAAATTTCATAAAAAAACATCTTCACGCTTAATGAATAAGACTTCGTGAATAAGAATCATGAATAGTAACTCATGAATAAGTAACCCCCGACATGAAAAAGTTCCAAATTTGATAAAAAGTTCCAACCAATATTTCAAAGATAATGATATTGAAGAAATAATATCATTTGAGAAAAAAAATATCCACTTACCTCGAAAAGACAAGATTTTAGTTGAAACCTTTGGATATAAAGGCATGACTTGAACTTTCACCGTATAGCAATACTCAAAGTATACTCAAAATACTCACAAGAATACGCTAGATAATATAGAGAAAAACTTGGGTTTACGGTGTGATTTTCAATTCTAACCCAAGACCTATTTATAGGAAATTGCTGTAACACACAAAAGCGAGAAAATTTAATATAATATTATTATTTATAATAATAATTCCTACATACACCTTGAATCTGAATTTCAGTAACTTGTCATGTGTTAAATGAGGGAACCAAATGAAAAAACGTTTTGTAAATAAAAATATTTTAAACTTCCAAAAATCAATTATTTGAACTTGAACTTCAATAATTCACAATAAATAGCCCTTTTGCGGAAAATTCAAATCTCATGAGTTTTTATAGGAAATTCAATTATCTACAACTTTACAGAAGAAAGTTTTCTAAATTCCAAATGAAATTGACCGAAATCCACAAATGGGCGATTTTACGGTATAATCAAATTTCAAATCGATAAATGGGGTCCACCAGACATGTTTAACATGTTTTAAACATTTTTGGTAACAAAAATACTCCTCCTCCACATATACTCATATATCCCACATTCATCGTAAAAATATCATCATTAATATATTATTAAAATAATATATTTAAATGAATTATTTTATCGAGAAAAGATAAAATATTAATTTTCAACAATTGTCACATTAAAAATTTTCTCCATCTATATCCTCATAAAATCAATATTTTTCTCATCGTATGAATCAATAATTAATTATTCACAAATAATATTACGAGAATCACAATATTGTGAACGAGCAGCCTTCCTCAGGAAAAGGGCTTTCCATAAGAATTTCTCACTTCTTGGCTGCAATTAGGTGACCAAACCTCTCCTTGTATGTAACTTTCTAGACATTGCCAATAATGTTATCTAATAATATTATTCGAGATAATATGAATTATTGGTTCGATAATGAAAAATAATGTGTAATGACAATTATTGAAACAACAAACAATATAAAATATCAACGCTGACAATTATTGAATCAATAAAATAAAATATCGAATAAGAGATTCATCGTAACCATTATCGAGTAGTGCCTTTCTTACGTAAGAATCAATAATTGGTGCAATCTGTCGTATCTTCTTGTCGCGATAACGCGTATTCTTGTGTTTTAACCAACGGGTATTCCAACGGTGTAAGCCAGTAATAACTACGCCATAGATTATTTTTAAACAACTTATTTTTGTCGTTTTTCCTCCAATCGCTTTCAAGTTATGGGGCCCACACATGGTCATACTATTGCATTTAATATTCTACGACGATCTGAATATTCCACGACCAAACGAATATTCTCCTACATAATAATGAATATTATATCACCACTTTGCTTTATTTAAAATATTTACGCATTTTACCCATAACTAACCACATTAATCAAATCCACCCTTACTATTTCAAAATAATAAATAAAGGAAATTCTTTTTATTTAAAAAATTCGAGGTCTTACAACCTCCCTCCTTATGAAATTTCGTCCCTCGAAATTGACGTGCGACTGTGTTTGAAAAGATGAAAATACTTCGCTTTCATTTTCGTTTCCAACTCCTGTTATTTCCTCAATAACATGGTTTCTCCACAAAACTTTAACTTGTGGTATAACCTCGAAGACATGGATACGTGTTCTTTCCTATCCAAGATCTTGACAGTTACCTCTCCTCGTGACGTTAAGTCTTGGCTATCTTGTCCGGTTCTAACTCAATGACGTGGTTCGGGTTAGTCCCACATATTTACATAACATCGATCGTGAAAAACGTTATGAACACGCGCGTCATACTTGGCGGTAAAAGCGAGTCTATAGGCCACAGTTCCTATTCGATCGAGAATTTTAAATGGATTAATAAATCAAGGTTTGAGTTTTCCTCACCTCACCGATTCTCGCTTTTGAAATAATAACTTCTTGACCTCCTTCTTCAAATTCATCACCTCCGATTGTGTAGCTTGAGCGACTTTAACTTTATCGATTAAAGTCGATTATACTCGTATATCATCACGTGGGTACCTAAAGTTTTCATCTCCATCTCTATTATTTGTAAATTATACGAAATTAGTTTTGACAATATCGTACCAGATTATATGTATCTGATCTTCTACTCAACACGTCACCTACCACGTTAGCTTTTCCAGGGGATGGCATGGTCGTAACATGTCTTTGAAATGAGTCTCCTCTTGAGTTCTTGAAGCTCTTCCCACATTCTTTGCTCCATTCGAATTTTGTATCTCTACGAGTCAAATTGCGTTAATGGAATAGCGATTCGAGAATATCCTTCAACGAATCTCCGATAATAACCAACTAAGCCTAAAAGCTACGTATTTTGATTACCGACTTAGGTTGCTTTCTCAACCGTGACTCATATCCCAATCTTGGATAAGACGTCACAATGACACCTATCGATTTCTTATAAGACGAATATGGTGTCCCTACGGAGAAAGCCGGTGCATTCCACAAAGGAAGTCACCGGATAGAGGCTCGGTATCAACTTCTACAGTTGGGTTTTAACTCCGAAGTTCAATAGAGCCATTCGATATGAGATTTTAGAAATGGGTTTTATCTGGGATTTAAAGTCGATACAAATTCAATATCACGCTACAGGAGTAGGCGAAGAAATTCTTCAGAAATACGTCGGGAAAAATCAATAACAACGGAATATTATTCAAATATGGCGTGTCTTTATTCAAATCCATAACATGGACTAAGAAAACTTGACATCCAGTAATAAAATGAATGACTTCATGGATTGATATGAAAATGTTTGACTACTGATGGTTTGATTGCTTGAATTGAATAACAGTTGCTTAGGAATATGAAAACTAACAACCTTACGAAAAGCAATCAATTTTGGCATGATGAGTAGTTAACCTTAAAATCACATCAAAACAAATATCTCTATAGAAATAAGGTTAACGGTAATGTGATAGTCTTGAATTGAATCAAGCAAGATTTTTAAACAACGGATGTAATAAAAGTTTCTCTTAACGGAGGTCTCCACAGATAGTCAAAGTCTAATTTCTCCGTAGTCAAATTCAAGCGTTGAAATAAAGCAAGAGATATAAAGAATGGGTAGAATCCGTATCTAGTAAGATATAAACTTAGCAAGAATTTATAATTAACTAACCTGCTATAAATTCGTTCGGGTTCCTCGCATTTTTTTGGAAGCCACGACAAACGCTTCTTACAGGAACCGTTGTCTTTGACTTTTCTCGGGACATCCTTTTGAGTCACCATCCTCTTTGGACTTGGTTTCGCTCTGGTACACTCTCGAGCTATATGTCCTTCCTTTCCACAATTATAGCATACAGGAATCTGTTGTGGGCGCTTTGACCGATATGTCCCTCTTTCCGCATTTGTAGTATATATGAATGGGTGGTCGTTCTCCTCCCTTGGAACCAAATTCTTCTCATACCGACGTCTTCACATGGTTATTGTTGAACCTTCTCTTCTTGAAATGTCCACTTGAGTCACCTCTCCTATTATCATGGCCACGATTACCACCAGAGTGGTTACCGCCTTTGTCCGTATTCTTCTTTCTCCGCTGGTTATCATCGTTTGATGATCGCATCCACCGATATGACCACAGTTGTGGTCCCTCGGTTGAACATACTCGTTATCACGCTTCTAATAATTGAGCCACATTTACAACATCCGAATATAAAGAAAATTTATGAGAGATAAGATATTGTCGAATCTCGGGTTTAGACTTCTCGAAACATACGCGTCATTCGTTCCTCATTTTCCACCAAATGAGGTGCAAACCTGGACAACTCCGCGAACTTCGCCTCGTACTGGGACACCGTCATGTTATTCTGCTCCAGTCTAATAAACTCCACTTCCTTCATATGACGAACACTTTCAGGAAAGTATTTGTCATTAAATAGTTTCTGAAACCTCTCCCAAGACATGCTGAGTGCAGCTGGATGGGTACGCTTCACAGATTCCCACCAGTAATCTGCCTCGTTACGGAACATAAAAGTAGCGAATGGAACTTTCTGTTCCTCCGTGCATTCCAAGACATCGAATATCTTGGTAATTTGCTTGACCCACGTTTCAGCCTTGATCGGATCCGGTTTTTCATGAAAATCTGGTGGTCCCAACTCTTTGAACTGCTTGGCTGTGACAACCCATGAATTGCTATCATTTCCTCCTATGTTTTGAACACGAGTCTCCTCGTCGATTTTGTATGAATCGCAAAAAGCTTCTAAACATCCCGTGGATTTATCGTCACGCTTTCGGTGGTGTTGTTTACGGGAGATACATTGCCCGACTGTTGCACGTTCTCTCCTCGTTGGTAAGTACAAGCATCTCCACGGTCTCATTCACTCCATTTGTTAATATTCTCGGTCGACATTCTCAAATCTTTATCATAAAACAAGGGTTAATTAAGAAATCAATATATCACATAATATCCCTATATACTAACCAACTAACAAATAAGCTTAGGTAGGACACACTTTAGCGAAGGATTTACTCTCTCCTCCCTCCTGGTTCTATTCCCCGATCTCTCATGGGAGATCATATCCCTAAGCTCGATACCATCCAGTTGTGCGCCCCAAAATAGTTCCATTCCATCCAACCCATTACGAGTCGCCAAATACATATTACATAGATAACTACAACTTTATTAATACATTTGTGCGTGCAAAATACGACATAAACATATATATTTATGTGAGTTTAAAAAACAATTATTGTCTTTTAGACAATATACATACCAAATAAATCCTCATCACAATTATTTATACATTATTTTACAAAATGGTGAGGACTACTAAACAACTCTTTCTAGAACCTTTATTCCATACCCCGACTAGTACTTTCTACATTCTCGCCTCCCGAGGAAGAAAAATGGAACAAAAAGGAAAAGGGTGAGCTCATTAGCCCAATAAAGAATATTATGACTAAGATAATATACAACAAAAATTATCGTTAGTCTTCAACGAGGAAAAATATAATAGAATACAATAGACAACAAGTTTTAAATCAATATTCGCAATGAAATAATAATTCATTAGAAGAGTTAAGTAGAGAATGCAAACTACTATCTTACATGTATGAATTTTAAAGTTCATCGCCTATTTTTTATCCTGTAACATCAATCAATATATATCCGGGATCAAATATTCATCCTTGCACTATGAGCCGAGGACATTCACCACGATTGGTCATGTTCATCTAAACACTTGTTCATCTTTGCCTACGGGCGAAGATATTCATCGAAAATCATTCATCTTTGCACTTCAGCCAAAGATATTCATCGAAATCATTCATCTTTGCCTACTGAGCCAAAGATATTCATCGAAAATCATTCATCTTTTCACTTCTTCGCCAAAGATATTCATCATAAATCATTCATCTTTTGCACTACGAATAAAGATATTCAATAATATCATCATTTAAGAATGAGGATGATGAAAATATTTTTTAAAGAAACGAATCCAAGGAAACAAAATGACAAGGATTAAGGATTAAGTACTTTGTTTTATCCACGTCCAAAAATACCTCAAAAATAATCATAGTGGTGTAAAATTCAAGAATGATCAAAACATGGATACAATCAAAATTAGTGTCGAGAATAGATATTTTGGACGAAAAGGAAAAATTTCATTTTTCGACGAATAGTGTCGATTTCGTGAATAGTCTTGTATATATCGTGAATAGTCTTGTACACGTGAATAGTCTCAGTATCACGTGAATAGTAACTCAGACACCAAAAGATAGAAATTTCACAAAAAAAACATCTTCACGCTTAATGAATAAGACTTTGAATAATAGAACTCATGAATAGTAACTCATGAATAAGAACTCGTGAATAAGTAACCCCGACATGAAAAAGTTCCAAATTTGATAAAAGTTCCAACCAATATTTGACATAATGATATTGAAGAAATAATATCATTTGAGAAGAAAATATCCACTTACCTCGAAAGACAAGATCTTAGTTGACAACAGGATATAAAGCTATGACTTGAACTTTCACCAGTATATGCAATACTCAAAGTATACTCAAAATACTCACAAGAATACGCTAGATAATATAGAGAGAAAAACTTGAGTTTACGGTGTGATTTTCAATTCTAACCCAAGCACTTATTTATAGGAAATTGCTTAGAACACCAAAGCGAAAAATTTAATATAATATTATTATTTATAATAATAATTCCTACGCACACCTTGAATCTGAATTTCAGCAACTTGTCATGTGTTAAATGAGGGAACCAAATGAAAAAATGTTTTTGTAAATAAAAATATTTTAAACTTCCAAAAATCAATTATTTGAGACTTGAACTTCAATAATTCACAATAAATAGCCCTTTTGCGAGAAAATTCAAATCTCATGAGTTTTTATAGGAAATTCAATTATCTACAACTTTACTGAAGAAAGTTTTTCTAAATTCCAAACAAAATTGACCGAAATCCACAAATGGGCGATTTTACAAATTATAATCAAATTTCGATCGATAAATGGGGTCCACCGACATGTTTAACATGTTTTAAACATTTTTGGTAACAAAATACTCCTCCTCCACATATACTCATATATCCCACATTCATCGTAAAAAATATCATCGTTAATATATTATTAAAATAATATATTTAAATGAATTATTTTATCGAGAAAAAGATAAAATATTAATTTTTAACAATTGTCACATTAAAAATTTTCTCCATCTATATCCTCATAAAAATCAATATTTTCCTCATCGTATGAATCAATAATTAATTATTCACAAATAATATTACTGAGAATCACAATATTGACAACCGAGGCGGTTCCTGAAAAAAGGGGCTTTCCAATAAAATTTCTCCTTCTTGGCCGCAATTAGGTGACCAAACCTCTCCTTAGAGCGAACTTTCTAGACATTGCCAATAATGTTATTTAATAATATTATTCGGATAATATGAATTATTGGTTCGATAATGAAAAATAATCGTGTGTAATGACAATTATTGAAACAACAAAGAATATAAAATATCAACGCAATGATTATTGAATCAATAAAATAAAATCTTTGAGCGATAATTCACGTAACCATTATTGAGTAGTGTCTTCTTTACGTAAGAATCAATAATTGGTGCAATACTGGTGTCTTCTTGTGCGATAACGCCATATTCTTGTGTTTTAACCACCGGGTATTCCAACGATTAATAATGGTAATAACTACGTAGTTATTTTTAAACAACTTATTTTTGTCGTTTTCTTCCTCCAATCGCTTTCCGTTATGGGGCCCACACATGGTTGTGTCTGCCGTCGTGCGAATATTCCCAAACGATCTGAATATTCCACGACCAAACGAATATTCTCCGGCGATAATGAATATTATATCACCACTTTAACTATTTAAAATATTTACGCATTTTACCCATAATTCTAACCACATTAATCAAATCCACCTTTACTATTTCAAAATAATAAATAAAGGAAATTCCTTTTATTTAAAAAAATTTGGTCTTACATGCGGTATTGAATTTGTTGGTGGCACTTCTCATGACTTCTTGACGTCTTCGATTCTTCCTTGAAGATGGTAGGCGATAGTACCCTTAACAAAGTATTTTATAGGCTAATAACTTAGCGACCATATAGTATACAAATGCCTTCATGTCTTTCTCGGAGAGCGTATTCAACTTCGGATGAGTCAAACATTTCGATAATGGAGACGAAGGCCCTTGAAAAGATTCCCATCAATCGAACAAAATTAGCACTCTTGTACTTGATTTTCTTGGCAAGCATCCGTCCAGAAGGTAAGACGCCATCTGGTAGATATTCGGTATGGAGTCAACCAAAGATTAGTTCGGTCGATACACATCACCACTTCATGGTGAACACTAGGATGTTGCAAAATTTCCATATACCGATCCTTGAAGACGTTAACATCCGTAGTGGCTAGTTTGGCGAGTGCATCGATAATGGAATTATTATTACGCTCGACCCCTGAAACTAGTAGAATTGGAAATCTGGGCCGTTCCTTCATTACGCCAAATACTTGATTATTTTAGGGCCTCGAGCTTCAGATTCCCGGAGAATTGTTTAACGACTAATCGAGAATCATTTGAAGATGACTATTCTCTGCGTCGAAAGACTCTTCGCTTGTCGTAACCCTGCAATCTTTTCATACTCGAACCGTTGTTAAATCGCTTTGAATCTGAAATCGATGGCTGTTGCACCTTGAATCCCTCCGGACTCGTCAAGATAATCCTGCTCCAATCGACGTTAAGTAGTAGAAGACCCATCTGCATCTGGCGTCCATAAACTCTCCTTCACAAGAACGACAAACCGCTTCATCGGATCCTTGACCTCGGCCCGCGACTTCATCGAACTTGAAAGCGAGCACTCAACCACAAAATCGGCCAAGGCTTACCCTTTGATGGCGGTTCGGGGATAATATTCAATAAAAATTGGGACAACTCCATCGTCCATGCAGTTAGTCTCCCCGATACCTCTGGTTTGCCCATAATCTTCTTTAAAGGCTGATCTGTGTATACTATTACCAATCTACCACAGGAAGTATTGCGAAGCTTTTCGACTAGCAATTATTAAAGCAAAAGCAAACTTTTCAATGTTTGGGTACCTTGTTTGACATCCCGAAGGACATGGCTTACATAATAAACCGGGTCTTTACTTTGACTTCACGCACTAAAACGCCTCTCCTACCGCCAACGAAATTAGCCGCTGCTGAAGTACAAATATAGAGGCTCGGCGAGGCAGGGCTTTACGAAGAAAGCGTAGAAGATAAGTAGGACTTGATGCTTTGAAAGGCGACTTCACACCCCGAAGTCCATTGGAACGTCTTTGCATTCTTCGGCCCTTTCAAAAAACGGCAAACATTTTTCTGCCGACTTGGACATGAACCTCATAAAGTCGCAATCCTTCCAATCAGACGTTGAACATCTTTAAATGGTAGAGAGTCTTCATGCTCGGGATCGCTTGAATCTTCTTTGGATTGGCTTCAATTCTCTTTGGTAACAAGATAACCCGAAATTTGCCACCCCAGAATCAAGGTGCACTTAGTGGGATTAGGTCTCAAGTTGTGATGATGAATTATGCGAAAGCATTCCTCTAAATCATCCAAATGCTTATGCACCAACATCTTTTGACAATCATGTCATCCACATACACCTCAATGTTCTGCTAATCGATATCCCGAAGACATGGTTCATCATCCTCCGGTATGTGGCTCCGCGTTGATGAGGCCAAAAGTCATTTTCTTATAGGCATATACCGAATGATGCGTAATGAACGCCGTCTTCGGTATATCCTCTTTATACATGGAGATCTGATGATACCCAGAGAATGCATCCGTAAAACTTAATAAAGCATACTCCGAAGTGGCATCAATGAGTTAATCGATGTGGGTCAGCGGGTAGAAATCCTTCGGACAGGCCTTGTTCAGATCAGTATAGTCGATGCAGACTCGCCATATACCATTCTGCTTCTGGACCAGCACCACATTTGCCATCCATCTGCGGGTAAATCGATCTCAAAGATGAAGTTAGGCGCCAGCGGTTTTGCAATATCTTCATCTATGATCCGTTGGCCTTTCAGTGCAAAGATCCTCCTCTTCTGCGTCTTGGTTTCTTTGGCGGGTCTATTTCCAATCGATGCTCGTGAATATCCCTACTTACCCGGCATATCCCGAGGTTCCCACGCGAGATGTCAACATAAGACCTCGGGGAGTTCCACGAGGTTCGTCCGGAGAGAGGTTACGGCGGAACCGGACCTATTTTCACTTATTTTGTCCACCTTACCCGGATGAGCTCTATCTCCTCCGCTTTCTTCACCATGACCAACGGTTCGAACTACTCTCGGTGAAGGGTTCGATCTCTATCGTCATGGTGCCTTCGCTTGATACCCCACCTCCGAGTAATCACAACATTTACGTAACACCTTCGGCCGGATCCAAATCTCCTTTCACCTCCCCAACCCCACGAAACGTAGAAAATTTGATTTTGAAATGAGGTATTGATGTTCTGACTTGTAAAAGCAATTAAAGTAGGCCTCCCCAAAATAGCATTATAAGCGAGAATCTACATGCACAACATAAAATTTGCAAATAATTTCTACTGTTGAGGTAGCCGTTCCGAATATGATTTGGTAGCTCAATGGTCCCAACCACCTTAATCGGATCATTCTAAAAACTATACATAGGAGCCTCTTGCCCTATTTCCATCTTCCGCCCATCCAAGTTCATCCTTTGATAAGCATGGGCATACAGGATGTCTACAGAAGACCCATTATCTACCATCATCCTCTTCATATCCACCGAACCCATTTGTGCGGTCGGCACCAATGATCCCTGTCTTGATTCGATGACTTAGAAGGTAATCTTCATCGATAAAGGAGATTACCGTGATTCGGATAAAGTCTATCGATCTTGAGGAAGGTACCGCCAATAAACGTGGCCAGAATCCAAATAAACCGTGACTTCTTTTTCCAACGAAACTTGCGAAGTACCCCGATGATGACATCTATCACATGCCTTGCGGAGTTGTCCGTAGTTTGACAACGACTTTGCTTACGTTGAGCTTCAGGACAGGTCCTCGGTCTCATGTTGTTGATTAGTTCTCGATGACCACATCTTGAACTAAAGCCCCACCTTGTACCTTTCTTTCAATGAAATCTTTTAAACTGGCACAATCGTTCGTTTCATGACCCGAAGCTTGATGGTAATCACAATATTTGCGAGGATTTCCTTTTTCGGGCTTAATGTTATCTCGAGGTGGCTTGAAGATAGGTTGATTTTTGATCTGATCTAAGATAACAGCCCTGTCCGCATTGAGTGCCGTGTACGTCCTATTTACTCTCTGAAATTTGGAAGCGGACGAGCGTCCTCCACCCTCATCTCTCAATTATTGTATCTCTTGACCGCCCATTCTGATCCTTATTCCTTCATTCTTCTCTCGGTCTCCATCGGTTTTGTCCCGTCTGTCTCCTTAAGCCGTCCGGAAGAAGGGCGATTGAGGCTACTTTCATATTTCCTCTACCACAATATAGCCTTCGGCTTTGTCAAAAACTTCAATGAGACTCTTCTGTGGTTAAACATCGCTTTTTCAAAGAAACTTTTCGATTTGACAAAATCTAATCCATTACAAAGCAGTCCACGACTTGTAGATTGTTCAAGTTCCGCCACTTGGCCGATCGCTTCCCGAATCAGCTTCCACGGTGCCTAAAGACTCATTAGAGAATTGCCAACTTGAGCCAATGAACCATTGGTTTTCCCCTTCTTCTCATTACTCCCAAAATGAGCATGAAATTTCTGCATATGTCTTCCCAAGATGAGATTGAATCAGGGCAAGGTCCCCATCCACCGTCGGGCATCCTTTTCGGCGTTGTGACAAAAGTATGGCATTTAAGCGGCATCGCTAAAGTCATAATAATCCATGAGTCGATTTAGCGCTTTGACTATGGTCATAGGATCCCCGATCCATCATAACTCTCGATATGGGGCAACTTCTAGTGGGATCGACTTTTTTTAAAATCTCCATGGAAAAAGGGATGCCTTCTTTCCGAGTGTCTTTCGTTTTGTACTTATTGTTTGCTTAAGCTCCTTCAATTCTTTAACCGATACTCCGCCTTCTGGTTGAGATGATGTCTCTCCTCGGTGACTCCTTCTTATAAGCGGGCCGAATTTCTTTTCTTTCAATGAACCTTTAACTTTAGAGGGAACTTCTCCGATGACGAGTGTCTACAGGTGATGTGTGCCTCGGTAGATTCTCGGAGAGTATGACCTCTCTCGTTATCTTCCCCTCTGGCGTAGGCGTATGGTGAGAATGGGCAACAACAAGTCTTTCTTTGTATGCTTCGGAGTGCGATCATTTGGATCGACCTCTTCGTTCGCTTGGCCCATGTCCCCTAGAATCGGCGGGTGATATGTCTCTTTGATCTCTACGAGGAGTAGGGCTTGGGACCTTCTTCTTTCCCTAGTTCGGCCAGAGACTCTCGCATACGAATAAGCGGGTTCCTTCCCACTTGATGCCACTTCTTCTTCTTGGATTGAACATAACCGAGCTCTTCATCTCTCAACTCTGCCATCCGAGCCATCTGCCATTTATATCCCTGCTAACTTCTTGCCAAGACTTCCATAACTTCTATCCGCTTCATCTTCCATCTTAGCCAACCGGAGGCCTTTGCGTCTGGTCGTCTCTGTCGAGTTACTGGCGAGTGCATTCTCTTTTCCGAACATGGCGGACCCTATCCGTCGGGAATACCGAACGCAACGCTTACTTTCTTACTTGCCCGGTAGAGAATCTTCAATTGAGCGTTTGGGCGTTTGTCTTTAGCGTGAACACTTATTGTTGGTCCCAAACGATCTTTCGCGGACACTTCGCGGTCTTTGATTCACAGCGACATGGTACGCCTTCCAGTGTAGGTGTTCTACTCTTACCAGCGAAAACCAAATAGATAAAACACAATCGTGATTGAAAAATAATCGAGACACTAGAACTCACCCTCCTCTTCTAGCGCTTAATATAAGCGCCAGATCTTTCTCCACGTCCCAATCACAAAAAGACGTCCCGATCTGCCGCGATAACAAAACAACAAACACACAAAGCTTGGCTACGGTAGGATGAAGCGGGTGATGGCTCGGCGTGAGAGTAAATATATGTGTTCACGAGGTTAACGGAGAGGATGATAATATTTAGTGTAATGAGAGAGATAATAATTCTTAGTTGTGTGTATATGTGAATATATCAAAACGTTACCTCTTTGTGAAGACTTACTTCATTTGGGATATAATATCTTCGTGCGGATTCTTGTGCCCACTACCATCCGTCGGCGTATCCCCTCGATCGATGGGTTCTTGCCATTGCATGGAGTCATCCTATCTTTTTGCCCTTTATTTATACTGGCCACGGTATAATCTCATCCACATTAATGCATGGCGAGATATCTCGGTCAAACTGTCATGCTATATCATCATTACAAAATCAAAGTAATAGATATTAAATGATTCAATGGGTTAATCCAACGAATCAAATCCAGGTTTTATAGGATAAAGGTAACGTGGTGACCAGGCCCAACGACTTTCATGGCTCAATTATAAAAGTCCAATGAATTAAATTAATAAGTGAGCCCAATTTATCCTGCCCAAATAAAGGAAATATCATGACCCAACAAAAACCTTTACAATTTACCACCAAAAACAAAAACAATTCTAACACTATCTTTAAATTTTGTAGCTTTTCACGTGAAGGTACAAACTACAAAGTTGTCTTGTCCCCATAAAAAGGCTGTCGCATATAGATTCGGATTTTTGTTGGTACATAATAATTAAAATCCATGTACATTAGAGTAGCACAAAAACATAGCCCGCCACTATTTTCTTTTTTTTTTTAAGCTTAAAAAGTACCGCTAGCTCACAGTTCAGAGATCATCCCCATTCCTCCTTCATCGAACCTTCCTTCCCTTCTCCCTCTATCTTCCACATCTCACGTCACCTCTATTCCTTTCTCTCTCTATAATATATATATATATATATATAATATGTATCTCTTTCTCCCTCGCACACAAATTACACGCACATGGATGAAAATACACCAAAATTCCCAAAGGATTCTGACCCAACTACTAACTATGCCTATAGTGGCAAGGTCATGTTAATCTCTGTTATTGTACTCTTCGTAATCTGCATCATCTTTGCCGGTTTCCATTTCTACTCGCGGTGGTTCCTCGTCCGTCGCTCCCGCAACCTCCGCCACCACCGCCGGCGCCGCTTCTCCTTCGCCTCCACCGACGCCGCCACTCCCAAAACCCTCGCCCCTTTCGTCCTCAAATCACTCCCCACATTCCTCTACTCCGCCGCTCACGACGACCCGCCGCTAGAATGCGCCGTGTGCTTATCAGAATTCGAAGATAACGAAACGGGTCGGATCTTACCCAAATGCAACCACGCTTTTCACGTGGTGTGCATCGATATGTGGTTACTATCTCACTCTAATTGTCCACTCTGCAGAGCCACAATTCAGTTGCCCCATAATCTGGGTCATCGCAGTGCTAACCCGCCCGAAACGATAGTCACGGTAGCTGAATCGGTCACTTCCGGGTTAAGATACGGCGAGGAAAGTCGAATGGGTTGTTCATCGTCTTCTTCGCTGCCGGAATTACAGAATGTAAGTGTGGAAATTCCGGCGGTAGGAGTGGATATTGGGCCGGCGAAAAGGATGGGCGGCCCGGTCCCAGTCCCAGTAAAGACCTTGAACAGGTGTCTGAGCATTTAATGTAGGTAATTAATAGTGTACCATGTATTTGGTACGTGTAGTATTTGAATCTTTGATTCCACGTGTTGGTATCGTGCCATTTTGCTAGTACTCCATTAAGTTGTCGCATGATATTTTCATGTTGTTTTGGCTGTAAGTATTTTCTACTCTTCATAATTTATCTGTGTACCTGACCCACATTGTTTGTCCTCGTTTTCTAAATTTTAATACTACTTGGGTTTAGGTTAAATGCTTTATAGGTCACTGTACTATAGGTCTACTTATAAATAGGTCATTGAATTTTTTTTTCTTACAGTCAACTCACTGAATTTGTATTTACTAACAAAGCAGCTGAGTTGGAAACAAGAAGCTTATGTGTCAATAATTATCCCACGTGACATTTATTATGTGGATCTAAAAAGAAAATCTATAACAAATTAAATTAGAAAAGTTTTTCAAAAATATAAGAAAATAAATAATATATTTAAATATTTTTGTAATTAATGTTAAATAAATTTTTATTTAATTATTTACAAATATAATAATATAAATTAGAAAAGTTGGTCAAAAAACAAAAAATAAATGAAAAATATATTTAATTATTTTTTAATTAATATCATATAAATTTTATTTAATTTTTCACAAATATATTAATATAAATTTAAAAATTTTGCCAAAATATAAGAAAATAAATGAAATATATATTTAATTATTTATATATCATTTAATAAAAACAAAAAAAGAAATACTAAAATTCAAAATCAATACAGGCAATAGATTTACAAAAACTATTTACGCATTCAAAATCAATACAGGTACTCATTCACGCACCATAACTATTTCTTTTCTTTTTTTTTAATTTGGACTCTTTCTAAGGTTTCGACTCTGAATCCTAAACTTGTCGTAAAATCCTTCAAGTTTGTGTTAGGGATTCAATGAATTGGGGATTTTAAAGAAACATTAAGATTTAAGGGTTGTAGATTAGATTGGAACAGAAAAAAAGAGGAAGGTGAGCTTGTTCGATGTAGTGGATGATAGGTCAGGTTGAGCTAAATGTAATTAATCTGAGGGCCGAATGATACTCACAGAGAAGCTTGTTTTCATCCAGAAATTCTTCGCGGAGAGGGGCAACGGAGGCAGAGGTCGAGTGGTGGCGGTGGCGAATCTGAGTTTGGATTTGGGTGGAGGATCTGGGTTGGGGTTTGGCAGTCACTCTCTTTGAATCCAGATGTGAATCCCAAGATTACAGATGAGATGGAAGTTAGTGGAACGATGGTGCGGAGTGGTGAATCCTGATAGCTTATTATCAGTAAGAGTATGTATCTTTACTTAATAGAAGTTAGTGGAACGATGGTGCGGTGGAGTAGTAGTAGCGGAGGTGGTTCGACGATGAGTAGGGTGGTTGCGAGTATGCAGGCGTCTAATTTGCAGGAAGAATTAAGGAAATTAAGGAATTAGTGTGTGTTCTTGGTGTGTTAGTGTGTGTGTTTGAATTTATATGTGTATTCTTGGTATTAGTGTGTGTTCTTGGTGTGTTAGTGTGTGTGTTTGAATTTATATGTGTATTAAGGAATTAATGTGTATTTTCATCCAGAAATTATTCATTTTTAATTTGATTTGATTTGTAATTTTAGTATATTACAGTGAAGATTTGTAAATAAATTTTTTATTATTGATTTAATTTGATTTATAATTCTAGTATATTATAGTATATTTTTTCTATTAAACGGTGAAGATTATTTTCTATTTTCTTATAATCACAAAAATAAGAATTATTATAAAATTTAATTAAATTATTTCTTTAATAAAAATGATTATTTCTTAAATTTAATTAAATTAAATTATAAAATTTAAATTTTGTATAATTTTAAAATAAAATTATTTGATAAAATTAAAATTACAATATAAATTATTTGATAAAATTAAAATAAAAATTATTTGATAAAATTAAAAATTATTTGATAAAAATTATTTGAATGTAAAAGTACAAATTTATTTATCTTTGTTAGAGATCACAAAAAAAATTATCACCAAATTGACTCAATTATAAATTTAATATCCGAATTTGAATTTTTTTTTAATTTTAAATTATTTTTAATTTTATAATTTTTAAATTTTTTTTATACTTTAAAATATTTTTTTTCATTTTTTCATAAAATTTTTTCTCCAAATCCACATCTTCACTGCCACGTCGCATACTAACTGCCACATAGCCTTTTTTTAGACAAGTCAACTGCCACATCATCATTTTCGTTAAGTCAACCTTGACTTAACGGTTTTTGTAACTTTGTGTTAGTAAACTAAAGTTCAGTGAGTTGACTGTAAGAAAAAAAAGTTCAGTAACCCATTTGTAAGTCGACCTATAGTAGAGTGACCTAGAAAGCATTTAACCCACTTGAGTTTCATAATAATTACTCACTCCATCCTATTATATCTTATGTTCTATAAATTTTTACATAGATTAAGGTTGTGTTTGATAAACCTGAGAATTAATATCTGAATGATTATGATGTCTTAATAAATTAGATCATCTGAATGGTTATGAGGTCTTAATCTAAAAAATTATTTGATAACTAAAAAATAAATTGTCTCTTAATGACACTATTTTACCATTTTAAAGGGTAAAAATTTATTTAATAATTTTAAATATTCAATTTCATAAAAATAAGTGCATAATATTGTTGAATATATTTATATAAAAAACTATCACAAAAAATTCATTAAAAGATTCTTAATTATTAAGATTTCATTTTCATCTTTGGAGACAAGAGACATTCGTAGAGGTAGGGTGAGCAAAAAAAATCTGCATAACAAATTACCGAACTGAACCGAAATAATTTAACCGAAATATTCAGAAAATTCGGTTATTTTTAATATTTCGATTATATCCGAATTATATTACGGTTTTCGATTAGTTTATACTAGGTATCATTAGTCATTTCTAATTCTCAAATTACTAACCCACCATTAGTCATTTTTAATTCTCACTTTAACTTGACCATTAATCATTAAAGACTTCACCACTAAAGACTCAACCCACTAAATTGACCATTAGTCATTTATAATTATCGAACTCTCGATCTCTCTCGGTCTCCAACTCTCTCACTCTCAGATCTCTCAACTCTCGAACTCTACTTAACTCTTAACTCTCGGTAGTTGCCTCTATCACCGCCATGGGTCATGCTTATCTTCCCGGTCTCCTCCTCGATAAGTCCAACTCATCTTTCTTTTTCTTTCTTGACGACAAGAGGCGGAATCAGATGACTTGAGGGCCTCATCGAGGCGGATGTAGTGCCTCCCACAACGCCCTGTATGCAGCTCGCCAAAGACCATGGGTGTGATCTCCATTCATAGCGAGTCGAGACTAGGGTTCCAAAGACGCCTTCTCTCTTCCTCTCTCTGGGTTTGGGTTTGGGGGAATTCAATGGGATTACTTACGCTTCTGAAGGTACTTTCGGTTGGAAGTGGATGGATCCTTAACTACAATATATTTTGCTTTATCCCACTTTTGCCTCTTCTAGTTATTCATGGTTTTTATATTCGGAAATTAACATTTAGTTATTCATGGTTTTTACATTAGGAAATTAACATTTTTCACATTTAAATAAGATATTTCTGCATGAGATATATTATGAATGAAATATATTTATGTGAAAATATTAATATCTTTGTTTTATATAGTCGTGTTTTAGATTAAAATACTTGAAATGGAATTAAGGTGAAACAAAGTGTTCGGATTATTAATCAAATGTCTAGTGACATGATCAATACTCCCGACTCTGCTAATTTTGATGGGTGAGCCTTTTTCCATTTTTTGTTTTCTAATTTTCATGAACAATCAAGCCATTCCGTCCAATTTAACTAAAATATTCAATTGACGCCTAAAAATATCTTACGTGGATTTTTTGAAAAAAATCCTAATGAATTTTTTGAAAAAAATAAATATCCTACGTGGCTGTTGACTCGGCATTTTTGGACACGGTCATATTGTTATAAATATTATAACAAAAAATAATCTTCTGAGTTGCAAAAAATAATCTCAAACCCAATTATCCTTGGCATTTCGGCCTTTTGGAGAACTTGCTCGGTGTCAAAAAATAATCTCAAACCCAGTTCATCTTCTTCATCAGCAAAATTATCCTCTCTCTCTCCTCCCATGATTAACATCTTCTTCATCAGGAAAATTATCCTATCTCTCTCCTCTCTATCCTTCCCAAAAAGGTACCGAAATCCTATTGTTTTAGAAAAAAAAATTCAAAAGAAATTCTTCACTTTTGTTGAAGAAGAAAAAGAAATTCAGATCTGGATCCATTATTTCAGATCTGGATCCATTATTCATGTATGATTTAGCTAAGCTCAAGATCTGATTTTGTTTTGTATTTCGTTTTGACTGGATTCTTGGGTTTTTGCTTGGGAGTTCTGCTGTGTTATGTCGACCCTATTCTGCTTCCCGGATTTCATGGTGCATGCCGGACTTCATGGTGCTGTGCTGCCGGATTTTATTATAATTAAAACATAAAAGTATTTTTAATTTTATTTTTAAAATAAAACATACAAAACTTATACCCAACACCCAAATCCTAATTTAACAAAACTTTGCTTTGCCAAATCAAGTGAAGAAGAAATAGATTTATTGAAAGGTGAATGAATCTGTGATTATATTTTTCTTAATCTCTATTTATTTTTTTCATTATTTTTAAGTTATGTTTGAATTTCAATGAGAGACGGGTGTAATCAATGGACTTAAATTGTTGTGATTAATTGGTTTGTATAAAGTTTAGAATTGTTATCTTCGATCTTTTCCTCGTTGCCGATCAATTTCTTCAATTGGAGTCTGGGTTTGGGAAGGTTGTTGCCATCAATTTCTTTAATTGGAGTGGGTAACTTGTGGTTAGATTTTAGGTAATGGTGGTGACAGCGGCTTGGTGATGGCAGAGGCTTGGTGGCGGTGGTTCTTGTGTGAAAGGAGAGAGGAGGATTTGATGCCAGTTTTGGGTCTAAACATACATATTAATTATAAATATTATAATATTAATTTTTATTAATATTATACATATTATAAATATTTAGGTAAAGAAAAAGAAAGAAAATAAAACATAAAAATATTTTTATTTTAAAAATTTTATAAGTATTTTAAAACATAAAAGTATTTTTATTTTTATTTTTAAAATAAAACATACATATTAATTATAAATATTATAATATTAATTTTTAATAATATTATACATATTATAAATATTTAGGTAAAGAAAAAGAAAGAAAATAAAATATAAAAATATTTTTATTTTTAAAACCACAGTGGGCCAATTGCATTTTTTTAAAGTGTAGTGGCTCAATAGTAAAAAGAATTTGGCTGACTGGCTTGCCAATAATGATTTTTTGAATATATTTTTTTTCCGTACTACGTGTGTAATTATTTAACGTCCATCCAAGAAATTGGACTGAATGGCTTTGATTGATTGAACATTTTAAAAAGTAAAGTGGGATAATTGAATATTTTAAAAAAATTTTTAGTCAAATATAATTTAATTGCTTAAAACATTATAACAAACTATTCCACTATTCACGCTGGCCACCTACTAAAAAATATTCAAAATCAAACGAAAAAAAACGAATGCTCCATTTCAGACCAAATTCGAAAGCTTCTACAGATAATCATCATCTTCAACTAATTGATCATCTTCAAGATAAGATCAATCGATAAGAAACAGAAGCATTCATACAGAAGAATCCTAATTCGAAAGCACGGAAAAGCAAAAACAGAGTATCAGAAATCGACATGCACAAAACCGATCAGAGGTTTCCGAAACTGAAAGAAGATATATAAACAAAGATTGAAAACCGAATCTGGATACTGAATACAAAGGTACGAATCAGTTAATATATATAAATTGAAATCATGTTTTGTTACCTACGAATTCAACTTCAGAGGAAATATTTATAACAAAAAATATTTGTTGTTCACTACAATTTTGATACTGCATACAAAGTTTTGGGGACATTCATATAAAGATTTGTTTACCTTGTTTTAAGTGTTCAAAATATACTTACATTATAATTTGTGTTTTGGATATGGAAGCAATGAAAACATTAATTTACAAAAAAAAGATACCAATATCTTATAATTTGGTTACTGAATAATGTTAGTTTGGTAACCAATTAAATAGTTTTTTGTAATTTCAGTAGCCAAATACTATTGGTTATAAATGCCAATTTTGGAAACATTTATATAAAACTTTGGCAACATTATTATAAATATTTGGATTCCTTGTTTTTAGTGTTTAATATTTATTATTTCATTTTGAGGACATTATAATTTGTGTTTTGCTCGTGGAAGTAATTAAAATATTAATTTACAAAGAATAAAAAATACCAATAACTTATATTTTGGTTACTGAATAATGTTAAATTGGTAACCGAGTAGATAACTTTTGTAATATCAGTATCCAAATACTATTGGTTACAAATGCCAATTTTGGAGTCATTTATATAACAATTTGGCCACATTCATATAAAAATATTTAGATTCCTTGTTTTTAGTGATTAATATTTGGTATTTCATTTTCAGGGACATTATAATTTGTGTTTTGGATACGGAAGCAATGAAAACATTACTTTACATTACAAAAGAAACCAATAACTTATATTTTGGTTCTTCGAATGTTAGTTTGGTAACCAATTAAATAATTTTTTTAATTTCAAAGAGCTAAAACTATTGGTTATAAATGCCAATTTTGGAGTCATTTGTATTACAATTTGGCCACATTCATATAAAAAATATTTAGATTCCTTGTTTTTTAGTGTTTAATATTTGGTATTTCATTTTCAGCACATTATAATTTGTGTTTTGGATATGGAAGCAATGAAAACATTACTTTACATTACAAAAGAAACCTAATAACTTATATTTTAGTTTCTTTGAATAATGTTAGTTTGGTAACCAATTAAATAGTTTTTTTTAATTTCAGTAGCCAAATACTATTGGTTACAAATGCCAATTTTGGAGTCATTTGTATAACAATTTGGCCACATTCATATAAAAATATTTAGATTCCTTGTTTTTAATGTTTAATATTTGGTATTTCATTTTCAGGCATATTATAATTTGTGTTTTGGATATGGAAGCAATGAAAACATTATTTTACAGTTACAAATATACTAATAACCTATATTTTGGTTACTGAATAATGTTAAATTGGTAACCGAGTAAATAACTTTTGTAATTTCAGTAGCCAAATACTATTGGTTTCAAATACCAATTTTGGAGTCATTTATATAACAATTTGGCCACATTCATATAAAAATATTTGGATTTCTTATTTTTAGTGTTTAATATTTGGTATTACATTTTCAGGGACATTATAATTTGTGTTTTGGATATGGAATGAATGAAAACATTACTTCACAATAACATACATACCAATAACATATCTCTTGGTTACTGAATAATGTTAATTTGGTAACCAATAAAATAGTTTTTTTAATTTTGGTAATCGAATACTATTTGTTACAAATGCATAATTTGTAAGCATTTATATCAAAATTTGGCAACCTTCATATAAATATTTGGATTACTTGTTTTTAGTGTTTAATATATAGTATTTCATCTTAAGGGCATTTTAAATTGTGATTTGTTTATAAACAAACTGAAAGCAGTCTGATGCATAATAATTGATACTAAATACGTCTACTTTGGTTACTTAATAAAGTTGCTTTAGTATCTTAATAGTGTATATGAATTATATAAGTTACAATATAGTTTGAGAAACAGTAACATTCATAATTCATTACGCATACAAATATTTGGAAACATTCATATAAAGATTTGGATACTAATTACATTATTGTGTGAATGTTACTGTTTCAGTATTCAGACCATGGATATACTTCCAATTGTAGTTTACTTCAACGTAACGTGGACCGATAGTAGCTTCAATATCAAAATTTCGGTTACCTACTCTTAGCCCCTTCAAATTGTTCATTCACGTAAATGCACAAAGATGATACGTATGCGGCATTAAATCTAGACTACAGGACAACGAAATTGGCAATCAAATTTCAGATGAAGAGCAACATTCCTTCAATCAAGGTGACAAATGAAGCAACCTTAAGATTCTATATGGAAGTCTGTAGAAGATTAGTTGATCATGGCAAATTTCCACTAATTATAGATTATGAACACATCATTGGAGGGACTACAAGCTTACGTAACGTGATAAATGAAGAAGAATATATAGTTCAAGCAGAAACGCCAATGAGATTGACACAATGGAATTCTGAATTTGTTTCTTTGGCAACACAAATACTGTTTATTATAAACAATATATGTTGTTAGTGAACCATCACTACCATAACAAATGAAAAAAACATAAAATAGTGTGTAAAATGTGATATAGTTTCCTGTTATGACTGATTACCCTTTTTAAAATGTTTTTATTCTAATTAATATCTTTAAAAAAACAAGTAGTTCTAATTACAAATAAAATAAAATGTTACTAACATATTTATGTATATTTTGGTTACTATTTAAAACTAAAATAGTTACCTGTAAATGAAATGTTGGCTACCAACTGTACCATGTTAAAAAAAATAAAATTACATAAAATAATTATCCATATTAATTCCCTAAACATTTTCGATTGACACATATTCAATTCTATTCATTTTCGGTTGCTGGGGAAGTAGACCAGCTTAGGTCTCTGTTTTACTATTCAAGTCTGTAAGTGAAACATTGATTAGGTTCCTGTTTAGCTTTTTCCTCTACTTCCACATTGTTGTCATTTACTTGTTTGGTTTTGAACCCACCTAACCTTTGTACACATGATTACGATAAATGGAAACTCTCTTAACACAGTTTAGTGCCACTGCCACAGTTAAATGTTGTTTTTTTGCAAACAGAAACTCACTTTATAAAACATTAGAAATGCTAACAAAAAAATAAATTTATATGGGTCAACAACTATATCTCATTGTCATTAGTTTGAATACACATTACATGTACAACATTATTAATGTTTTTAATGTTTTTTTACAATATATTATCCATACTAATTGGATACCAATACCAATTCAAATAGATAACATCATATCAACATTTAGAAACCAAATGTACGATAAATAAAAATGTTAACAGTAATAAGTACGAAAATTAAATAAAAAACAAAAAACAACAATGTGAGCCAACAAAACATACTCATACTTCCACTAGTAAAAATTAATACATCATTCAACCATCATAATAATTACAAAACATTCCACAACAAATAACCACGTCAAATCAGAATAATTACAACGAATTTCCACAACCAATAACCATATCAAGATTCATAATCATACTAGTCTTCAGTAGCTAATCTTCCTGGATATTTTGAGTCAGATTCATATCCAACTAAATGTTTGTTCCTTGCATGATTAAACAAGTTGACACATAGCTTCCTACGGTATTGAAGTATCGGAAATGGTTTTGGCATTTCAGATATCATCTGATGAATGAAATGTGCCGCAAAACAAATGGTAAACATTCCACAATCGCTGAAAAAATAATAAATATATAACACAAATCAAAACAGACTTCATTATATTTACAAAACTGAACAAATATAAGTAATTGGAAACTTACCCTTCAATTTGTTCCGGAATACCCTCTGAAGATTCTAGCTCAATGATATCATGTTCTCCTTTGTTGCGGTATGGAACACTATTGAAATCAATATCTGTTCTATTCTTCCAAAACCCGCAACTAGACAAAATTATGGGGAGAATAAAGATGTACGGCTCGCATACATCCATAATATTTGTGCGCATAACATTTCTATCCCGTTGAAGAGAATTATAAACCACAAATACTCAAGCGATGCACGCCAAACACAAAGCGAGAACCAATGACCGTGAGTCGATATATGAACCAGATTCTTATCACAATTTCTATTACAATATTTCCCAAATAAATTGGTCAACTTGATATGGAACCAACAATCAGTTGTTCTCACCCTTATTTGAATTTGGTTCGAGTGCTTAGCCACTTTACGAATGTAATACAAGCATATGTTGATGTCTTTGAACAAAATTAAAACAAAATAACAATCGAGTTAAAAACAAAGGAAAATAAAAATAATAATGTAACATAATATTTTCCAATAAATATTCAAATAGTTACCAATATAATTCAATAAGGTGACCAAAACTAACAAACCTGTATTCAAAGTTAAAAAAAAACTCACATCATCATCAAGCCACTGGCCTGGGGTCTTAAGCTTGTAAAACCACATTTTGAAAGCTATCGGCACGCACTCCAAATCGAATGAAGGCTCAATTTTGTCATTGTTACCCGAAAACTTTTCAATCCTTCAAAACAGTAACACAATGGAAAAACCAAGGAAATTATTTTATATCCTACTAAAAAAACTAATGAAAATATATTAAACTACAATATACATACCTTTTCCGGTTATTTAATCCAATCTTAAACCAACGCTCAAAAAGAACATCTTCATCTTTTCAAGGAATACACATGATATCCGGAAATGCCGATAGAAATGGGGTAATCGACGAACATCCACATCTCAAGAGGTAGAACCAAATTTAACCAAACTTTGAAGTAAAAGGACTCTCTTGAAATAGCACTTTCTTAACCAATCGAGCGAACAGTTCACGCCAATTGGTCTTGCAAAGTTAGATTTTTCAACTTCGAACATTGATTAAATCTGAGTTAGAAACACCAACTCATCAAGTATAGAAATGTCCGATCCTTCAATTTATTACCTCAGAATGTTTTACAATACATGACACAAAAAACAAGGTCAATATCAAGTCAAAATACAAAACTTTTGATCAATACAAACATAAACACTATAAATAACTAACTAATACAACAAATTAATTAAATTCATTGATAAAAAATAATAACAAACCTCAATGGGGGTAAAAACAACAATTTTCTTTCCACTAGATTGACTTAAAATATCAAAGCTAGGAACATCATCCATCTTCTCAGCCTATTAAAAAAACAGTTTATAAATATAACAGATTAAAAAAAAATAACATTTTAAAAAAATGATTAACCTTTTCATCGTCAACATGAATTTTAACCCCTCTAGGAGTATAAACAACTATCTCTTTTCCAGAAGAATTTAAACCAACATTCTTGCCAACATCAACGTTCTCATCACCAACAGGAGGATCAAAACTCCCTTTAATATTACTAACATCAACGTTCTCACCCAACTCATCATCTTCATCATCAGCAGCAGCAGAACCATCAACATCATCAACATCATCATTATCAGCAACACCATCATCATCACCACCATCACCACCATCACCATCACCATCACCATCACCATCACCATCACCAACATCATCATCAACATCATCATCACCATCATTATCATCATCATCATCATCATCATCATCATCATCTTCAACAAAAGAAACATTTTTATGTTTGCTATAACTAGACTGACCATTGACCAACTTTCTAATCATCTTTTTTACATCCCTGCAAATCTGCATTTGAAACACTTGCAGTTGGTCTTTTAACTCAACACCCAAATTCTCAATATCTTTTTTCATCTCCATCATCTTACCTTCTAAAGGTTTTACCCGTTTGACAATAACTTCTTCTACATCAGAAATAGAAAAACCAATATCATTAAACTTCCATGATGAGTCAACTTTAACATAAGAAATTTTGCCTGCAATATCATTTCCATTAAAAAAATGGAAACCCCCTAACCCCATGGGAGCTGTCGTTTACACTCCTAAATTAACCTCACTTTCACTTCACAATTTATAATAATTAGCACAGTAATAAGTAAGGATCGATCCCACAGAGAGTAAAGTTGTTTTATAAATTATTCTACTATTTCAACAGAAATAAAGATGGGGGGGTTTTGAAAATTATTTTTAAACTAAGAGAACAAAAATTAATGATTTAACCAAATATATAAAAACTTCAGTTCTGCAGTTCAGTTTCACCAAGTACAACAATCAATCAATTAAGTAATTATTATTTTCTTTTCAATGAAATTATTAGCCCTAGATAACAATAAGCTCTGCTATCCGAAATTCTCCTTAGATTATCACTGTATGAAACAAGCTCTCCACCAGATTCTAACTAGCATACAACCTAGAATAAGCTCTCTAGATTTAATATGATAGAAGCATTAAGAAATAGAGAATTAGGCTAATCCAAGCAACAAACACATAAGTTCGATTTGTTTAACTTGTTTTCTGATGATCTTAGCAATAAACAAAAGCTTGTCCACAATTATTATTACCAAGTTGCTATCAGAATGAAGAGAGATATCAATTACACGTAATACCAATCTTAATCTAGCACATGATAATGATCAAATTAACTCAATTGGCCATATTAAATCAATTAGATCAATTAGCATGCAATCAATGAAAACAGATTATCAAAAGAAATTTCACACAAGAAGGAATAAATAATAATACTCAATTAATCAATTACTTGTAACAAGGATTCACTTCCCTTTAGAATCCCGAATAAAAAGAACTAAATTTGACATCTTTCTTGAGCCTTCACTCCAATAGAGGATAGTTGAATGTTGAATAATTGAATGAATAAAACCATGACTCTCATCCTCTATTTATAGTGCTAGACAAAGTCCTAAATCCTATAGGAAGTAGAAATCCCAATCCTAAAAGAATTATAAATTACACTAATTTCCATAAAGAAATAGAATTCAATTTGGAAATAAATCTTAGTCTAAAAGAAATTCTAATTATAATAGAATTGTAAAAATTAATTTTCTAGAATCCAAAAATCAGATTTGAAATTGGAATTAAATTCCACAATTTGCGTGTACCAACTCTTCATGCCGCGTTCGGATTCTTCAATGTGCGTGAATCAATTTCCGTGTCCCACTTGAACATATATGCTGAATATGAATTTGCCATAACACCTGTCCTATATCACTAGGGTACCTCATGGCATCATAGATGTTGAACTGGATTTTCTCGCCATCAAACTCCATAGTCAAGGTCCCATTATGCACATCAATCATGGTTTTTGCTGTTTTCAGGAAGGGTCTTCCTAACAAGATGTGGGAGGGGTTTGGTGATGTATCATCTTCCATATCCACAATGTAAAAATCTGCAGGAAAGATTAGTTCGTTCACCTGCACTAAGACATCTTCAATTACCCCTGGGGGTAGGTGTTAGACGATCTCGATAATTGATAATCACACCAAGAGTTTTTTTGAAAGGGCCTAGATTTAAGGAAGCATAAATGATAAAGGCATAACATTAATTGAAGCTCCTAAATCTAGCATGGCTTTTTAAATCTGGTGTTTCTATTTTGTACATGGGATTGTGAACATTCCCGGATCTTTACATTTAGAGGCATTTTTCTTTGAAGAACAATGATACATTTTCTCCAATGTGACTCTTTTCATCATTTTGCAATTTTCTTTTATTAGTGCATAATTCTTTTAAAAATTTAGCATACCGTAAGCACTTGTTTAATTGCATCGAAGAAGAGGGATGTTCACTTCTACTTTTCTAAAAGTTTCCAAAATTTCTTTTTTTTTTTCATCGTTCTTTTTGAAGTTTTAGAATTTCTCGGAAGGAAAGGAAGAGTAATGTTTTTTTAAGTCGATTAGAGGTTTAGGTTGTACCTTGGATTTTTCTCTGCTCCTCCTTAGTCGCTTCCTTCTCGAACTCTACTTGGGTCGATGGTGTATCCAATCGTGTTCCATTCTCGCAGTTATGGCACTTGCATTCTCCTCTTGGGTTGACTCTTGCTTGAGATGGTAATTTTCCTAAGCCTCTGATTCCAATATCCCCACAGTTGTAGCCAAATGTTGTCTACTTGGTTCCTCAAATCTTGAACCAAAGTTTTGTCTCTCTCATTGAATCTATTGTATGCCGATTCATGAACTGTTGTGTCTCATCCCATGAATGCTTTGAACATATCCTCCAATGATGTTCCAAAGAGGTGCAAGGATCTTGCTTTGCTTGATATTGAGGTTGAGGTCAATTTGGTTGAAAGCCCTCACGCTTAAGTGGAAATGCAGGTGGTGCCATTGCTTGCTCCCATAACTTTCATTTGGATGATCCCTCCATCCCGGGTTATATGTGTTTGAGTCTGGATCATACTTTTTCCGAGGTGGTGGTGATAATTTCCCATTGCATTAGCTTTGTTGCACGGCCTCCGCCATCTTGTAATGTTGGGCATTCATCTCAGATTGTGATTTGGTTGTAGACATATTCCACAAACCTTTGCAATTGGCGGTTGACCAGTAGCTAATTGTCTAACCATAGCGCTTAATTCGTAAATTTGTTGACCATAATCACAAGTGTATTTACCTCGCTTACCTCCTTACAGTGCATGATTTGTTCTAAGTGCCATATTGTTGCGAAGTTCACGCCATATTTGCAATTAAATTCCTTGCGCCTCCCTGGGGTCTTGTCAAATAGTGCTCCTCCGCTTACCGTGCATCGATCATGCTTCTATCCATCTGCATCAACCCTTCGTAGAAATATTGGATCGTGTTGTTCATCTATTTGATTTGCGCGATGGGGCGCCTAGAACAAAGCTTTTGAATCTCTCCCAATACTCGTATAAGTGTCTCCCCAATCGAATTGTCTAATCCCATAGGTCTCTTTCCTTATGTTGGCTACTCTTGAGGTCGGAAAGTATCTCTCAAGAACAACCGCTTCATGTCATTCCAAGATCAGATTGAACTCGAGGGTAGTAATACAACCAATCCTTTGCCAAATCTGCTAGGGAGAATGGGAATGCTCTCAACTTGATTTGCTTTCTTCTATGATTCCGTGTGGTTTCATAGTGGAGCACACCACATGAAATTCCTTCAGATGTTTGTAAGGGTCCTCACCTGTAAGACCACGAAAAGTAGGCAGTAAATGGATTAGTCCGGATTTAAGTTCAAATGCAGCATCTAAATTAGGATATTCAATGCATAGAGGTTGTTGATTTAAATTAGGAGTTGCCAACTCCCTGAGAGTTCTATTGTTGTTTGGAATCGCCATCTCTTCTTCTTTATCGGATTCGTTGGATAATAATTCCAAAGCTAAGTTTAGGCCTGGTGATGATGCAGAAGCCTCGTCTATATTTGCAGAAGACTGTTGAACTTTAAGTTTTTCCTTCTTTAGCCTTCTTGTAGTTTTCTCAATCTCTGGATCAAAATCTAATATAGTAGCCTGAGAAGATCGAGTCATAAAACAAGAACAAAACAAATAATAGAATAAAAACAAAACGCCAAATTACTCCCCTGCAGCGGCGCCAAAATTTGGGAGCTGTCGTTTACACTCCTAAATTAACCTCACTTTCACTTCACAATTTATAATAATTAGCACAGTAATAAGTAAGGATCGATCCCACAGAGAGTAAAGTTGTTTTATAATTATTCTACTATTTTAACAGAAAATAAAGATGGGGGGGTTTTGAAAATTATTTTTAAACTAAGAGAACAAAAATTAATGATTTAACCAAATATATAAAAACTTTAGTTCTGCAGTTCAGTTTCACCAAGTACAGCAATCAATTAATCAAGTAATTATTATTTTCTCTTCAATGAAATTATTAGCCCTAGATAACAATAAGCTCTGCTATCCGAAATTCTCCTTAGATTATCACTGTATGAAACAAGCTCTCCACCAGATTCTAACTAGCATACAACTTAGAAATAAGCTCTCTAGATTTAATATGATAGAAGCATTAAGAAATAGAGAATTAGGCTAATCCAAGCAACAAACACATAAGCTCGATTTGTTTAACTTGTTTTCTGATGATCTTAGCAATAAACAAAAGCTTGTCCACAATTATTATTACCAAGTTGCTACTTGTAATGAAGAGAGATATCAATTACACGTAATACCAATCTTAATCTAGCACATGATAATGATCAAATTAACTCAATTGGCCATATTAAATCAATTAGATCAATTAGCATGCAATCAATAAAAATAGATTATCAGAAGAAATTTCACACAAGAAGGAATAAATAATAATACTCAATTAATCAATTACTTGTAACAAGGATTCACCTCCCTTTAGAACTGAATAAAAAGAACTGACATGCTCTTGAGCCTTCAACCAA
Source organism: Panax ginseng (assembly GCA_020205605.1). Taxonomy (NCBI): domain Eukaryota; kingdom Viridiplantae; phylum Streptophyta; class Magnoliopsida; order Apiales; family Araliaceae; genus Panax; species Panax ginseng. The sequence goes on along the minus strand of CM035138.1, from coordinate 4,065,410 downwards.
TAGAGGATAGTTGAATATTGAATAATTGAATGAATAAAACCATGACTCTCATCCTCTATTTATAGTGCTAGACAAAGTCCTAAATCCTATAGGAAGTAGAAATCTCAATCCTAAAAGAATTATAAATTACACTAATTTCCATAAAGAAATAGAATTCAATTTAGAAATAAATCTTAGTCTAAAAGAAATTCTAATTATAATAGAATTGTAAAAATTAATTTTCTAGAATCCAAAAATCAGATTTAAAATTGGAATTAAATTCCACAATTTGTGTGTACCAACTCTTTATGTCGCGTTCGGATTCTTCAATGTGCGTGAATCAATTTCCGTCGTCCCCACTTGAACATATATCTTGAATATGAATTTGCCATAATGTTACTTTTGAATCATGCATTACTCCTCTCGCATGAATCGATTGTGAGAGAATTAAATTGCCTATCTTTGAGTAATAAAACCATGGCCCACGTGTATGTAATGTAGCAATGTAATATATCTGCTGCATGCTTTTTTTTCTCTTTCCTAATTTGTGATATCTCCCACGTTGGCCCACATGAGTTTTAATGACTCCTAATTAAATGACTTAATTGGGTCAACCCAATAATACTCGGGACTTGTCCTCCCTTGATCCAATAATGCCCAATTTGTCTTCAAATTATTTCTAAATTCACAGAGCCCATCAATTGTACCTAAAATAAAAATATAAGAATAATGAGTTTATTTAGGCACAAAATAAATACAAAAGATTAAGTATTAAGGAATAAAAATATAACATATTTCATATTCATCAAATTCCCCTACACTTATCTTTTTACACGTCTTCGTGTAAACCAAAAATTTGATTTCCAGAAAAATTATATTCAACCACAGTGTCAAAAGATTTCAAGATATAAATCATGACTATCAACACTAAATTTGCAGAAATCTAATCAACGCTTTATCAATCAACTCACAATTACCAACCTTACCATTTCACCAATGAATTTCATTAAATCAAACTGTAGCCACATAAGTTACTTTCCCAAAATCATCATACTTACTCAACTTAGTTACCATGGAACAAAAATCGTGCACACTGACTCACAACCAAGAACAAATTTTTCCTGCTTTTTAATTTTTTTCATAGAACCCTTTTTTTTAGCACAGATGAATGTATTTTCATGCTTCTTTTTTCGTATTTTTTTTTCTCTTGACATGTGCAATGTCTCCTTTTCCTAGGCTTTTCAGAGTTACCCATTAACGAACTTTCCACCTACAGGCTTACTTATTCAAGTAACAAAGGCCACAAAAGTCGACTAGTCAAGCTGCTTTTATCCATCGCACTTTTCAGCGTGAATACCGATGCTTCCCGAGGCTTAGATACCCAGTTATTTCGCACAATAGACATTGAAGCAGATTTTCAATTTTTTTTTCCTTTTTTTTTTCATTCATCATTTTTTTCACATGGTTCTGCAACAACATAAGCAAGTTAAACAGTTCTAAGTCATGAAATCAGTGCACATAGACAACTCCACAAATAACTTAGCCAAATAAACATGCTTCTAATATTCAAGTACTAATGTATCACAAATTCAATTCAAATCAATTACTATGGATCATGGCTTAGTTGTCATCATTCATTAACAAATTAAGCATCAACAGATTCTAAATTTTATCATCAATTTTCAATCTTTGACTTTAACCTTCGAACACATAAGCAAATAGAACCATGGAAACCAAGTTTTCAGTTTTTTTTTTTTAACTTTTTTTTTTTAACTTCCCATCAAAATTGGATTATTATTCCTACGTAAAATAAAACCAAAATCTCCCCATTAATCAATCAAACCGCACATTGTCCCCGATGTAAGAAAATCATCAAAAGAAAAAATACTACTAAAGAAACATGCAATAAAAAAAAAAAACTAAAAAGTAAAGGGATAGAAAAATCAAATCTGAGATCTTGGGTTGCCTCCCAAGCAGCTGCCCGTGTTTAACGTCTTTGGCTCGACGTCATGTCTCTCTTCTCAGCTTTCATAGATTGGATTGTCTAGCTCCACCATCTCAATATTTTCTACCTGACGCCCCTCATAAAAAGGCTTTAATCTATGTCCATTCACCTTAAAGATCTTGCTTGTGCTCGGGCTTTGAATCTCGACTGCACTATGAGGAAACACATTAGTGATAACAAAAGGACCAACCCATCTAGATATTAATTTACCTGGAAATAACTTAAGCCGAGAATGATATAGCAAAACTTTTTGTCCCATAGTAAAGGTTTTCCGCACAATCTGCTTATCATGAAAAGCTTTGGTCTTTTCCTTGTAAATCTTTGAACTTTCATAGGCTTCATTCCTCAATTCTTCTAACTCTTGTAACTGCAATTTCCTGTGTACCCCAGCTGCCTCCAAACTCATGTTACACTGCTTGATTGCCTAAAAATCCCTATGCTCCAATTCAACAGATAAGTGGTATGGTTTTCCAAACACAATCCTGTATGGTGACATCCCAATAGGTGTTTTGTACGCCGTTCTATAGGCCCAAAGTGCATCATCTAATCTCATACTCCAATCATTTCTGCTCGGGTTGACTACCTTCTCCAAAATGGATTTGATCTCTCGGTTAGACACCTCAGCTTGACCATTACTCTACGGATGGTAGGATGTAGAAACCTTGTGCAGAACATTGTATTTCTTGAACAAAGCCGCTAACACCTGTTGCAAAAAAGTGGGTTCATGATCACTAATGATGGATCGTGGTGTTCCAAACCTGACAAATATGTCAGTCCTAACAAAATCTGCAACAACTTTGGAATCGTCAGTCCTAGTGGCTTTAGCTTCCACCCATTTTGAGACATAATCAACAGCCAAAAGAATATATAAATTCCCAAAGGATGAAGGAAAAGGTCCCCTAAAATCTATACCCCAAACATAAAAAATTTCAACAACTAATATAGGAGTTTGGGGCATTTGATTTCGTTGAGAAATATTCCCCGTCCTTTGGCAATTAACACATGTTTTACAAAACAGATAGGAATCTTTAAAAAGCGATGGCCAATAAAAACCACTTTCTAAAACTTTATTAGCAGTTCTTTTTGGACCATCCCAAACATAGTGTCTAGCATCACTTTTCAACTTTCCCTTTTTGGATTTAGAAAATTCTTTAGGAAAATGTGCACTTACCAAATAATTCACTATATCTCTGCATACCGGGAATCTCGGCATGGATAAAAAAGTAATCGCTCATCCGGAAAGAATCATGTAACGGTAGCTCTCTTCATCTCTCAATAACCTACTCAAGTGATCCGCTACTAAGTTGTCTGCACCTTTTCTTATCCTTGATCTCTAAGTCGAATTCTTGTAGTAGCGAGAATCCATCGAATAATCCTTGGTTTAGAATATTTCTTGGTGAGCAAATACCGAGAGCGGCGATGGTCGTAATAAACTATAACTTTAGTACCAAGCAAATAAGATCGAAATTTATCTAAAGTAAAACCACGGATAAAAGTTCTTTTTCGGTTGTGGAATAGTTTATCTGAGCCTCATTCAAAGTCCTAGAAGCATAGTAGATGGCATGAACGGCTTTGTCAATCCTTTGTCCCAAAACATTTTCAATCGCATAGTTGTTTGCGTCACACATGATCTCAAATGGCATCTTCCAATTTGGCGGTTGAATGACATGAGCAGAAATTAATAATTTCTTTAAAGTGTCAAAAGCCTCCTTGCATTCATCATCAAACCGAAAGTCCACATCTTTTTGCGAAGAATTTACATAAGGGTAATGCCATCTTCTAGAAGTCCTTGATAAATATTCGATAAAATCTGCATGACCAAGAAAAGAGATGAATCTCCCGCATTGCCGACGGGTAAAGTAAAGCAGATATAACATCTATCTTAGCTTTATCAACTTCAAGACCTTTAGATGACACAACATGACCAAAGTACTATTCCTGTTCTACCATGAAATGACATTTTCCCAATTTAAAAGAAGATTAGTTTCCATGCATCTATCTAGAACACGATTTAAATTATCTAAGCATGATCCACGAGAATCACCATGAATTGTGAAATCATCCATAAAACCCTCGATGCATTCTTCTAAAAGATATGAAAAATGCTTACCATGCATCGTTGAAAAGTACTTGGGGCATTACATATCCAAAAGACATCCGTCGATAAAGCAAAAGTACTGCAAAGGGACATGTGAATGTGGTCTTCTCTTGGTCCTCTAGGTGCGATCACAATCTGTTATATCCTAAAACCATATAGAAAACAATAATAAGTGTGCCCAACTAATCTCTCAATATTTGATCAATAAAAAGGAAGAGAAAAGTGATCTTTTCTTGTTCTGACATTCAATTTTCTATAATCTATACACACTCTCCACCACCTGCTTTTCATTCGTGTGGGCACCAACTCATTATCATCGTTCTTGACAACGGTGATTAGGAATTTATTTGGGACTACTTGCATCGACTCACCCATTGACTATCTGGAGATGGGATAGATAATCTGCGCATCCAAGAAATTTGAGCACTTCTTTTTCACCACCTCCATCATGGGTGGATTCAATCTCCTTTCAAGATCTCTTGTAGGTTTAGCTCCATCCTCTAACAATATCCGATGCATGCACACGGTAGGACTAATACCCTTGATATCCGCTATTGTCCAACCAAAAGCGTAACATGGTCCCTTAGGACTCTCAAAGAATTTTTCTTCCTCGCACCTTGGTTAGATTACTAGAAATAATTACGAGTAAAGTGTCATTAGTCCCCAAATATGCATATTTCAAATGAGCAGGTAATTGTTTCAATTCTAGAGTTGGGGCTTGTATAACAGAAGGTAATAACTTTTGATGAGAAACAGGAAATTGAATAGAATATATCGTTAATTTATTTGAGAATTTTGGCAATGAATGTAATGCAGCTACATTTTCTTTCAATTCTTGGGTTTCTTGTGATCTCTTCTTCCCCGTCCATGTCCAAATGTTGGTGATTGCAATTTCAAATTGTCCTATGTAGTTGTTTAAAAGCTCTATGCACCAAGGAGTCTCTCACATCGATAGCAAAAACCTGTCCTATATCACTAGGGTACCTCATGGCATCATAGACTGGATTTTCTCGCCATCAAACTCCATAGTCAAGGTCCCATTATGCACATCAATCATGGTTTTTGCTGTTTTCAGGAAGGGTCTTCCTAACAAGATGTGGGAGGGGTTTGGTGATGTATCATCTTCCATATCCACAATGTAAAAATCTGCAGGAAAGATTAGTTCGTTCACCGCACTAAGACATCTTCAATTACCCCTCGGGGTAGGTGTTAATCGATCGCCAATTGGATAATCACACAGTGTTTTTCAAAGGGCCTAGATTTAAGGAAGCATAAACAGATAAAGGCATAACATTAATTGAAGCTCCTAAATCTAGCATGGCTTTTTTAAATCTGGTGTTTCCTATTTTGCATGGGATTGTGAACATTCCTGGATCTTTACATTTAGGAGGCATTTTCTTTGAAGAACAATGAGATACATTTTCTCCAACTCGTGACTCTTTCATCATTTTGCAATTTTCTTTTATTAGTGCATAATTCTTTTTTAAAATTTAGCATCTTGTGGCACTTGTTTAATTGCATCAAGAAGAGGGATGTTCACTTCTACTTTTCTAAAAGTTTCCAAAATTTCTTTTTCTTTTTCATCGTTCTTTGAAGTTTTAGAATTTCTGGAAGGAAAGGGAAGAGTAATGTTTTTAAGCTGATTAGGAGGTTTAGGTTGTACCTTGGATTTTTCTGTTCCCTCCTTAGCTGCTTCCTTCTCGAACTCTACGGGGGTCGATGGTGTATCCAACTGTGTTCCATTCCGCAAAGTTATGGCACTTGCATTCTCCCTTGGGTTGACTACTGTTTGAGATGGTAATTTTCCTGAGCCTCTAGATTCCAATATCCCCACAGTTGTAGCCAGTTGTCCTACTTGGTTCCTCAAATCTTGAACCAAAGTTTTTGTCTCTTCTTTGAACTGGCCGTGGTCTCATTCATGAACTGTTGTGTTCATCCCCATGAATGCTTTGAACATATCCTCCAATGATGTTCCAAAGAGTGCGAGGATCGCTGCTTTTGTTGATATTGAGGTTGAAATGGTTGAAAGCCCTGCTTTGCTTTGGGTGGAGATGCGGTGTGGTGCCGCTTGCTTTGCTCCCATAACTTTCAGTTTGGATGATCCTCCATCCCAGGTTATATGTGTTTGAGTCTGGATCATACTTTTTTCGACGGGTGGTGGTGATAATTTCCCATTGCATTAGCTTGTTGCATGACCTCGTCATCTTGTAATGTTGGGCATTCATACATATTGTGATTTGGTTGTAGACATATTCCACAAACCTTTGCAATTGGCGATTGACACAGAGCTAATTGTCTAACCATAGCAGCTTAATTGAGAAATTTGTTGACCATAATCACAAGTCTTTACCTCGCTTACCCTTACCGGTGCATGATTTGTTCTAGTGCCGTATTATTGTCATGCGAGTTCTTTGCCATATTTGCAATTAAATTCCTTACGCCTCTGGGTCTTGTCAAATAGTGCTCTCCGCCATTAGGCACGATCGATCATGCTTCTATCCATCCAGTACCAACCCTTTGTAGAAATATTGGATCGGTGTTGTTCATCTATTTGATCACGGTGGGATGGCTAGAACAAAGCTTTTGAATCTCTCCCAATACTCGATATAGTGTCTCCCCAATCGAATTGTCTAATCCCATGGGTCTCTTTCCTTATGTTGGCTACTCTTGAGGTTTGGAAAGTATCTCTCCAAGAACAAGCGCTTCATGTCATTCCAAGATCAGATTGAACCCGAGGGTGGTAATACAACCAATCTTTTGCCAAATCTGCTTTAGGGAGAATGGGAATGCTCTCAACTTGATTTGCTCTTCGGTGATTCCGTGTGGTTTCATAGTGGAGCACACCACATGAAATTCCTTCAGATGTTTGTAAGGGTCCTCACCTGTAAGACCACGAAAAGTAGGCATTAAATGGATTAGTTCGGATTTAAGTTCAAATGCAGCATCTAAATTAGGATATTCAATGCATAGAGGTTGTTGATTTAAATTAGGAGTTGCCAACTCCCTGAGAGTTCTATTGTTGTTTGGAATCGCCATCTCTTCTTCTTTATCGGATTCGTTGGATAATAATTCCAAAGCTAAGTTTAGGCCTGGTGATGATGCAGAAGCCTCGTATCTGCGGAAGACTGTTGAACTTTAAGTTTTTCCTTCTTTAGCCTTCTTGCAGTTTTCTCAATCTCTGGATCAAAATCTAATATAGTAGCCTGAGAAGATCGAGTCATAAAACAAGAACAAAACAAATAATAGAATAAAAACAAAACGCCAAATTACTCCCCTGCAGGCGGCGCCAAAATTTGGGAGCTGTCGTTTACACTCCTAAATTAACCTCACTTTCACTTCACAATTTATAATAATTAGCACAGTAATAAGTAAGGATCGATCCCACAGAGAGTAAAGTTGTTTTATAATTATTCTACTATTTTAACAGAAAATAAAGATGGGGGGGTTTTGAAAATTATTTTTAAACTAAGAGAACAAAATTAATGATTTAACCAAATATATAAAAACTTTAGTTCTGTAGCCTCGGTTTCACCAAGTCTGACAATCAATTAATCAAGTAATTATTATTTTCTCTTGAATGAAATTATTAGCCTAGATAACAATAAGCTCTGCTTATCCAAAATTCTCCTTGAGATTATCAACGTGTGTAAACAAGCTCTTCCACTGATTCTAACTAGCATACAACTTAGAAATAAGCTCTCTAGATTTAATATGATAGAAGCATTAAGAAATAGAGAATTAGGCTAATCCAAGCAACAAACACATAAGCTCGATTTGTTTAACTTGTTTTCTGATGATCTTAGCAATAAACAAAAGCTTGTCCACAATTATTATTACCAAGTTGCTACTTGTAATGAAGAGAGATATCAATTACACGTAATACCAATCTTAATCTAGCACATGATAATGATCAAATTAACTCAATTGGCCATATTAAATCAATTAGATCAATTAGCACGCAATCAATAAAAATAGATTATCATAAGAAATTTCACACAAGAAGGAATAAATAATAATACTCAATTAATCAATTACTTGTAACAAGGATTCACCTCCTTTTAAATGAATAAAAGAACTAGCTTTTCGACATGCTCTTGAGCCTTCAACCAATAGAGGATAGTTGAATGTTGAATAATTGAATGAATAAAACCATGACTCTCATCCTCTATTTATAAGTCTTGAACAAAGTCCTAAATCCTATAGGAAGTAAAATCCCAATCCTAAAAGAATTATAAATTACACTAATTTCCATAAAGAAATAGAATTCAATTTAGAAATAAATCTTAGTCTAAAAGAAATTCTAATTATAATAGAATTGTAAAAATTAATTTTCTAAAATCCAAAAATCAGATTTAAAATTGGAATTAAATTCCACAATTTGCGTGTACCAACTCTTCATGCCAGCGTTCGATTCTTCAATGTCGTGAATCAATTTCCGCGTCCCACTTGAACATATATCTTTGAATATGAATTTGCCATAATGTTACTTTGGTATCTCATGCATTACTCCTTCCATGAATCGATTGTGAGAGAATTAAATTGACTATCTTTGAGTAATAAAAACCATGGCCCACGCGTGTATGTAATGTAGCAATGTAATATATCTCTGCTACATGCTTTTTTTTCTCTTTTCCTGAATTTGTGATATCTCCCACGTTGGCCCACATGAGTTTTAATGACTCCTAATTAAATGACTTAATTGGGTCAACCCAATAATACTGGACTTGTCCTCCCTTGATCCAATAATGCCCAATTTGTCTTCAAATTATTTCTAAATTCACAGAGCCCATCAATTGTACCTAAAATAAAAATATAAGAATAATGAGTTTATTTAGGCACAAAATAAATACAAAAGATTAAGTATTAAGGAATAAAAATAAAATATATTTCATACTCATCACCCCAACCGAACCTTTTCATCAACCGTAGGAACAATATTCTGAACGATCAACTGAAAAATAATAATAACAACAAATATACAATGTCAAAAAGATTAAATATAAAATATAAGCAAAATAATACAAAAAAAATAATAACAGAAACCAATATAAAATATAAATGGAAACCAAATATAAAGCAACTGGAAACCAACATACCTGACCAGATCCAAAAACAAGGTCATTCAATTTCTCATTTTTGGGAGGCTTTCCTAACTCCCTCCATCTAAATAATCTCAACTCTGCAGCATGGTCATCAACACAAAATCCTCTGACTTTCAAAGTAGGTATTGTTTCAAACAAAAAAACTTGAAACACATAAAGCAATCCATTAAGTTTGTAAGATTTACAATGACCATCCCGATAAAAATTGTAAATCACCCCACCGTGCTTATCCTTCCTTACATGACCCTTGACTGCAATGGATAAAGAATTCTTTGTCTGTTGAAATGCAAATTTACCCCATGGATAACTTTCAATATACCCATAAGACAAAAAGTTGAACAAAGTTTCATCAATATAATTGTCAGAAACGGAAGCTATAATGAAATTAAAAACTAATAAAATAATAGACATCCAAACTGCCTCATCATCATCATCAAAAACAACGCTCCTATATATCTTGCCAATAGTAGAACGGGTGACAACCTCATCACCAAAAAACTTCTCCACCAACAAATTTTGAATCCCCTTAAAACTATCAATATTTTCATTTCCTTGCCAATTCAAACCAGAAATCAAACAAAATTCGGGCAATCCAAATCTAACCCTTCTCTCACCAAACAAAAACCACAACTCCCCATCATCCCTGTAAGACCCCAAATAATTAATAAATGAAATTTAATTTCCTCTAATTATTATTTTGAAATAGTAAGGGTTGATGTGATTAATGTGGATAGTTATGGGTAAAATACGCAAATATTTCAAAATAAGTAAGTGGTTATAAAATATTCATTGTTGTCGGGGAATATTCGTTTGGTCATCGAATATTAAATCTTTGTCGGGAATATTCGTATTTACCAGTAGCAGACCATGTGTGGGCCCCATAACTTGAAAGCGATTGGAGAAAGAAAATGACAAATATAAGTTGTTTAAAAATAACGGCAGTAGTTGTTACTGTTTATTAATTGTTGGAATACCCTTATGGTTAAAACACGATGTCTACGCGTTGTTGCAAGAAGACACCAGATATTGCACCAATTATTGACTTCACTTACGTGAAGGCACTACTCAATAATGGTTACAATAATTACTTATCAAAGATTTTATTTTATTGGTTCAATAATTGTTGCGTTGATATTTTATACCGTCTTTGTTGTTTGAATAATTGTCATTACACAAGATTTTTCATTATCGAAGCAATAATTCATATTATCCTAATAATATTATTAGATAACATTATTGGCAATGTCTAGAAAGTTACATCTAAGGAGAGGTTTGGTCACCTAATTGCGCTACCAAGAAGGAAAAATTCTTATTGAAAGCCCTCTTCCTGAGGAACTGCACGGTTATCAATATTGTGATTTTATAATATTATTTATGAATAATTAATTATTGATTCATATGATGAGGAAAATATTGATTTTATGTGGATATAGATGGAGAAAATTTTAATGTGACAATTGTTGAAAATTGAAATTTTATCTTTTCTCGATAAAATAATTCATTTAAATATATATATTATTATATTTTAATAATATAATAATGGTGATATTTTACAACGAATGTGGGATATATGAGTATACGAGGAGGAAGAGTATTTTTGTTGCAATAAATGTTTAAAACATGTTAAACATGCTCATTGGACCCCATTTATTGACCGAAATTTGATTATAACCTCTAAAATCGCCTTCGTTGAGATTTCGGTCAATTTCGCTTTGGAATTTAGAAAAACTTTCTTCTGCAAAGTTGTAGAGAATTGAATCTCCTATAGAAATTTGCAAGATTCGAATTTTCTGATAAAAGGGCTATTTATTATGAATTATTGAAGTTCTGAAGTTCCGAAATAATTGATTTTTGGAAGTTTAAAATATTTTTAATTACAAAAACGTTTTTTTTCATTTTGAAACTCATTTAACATGTGGTTAGGAGGTGAATTCAGATGGTAGTGTGCGTAGAGATATTTAGAAAAATATAATATTAATTTATTAAATTTTCTGCTTTGGTGTTCTAAGCATTTTTCTATAAATAGGGTATAGGTTAGAATTGAAAATCACACCAGAAATTAAATTTTTCTCTCTCTATGTTATCGAGCGTATTCTTGTGAGTATTTTGAGTATACTTTGAGTATTGCTATACGGTGAAAGTTCAAGTTATAGCCTATATCCAGTATTCCAAATAAGAAATCTTGATCTTTCGAGGTAAGGGATATTATTTTTTTTCGTAATGATATTATTTCTTCAATATTATTATGCTAAAATATTGATCTAAAGTTTTTATCAAATTTGGAACTTTTGGTGTCGGAGTTACTATTCACGTATACGGCACTATTCACGTATATGGTATTATTCACGAATACGGCACTATTCATCGAAAAATGAAAATTTTTAGTCTATTGTGGATACTAGCTTTGATTGTATCCATGTTTTGATCATTCTTGAATTTTACACCACTATGATTATTTTTGAGGTATTTTTGGACGTGGATAAAACGAAGTCTGAATCCTTAATCCTTAATCCTTGTCATTTTGTTTCACCGGATTCGTTTCTTTAAAAAAATATATACTTTTCATCATCCTCGATCTTAAATGATGATATTATTGAATATCTTTGGCTTTTGTAGTGCAAAAGATGAATGATTTCGATGAATATCTTTGGCACAGTAGTGGAAAGATGAATGATTTCGATGAATATCTTTGGCGATGAAAGCAAAGATGAATGATTTCTGATGAATATCTTTGGCCGTGAGTGCAAAGATGAATGGATGTTTAGATGAACATGACCAATCGGGTGAATGTCCTCGGCTCAGAGTCTGAGGATGAATATATGATTCGGATATATATTGATTGATGTTACGGGATAAAAATATTGATGATGTCTTTATTAAATTCATAGATATTAGTAGATTTCATCCTCTACGTAACTCTTCTATGAATTAATATTTTCCATTACAAGCAGTATTGATTTAAAACTTGTTGCCTATTGTATTACTATTAAATTTTTCTGTTGAAGACTAACGATAATTTGTTACGTATTATCTTAGTCATAATATTCTTTCTTTTCGGGCTAGTTGAGCTCACCCTTTTCCTTTTTGTTCCATTTTTCTTATCGGGGAGGCGAGAATGTAAGCGAGTGCAGTCGGGGTATGGAATGATGGTTTTAGAGAGTTGTTTAGTAGTCCTCACCATTTTGTAAAATAATGTATCAATAATTATGATGAGGATTTATTTGTATGTGAATATTGTTTAGATGACAATATTTGTATTTAAACTCACATGCTTTCTTGTTGTAATAATAAAGTTGTAGTTGTTTCAGCACATGCAGGTGTATTGACAACTCAGAATGGGTGATGTATACCTATTTTGGGGGTGTCACAATCCCTTTGATAAACTTCCCTGATCAAGGCCTGATGAATAATCTGGGAAAACATTTGTGGTTGTCCAAACTCAAAAAATTTACCAAAACATGTCAACTTAAACTTATTCAATTGTACCTCAGACAATTTGTTCTTGATAATACTTGGTACCTCCATATCACACCAATATATAATTTTTGCTGAAAAATTCCGATTACGCTCCTCGTAGAATAGATCCCAAATCTGAAAATGCATAAACTTACATTAAAAACACATTAACCAAATTAAAAAACTACATTAAAACTTTAAATCAAAGACTGTTAAATGAGCAATATCAATGATAAACAAAATAATTTTAGCAATTGATCATAATCAAAAATAATTATAATTTTTAAATAAAAAATCATAAACAATCATCAATCTCCAAGACTATTGGAATAAAAGACATGTTAACAAGTATGATATCAATAGTTTCAAATCATTACCATGTTGGCAACAAAAAATAAAATAACAAGTTACCTGCATAATATAAATCTAAATAATAACAATAATGTAATGTATTAACCAAAACTAAATCTAAAAGTATCCGATACTCAAATATAATGAAAACAGTGATTTAAACAAGAAGAATTTGAACAATCCTTAAAACAACACAAACTCTAATGAAACATTATACATATTAACAAATATTACACAAATTAGTTTCCAAACATATAGAATAAGGTAACCAACTAACAATTATCAGGTTACTTATATTGAAATAAAATACATGTGAACAAGAATGGTAGCAGCAGTTTCCAATCATTTCACTATTGGTAACAAAAAAACAAATAACTAGTTACCGGCATATTATAAATCTAAATAATAACAATAATTTAATGTTGACACCAAAAAAATATTTAATATTATCTAATACTCAAAAAGAATGAAAACATTTATTAAAACAAGAACAATTTGAACAATCCTTAAAACAACAAAAACTATAATGAAAGATCAGTTTTAACAACACAAACTCTAAAATATTTTACCAACTATTACAAAAATCAGTTTCCAAACATATAATAGAAGGTAACCAAAAAACAATTAATATGTAACTTCTATTGAAATAAACTACATGATAACAAATATGGAATCAAAAGTTTCCAATAATTTCAATATTGTTAACAAAAAATAATATTATAAATCTAAATAATAACAACAACTTCAACATCCATAAAACTACTGAACAACAAACAAAACAACAATACAAACCAAAATACCACCATGCAGAAATTAAAAACACTAAAAAAAAAAAACTAAAAAATAAAATTCTTAAAAAAAAAAAATTAACAAACCTTCAAATGTTTCTGACGTGGAACCATTTTCCGGCTATGAGCCTCAGTTTTATCTTCTTTAACAACTTTTTCAGCAGAACCTTCGAAATCATAATCAATATACACCATTGATTTCGCCTTCTTCTTCGAATGTCTCCCAATATTCTTAATATCAACATCTGATTTCAACAATAACCTCTTCCCCTGTTTAGAAGACTTTGGACAACTATCCTTCACTATTAAAGATAACTTCGAATCCTCTAAAGAATAATCTTCTGGAACTCTTTTCCTCTTCCTATCCGGTTTCTTAACCCCCATTCCCTCCATGCTCTTCCTCGTAGAGACCATCACGAAAAAAGAAAGAAAGAAATTAGAAAATGTAGTACCGATAAATAGGAACAAGCCTAAAAAAACTGAGAATAACACGATCTGAAGAAAAATACGACAAGCACGAAGTAAAAATCAAAGGCGGACAACAAAAATCTACCCGAAAAATCGACAAAAACACAGAGAATAAGATGAACAAGGGTTTGTTTAGAAAGTGAACAAGGGTTTGTTTAGAAAGTGAACAAAACACCAAATAAGGGTTTCCAAAAGAAAAGATACTACATACGGACCGAGCAAAATTTAAAATAAACGCAATCCCCAAAACAACGCAAATTCAGTTTTTTTAAAAAAAAAAAACTGAATTGCCATGTCATCAGAAAATTAAAACACATTCCATAATAAAAGGAAGTATAAATATGTACAAATAATGAAAATAAAATTTTAAAGATATTAATTATGCAAATATTTAATGAGTGCACTTTTATTGTAATTATGTTTTTAAATGTACTATAAAATGTAATTGTTCTTTTTATTTTTTGGTGCTAATTTCCACGCATCACACACCCAAGAAGAATCGAAAGAAACGAACCCTTGACCTCATGGAACCCCCAAGGCAAGAATTACTGATGGGCCAAGAACCAAGCGACAAAGGCTTGTAATTCTTCTTAAATATATACATATAATCATTTGTAACATCCTTATCTGCAATATGAGGGATTAATTACATATAATATAATATGAATTGAGGCCATATATATAGTTATGGACAGATCCATAAAATTTAATTAGCATCAACACATTACACGACTTCAGTTCTGAATAAAAACATGAAAAACGCTCAAAGCATTGTGCAATAAATTGAGAAGAGATTCATTCTTATGGTACAGCTCCAACCCTTTACCAGTCTTCCCCTTGGCACTCTTCTGGCAGGTCTCAATTGCAGCAGTGGCATCCTTCAACAAAGTTTCAATACGTCCATCATTTGGCGAAAGAGTCAAAGCGCTAATCGCGTTATCAATCTCATCCACTGCACCTTCATATTGTTCTTCGCAGTCCGTAAAGATCTGCATCATCGCAGCGTCTGTTGGCTCATCTGATGCGTCTAGAACTGCAACGGACTCTGAAATGAATTCAACGTTCAAAGCCGCGGTATTCGAGGCCACGTCCAACGCGATAAATGCCAGATCATTGAGGTTTTTTACGCTAGTATCGGGCTCGGAATTTAGGATGGTTTTGCAGAAATCTTTGTTAGGGGATTGGGAGCAAGCCTTGGTGATAAGAGGAGCAATGTGAACGGGGGCAGCAGGGGTTTCGGGACGGGAAGATGTAATGAGGTGGGGGTGAAGGGCAAGGCAGAAGGTGAGAGATAAGAAACTTGACATTGTGGGATTCTTTTTTGTTTTTGTTTGTTTGTTAAATTTCTTCTGCTTTTCTCTGTTCTTCTTCCTTGGCTTGGAATGTAAATTTCAATCTTGTGGTTTTAAATTGAGAAAAATGTGAGATTAATATTGTTGATTTTTACGTGTGATTTGCGTGTGCGGAATGGTTAAAAATAGAATTTTGGTAATAATAAGATATCTGTTGAGGTCCATCCAGATTAATTATTGAAAGGTTTCCAAAATTACAGGAAGAAAGACCATGCATATAAAGTTAGCAAGATACGCTAAGCCACTCATGTCTAACCGGCACGAATAGGCCTACATGAAACGAAATATATATATATATATATATATAAAAATATATACTTTTCTAATAGTAGCACCTCTTTTTAATAATATTAAGGTTTGTAGCTTTGCCAGATAGACATTCTTTTCTTCAAGTGTATAAATACGATTATTACTATATTTCAACCATTTTTTGCTCTATGCAATACATTTAACTGCATTAGTTTCATTGTGCATGTTCTACTAGCTGCCGCACTTGGATTTTCAATGTGCATTGCTAATGGGCTCAATAATTTACCTAAGGGGTAGACTTGATGCATTCTGATCAAACAGTTGTTCAAATTTTTGTGTCTCAACTTGACTAAGCATTTATGTTTGTGTGTGTATATATATAATTTAATTTTAGAGATGTAGATAGATGAAAAAAATAAGATAATTTTATTGAATGATATCATAAATTTAGGAATTATTTCACAATTAAATTCGTAGTTGATTACAAAGAATCCAGAATACAGAGCAAGTTCGTAATTAATCCAATAGCCCATGACTATAGACCACCAGAATATGGGACGCCACTCATAGGTAACCAATCATCCCCCGATAAAAAGTTAGACACAGTAAAATTAGCAGCTTCTGTGGCATCGATTACGCGAAATCCAGGCCATGTAACTCTACCACCAGTGTTTGATCCAGGCCCTGTATTACTAAACTCCGCGTAATATAATGTACTTAGTGCAAAATCCCCTGACCAATCGTGCCAACCAGCAGGATTAATCAAACTGTCTATGAAAGACTGCATGTAAATAGTCCTGGAGTACTGTTTCCAGGGCCTGCCCAAATATGTCTGTACCCCATTGCTAGAAGCCAAATCGTCAGAAGCTCTAATATTACAATTCTGAATCGTGATGCCCGTGTTCTGGTTTGGATCTGTTCTTCCTTGTGCAGTTATGGCATTGAATTGATTGGATAGTGGTAGTCGCGGGTAAATGTTGCAATTTTGAAGCACAGCAGCTGCGTTACCAAATATGAAGTCCACCGTGCCATAGATGTCACATTCTGCGTAATATTGCCTGTTTGAATGTACATATAATGTGTCCTGATAACCTTCAAAGCTGCAGGTATAAAATGCGGATAAATCTGCCCCATTTCGTAGTGCAACCGCCTGCTGCTTGATTCCTCCTGCAGTGTTTCTGATGGTAAAGTTCACCCCCACAAATCCTTGGCCCACTACAGCTGCGTAATACACATGCAACATAAGTTTATGGCTTAATTAATTGGATTGTTGATACAATTGCCTGAGCAAAAAATGTTGTCATAGACAATAGTAGTATACATTTAGCAAAATTTTAGGGACACTTGCTACTTTGTCAACATTATTTTATTCTAACAATATCAGCCGCCTTAATTTGTGTTGCCAAACTTTTAAATTTACAACAAGTAGTTAATAAATGCCTGACTTACCAAATGTTGAAGAGTTGAATGTTGTCACGCCATCAGCAACATTACGGTTTCCGGTGATCACCGTCTGATTAATGCCCTCACCAATCATCAACAAGTACCTGTTATTCTTAGGAATGGACACATATTCTTCATAGACCCCGGCAGTTACATATATCAAGAAGTAGCCATCACTAGCAACAGATTTATTGGGAGCCACGGACAAAGCATCATTGATGGTGGTGAAGTTCCCCGTTCCATCTTTACTCACAACCACAATATGGCTCACTTCCACATAATCATTACCATCACCATTTTCACTAGTTTGAAGAAGCTTTCTCCGGCCTACCCTCTCGAAAATGGCTTTGTTTCTTTCCGACATTTTTAAGGGTAACTTACCCTTTCTAAATGCTTTTTGCTTCTTAGTAGGCCTAGATGGTCCCTTGTTCTTTTTATGAACCCACCCTTTTCTGAAAAGAGCTAAAGAAACACTATAAAGCTTGGTGTCATCAGCAAGAGGGGTGGAAATACCATATTTTAAATTCCAAGAAGAAGCTGTTTCTTGTATGCTATCCAAACAAGTTTGTGTGTTTGTTACAATGGAACTAAGTAGAGTATGAACATCGTCGGCTTGTGATGTGGAAAGAGTTTGACTTTTATCGACAATTGGGAAAGAAGTTGATAGATAATCCATGTTAAGCTCGGCTAGTAAACGACAATCTTGGAGAGCACGAGTTGCACCGGTTGTCAAAGAAGATGAGCTATGGAGATATTTTTCAATCAATGACAAAAATGTACGAGCAGCCGAGAAGGATTTACGGACGGAATAGCGGGCATAGTCATATACATTGGCACTGGCATTGTTGTTTGGTAGAGATGATCTGCATGAGGAAGGATAAGGGGTGGAATTACAAATATTGGGGTCGGAAGGAGAAACATCAGCCGAGGAAAAAGAGAATAAAAACGAAAGTGTAAAGATAATGAGAGTTGAGGTGAAGGAAGAATAAATAATATTGTAAAGCTTAAACGATGCCGCCATGGTTTTTGAAAAAAATGAGAGAATATATGAATGAAGAATACTTGAATGTGTAGTAATGGGATACATAATTAAGTTCATATATATATATATAGTGGACTGGAGGGAAATATTGTTAGGTTATACTCGTGTGTTTTGTTTTGTATACTTGGGAAGTGAAGTCAACTTCATGGCTCAGAGCTAGAACTACAAACCAAGAACGCGTCTATGGTACTAAAATTGGTTTGACTTTTTATTAATTATATACATACGGGAATGAAAAATTAATGGGACAAGTAGTTGTTGTTCTTAATTAATTATATATGTGTTATTTTATGAATCTATATATATATATATATATATATATATACCACCAGAAGGTGGTATAACAACTATTCGATCTATTGGATATATGTCATCGTGGGAGCAAATCACAACTGGTGAGGTTTTATTTATGATAATCCTACCTACTTCTTTCATTAAATGTGGAACAAAATGGGATTAATATATAGTTGTTACCATTACAATTTACTAACATGCATGGTGGCCAGGCCTCCTTGCGGCCAATTCTTTTACATACATGCATGCATAGTTTTTCTGATTTAAAACACCACATATATTGTGTATTTAATTATTACATTAAACTCAATTTATATGCTAGTATTTTTCATATTTGACTGCTGGAAATTGTAGATAGTTATTAGTTTGGTTTTCTCCCCTAAAGTACTCTTTAGTCTTTACCACATTTCTCAATTAAATTGTATCCACTCGAGGAAAATTTTTTAGGCAAAAAGAATAAAAGCCGGTTTACTTTATTAACTAGAATTTTAATTAATTAATCAGGATTTGGGGTTTATTAATTAGGGTTAAAGAGTTTGTTAACTAGAGTTTACGGTTTATAAATCAGAGTCTAAGATTTATCAACTCTTTTTTTAACTAATAAACCCTAAATTCAGTTTAAAATGAGTTAATAAACCCTAAACCCTAATTAAATGATTGAAATTCTTGTTAATAAAGTCAAACTCTTATTATGATTAGCGTCCATTATTATTAGTATTAGATGTTATGGGTTTTTTTAACCATTCGTTATTATTATGTCGATTTTCAGTTTCTAACTATAATAGTTTCTTTTTGTTTTCAATAGTATAGATGGTTTATGATCTATAAAAATTCGTAACAAATACATAATATAAATCATTACCATATATATATATTTAAATATATTTTTTTACTTCAGAAAAGTCAAATTTCCAATTAATTTTTTTAATTGCAAATGTTTAAACTCAAGAGCTTTCCGTATACAACGTGAGGGCACAACAGCGAGGCAGCTAAATTGGAGTGCGGGTCTCTGAAATCTTCAAGCCCTTGACAGGCTCTCTCCATATTTGCTTTAGGTATTATTTTTTGATTAGTATCCTCTCCATTTTAAATAAAATAAGAATTCTCTATTTTATTATTTAAATTTAAAATATCTTAAAATGTTACATCATGATGAGAAATGTGCAAAAATGAAAACTCTCCATTTCATTTAAAATGAAAAGAATCATAATTCACTATTTTCGGGACTACTTTTTTATGTTGTTTGTTAGGCCTACACACAAATCACTAGGGCTGAGCTCACAAGTCGCACCAACGGTTCCGGCGTATTTGACGATTTTAGGTGGGTTGAAAAATTAAATTTACAATTTGAGTTTGGTTATTGGCCAAAATCACATACATAAAATTAAAACAGCACCGTATGCCATCAAGATAAAGAAATCAAGTTGTCCAGAGTGATTTATAAATTTTAATGGGAATATTATGATTTAGCTTACCATCATCAACATTATAATAACAATAATAATTTACAAGAATAAGTCCACCAACAAACTTTATTCACTGTTATCCACGGCTATGTTTATATAGATACATACTAGCTCATATACATATATATTTTTCATTTTCCTAATATTATTATCCTAAACTTACACTACAACAAAAAGGGTTATTTCCGACGGAATATTCGGTCGGTCATAAGTATATTCCGTCGGGGTTAACCTTATTTCCGACCGAATATTCGGTCGGAAATTTGGTCGTATATAAGCAGGTCGAAATTAAGTCAGTCGATATTTCGGTCGGGGATACTTAGACTCGACGAATTTATTGTCGACCGAACATTCGGTCAGATTTAATATATCCCCGAATCAAAGCGTGTCTGCACGAGGGTATTCTTGGTTTGAGGATAAGCATGCCACGTGGCTGCCTGACAAAATGGGAAAAGACCTTAAGAGCGACGGAATTCCGTCGACCATATATTCGGTCGAGGATAAAGATGTCACGTGACAGTATGCTGAAAATGGGACACATCTTAACCTCGACGGAAGTCCGTCGAAAATAACCTTCTTCCGTTGACGTTAATGTTTTTTTTTTAAAAAAATATTTTATTTATTTTTGTAATATCTAAGGATTTAACCCACATCTTGTACCTGTACCTGTTTTCCCAACATCACATACACAAGCTAAATTAAGTTAAATGTCAAAAACATCCCATTACTACTAGCATAACCGCAACAAACCAAAGTAGTGAGTTAAAGAACCGTATTAATCAAAATAAATTAAACTAAGGTAAATTACAAAAGATCCCATTAATCTAAACTAACTATAACAAACATCCCATTAAGCTAAGTGTCAAACCGCAACAAAACCAAAGTAATTAACGATAAAGTTTAAACTACAATATGTACGTCAAAAGTTATGTAAAATTAATACAAAAGAATGTAAACTAAGTCGTTTAGTAGAGCCCCTTGTGTGAGGAGGATCATCGGTGAGCGGCCAACGCCGCTTCCGGAGTATGAACATCGTCATCCCGCCATCACCATCCCATTTCGTCACCGTTGATACACAACTCATTAGTCCATATATACGATTCATTAAAAGATAACTAAATGAAAATTAAATTACATGCGAGAATATATATTTGAATTTAAAACGAATAATATACTGAAAGCGAATGAGGTCGACTCAACATCGCCCAAACGCGTCCTCGACTAAGGTAACCACCATCCGAACAATCTCGTCGCGTATCGCGCCCAATCGCTTCCGGGAGGGATACCCGTATTTCTCGGCGGTGGCACCACCACCGCAACGTCTTGCCTTGGTGATGGGGCGAAGCAATCTACTGGGAAGGTCTCGACGATGGAACATCGGATCGGTCTCAAACCTCTCCGGAACCGCGCATGATCATAACACGTTGGAATAAAGCATCGTCTGCCGGTAGCAGATGTGATGGTCCCACAGGGGCTCTTTGGGCGTAGACACCATTTGCTAGAGCCTACCTAAGTGAGAGACATAACATCCATGCCATCCCAAATCGGGGGCTATTCGACATTCACTCCTAATGAGTGAGCGTCGAATCAAGTTTCTAAGTTGACACCTCCAAAGCATGTATGTTGAATCAGATTTCTAAGTTGACACTTCCATTTAATTTTATTTTGATTTTATTTAACTAAGTAAGTCTTTACTCAATTTAATTGTATTTATTTTGTATTATATTATTTTTATTAAATTAAGTTTATTTTATTGAATTTAGACTAAAGTACATTTTATTTTGATTTTATTTAACTAAGTAAGTCTTTCTTTCGGTTTAATTGTATTTATTTTGTATTATATTATTTTTAATTAAATTAAGTCCATTTTTTATTGAATTTAGACTAAAGTTAAATTTATTTTGATTTTATTTAACTAAGTAAGTGCTACTTAGTTTAATTGTATTTATTTTGTATTATATTATTTTTAATTAAATTAAGTCCATTTTATTGAATTGAATTGAATTTAATTTGTATTATCTTAAATTAAATCATATTTTTATTTATGTTATTTTAAATAAAATTATTTATTTATTTTAATTTAATTTAATTTAAATTTATTTGTATTATATTAAATTATAATATTTAATTTATTTAAAATTTATTATCTAAAATTAATTAAATTGAATTTGTATTATATTATATCATATTTTTTATTTTATTTTAAAATAAGTAAATGTTACTTAGTATATTTTAATATTAGAAACTAATTATATTAATTATTTAAATTAATTAAAATGAAGTAAGTAACATTCTATTTATATTATTTTATTATTTGGGGAACATAAGGAATATATACACGTGTACAGTGCCTCCAAATTTTGTAATTGATTAATTCAGACAGAAATTCGATCGAGAATTATGTCGAAAATAACAAATATACCTACTGATAAGCTATACCTAAACATAATCCAAATTTTATCAAACCCAAATTGCAGTATAATTATCATCAAACCAGATATTACAGTATAAATATCAAACTCAAATTGCAGTAAATATCAAACTGAAATTGCAACATATATATGAAACCCAAATTGCAGCATTCCAAACCCAATTGAACAATATTATAATTAGCCTCAACATCAATTTCATATATATATATATATATATATATATATATATATATATATATATCCCAAACAACAAAATACCCCCTAAATTACCTCACTTGAGAAATTGTTAACCACTGCCCGAGAAGAGGAGAAGGCTGCCGGAGGGGAGGAGAAGGCTGGAGCCGGAGGGAGGTGGATTAGTCGCTGGAAGGAGGAGGGGTGGTCGCCAGAGAGAGGAGGGGTTTTTCGCCGGAGGGGGGTGGGTGGCTGCCAGAGCAGAGAGAGTGCAGAGAGAGAGTGAGGGAGTGATGAGAGAGAAAGAGAGAAATGAAATGAGGGAGGCGCTGAAGAAGACGCTGTTGATTAGGTTTTAAAACGTATTCTCGACGGAATTCCGTCGGGTTTTATTCGGTCGACTTTAACATATTTCCGACTAAAGGTTTCGTCGAGGATAACCAATGTTCCGTCGACTTTATATTCGCGCTGGCGAGAAACCTTCGCGCCAAGGAGGAGGGCTTAACTCCGACTGATGTGCATCGAGGATAAAGTAAGACCGACTGAATTAATGTCGACTGAATATTCAGTCGATTTTGGATTAACGTCGACTGAATACATTCCGTCGACCTTAATTCCGTCGGAAATAAAGCTTTTTCTTGTAGTGTTAAAAGGTTATGTAGTATTTATTTTTCTTTATATAAGTAGAGTATTATATATGATAACAAATTTTATTGATATTAAATAAATATGAACACATACGTGAGATATTATAATAAGCATGAGCGACTCATTAAATAATTAAATTATTTTATGTTCAACATTAATTAGTCACACTATACATTATATAAAATTAATCACACCATACATTATAGAAAATTAAATTTACGGTTTGGGTTTGGTTCTATTTAGTTTTTGTTTAGACAAAACATTATAAGTAAGGTTGTGTGTGTTATCAAAGTGATATTTAATATTCTGTGATGCTAATTTGAATAAAATTTTGTTGTTTCAATTGATTTTGGAACCAAAACCGTACCAAATGAAATCCAATCGCACGGTTCAAAACTGCACTACACCAATTACAAGCAGTTTTATGTGTGGTTTTGAATTTATTAAACCGCACCTAAGCGATTTCATGTGCGATTTGGACTTCAAACCGCACCATGCTCAAATCACCTACTTTTCTTGAGCTTCTTCCCTGTAATTTCCATATTTGCTCTGCAATCTTAATGTACTATGAAAAATTATTACTATTATTATTTTGATTTTTCAAGCATCAAATATCAAGTTACCAAAGAGGATTAAACATTTAAAGTGTTTGTTCGTATACCGGTTTTTGAAACGTTTGGAAGCTCTAAATGCAATTGAGAATTTTGTTTATTTACAAGCAATTTATTTCAAGAACATCTTATTTAACTTACAAACGTTGTGTTTGGACAGCGCTCCAATAACATGTATCTAGAACATAAAGGTTGGCACATAGATTTATTGTTGAGTTAAGTGGGTCATGACAATAACAAATTCATGATACTTTATGTTATAGTAGCATTATTTTAAAGCAAGATTTCCATTAATTTTGATCAGTTATAGCACATGTAAATGAATTCTTCATATAAATGTATACATTTTAGCCTATGAAATTCAATATATATATATATATATATATATATATATATATATATATATATATATATATATATATATATATATCACATTCTTTTTGTGCAATTAATTAATTGTTAAATATTGGAGGAAAAAATGGAGATAATCGTAGCAATTGATATAAACAATGTTTGATTTATTAGGAAAGCTTGAATTTAATAATAAAACAATTTTTAAGAATACAAGAATAAAGAGCCAAAAGTGAATAAATTAGTAGAACGTAGATACTAGTTATAAGCTACTAGAATATGGTGCTCCAGTCTGAGGTAACCAATCATTCCCTAGTAGGAAATTAGAGACGGTAAAATTAGAGGCATCAGTGGCACCAATTATGTTAAATCCAGGCCATGTAACTCTATCACTGGTGTTTGATCCAGGCCCCGTGTTATCAAACTCTGCATAATACAGAGTAGTTAGGGCGAAATCTCCAGACCATTGGGACCAACCAGCTGGATTTATCAAACGGTCCATGAACGATTGCATGTAAATAGTCCGGGAATACTGTTTCCAAGGCCTCCCCAAATATGTCTGCGTAGTTCCATTGCTGAAAGCTAGATCATCAGCAGCTCTAATATTGCAATTCTGAATGGAGATGCCCGTGTTCTGGTTTGGATCGGTTCTTCCTTGTGCAGTTATGGCATTGAATTGATTGGATAGTGGTAGACGGGGATAAATGTTGCAATTTTGGAACACGGCGGCGGCGTTACCAAATATGAAGTCCACCGTCCCATATATCTCACACTCTCTATAAAATTGCCTTAGGGAATGTACATATAATGTGTCTTGATACCCTTCAAAGCTGCAGCTATAGAATGTCGACAAATCTGCCCCGTTTCGCAGGGCAACCGCCTGGTGCTTCATTCCCCCTGCGGTGTTTCTGATGGTCAGGTTCACCCCCACAAATCCTTGCCCCACTACAGCTGTATTATTCATGAATGCAAGGGTAGAAATAGAATATCATCAGTTCTGTACGTGCATCCATTTTTTAACAAGTAATTAATTGTTGTGATATTTTTTTTTTTTTACAAGATTACTTTAATAAATATTTTTATTCTTTTTTATACTAATGAACTTCACTAAATATTTTATTTTATATCATTTTTTTAATATAAAAAATTGTATCTTTAATTATCTTTTTAAAAATGTAGGGAGTGATTTTTGAGAAGGATACGGTAAAAACTAAAATAATTCAACGGATACTCTTCAACAGTATATTGAGTCTTATTTTTGACTCGAATTTGACCCTGTTCATGACATAAGTACTAGTGACAGTTGCCTAATTTTGATGTACTTATGACTGCTAGTCTGCTACTTTACATTTTGTGTGAGGACATTTTGGTCATATTTCAGGTCTGCTTGACAAAAAATAGGATGTCCAAATCAACAGGCCAGTATACCCATAACTAGCTAGCTAGTGAAAGTTTATATGGGGTGGTTAGCGTGGAGTGAATTTAAAGGTAAATTTATTTTATGTTTAATACAGTGTTGACACGCAAGTGGAGATTCATCTTCTCATCTTTCTGTCTGTGTATCAGCACTGTATTAGAAATGAGATGCCGGATCCGTATATATGAATCATATATTAATTAAAAGTGAA
Organism: Panax ginseng; assembly: GCA_020205605.1. NCBI lineage: Eukaryota > Viridiplantae > Streptophyta > Magnoliopsida > Apiales > Araliaceae > Panax > Panax ginseng. Next base: position 4,039,473 of record CM035138.1, on the reverse strand, counting down.
TTCAGTGCAAATATAATATTAATAATGTCTTACCAAATGTTGAAGAATTGAAAGTGGTCCAGCCATCAACAACATTATGGTTGCCGGTGATCACCGTCTGATTAATGCCGTCACCGATGATCATCAAGTACTTCTTGTTCTTGGCAATGGACACATATTCTTCATAAACCCCGGCAGTAACATATATCAAAAAGTATCCACTACTAGCAACCGTATTATTTGGAGCTGCAGCCACCGCATCGCTGATGGTGGTGTAATTCCCCGTTCCGTTTTGACACACAATCACAATATCGCTCACCACAACCAGATCATCGTCGCCATTTTCTGTAGTTTGAAGAAGCTTTCTCCGCCCTACCGTCTCGAAAATGGCTTTGTTTTTTGTTAGACATTTTAAAGGTAACGTACCATTTTAAATGCTCCTTGCCTTTTATTAGGCCGAGATGGTCCCTTGTTCTTTTATGAACCCACCCTTTTTTGAAAAGAGCTAAAGAAACTCTATAAAGCATAGTGTCATTAGCAAGAGGTGTGGAAATGCCATTTTTCATACTCCAAGAAGAAGCGGTTTCTTTAAGGCCATCTAAACAAGTTTGTGTATTGGTTACAATGGCACTGAGTAGGGTTTGAACATCATCTGCTTGCAATGTGGAAAGAGTTTGAGTTTTGTTAACTATTTGGAACGAACTTGATAGAAAATCCAAGTTAATTTCGGCTAGGAAATGGCAATCTTCGAGAGCAAGAATTGCACCAGTTGTCAAAGTTGACGAACGGCTGAGATATTTTTCAATCAATGACAAGAATTTACGAGCAACCGATATGGATTTTCGGACGGAAAAGCGGCCATAGTCATAGACATTGGCAGTTCTATTGTTGGTTGGAAGGGAAGATCTACATAAGGAAGGATAAGGAGTGGAGTTGCAAATGGGATTGGACGTAGAATTATCAGCGGAGGAGGAGAGAGAAAATAAAAAGATAATGAGAGTTAATATTGTGAAGGAAGAAGACATGATATTGTAGACCTTAGAATTAGCCATTGGTTTTGAAAAATGAAATTAAGAATATATAAAGAATAAGGTATTGTTGAATGTGTAGTAATGGCTAGTTGAGTTCATGTATATATATAGTAGAGGGAAAGATGAGTAGGTAACGTTTGATTGTGATATCTGGGGAAGAAATTTTCATATTCTTGAAATTGAAGTCCACTTGCATGGGGATCTAGTAAGCAAAAACGCGTCCATCTTAAAGTTTGGTTTAACTTTATTTTTTTTGGGCATGAAGGATTGAAATGGTATAATTAATTAGTTGTTGTTATTATGTGTATTTTAAGAATGTAACGACGTACTAAAGGTGGTCAACTCATTCTTCTCTTTGTAGATATGTGCTGCTTGGGTTTTGCTCGACGGGTTATATATGTCTGGATATATATATCCGATCCCAATTGGTCGGGGTTCTTTAATAAATGTGAAACAAAACATAATAATTATGATGGCATTATTTACGCACTCTAGTCCATTTTTGTTGTGATTCTAGATTAAAACATGGTTTCTGTGTATAGATTCTACCGATAATTGGGCTTTATGATAGAGGTAATAACATTACATTGAAACCTAATGGTAATTTTTGTCCATATTTGGCTGCCGGAAATTGTTGACATGTTGTTTTCCCTCTCAGCAATTTTATTTTTATATTTTTATGAATATTTAAAAAAATAGGGGGTCATGAATAAATATTCGTTCACACAAACAATAACATTTGATCTTGATATTTTTATTTTCTAATAATTTTAGATGCATTATATATATAGATATATATATAAATAATGCATCCAACACTAAATTATTGGACAAGTCCGCGTCGGTTCCCGATCGAAATGAGACAAGCCGAGTTGTTGAATACTTGGTGATTAAATTTTTGTTTGCCAAGTCAACATTCATAATAAGCAGATTTACTAAACCCATTAAACAAATAACCAATAAAAAATTTAAGTATACAAATAATTCTAGAATTTTTACTTTTGAGGCCTCATATATATAATTTACAAATTATCCTGATATTATTATGCGATGATTATTTAAAATTTATATTAAGTAATCGATGCAATGATATGTGAATTTGAGATACGTTTAGACTCGACTTAAAACATTTAATATTACTTGGTTTCACCGACTTTCTTGTTAATGGGGTTGTTGATACATGAAGTCTGCGAATAATTAACAATGAGACTGATTTAATAAAAGAAATATATATCAATTAATTTATTAGTAGACTTGTACGTAGATGTTGCCTATCCTGAACTTTTTACCAAATGGATATACCTGAATTTGTTTACTGATGATGGGCCATGAAGGTAATTTAGTTCAATCAGAAATGGACAAAGTCAACACGCTCAAAAATATACAGTCACTCAAATATCAAGTAACTTGAATAATTAAGTATGAGGGTGATTTTTATGATAAGTTTATTTCAGGTTCAATTTATATTTGTTTAATGTTTTTTTATAAAAATAAAAATGAAAATGAAAGGACAAGTTGTTTATATCAGTGAGCTGCTGCTACCTGTTTTTTTTGTACTTAACGACTTACTACTACGTAACATGTTGAAAAATTGGAACCCTAACGTTGAAAATTTGCATGCATGTGCTGCAAATTACAAGAAGCTTCCTCGATCCCTTATGCTACTACTAGTACTAAATAAATTAATTTGGTATATTAATTTGGTTAAGAAAAGTCAAAGTCCCCTACGTACTAATAATTGTATTTAATTTAATTACAGAATGTTTGAATATTTATAAGGCTTATTATGCATACGCAACGTGAGAACACAGCAGTGAACGGAGTAATCTAAATTCAGAGTGCGCGCGGAAACCTCTAAAATCTAACTCCTTAATTAATTCATCACAGCCTGTCAATGCATGTTTGCACTACTACTTCTTAATTTTGCCTTGATGTTTTTATAAATATACTAACTACTCCTTAGAATTTGGTTTTTCAATTAAAATGCTTTGGTTTTCTGCATGGGTGAGTTCAATTGACTGACGGACGGACGGACGGACATGCATGCATAAAAGTCAATCAAATGAATGAATTACTAGTACTAAATAATTGAGCTATACCTATATAATTGGAGGAGGTGCTGTACCGTGCGTTAGTGCGGTATAGTTTACAGTGTTTTTTTAATAAAAAATATATTTTTTTAATAATTTTTTGTTCAAACTTGCTCTTTTATTTTTATTTTTTATTCTAATAATTGTGGTAACAAAAAATTAACAACATTGTAACGTCCGGTACATTTTGTACCGGACCCCCTGAACCCATACCTATACATATCAAAACGGCCAAATTAAAGAAGGCTTACTACTACTTCAAGGGAATTAAACTGGCTGGACGGACGAACGGACGGACATAGATTTGAATAATTTATGGATCGATCCATCGGAGCTTGTGATTAATAATTTGGTTTTTATTTTTAAGAATATACTACTCCCTCTGTCCCATAATATATAACTCAAATTATTTGACATTTTAAAAAACTTAGGATAATTCATTACAATCTTTTTAAAATTATCCAAAGTATGAGATAAGTATGGTAATAAATAAGAATTTAAGGATATTATAGATAATTGATACTCATATATTTAATATTTTTGAATCATTTTCTTAATTCTTATACATAATTCTAAAATGTCATATACAGTAAACCTCTATTTAGGAATAGACTTCGGACCAAACTATTTGTATTCTAATTGAGAAGTTATTACTACATAGAGGTATTAATGGTACAAAAACATGGGCTGAATCTATTTTAGGGCAAGCGGTAAATCAATTGACCCCACTAAATTTTTGAGAGTTAATTTTTAATTTGATTTTGATTTTATAAAGTGTTTAGTGAAAATAAAAAATTCAGATTAAAAGACTATTAAATGTCTCAAATTTCTACTAATACAAACACTTCACTCTTTTATATTGTTTAGTAACTTACATTGAACATGATATTTTTGTAGTTATTGAAATGAGACTATCATTACGATAGTTTCAAACAATGAAATCTCAAAAAATGTTATTATAAATAATATTTTAACAATATTATTTAGTTTTGTAATTTATTTTAGAGGACACAAGAAATGTCTCTTATAATAACAGTGTTTTAAAAAGGGTTAAGTTCAGATGACCACCTGAGGTTTGAGCGGTTTCCCACTTAACCACCTGTAGTCAGTAAAGCTACATTTAAACACCCGACCTTTTGAGTTAAAGTGAAAATTTGCTTTCTGTCATAACTCTGTTACTTAAGTTGGATAAAGACTTAATTACCCTCGTTATATATAGAAGACAGATGCTTGTTCATCTCTCTCTCTGCTTTTCTAACAAACAAAAAACAGAGCTTAATCAACTCAAATGCAGCGAAACAATAATTCCTCGTTATATATAAATGTTTTCATCAAATAAATCTCACAATCATTCAAATCTCCAGAAACCAAATCATATCACAAGATTACTAAAAACTAAACAATTCTATCAAAACTCTGTATTGAAGTTATAAAGCATATATACTGCTAATATTAAGGGATGCCCAAAACATAGCAAATAATATACAAGCTCTTGCCATTCGTAGCTTTTTACCCGAATGGGGATTCATTCCATTTTGCACAGGAAGTCTCAGAAATCTTCTTGTAGCTGTTTCCGGATTTGATTTTATAATACCACCTTGAGGAATGATATTTGGATCTGTCACAACTTAGTAAAGGAAACCCTTGCAGTTATCAAATCTCCTCTTTTGATTATGCTGCCAAAATTAACAATTTAATCCACTGTTTCAATTCCCAAATCTTTCAGCAGATGAAGCCAAGCTTTCTAACGGGCTCATGGGCACAGGGGCATTTGCTGTGATCCTCTTGAACACATCCACATAATCAATTGTGCTTTCTGCTTCTACACAAATCTTGGCCATGGTCCGGACTGCAAGTTCTGGATAAGCCCCAGCTGCAGTTTCACCACTTAGCATAACCAGTCCGTGCCATCAAGAACCGCATTGGCAACATCAGTGGCTTCTGCTCGAGTTGGCCTTGGAGATTTTATCATGGACTCCAACATCTGTTACCACAGGCTTACCTTGGATGTTGCACTTGTAGACCATCACTTTCTAAGCTAAAAATATCTTTTCAATTGGAATTTTCATTCCCAGGTCATCTAGAAAGTTGAAAAAAAAAAGTAACAAACCAATCACACACAAAATAAAGACATTTTTATACACAAAATCTTATAATTTGAATTAGCTTCAAAGTTAGACAGTGGAGTTTTGCAGCCCGTATTGTATGACATAACCTACAACAGAATTAACATTCATCAATGCAATCCATCTTAACCCATCACATCATAACAAATTTCAATTCAAATTCAAAAAAATCATCTCATTTCCTCCTCAATCGTTGCAGATTTTCATGAAAATTTGTAGATCTAATGCAGATTTTCGTGCACAGCTTCTTTGGGTGGATTTGAAATTGGAGAAGAACCCTAGAAAATTGGGAATCCTACTACGGTTTGGGGATAGATTGAGAAGAAAAAGAAGGGACTGATCCAAGACCCATTTCGTTGTTGAACAAATTCATGGAGAAAAAGCCTTCGAATCACAGACCCAATTCGATTTTGAGCAAACCCATGAAACAAAAATCACAAATACACATACCCATGAAGTTAATGAAAAAATTAGTGAAGAAGATGAAGATAACGAGGGGATTGATAGCGGATTGATAGCGCTCAGTTAGAAATTAAAGCTCAGATCCACCGATCCACCGCTCAGAATCTCAAATACACAGATCCATGGTTTGAGGAGTGAAAAATGAGATAGAGGATTGTGGTTTGAGGAAGAAGAATGGCTATTTTGGACATTTAACAGATGTTTTTGACTGTTACACCTCCTTCTCACGCGTTTTTTGGCGTCTGACATACACGCACGGTTAAGTTGGACGGAAAAGGTAACTTTTTCACTTCAACCCAAAAGGTCGGGTGTTTAAATGTAGCTTTACTGACTATAGGTGGTTAAGTGGAAAACCGTCCAAACCCCAGGTGGTCATCTGAACTTAACCCGTTTTAAAAAATTATAAAATATCATTTTATAAATAACATAAGATCGAGGATTTGAAGTGTATTCAATTACATAAAATAATATCAATTTTATATGATAGCTCACACAATTATTTGCAATATACCTTGCACTCTGTCGCCTTTATTTTATTAAATTATATTTTTTTTATAAATTCTTGTTTTAAAAAATTTGACTCCACTGAATTAAAGGGTTGGATCCGCCCCTGGTACAAAATATTTTTTGAACACCCAAAAATATTCATTTTAACAAAAATATCAATAAGAACTCCCTAATAATTATTATTCAAAAAATATTTATGCAAAGTTGTGATCTTTTATAGAAAATGTAGTTTTTTATAGAAAAATGCAGTTTTTTATAGGAAGTGTAATCTTTTATAGAAAATTTAGTATTTTAAAATTAAAATTGTCTCTCTCTCATATATATATATATATATATATATATATATATATATATATATATATATATATATATTATTACTATATAGATGTATAATTTTTTTAATACGGGACTTAAAAAGTATATAACGTATTACAATTTAGAGATTATTCTTATTTATATTTGGCCCAAATTGGGAACAATTTTTTTTATAATATTATAGAGATTATTCTCATATAGAGTATTCCTAAATACTCCCTCCTATTCAGATTAAATGACGTTTTAGGGAGTTTAATTTTATTCTATATAAGTGTCGTTTTGGAATTTCTACGCAATATTGCACTATTTTTTTCTAATTTAGCCCTCTATTTAATATACTTAGTAAATACAATTGTGGAAAGAGAAATAATTAATTATGGACAATTGTAGAGAATGAGAAGAGACAATTGTGGAGAGAGAAATAATTAATTAGGGACACAAAAGAAATTTTATGTTATTTTTTAATAAATGTGTTTAATTCTAAAATGATATTTAATCCGAATAGAAGAGAGTATGAGTTTTACTGTATTATGAAGAAAGGTGGGTAGGTAGGTTGGTGGTGGGCAAAGAAGGGTTCTTCTACACAGACCGGTCAATTGGATCGGTTTATTGGACAGGCAGAATTTTTTATTTTATTTTTTTGTTTGTGATTCAAAAAAATGTATAGTATTTATTTTCACAGGAATTTTTATAAAATATAGTGTTTTAGGTGTAATTTGGATACACATACAAAAACAGTATGTATAACCCTATTTTTGTATGTGTATCCAAATTACACCTAAAACATTATATTTTATAAAAATTTCTGTGAAAATAAATACTATATATTTTTTGGAGTCACAAGTCAAAAAAAAAAAAAAAAAAATCCGCCTGTCCCATAAATCTGTCCGAGTAGACTTATTGGTAAAGAAACAACTGGAATTAATTCGCTCGCTTATGAATTACTATTCCCTACTACTACTACTTTTTAATCTTTAATTAGTCTTTGCGCGTTGCATTAAATTCACTGATTGTACTTGTTAGTATTACTCTTGACTTTGACTAGTAATTTGGAGTGCATGGTCAACTCTATCCATCTTACCTTTAGTTCGGGAATATATTTGCGCACGCGTAATCTTGGTTTCAAGGCCTAATAATCAGAAATTAAAGTTACACTTTACACATCAATGCAGGGAAATTCAAATTAAAATGCTCCGTATTAAAAATTGGGGGGCGGTCCGGTGCAAATGTACTGGACTTTGACTAACGTCCGGTACACAGTGTTAATTTTTTTTTTTTACCACAATTATGAAAAAATAAAAAATAATAATAATAGAGCAAGTTTGAACAAAACAAAGAAAGTATATTTTTTATTAAAAAACACCGTAATATTTACGATGTTTTTTCAATAAAAATGTACTTCCTTTCAGCTTTTTTGTTCAAACTTCTTCTTATTATTTTTATTTTTTCTCATAACTATGGTTTAAAAAAAAAGGGGTGCACGATCATCTACCAGGCCAATTAAGGTGCACTGCACCTCAAACCCGTGTATTAATTACTCCATCCGTTCCTTAATAGGATTGAGGGAGGGCCCAGTACTATATATGTGGGTCATTGATTCTAGCACTTTTTGTAGCTTCCTTATTTCTTTTTTTTTAGGATGTTAGCTAGATTATTATTCACCATTTAGATTACTCACCATTCAGATTATAATTTTAAATTTAATTTACTGAGACTTCAAATTAATTTATGAAACAATTACTAATTATATATTAACTTAATTAATTTACCTGATAAATAAGCTAAAAATCTTGATTCCCATTAAATCACATTAATTATAAATTAAAAAATATTTCTTATAATTTTATCACCTATTAGAATTCATATAATTTTTTTTTGCACGTTAATGGGACTATTTTTTTTAGAAACAAATTACATGAGAAAAGAAGAGGTGATAAAATTACATCAGAATATAGTCTCATTAACGTGCAAAAAAAAATTTATATGAATTCTAATAGGTGATAAAATTATAAGAAATATTTTTTAATTTATAATTAATGTGATTTAATGGGAATCAAGATTTTTAGCTTATTTATCAGACAAATTAATTAAGTTAATATATAATTAGTAATTGTTTCACAAATTAATTTGAAGTCTCAGTAAATTAAATTTAAAATTATAATCTAAATGGTGAGTAATCTAAATGGTGAATAATAATCTAGCTGGCATCCTAAAAAGAAGGAAGTAAGTGAAGTCTGCAAAAGGGTATCGGATTAACGACCCATATATATAAGACTCTGGCCCTCCCTCAATCCTCCTTAATACGAGAAAGGATCCTCTCCTGTCCTCCAATTTCTCTGTCTCTTTATGTCTTTCTCCACTTAAATTTTGACACATAGTCTCTTACTTAACACTAATTAATTCTAAAATTAAATAAAATGATATGTGTCAAAATTTAAGTGGGGGACGGGGAAATTGGGGACAGAGGATCTGCTCTCTCTTAATATAGGTCGTTTTAGAAATGTGCACAAGAATTAAGAAAATAATTGAAAAGCATTAACTATGTTATAAATTGTCTATAATACCCTTCACCTCACTTATCTCATAAATATGGATCAAAAAATTAGGTGGAGTAATAAGGGGAAATTTGGAAAAAATAGTAATCAATTCTCCTAGATAACCACAAACGACAAATAATTAGAAATAACAAAAAGAGTCTAAACCGACCTATATATAGGAATGGAGGGAGTATAATGAGATAGGAGTAATTAACATAGACATATATTCAATATAGTACAACCTCCGTTCTTTAATATAGGTCGTTTTAGACATGTGCACAAGAATTAAAAAAATAATTGAAAAGCATTAACTATATTGTCAATTGTCTATAATACCCTTTGTGACGCCCCCAAAATAGGTCCATTCCATCCAACCCATTCTGAGTCGTGCAAAATACGACAACATATATACTGTGAGTTTAAATATAATTATTGTCTTCTAGACAATATACATACCAAAATAAATTCTCATCACAATTATTTATACATTATTTTATAAAAATGGTGAGGACTACTAAACAACTCTCTCTATAACTATCATTCCATACCCCGACTCGTACTCGCTACATTCTCGCCTCCTCGAGAAGAAAAATGGAACAAAAAGAAAAGGGGTGAGCTCAACTAGCCCAAGAAAGAACATTATGACTAAGATAACATAGAGCAAATTATCGTTAGTCTTCAACAGAAAAAAATCTAATAGAATACAATAGACAACCAGCTTTAAATAAACAATCAAGCATGTGAAACAACAATTCATTAGAAGAGTTAAGTAGAGAATGCAAACTACTATCTTCTATATATATGAATTTAAAAGTTCATCGTCGATATTTTATCCCCAGAACATCAATCAATATATATCTAGAATCAAATATTCATCTTTGCACTACAGCCAAAGATATTCATCATTAATCATGTTCATCTAAACACTGCTCATCTTTGCACTACGGCCAAAGATATTCATCGAAATCATTCATCTTTGTACTACAGCCAACGATATTCAATAATATCATCATTTAAGATCGAGGATGATGAAAATATTTTTAAAAAAGCGAATCCAAAGGAAACAAAATGACAAGTATTAAGGATTCAGATTTTAAACAATCCAAGTTCAAAAATACTTCATAAGTAATCGAGTGGAGTAAAATTCAAGAATGATCAAAACATGGATACAATCAAAGCTAGTATCCATAATAGATATTTTAGACGAAAAATAAAAATTTAATTTCTCTTGTGAATAGTGTCGTGATTCGTGAATAGTCAGATATCGTGAATAATTAATAATATCGTGAATAATAACTCCAAACACCAAAAGATAAAATTTCACAAAAATATCATCATGCTTCGTGAATAAGTAACTCGTGAATAAGAACTCATAAATAGTAACTCGTGAATAAGAACTCATGAATAAGTAATCCCATACATGAAAAAGTTTTAAATTTGATAAAAAGTTCCAACCAATATTTTGACATAATGATATTGAAAAAATAATATCATTTGAGAAGAAAATAACATCCCTTACCTCGAAAAGCAAGATTTACAATTGAAACACCTGGATATAAAGCATGACTTGAACTTCAGATCGATATAGCAATACTCAAAGTATACTCAAAATACTCATAAGAATACATTTCGATAATATAGAGAGAGAAAACTTTAGTTTCGTGTGTGATTTTCAATTCTAACCTAAGCACCCTATTTATAGGAAAATGCTTAGAATATCAAAGTAGAAAATTTATTAAATATTATTATATTTTTCCAAAATCTCATATGCACACTTCTTCCAACTGATTTCAACCTCTATCACATGTTACATAAGGGCCACAAAATGAAAAACACGTTTTTGTAATTAAAAATATTTTAAACTTCTAAAAATCAATTATTTCGAAGCTTCGGAACTTTAATAATTCACAATAAATAGCCCTTTTGTCAGAAAATTCGAATCTCGCGACTTTTTGTAGGAAATTCCATTATCTACAACTTTGCAGAATGAAGTTTTTCCAAATTTCAAACAGAAATTGACCAAAATCCATAAACAGGCGATTTTACAGGCTATAATCAAATTTCAGTCAAGAAATGGGGTCCACCGACACATAAAACATGCTTTAAATATTTTTGGTAACAAAAATACTCCTCCACATATACTCATATATCCCACATTCATCGTAAAAATATCATCATTATTATATTATTAAAATATAATAATATATTTAAATGAATTATTTTATCAGAAAAAGATAAAATTTCAATTTTCAACAATTGTCACATTAAAAAATTTCTCTATCTATATCCACATAAAATCAATATTTTCCTCATCATATAAATCAATAATTAATTATTCACAATAATATTCTTGAATCACAAGATCGCAACTGTGTCGCTCTCAAGAGAAAGGGGCTTTCCAATAAGGATCTCTCTCACTACCTGGCAGCAATTAGTAGGTGACCAAACCTCTCCTTAGACGTAACTTTCTAGACATTGCCAATAATGTTATCCAATAATATTATTCAGATAATATAAATTATTGCTCTGATAATGAAAATCTACCGTAGTAATGACAATTTATTGAAACAACAAAGAATATAAAATATCAATGCAACAATTATTGAATCAATAAAATAAAATATCGAATAAGAATTCATCGTAATAATTATTGAGTAGTGCTTTCACGTAAGAATCAATAATTGGTGCAATACCGCAAATCTTCTTCTTGTTGACAACGCGTATTAGTGTATTTTAACCACCGAGTATTCCAACAAAGATAATTGAGAATAACTACGCCGTTATTTATAAACAACTTATATTTGTCGCTTTTTTTCATCCAATCGCTTTTTAGTTATAGGGGCCCATAAAAAAGATCGCTACTGCCGTCATTTAATATTCTCGACAAAGATGCGAATATTCCACGACCAAACGAATATTCCCCACAACAATGAATATTTTATAACCACTTGCTTATTTTGAAATATTTGCGTATTTTACCCATAACTATCCACATTAATCAAATCAACTCTTACTATTTCAAAATAATAAATAGAGAAAATTAAATTTCATTAAAATCAAATCAACTCTTGTCCATGTCCTTCCTCCTGGCCCCAAAGGAACTTCCTTTTTATTTTGGGCCATTTCAGATTTTCTGGTCGAGGTTCGGTGAAGGTTTTCCTAGTCATCTTTCATACATTATTTTCTGCCTCAAGGTAGTGATTAATTCCACTAGTTGTACGTAAAATTTATTAGCTCATATATATATATATATATATATATATATATAGGGAGTGATTGGATATATAGGCCAATGAGTAATAAAACTTGACTAATATATGGTCTAAATTCGTAAAAATTATATGTTCCTTCCTTTTTCATTCTACTGCACATGTTCATTAATTCGTAAAAATTATATGTTCCTTTCTTTTTCATTTAAATTATTTGGTTCACTCAAAATGTTCTCAATTTATTTATAGATAAAAATAAAATAATTTTGATCATTGGTTAATTCTTGGTATTAATTATTCAACTACAATTAAAATGACACCTCATTTTTTGAGGTGCCTATTCATGAGCATGCATGTGTTAATTAATTCCTCTCACATTGTTATTGTCTTCATCTTTTTATATATCAGAATCAGATACATACATAATACATTTAGAAGCTCTTAATTCGTCTTTTTTCTTAATCAAATAATTTGCATCACCATGGAGAATATGGATGCATGTATTGTTTAAGCATGTACTGATGTGACTTGTGAGATATACATATTTGATCTGGACCCCCATTACCTTTCCTCACCAGATCAAACTTCAATCTAATTTCCTCTCTCCTTTTACTAATAAAATTCCACCATCATCCATTTATACATTACTAATTGGTAGCCCGTGCAATGCACGGACTAGAAACATGAAACCATAATAATATAATAATATAGTGAACGATTTCTTTTTTGAACAAACTAATACAAATTCATGAAGAAAATAGTAAATCTTGGAGTGTATATGTAAAGTAGACTGCAATGCACCCGCTATCAATTTCCAGGACTTCTCGACATTTATTACATAAGCGGGGATGATAGAATTCCAGGCTCAATTCTTCGCCAAACTTGAGATGTATATCATACTTATTAGGTAAAATTTACTTAGGCATGTACCAAAATTATTTGTTCTAAAAACCCCAAGATCCAAATAAAGAATGAATTCAGATGCATGTTGATATCGGAAATAATAACACAATTTAAATAAATAGTATTAATTCACGTAATTTATTTTTGGGAACAATCAAATAGAACATTTTGCCAAATTTATGCAAAACACAATAAAATGATTAATCATTTGTAACTCTCATATGTTTGACCCTTCTAAAATTTCTTTATCAAGTTTTATTTACAAAATTACGATGAAAACATAAACAAATAGACAATGCACAAAATCCATTAATCAACTGCAAATGACTCAAACAAATTCAAGGGACTCTACTACGGTGAATTTCTCGAACTCAATAGTCCTTATTGTATAGATTAGAAAGCAATTAACAACCACTAAGAACCCAAGAATATAAAATGATCCGAACTCAATAATTTTAAAACTTCAAAACATGGGGAGGGACTCAAAAATCTAACAAAAGCATTAATGTTCAAACAAATGTAAACATTCATATTCAGGGCATTAGCCCTCCATATCCAAAGGTTGCTCCATATCCTTCTAAATTGAATTCATGATACCGTGGATGATCTTGAGATAGAAATGTGTTGACTTCGAGGTCTTCCCCTCTGTGCAAGATTAACTGGTGGCGTCTCATCATCCAGAGAAGTGAAGAGAGGAGTGTGAGGAGGAGTTAATAACCTTCAATTTAAGGACACCAAAGCTAATATTAGTGTACTGTCAAAACAAGCTAAATAAAAATATATTAAGAAATAAATATATGCAACCATTCCTGGCAACATGATAACCTTAAAAGCTTAGTTTTAAGATGACAAATCACGATTCCACTTCCATTATTATGGCATAAGTAAGTTAAAATATCAACAACACAATTCTTCTTCCATCTAATTTTAATCGTAAAACCATGCTCTCTTTCCATTGTCAAATAATACATCCAGTAATAACATTACACAGTTTGCTCCTTGAATTTCCCACCAAAAAAACACTATCTTCTATTCAAGCATAATAGTGGGATCCATAAAGCATTAAGATTATTTCAAACATTTACGGATCCAAGTCGGCCAAGTTCCCTATGTTATTATATAATTTTCGCTCCATTTGTATACATTTCACGCCAAAAATATAAAGGTAAGATCCAAAATAAAGAATGAATCCGGATGCATGTTGATATCGATGAAATAACAACACAAATTAAATATTTATTGTAATTTATTTTCGGGTTTGTTTCTCATTTTCCTTCATAATGCTACACAAAATTTGTAGCTAGAAAGGAGAGTAGAGAGACACACTTATAGTTCAATTTGATATCATGTTTCTCATGGTAACTATTCGAAGCAAATTATAAATATACCAAATGAATCAAAAGCATAAATAATTGCTTACCATAGTAGATGTCTTTACCAAGAGACAGAGTTCTTCACGGGCATGAAATCAAACAATTCCCTAGCCAATTTCATCTCCCCCAGACTTGGCATATCCCGAAAACCAAGGTGGTCCAAGCCAAAACATCCCTATTGGGAGATTCATCAAACAATTTCTGGCATCCTCTAATTTCCCACGTCAGAGCGTATGTATCAACAATGGAACTTAAAATGACCATGTTCAACAAAAGCCCAAAGAACCAATATACACGACAATGAACTCCTTGGTAAATTCATGAAGAAATTGGATAAAGAGATTCACTGGGCATACCTTTTTAAAATACTCAATTCACCTCTACAACTTGATTTAAGTTTGTATGTATATATATATATATATATATATACACATGAAATTGATAAAGAGATTCGCTGGCATACCTTTTAAGCAAAGAAGCACTCAATTTCACCAAAACCCATCATCAAATTGTCACCATTATTGCTGCCGGATCATCGTTATTACTGCCTCGAACTCAATCAACAGGAAAATCATTAGATGAAGAAGAAGAATATGAGGTGTCCGCCTGACGTAAAGTCAGTAGTTAAGGTTTTTGAGAGGATACTCGATGTGGCGGCGAGACCGACGAGTATCGGTGGCGGCAGATGGATTAGTGTCGTGGTTTACCGCTGCAGAATCGAAATCATCTTGGGATCCGTGATTGGGAAAGGGGTTACTGCTACTCTTGAAGAATTAGGATTCGAGTCGTCGATTGAATTTATTAAGCGAGAAGGAAACGAAGAGGAAGCGACGAAGAGAACGGTTGAGAGGAAAAGAATCGATCGAGATCGAGTAGAAGATAAGAAGTCGGTCGAATGAATGATGGACTCGTTCGTGAGTTTTTCAATTGAGCGAGTTAATGCTTAATTAACTCACTAAGTTTTTTAATTGAAATTGATTTGAAATTGATAGGTTGTGCTGTATTTATATATAAGGATTGATTACCTAGGCTACTAAATTAAATACTCAATAAATTTAGAAAACTGATAGAATTGATCATTACACTTTTTAATATTTTCACACCTATAGTTCATTTTTTTTAAGAAATCAATATTAATATTTAATTGAAAAGTGAGTCCCACGTGTGGAAATATCAAAAATTATGGAGTTATATTTTTACAACCGTTTTTGATATTTTCACACGTGAGACCTATTTGTTAACCTAATCAACATTAACAGGGAATACTATTTTCAAATGTGTTTTTGATATTTTCACATAGTTTGTTCCCACATGAAATGTGGGACTCGGTGTATACTCATGTGAGAGAAGAAATGTAGAAATGTGAAAATATCAGTTCCCTATTAATAAATGATTAAATAGTGAGTCTTACGTATAAAAATATTAAAAAATATTGTGAATTCCATAAATTTAAGAATAACATGGAATAAAAATGTATCTTTAAATTTTATAAATTTTAAAAAACTTTTTGTTTTTTGGAACAGAAGAAGACAAGGCCACTTCTCTGAACTGAAGACCTGTTCTTCTTCATTCTTGGGACCTCTTCTCTGTTTTGTGTCAGGGTGACGGTGTTTTATTCAAATGACCAATCTCCTTCTGTCAGCAAACAAACACTGAACCACCTCTCTCTCTCTCCCTCTGAGTCTCTCTCTCTCATCTCTTCTCCAAGAAATATTGGTTACTTCTTGTTTCCAAGTTCTGGTTTCTTTTCTGTTACGAACTTATTACTACTACTGCACTTGACCAAAGACAATTTACTACTCCACTTGCATTGAGATGGAAGATGCTCCCACCTTAACAAAATGAGAGTCCCATTTAAAATTTTGAACCTTTTCTTTTCTTTTTTGTATATTATGATTTTTTAAAGATATAATTATCTTTAATTTAAAATAATATTTCCAAGTATGTGGATTGTACTAGATAGTTAGAGGATGGGGTTCCCTTGGTATTATATGGACAAGGGGAGGGGAGGGGAGGGGAGGGGAGGGGAGGGGGGCACCTGCCTCCGGTAGGTTGGTACTAAGGTTTGGAGAGAAAAAAAATGATATTTATATATATTTTATATCTTTTCTGTATTTTTTTTATAGGTCATGCAACTCAATGTGAGTGAGAAACGTAAATTTGAATTGTCTAAATAATGACAAAATGTTCGCAAATAAAAAAAATAAAGAGGCTATTTTATTTTGTTCAATATAAAATTATTATGAACTTTTTAAAATCAAATTAAGATATTTTTAAACTCTAAATTAATATAATTTTTTAATTTTAAAAATTAAGAAGGCACACGCCTCAATAGTCAAAATCTATTAAAAGTTGCATGAAAAAACACAATTTATTTCTTATTTGATGCATTAGAAACTCCAAAGTAGCCTTTAATTTAATTAATGAGTGATATAATAAGCATCTCAATTTTTAAATGCATTCTTTTCCGGAAAAACTCCAAATTAACCTTTAGTTAATATGTAATCAAAAAATCTTTGTGAAGAGATTCAATCAAATATGCTCATTTTTATATTCCTACAATTTTTACAAACACATTAAATTATTATATTTTTCCAACAATTGAAAACGAGCAAATTTTGAGACGTTTTTAAACTATCCAGACTTCGCGTGATCTGATTCTCCTCTTGAGTAACAAAACCGAAAGAAGCACTTCAAGCGTCAATAAATAAAAAATTTTTACTGATGTATTTTGCCCCCTATGAAAATCTTCTGATTCCGCCACTGGGAGGGGGCAACATGCAGAAGCATATGGCGACTGAACTCGAGATTCAAGAATCGACTCCATGCTCATTTCCATCACCTTTACCCGACACCCACCTTCCAATTTTATTCAGTTTTGAGTCTTTTGACCAGTGTAATACAATAATGAAATTATGATAGCAAATTTAAAAATTATCAAGACAGGACGTGGATATTGTCATAACAAAAATGAAACTGATAGAACAATATCAATGGCATCATATTTATATATATTCAGACCCTGTTCCACAAATACAGGAAGGCAGTTCCATTACTACTTGCTTGGAAACGTAGTAACCAGTACCGAATTTCTCCGATCTAGATATTTCAACTTAGTTAAAGTCTCTGTAGAAAGATTTAGGGATTAAATGCTTTCTAAGTCACTGTATTATATGCCAACTTACAACTAAGTCATTGAATTTTTTTTTCTTACAGTCAACTCATTAAATTCGATTTTTCTAACAAAAACTTAAAAAAACCGTTACACTAGTTTGACTGTTAACGGAAAACGGCTGAGTTGTCGAAAAAAGCTTATGTGTCAGTTAGTATGCGACGTGACAGTGATGATGTAGATTTATAGCAAAAAATTTATGAAAAAACAGGGAAAAAAATATTTTAAAGTATAATATAAATTTAAAAAATTAGCCAAAAAAAAAAAACTGCAAATGAAAACGCATTTTTTTTAATAAAAAAACGCAGTTTATTTTTCTTAAAAAAAAATAAAAAAGCCGTTTTTAAGAAGAAAAAAAAAACTGCGCTTTTTAATTTTATTAATAAAAACTGCTTTTTTTAAAAAAACAAAAAATAATTACTTTATTTTTCTTTAAAAAACTGTTTTTTAACAAAAATAAAAGCATTTTTTAAAAAAAGCAAAAATAATTGCTTTATTTTTCTTTAAAAAAAACTGTTTTTTTTAACAAAAATAAAAGCATTTTTTTAAAAGTAAAAATAATTGCTTTATTTTTCTTTAAAAAAACTGCTTTTTTATTTTTAAATAAAAGCTGCTTTTAATTTTTTTTAAGAAAAATAAACTTTTTTATTATTATTAAAAAACTGCGTTTTTTTTTAAAAAAAATGTGTTTTCATTTTCTTAAAAAAAGCTGCGTTTTTTATTTTTATTAAAAAACTGCGTTATTTTTTTATAAAAAAACAGCGTTTTTATATTAAAAAACTGTTTTTATTATAAAAAAAAAAAAGCAGTTTTTTTTAAGAAAAATAAAGCAATTATTTTTGTTTTTTTAAAATGCTTTATTTTTGTTAAAAAAAAAAAGCAGTTTTTTTTAAAGATAAATAAAGCAATTATTTTTGTATATTTAAAAAAATGCAGTTTATTTTTCTTAAAAAAATAAAAAACAGTTTTTATTAAAAAATAAAAAAAAGCTGTTTTTTTTTCTTCTTAAAAAAACGCAGTTATTTATTTTATTTTTTTGACTAATTTTTAAAATTTATATTATACTTGAAAATATTTTTTTCTCATTTTTTCATACAAATCCACATTATCATTGCTTTAACGTCATCATACTAATCGCCATATGTTTTTTTGTCAACTCTTTTCTGCTAATAACAAACTAAAGAACGGTTTTTTTTACTTTTTGTTAGAAAAATCGAGCTTTAATGAAGTTAACTGTAAAAAAAAAAAATAACATATATATAAGATGTGACTTAAAAAATATTTAACCAAAAGATTTAGTGATCAATAGTTGCTATATATATATATATATATATATATATATATATATATATATATAAAAAATCTTTAACAAGTCTTTGTTGAATATCTGGCCGATATTCATCAAGAGCAATTTTGTTCATTTCAACACCATTAATGGTGATTGTAATTGCTTCACATTTGTGGTGTAGGTATCAAGATTTTCTGCATAGTTATGAGACTAGTGTGAAATGAAATGACATATTGATCTTTTCTCTCCCTAAATTCAATATTACGGAATGAAGCCAAACTACTAGTAATTTCTTCACTCCTTGGATCCCCCGTTTTAAAAGTCTAAAGCTACAAATTCTCATGTCCCTTAGAATCGAATCTGCCTTCTAAATCATTCATTAGTATACACTACAGTGTACGTAAGGCAGATTTAAATTACTCTCAATTATTAGAGCCTAGATTTCGAAGATATGAACACTATTTGTGATGCAAAAAGTTTAGAAATATAATACAATAAACCCAATCAAAAGTTTTCCCAAGGTAAATCTAGGTGTTTAATTTTCTTCTTTCTTTCCAAAACATATCCAATCATCTTTTGATCAACTTTCTTCCTTTGTTGCTCAAAAATCCTTCATATTCATCATCATTATTATTATTATTATTCTTTTACCTTTAGCTGTGTGCGTTTTGGACATGAGAAAACACATTACATGTGTGTGAGAACTCAAAGTTTTGCCTTACTTAGATCCTTTTTTTTTGGAATAGCCGAATAGGTAAGACAACATATAAACTTCAAAAATGACCAAAAGTGAATAAACACAAAGATGACAAACTTTGATACATGTAAAATTACCATATTGGTTGTTTATAAATTGTGCAGAAGGGTAAAGATTTTACTTTTCTTTCACATTGGAAACTGGGGCAGAGACGCTCAATCTGGATGGGACTTGGTTATATTTCCTAGGAAAACAATATTATATATAAAAAATATTGATATTTTCACAATATTTTTTTTGATATTTTCACATTAAAAATTATCGCTATAAATGTACAGCGACTGTGAAAACCGTCAATATAAAATCTATAACGACAATTTTTTCATGTGAAAATATTTTTTTCTGTTATGGATTTATTAATTTCTTTTAAAAATTGTTATTGTCACAAGATTGTATTAATGTAAAAAACATATGTTGCACAAAGATGGATTGTTTTTATAATTTTGACAATACTTATTTTATACTCCCTCCGTCCCAGGATAAAAGTTTTGATGAATTTTTTACGCATATTAAGAAGATGAATAAAATGATAAAATTGCTCATAATAATGTCATTAAATATGGAGAAAGAATTAGAATAAAAAAAATATGAGATATTTAATACTATGAGTATAATATAAAAATATGTGTAAACATTTGGTTATTAAAGTAAAATGAACATTTAAAATAGACATTTTATTATTATTATGACACGGAGGAGGGAGTACCTAATTAAGTGCATATCAATATACATTGACATATATTCCTGTTTTCAATTCTTCTCTCCGACGCACAAGAATAAGTGAATGGACATTATTTATTTATTTTTATAAGAAAAGGGGAAAAATTACATGCGACAAAAGTCACAACCCAGTAACCCACTAATGCAGCTCCATGTTCTTCAACTTTGGCTTGGAGTTTTGAATTGACATCTCATTTAATCAAAATGTCATATAGAACAGAAGAAGATAGACAGATGTTTCTTCCCCATTCTCAAAATTACTGCTAAACCACACGACAAATGTAACCCAACAAAATATTGAATTAATTAAAAGCAAAAGCTCCTATAGCATATGGGAGGTGGGCTTAATAATTGATTGTAACCAAGCAGGACATTAAAACAGTCAGCTTTTTGCAATATAAATACAGATAAACCCTCTGGTGTTTCTGCAGCCTGTAGGTTAGTTGGTTTGTTCAGTTTGGTTTCCTTGGGCTTTGTTCACACTTTGGGCTGACCCAAAAATGGCCTCCTCTGTTTCTTCTTCTCTCCTTCTTATTGCTCTGTTTTCCTTCACAATCTCTCTCCTCCTCAACAATGTCTTTGCCACCCCCGCCCAACTACACCGCAGCCACTTTGCCTCCCACAATTACAGAGATGCACTCACTAAATCTATTCTTTTCTTTGAAGCACAGAGGTCTGGGAAACTCCCTCCTAACCAAAGGGTCACTTGGAGGAAAGATTCTGGCCTCTCAGATGGCTCAGAAATGCACGTAAGTTTTAAGTTTTTCTTTGCGTTATTCTTTTCTTGGAACATTTTTTTGGGTCTCAATGCGAAAGATTTCAGCTGGGTTTTGCTGATTTTGGCTTTTTTGGTACTTAATATGCATGATTTCAACTGAGTTTTGTTGATTTTGGTGGGAATTGGACAATGCAGGTTGATTTAGTGGGAGGGTATTATGATGCAGGAGACAATGTGAAGTTTGGGTTTCCTATGGCATTCACCACCACTATGCTCTCATGGAGTGTGATTGAATTTGGTGGGTTAATGAAAAGTGAGCTGCAGAATGCAAGAGAAGCCATTCGCTGGTCTACCGACTACCTTCTCAAAGCTACTGCCCAACCAAACACAATTTATGTTCAGGTAATCTTCTTGTTTTCCTCTGTTTCTCAGATCTTTGCCAATTTTTTCACTAGAAAAGGGGCTTAAAACTAAGGTTCTGAAAATAGGGTTTTTTCCAAATTTATTTACATATATGTAGGTAGGTGATGCAAACAAGGACCATGGTTGTTGGGAGAGACCTGAAGACATGGACACTCCAAGAACTGTGATCAAGATAGACAAAAATAACCCTGGCTCTGAGGTAGCCGCTGAAACTGCGGCTGCTCTTGCTGCTGCTTCTTTGATCTTCAGAAGAACCGACCGGGCTTACTCCAAACTCCTCGTCTCGAGGGCCTCTAGGGTATTTTCTTTTACAAACTAATGTATAACAAGAAAAGAAAAAAACTAAGACCTAGGCTAAACATGAACTGTCACAGGTGTTTGCATTCGCTGACAAATACAGAGGAGCCTACAGCAATAGTTTGAAAAAATTTGTGTGCCCCTTTTATTGTGATTACTCTGGATATCAGGTAAATTGTAGATATTTTTATTACATAGTTGTTGTTTTCGTTCTTGATGGAGGGGTATTTTATGGTTGATGTTTTGAATAAATGAAGGATGAGCTATTGTGGGGTGCTGCTTGGTTGCACAAAGCCACCAAAAACCCAACTTACCTGAGCTACATTCAAGTAAATGGACTGACCCTTGGAGCTGATGAAGGTGACAATACATTTGGGTGGGATAACAAGCATGTCGGAGCCAGAATTCTTCTCTCCAAGGTCTTACAAATCACTTCCTCCAAGTCTCGTTAATTACTCTTCTCCCTTACTTTTTTTAACATTATCAAATCTTTCTTTAATTCCAACTTTCAGGCATTTCTTGTTCAAAAGGTTCAATCCCTTCATGATTACAAAGCTCATGCCGATAATTTCATCTGCTCTCTCATACCTCAATCCCAGTACACTCCAGGTCCCTTTTTTTCTCCCTATATATGTATACGCGGTATATGTACATACGAAGTGTTCATTATTGTGATGACTATGATTTTGGTATACAGGGGGGCTTTTGTTTAAAATGGATGACAGCAACATGCAGTATGTAACCTCCACATCTTTCCTATTGGTAACCTATGCCAAGTACTTAACCACTTCACACAAGGTGGTCAATTGTGGAGGAGCCATTGTCACATCCAAGAGGCTACGTAACCTAGCCAAACAACAGGTACATACATACATATTCCCGCCCAAAAACAAAGAAAAAAAGTCCCAAAATCACATTACCCCTGGCCCTGACCCTATTAATTCTCTTATGTTCTGTTTAATAATTCATTTATATCACATGGTTGTAAACTTGTAATGATGAAAAGTGACAACGGAAAATGGGACAACAGGTGGACTATCTGCTAGGTGACAATCCATTGAAGATGTCCTACATGGTGGGTTATGGTCCAAGGTACCCACAAAGGGTACACCACAGGGGAGCATCTATGCCGTCCGTTGCTTCACACCCAGAAAAGATCGAGTGCTCTGCAGGCTTCAGTTTCATGAAATCCGAATCTCCTAATCCTAACATTTTGGTTGGTGCTGTGGTTGGAGGGCCCGATGAGCATGATCAGTTCCCTGATGAACGGACAGATTACTTCCAGTCCGAACCAGCTACCTATATTAACGCACCCCTTGTTGGCTCATTGACTTATCTAGCTCACTCTTTTGGCCAACTTTAAGCACCCGGCGTCGTAGCACTTGGATTAAGTAAAAAGCTAGTGATTAAGACTGAATATTATTAGGTGTTTCTTCTTTTATTGTCACTTAGTAGTAGTATTAGTATTTGCTATAGGGGTTGTTGTGTGTTGGGGTAAGAGAATCAAAGTAAACTCGAGCCTGGAACCTTGTGACAGGCATATCCTTTGTTTTATATATAGAGTTAGATTGCTGATTCCGTTATCATTATGATTATCAATTTGTAATATTATTATTTAAGTGTATGGAATGGTGGAGGTGTGTAAGTGTGACTTTTGTGCCCAAGATGGCGAGTTTCTGCTTGTATATGAATTTCCTACCTATATAATGGCTGTAAGGCTTCTCAGCAGCATTGGCCATTGGACGAGCTTTGGAACTAGAAATCTGTCTTCTTCCTCTTAACTATTCAAATAGAGATTTGCTTAATCCATCCATGCATCCATCCTATCCTTTTATGGTGCCGCCCACTTCCTACAATCCGGCCTGAATGTATCGTATCCTCCTCATTTCATTTTCGAATGTTGTACCTATTAATCTTTTATTTTATGCACAAGACACCAAAAAATACTAAAATAGTCTGCAATAGATCAACTCTCTTTTCTGGCCCAAAAAGAAAAAGAAAACTCAATGAAAACTCACTCCCTCCCCAACTCTTACCTCTCTTGTGGATTGCAAGTGTGTAAAACTAGTATAAGAGATTGTTTTTTTTAGGGATTGATGCGTTGTTCTTTTATTTACCGTATCTTCATGTGAGAAAAAATTATTTAAAAAATATCAATTTCCTATTTTTAACACGTCTTAAAATTTATATATATATATATATATATATATATATATAATGAAAATATAGCAACATGATAGTAATAAATACTCCTAATAGGAGGGGTATAGGGACTAGGGAATAACAAACAAAGGATTGAAAAAGAGTCCTATCTGATTCTGGGGAGTAGTGGGGTTACCGGGGCCCGGGGGTATACAAAAATTGACAATAATGAATATTATAAGCCTATGTTTGACCGTTGAACACAAGCGGAGTGAGAAGGGTTTTAGGATGAAGAAGAAGAAGACGACATGCCATATTGCCAATGCTATGTACCTGTGAGATGCGGGAGGATGGTGTGTGTCACGGTGCTCAAAAAAGCTGCACAACAAGTGTGTTGTCAGAGTTGCATTACAGCAACAGCAGCAGAAAACAGAAGAACCCAATTAATTACTAATTCCTCTAGTACAGTGGTAGTAGTATTGTACCCCATCTGTTTCTAAATAAGTGTCACTTTAAAATTTTTACACATGAATTAAAAAAATTATTTAATATTACTCCCTCTATTCCTAAATAAAAGTCGTTTAAGATTTTTATACATGTATTAAGAAAGTCATTTAATATTATCATTTACATAATTAAAATCTGTGTAAAATTTCATCACTACCCCTTTATGGAAAGTTGAAAACTATTAATACTAAGAAAGAAAATTTTTTGGGATAATGAGAGAAGGTAAAGGTAATATAAGAACGTAAATAATTTATTCTCCTAGAAAGTTGTAAACACCACATAATTTGGAACAAATTTTTTTTTTCAAAACGTCACTTATTTAGGATTGGAGGGAGTATCATTTAATAATTAAAATCTGTGTAAAATTTCATCACTACCCCTTTATAGAAAGTTGAAAACTATTAATACTAAGGGGGTGTTTGTTTAGAAATTTGAATGGAATTGAATCGAATCATTTGAATCAATCAATCACGTTTGTTTTTATCGAATAATTTGAATCGATAAGATAGACGAGCTGAATGACTAAGTCAAATTTTTTGAGCTGAATGAAGTAAAAAAAAAAATTTAAATTTTAAAATTTTAAAATTTTTTAAAAAATATTAACTACTATATTAAGTAATATTAAATAAATTTACAACAATTTTGAATTTTTTAGATGGGGTAAAATAATAAAGTTTTGTCATTCAGATGTTTCAGATATGTCAATTATCAAACAGCTTTTTTCATTCAGATTCAACTCATACAGATTCAGATTGAGCTCATTCAGATTCAGATTTATTCAGTTTTTATCAAACACCTCCTAAGTGTGAAAATTTCTTGGAATAATGAGAGAAGGTAAGGATAATATAAGAAAGTAAATAATTTATTCTCTTAAAAAGTCATAAATAATAAATAATTTGAAACAAATTTTTTTTTTCAAAACGTGAGGTATATACTCAATTAATTATTACTTCTAGGGTAGGGTTGTGACGTGTAATACTGATAGTATTAGGTTGGTTGGTACTTGGTAGGAATTGAATATATCCATTGTAATTAATTGGTTAAAACTGAAATATTAAAAAATCAGTTACCCAAAACATAATCTTTTTATATCATCTCCGGAAGCAGAAATAGAGGGTAATGATATTCCCTTTTAAAACAAAGGAAAATGGCCTAAAAATTAGTTACATAACCTAGATGAAAATTCAAGTCCTGAACTCTCTCCTTTATATACTAATCCCTCGGTCTTTATTTAAATACTTAACGTTTTAGAGATGGATAAAAATTAAGATAATAATTAAAAAA
Organism: Panax ginseng; assembly: GCA_020205605.1. Lineage (NCBI taxonomy): Eukaryota > Viridiplantae > Streptophyta > Magnoliopsida > Apiales > Araliaceae > Panax > Panax ginseng. The sequence continues at coordinate 4,013,633 of CM035138.1, read as the reverse complement.
TATTAAATATAGTACTCAATTGACTATAATATCCTTAAATCATTTATTTATCATAGCACAAGAGTTTAAACTACCAAAAAAATAGGTAGAGTAATGATGAGTAATTTTGGAAAAATTATCATTAATTATCCTAGATTTAAACAAACGTCAATTAATTAAAGACAAATAAAAAACTCTAAAACGTCATTTAAATAGAGACGGAGAGAATAATCTGTAATAAACAATCCAAAATCAATCAGACTGAACATAACCAACTGTAATATAATTCTCAATCCACGTCAAATTTAAGAAGAAATGTAATATTTTGCTCAATGAATAACAAGTTTTCATAACTCATTTTAATATTATATAGCAATAGCAATAGCAATAGCTTAATACGTTCGTTACTATATACATTTACAAAGTAGTAATTAAGAGGTATAACCGAGTGATCCTCGTGCAAAACGAATACACACCAGACCAGAGCATTTCAAAGAATTCTACTAATTGCTCAGAGATTAATTATAACACTGTTAAGGTTAATGCTCAGTTTCTTACGGAAAGCAAATTCTAAATTAAGATCAATACCATCACACATATATAAATAATATTCCTTCAGCAAGCAACACCAGCACCAGCACGCTACTGCTCACCATCAATTGCCAGAGGAACAGATTTTACCTGACAGCCAAGTGAAGTAAACAAGATTTATATCAAAGCAGAACTGACTATTTGAAGGATTATTAAATGTGGATAAAAATATTTAAGCTAAACTCAATGTGATCCATGATGTATTACTATTTTACTTTCCATTGTTTCTTAAACTTTACTAGCATCAAATATATTTGAAACTAAAATGATCCAACATCTCACCAAATCACGGAACTTGAGAATGTAAAACATTTCAAGATATCGTCTTGTTTCACGCCTCTCAAGTTTAGAAACATACTTCCAGAAACTGTAAACTCCAGCTAGTGTCATTAGCCTTTCAGAATAGATCTTCCATGTATACCTACAATGTCACAACCACCTGAGTCAACCTCGTTACTTGATAAAATTTTGACTTCATCAAGAAACACAAACCTTTCGTATATCCTTTGAAGCCCTTTTCCAGAGATCTTCTCCCAGTAATTTGGATCATTCTTGCACTGCTGAAAAAATTCTACAATGAGATCAGCAGCCTTATCAGGGTGATATGGATCAATATGGAATCCTGAAACACCGTCCTCAATAATTTCCATTGGGCCACCATGGCAAGTGGCAAATGTAGGGAGGCCACAGCTCATGGCCTCCACCACTGTAAGTCCAAAAGCTTCATAAAATGCAGGCTGAAATAAAAATATAGACAAGTGAGCAACATATCACGATGAATTAGTTATAAATGTGATATAGCCTACAAGCTCTTGTCAAGCAGTATATACCTGTACGAAGATACCCCTCTTATCAGCTATATAACGATATAGCTCGCCGTTGTGTGCTCTATTTGTTTGGCTTGATATCCACCGCAAGTTGCCATTCAAGTTGTACTGCTTAATAAGATCATGCATCTTCTCGATTTCTACAACTTCCTCTCTGTCATTGGACTTCTTAACATCAATGTAACCAGTAACCAGCAACCAGAACAAGGTTTGCCAGGTCCCTAAGCTTTGTATTTTTAGCATAGAGCTCTACCAGCCCTGTGATGTTTTTAACCCTGTCAAGCCTTGCCATTGAAAAAATTATAGGCTTTGAATGGTCACTCAGCAAACCACTGCATTAACCCAAAAGAAAATAAGAATACATAAAAACGTCATATGCCAAACACTAGTAAATTTTATCTATATTACCTTACCTACACTTATTCTTGTCTCTTCCGAGCCTTGAATTTTAATATACATCAACACTTGTGCTCACAAAACTTATGCATGCTATAAATAAAGCGGCAAATTTATGATGATAGTCTTGACTGAAAGAACTATTATCACAAAATTTCCATCTTTTCCACAAGTAGTTTAAAAGCTACAGAAAAATTTAGAGTTAGAACTCACATATGCTCGTCATTTTGCTTTGGATCATACAACAAGTTTTCAATCGAACCATGTAGAGATGCAAGTCTTTTTTCCTTTTCAGAGTACGGAAAGTAAATGCATATATCAGCCCCAGGGGAAACAATATTGAACTTGGGATCAAAAACATCAATCCCATGAACAACTCGGTACAGGCCTGGAAGAGTGAAAGCAGTATGGCTCTCATATTGACCAACAGTATTCTTCCTGAAAATAATGGATGAAATATGTCATCTGCCAAGTGTCTTGTGTAAGTTAAAATAAGACCAAGTTCAAGAAGAAAAATGATAAAATGATAGTAGTGGAAAACTAATTGATCGGCACCAATAGCCTAATCAGTATATCAACCTTGTTAAGTCGCAAATAAGTCCCTTTTTCTATGGAGCCTTAAATGTGCAGCCAAAGTTTATTTCCAAGCAGGGCGGAGCCACGTATGGGTTTGGGTGGGCTGTAGCCCAGGTGATTTTTTTGCAGCTGAGCATTTTTTTTTTAATCTTGCATGAAACGACGTCGTTTCATGTAAGAGTCAAAAAAAAATAAAAAACCTAACCCCCAAATCGCCTCTGGTTCGAATACTTCAACAACTCCTTCACAACATCAAGATGCCCCTTTTCAGCCGCAGTAAACAACGCTATTTCCCCTAATTCATTCACCTCATTCACAACTGATGCCCTAATTTCCGCTACCTCAGCATCAAAATCTGCTCCACTCAAAGTCCCGACCATTTGGTTATCAATATCATCAAGAATTTGCTTTACAGCAGCTCTGGCCCTCTGCTCTGCTCGACTGCTCTGAAGGAGGTACTGTTTAATGATTCAATCCATGGGCGATTCTTGACGAGAGGTGGTTACATGATGTGGGTCTGAGGTAAAATTATATTCCCTTTATATGTGATCAGATTTATCATTTATGGGTTTTTGTTTCCTTTTTGTTTTGGGGTTAATATATATGATTAATGATATAATGATACTCTGGTCAAGTTTCTGTCTTTGGGTTTAGAGAAATAATATTTTTGTTGCCCTGGAACAATTGGGGTTATGCATTCTCCTTTTATCTAGTAGCTATTGTTTATTGAGGATGGATATGCTGATTGATCAGTATACTGTTATAGTTTCCTTATCTAGTTGGATTCTCCTTGTTTGACACTTTGAAAGAAAAAAAAATTATGACTTTCCTTGTTGATGATAAGAATTCTTGGAGTTTTAGTATGTTATGTGGTCACTTATAATTTAGAAGGCATCATTCTCTGCAGTAAGAGAAACAAGAAACAAGGCTTCAGTATTTAACTGTAATTTCTGAATTTTTAGGTTTTAACATGGCGAACGCTAGCAGGAGCTCCTCCCATGTCCGGCTCTGCTCTGAAGCTCCTGAGTAGCCCAGGAGGAAAAAAAATCTTGCCTCCGCCCTTGTTTCCAAGGTCTACATTTGAAATCTAAGTGTAGTATGGTCTGAGGTCTATATAACGGTTTTCTGGTACTCTTTTGAAGGAAGATTTGAATGAAGTCGGCTAATGTTTATTTCTATTGTTTATTCCAAGTTTGATAGCCGAATATTTTAAGACCAAATCTTGTTTTAAGATCTAGACATGGAGATGGAATCCTCCCACGCCTTCTATTCTAATTTCCTTCCATAAATTCTTCTTTTCTTCTATTTCTGTCCTTTTACCTCATGTTCTACATCAAGGTGTCAGACAACAATTCACTATTTCAAATTTGAACTATTCCAAGTTACTGATGGTACAAAAATTAAAAGGATACCATTTAAAACCATTCTAGATCAACAAGACAAGATACATATTGTACATCCCGTAAAGATCAATACAGCTCAAGAAGACTTGCGTTCCTGCAATCTCCTGATATGTACTTGTGATGATAAAATCTGCATTATTCATGGCTAGTAGGTCAGCAGTAAATTGACATGAGAAATGATATTTTTCATCAAACTTTTTCCAAAATGTGTCCGATTCTGGATATTTTGTTTTTTCCAAGGCATGTGCAATGGTACACTGCAACAATCAAAATATCAAAATGATAAGGCATAAACATCAGTTAATTTGATGAATATTGCATTTGTAAGAAGAGGAAACCTTAATATCAATCGAACCTGTGTAACTCCTAACTTAGAAGATAATAAGGACGCAACGAGGTTCCCATCACTGTAGTTGCCAATGATCAGATCTGGAACGCCTTGTAACTCGGCAGAAATTTCACTTGCCGCATCCTGATATATACCCATTAGCAGAAGAAAATTAAAACTTATGCAGCCACTGAACCTTAGAGAAAAAACCATTAAAAGAAGAAAAACATGTTAGTCAATTTTGGGATAGTGAATGCCCTATGTTTCACCAAGTAAAGTTGTACTTCTGAGATAGAAGGTAATGGTGATAAAGTGGGACTTCATGAAGCAATGCAGTAGCTATCTTTTACCATATGAGACATGAAATAATGAGTGATCCTAATTTAGGAACTTGAATATTCTTGGGAATAAAAAATATCATCCGAGTCTGAGTCGTTACCCAATTACTTTATCATAGTAACCAGTTTTATCCTGTGATATCCAGAGGAAGGATATTCTTTTCTTCTTTGGAGAAACAACTGAATTTTTATTAGAAAGGAAAGGAATTACAAAAGCCAAAAGGAAAGGAAGATGTGAAGAAGGACATAACTTTAAAATGTTTAACCAATTTCAAGCTTAGTCACCAATACTAGAATGTAATGCTAGAAGAGTTCTGAAAGCATATTCTGTCTGATGAGGTGACAATCGTTTCGACAATAATTGTTTGATATGGAAGGAATGCAGAACGGTACACACGAATATACATCATGATGACATGGGCTGGTTTAAACTGAAAATTGCTAGTAATTACCTCTGTAAATTTCTCCAGATAGGGCCATACATCAAACCTTGAGATCCACTTGCGAAGAATTCCATTCTCAGTTCTGAAAGGAACACGTAAAATATGTGTGTATTCTGTTCCGCTAACTCTTTCCAGCCGCTGGTTGCATGTGGTACCTTTCGCATCTGGTATTAACCGGGTGACCTTAGACAATGAGTCAGATGTATGGTAAGAAACATGTGCATCAATTAAAGGGAAAAAAAGGAAAAATTACAGAAGCACATACTGATTTGAACTAAAGAAAAAGGTTTGGTGAAGCAACAGAACTTCCACAATTTAAATCTGTTAAATACACTAACTAGACTGACACTTACAATTAGAATTCTAGGAGATACATTCAGCCCTTGCTGCTTTAGTTTGAGAAGCATTTCACTCTCCAATGCACGCACTTGATCAAGTATGTAAACAATCTGGATATCAAAATAATAGCATACGCTTCAATTAGGAGTTTACTACCAGAAAGCATCGCCCATACCTAATAAGTTGCAATCCGTAAATGGAGTACATCTGTAAGTGTAATATTTATAACACCCACCCCCTGGCGGGCGCACGAGCCCATCTGGCGGAGCATTGGCAGAACATACTTTTCATTTGAAAATTACAGTTAAGAATATTAACAATCAATACCTGGCCACCAGTGTCGGGCAAGCCTAAAACATTTGTTTGGCCGAAGTATCCATGTGGGGATAAAATGACAACATTAAATACCATCGGAATTCTTCCAAGGAATGTCTCTAAGCTAGAGGGGTCAGGAGCTTGAAGGATATCAGAAAGTAGTTGCATCATTTCCAAAACACGATCAGCAGTATCACCCCAACCTTTCTCAAATCCCATTCCTTGCAAACTGCAAGCAGTGGCTGCTAGTCAATATAATAGAACAAGCATCTAAGTAGTCCTGTGAAGATCAAAAAATAGAAGCTTACATGTATTCAAACTCAGAAAAGGGTGAATCTGGCTGCAGCTTAGAAAGACAATCTTCTGCCTTGGCCAAAGCAGACTCAAGTCTGGTTATGGAGTGTATCCTGTCATTCAACATCAGCACCTACACAAGACAGCAGATTATTCCACCCTTTAGTGTTAACCTGAAAATACTAAGATTACTAAGTATCATATCAACTGAAAGGTTCTGCTTCTGCCAAAGAGGAATTCCCTGGATGGATGGTACTTAAACAGTTAAACTACAATTTAAGGAAAAACAGGGTTACAAGAAATGAAATACCTTATAAAATTACCGAGAATCACATGTAGCCACATAATTTAAGATGATAAAATAAGTTATAGATCAGCACATAATTTGCATGGTGATCATTCACGGAAACAAACTCACATGCCCTTTATACTTGTGTCGGAGGAGGAAATCAAGTAACGGCTCCAAAGAATCTTTGTTGCGGAACATGATTGAAGAGAGGTGACGGTTGAGAAACTGAACCCCATTCCCAATATATGAGGGCCTGGAGGGGCGTGGAAATGTAGCATTGAATGGCTCAAAATCGAGTTCAAGCATGTAATTGTCATCGACCCTAATAACAAATAGTAGTATTTAGCAGCCAAAAAGTATCAGTATTTGAGAGAACCTTATCTGCCAGAAGCTAAGATACTAATGATACGTATTTCAAAAACTGAAAGTTGCTTACTGCCCATTAGCAACTTCTTCCTTGAAATGAAGATATTCAGAAACGCTCAACTGCTCCACACTGAGTTCATAAACATTAACACGAACATATTCCCAAACACCAGGACTTGGACGAACTGCTATCGCTACAAACGGAGGCAGAACTATAGCTTCCTATTAACAAAAATAAAGCAAGAATTAAAAAAACGTAACCCTGGTCCCTGTATAAAGAGAGAGTTGAGGGCTTGAGGCAGACATTTAATATCTATCTAATAAATCTTTTATCTAATAAAATATAAATAATTTTATTATGAACCGTCCAAAATTTGAAATAAATCACACCGTTCATACAGTGCCCACATCTAATATATATATATATATATATGGAGTATAGAATAGAGATTTACCTGGGCAGACTTGAGGACTTGGCCAAAGGGTCCATCTCTAAGTTTTTGGCTTCCAATTTCATTGACTATAATATTGTCGAGCTCGTCGATTAAATTATGGGGTTGCAATATCTCCTTCCCCTGTGTCACATACCTTTCAACACACGTATAAACAAAATACTCCGAACCCATTAATTTCATATTTTAAAAGTAACCCAAAAAAAATGGTTATGGTTTTTGCATGGGAAAAAGAAAAAAATGGAAACAATACCTGGAGAGGAGAGAGACGAGTTCATTCCGGTGAGCGTTGAGGGTATCTTCAACCTTTTCTCTGATACTGGGCATTCTTTCAAGCTTAGTAGTCGCCATTGATTGACAGTTATAGTTTCTAGTAAAAATATTTTATGATTTTAACGAATTTGGTAATGATGTAAAACCAGAGAGAAGACGATGATTTATAAGGGGTGCAAATCAAATGTCGAATTTCTTTAAGATCCCATCTAATTTTGAACGTCAATGAGGATGAAATACAGAGGCAAAAAGACAGGTAAGGTCCCATTGTATTGCATTCGTGTCGCATCCCCCTTTGTTCTTGATTCTCTTTCCTTTTCTTGCCCCGGTTATAACTCACAACAAGCATAACCGTCAAACTTCTAATAATACAATACTCCTCTTTCTTTTTCTTCAACTATGCTTGTATTCTTTCCAAGTATACATTTTTATTTGTGTTTATAAAACAACAATGAAGGTTTTTTTTTAAAAAAAATATAACAAAAATACCAATATCTTCTTGAAAGTGAGCTTTATTGAAATTAATTGCTTTGCCAATATCTTATTGAAAGTGATCGATATTAATTACTAGTATAATACTACAATAGTAATGTTAAGCCAACTCCTTGGGGCAAGGCAGTTAAATTGTTTTGCCATATGTTATCTTGTTTTAGACATTGTGATAAAATTTGGATGGTTACAATGTTAAATGTACTACATACATACATATGTTATCTTGTTTCTGGACGCCACATTTTTTTTTTTATAGAAGTCCTTTACTAATATTGATCCAAACCACAATGCTTGATTACTTGTACTAAAATATTAGTAAAGGACAATTACCACTATTACTTGTACTCCTCCTAATTGATTACTTGTACTAAAATATTAGCCTCATTTTTACCACTAATTAAGGAGTACAAGTAATTGTACTAAAATATTAGCCTCATTACCACTAATTAATTGTACACCCATAACTTCAAGTCCACAAGAAAAACCATTTGCTGAATCAATATTAGTAAAGGACCCCACCCCCACCCCCCCCACCCCCACCCCCACCCCCATTACCACTAATGCCATGCACACCTCTCTAGCTAGTGCCTAGTAGCTAGCTCCTTATTTCATCTGTCTTTCCATTTTCACATTTATCATACTTTTGTTTTTATTTATCATATTTTTCACTCTTTTTTTTAGGGAGTTTGGTTTTTTTCAACAATTTATATTAATTCTACGTACGGTGGGATCAAGGAAATAAAATGAATGAAAAAAGAGAGTGTATTTAATTATCATTAATTTTAAAAGATAAGTCATTCTAATAAAATAAATATATAATAATTTTGATATGATATATATTACATAGACACCCATACACCATCACTATCAACTAAACATACACTTAAAGACATGACATTATTCTTTTATTCCATTCATAAAATTGGATTAGATAGTTTAAGAGGAATCTTGGGTATGTTTTGGAACAAGTCAAAAATAAAGATGGAGAGTTTGTTAGTTAGTTTGGTTGAAGAAATGATTAAAAATGAAAACTTTGGATTTATTAATTATATATGCAAAGTTTTGGTGATTTTATTGTCGAATGCGATCACGAAAAAAGTTTTTAAATTGTTTAGTTCAAAGAAATGGAATTACTAATTTGATAAAGTGTGATGGAGGAGAGGGGCCCCTTGGTTAGTGTGGGCAAGGAAATCGTACCTTGTTAGGGTTAGGGTTTCGTGTTGGTGAGGAGAGAAAACCAACGAAGAAAGACTAATTAATTGATTGATTGAAGAGGAGAGAAACGACAAAGTGGGCAATTACTCCAACGACGCGTGGCGTAACCCCCTAATCCTAAACCGGGTTAGGGTTATTGGGATTCCAAAAGCCTTCTTGTTGAGTCCCTTGAGTTGAGAGCGAGTGTCCCAAACCATTTAGTGCTTTTAGGTAGAATATCTAAGCCTTAAGTCACCACAAGAGTCTGAGTCCTGTGTCTGGAGACAGGTCCCCTTCCCAATGGAATGGAAGGGGTATTTATAGGGTTTTCTGAAAAGTAGTCATGTGCAAGGCACATGCTTTCAGGGAATTTCCAAAAATACCCTTTAGTCATTAGAATAATGCCCATATTGCCCTGTCCTTCTAGCCACCAATCCAATCCCTCAATCATTTTCCAAAATAAGTCGCCTCCATGAGTCTTCTGCCTTGGGACACGTGGAGGCTTTTCTCGGGTCATGCTCATTTATTTCCGCCATTTCCGTTTGTCATTCAATTCTTTTAGGTCACATTTGAACCCTAATTTATACTTAAGCCCACATTTGCCCCCTGCGCGAGAGTCACGCCTTTGGAGTGACGATCGTGCAAAATACTTCAAATATTTGAATCATGCTTCAAATTTCTGAATGATCCGCGTACTTTGATCTTGCAAATGAAAAAAATTCTAAGAGAAGGAACCCCTAGTGAAGCTCTCCCAAGGTTTCTTGGACGTCCATCAAATCTTTCCAAACCTTGGACAATCCTCTGTTTTCGTGATTAATTTTTGTATGTATGTATGTATGTATATATATATATATATTATTATATTATTATATTTTTTTTAATTTTTATTATTTCGAAACTAAATCAAATTAAATTTGGCAATTATATGTTAGTAAAATCAAAAAACATAAAATCTTTTCTTATTTTATTTTGGAAAGACGAAGGACTGAAGGAGTTAATATCTACAAAATATAAATCCACCGTCATATAACTTGGTATATTTTGTAGATTACCAATGTAAAAGCCAAAACTAATTAGATTCATGGCATAAAAAGTGGTCTGTTAAATGGCATAAAAAATGATCCATGGCATAAAAAGTTGCAGTGATAATTCACTTTAATTTTAGTAATAAGAATCCAACTTGATGGAGGAAAGAATGTTAATATAGGGACCTACTTGTATAAGCATTCTATTTGAAAAAAGGAATACATATCCCTTAAGAATGCATGCATAATTTCTTCCTAATTCGGATTTCAATTAGAGGCCTGTTAGCCACAGGATTTGACCGCATGGCACACAAAAATATATTATTCTCATAACCAAGTTCTAATCTCTTTCATCATGCCTTTATCACAGTGATTCAATTGATCACGTGTTTTTTTTTGATTGAAAACTAAATCAAGACAAATCAAATTATATATTATAAAATAAGATCTTATTTTATTATGAAAACAAGGATCAAATCTTTTATATATATATATATATATATATATATATATATATATATCCATGTTCCATAATAAAGTAATCAAATGTGTAGGCACACGATATACACTTAACTGCCTCTAGCCAAGCAAAAAAGGATCACCTCACCTCTCAGATACTTAATTATATGGGCTAGGTGCCTACAAGCATGCATATATTCAAAGTAATATCCTCAATCTATGCACGGTGATTACGCGTGATTATTGGAAGGAATTTGAAAAATATTTTCTGGAAGTTTAGATTTTTTTATTTTTTTTAAATAGCAATAATTTAATAATATTATTATATTTATTTTTTATTATTATTTTTTTTAAACGCAATATTTTTTTTTCTTAATTGGTGATCATACTGCGTGGTATGCATTCACGGTGATTGAAAGGAATTGATCCCACTAGACAAGTAAGTATAGCAATTGATTTTACTGGACAATTATTTTAGAGAAAGAAGATTTACCTAGAATCTTAAAACAAATACCAAAATGAAAAATAGCTCCGTAAGAATGTTACCTCGGTAAGAAGTCATGTTCACATGAGTTACTCCGCCTCCTCGCTTGTCCACATGAGATCCAAGGTCTATCTGATTGAATTGATCGCCAGTGCAGGTGGTACAATCAAATTGAAGTCATGTTCAAATGAGTTTCATGTCTCTTCCTTGTCCATAGCAGATCCGAGATCATCTGAAGAATTCTATTTTTCCTTGAATGAATCACCCGTATCCCCATTTGAATTGATCGATTCATCCATTCCATTTAGTTGAAATTCTGAAGCACGATTAATCACCATTTCAAGTTGGCATTTTTGGCAGCGCCGCCATATGAATTCCAGAACACGTAATTCTCCGTGTTTCTTCTTCAACTCATCATTTTTTACCACTTAATGGAGGGGGTGCTCGACTCCTAATGCCATTCACATGCATTTTATCCACAGGCATTTTATTATTTTTTTTTGTGATTGCTTTATCGACTTTTTCAGGTAACTGTAGTATTTCTTTTTCGAACCACAACACCACAACGAGGAAACATTTATTCCAGGCCATTTCACCTTAACAAGGATCTTGGCTCGGATAGTCTCAAAGAAACACCACAACGAGGAAGCATCCATTCCGGGCCATTTCACCTTAATAAGGATCTTGGCTCGGATATTCTCAAAGAAAAATGCAATACCGCAAGGAGAAAGCATCCATTCCGAGCCATTTCACCTTAATAAGGTTCTTGGCTCGGATATTCTCAAAGAAAAGAGGTAACACCGCAACAAAGAAGATTTTATTCCGAGCCATTTCACCTTAACAAGGTTCTTGGCTCGGATATTCTGAAAGAAAGGACAACACCGCTAGGAGGAAGAATTTATTTTGGGCCATTTCACTTTAACAAATAAAGATCTTGGCTCGGCTATTCTCAAAGAAAGGACCATACCGCAAGGAGGAAGAATTTATTCCGGGCCATTTCACCTTAACAAGGATCTTGGCTCGGATATTCCGACGAAATAACATTTATTTCAATCAATTGATTCAATGAGCAAGGAGAAGTTAAATATAAAAGAGGAGAGCTCCTTAGGTGGCTAAACCCTATGGGTCAACCCCTAGGGGGACCAACCTAATGGCCTCCTCCTTCACATTTTTTCGTTCTTCCTCTGCCCTATTTTTTATTTGAATGGATCCTAATGCGTGTGCTCTTTAGATCCCTTATCTTGAACTTTTTTTTCTTCTTCGCAGTCCTCCCCATTGAACATTCTGCAGACTTGGGAACAAACCAAGGAGGCCCTGCTTTCTCAATGATTGGGAAAGGGTCCCTCCTTTGGTCTTTTTCGTCAGATTTTGGATGCAAGTCCAAACTTATGCCTGCATAACTTTTCTCCACCATAGAAGGAAGGCTTGTTTCTATATCCAACGGCTTGTGGAAGTTGGGATGACTTCTTGTCTGATTCATCTAACCACCTTCAAGAAATAGCAAGGAGGCCCCGTTTCTCAATGATTGGGAAAGGGTTCCCCTCCTTTGGTCTTTTCGTCGCCTTTCTCTAAGCAAGTCCAAACTTATGCCTGCATAACTTTTCCTCCACCATGTAGAAGAAGACTTGTTTCTATATCCAATGGCTTGTGAAAGTTGGGATGACTTCTTCTGATTCATCTAACCACCTTCAAGAAATAAAGAACATTAGATCGACTAGCTACTTAGAATGTCTTTGATTATATGGATAGCTTTGCATCCAAATTGCCAGTAGAACATTTGTATCCAATAGGACCATGGTGTTCTTCTATCTACATATTCATCACTGTTTGGGGTGAATGCACCTTTACTCTGGAGGATGTCTATGCCCTCTATCGGTAAATATTTGCCCCCTGCGCGTGAGTCACACATTTAGTGAGATGATCGCGCAAAATATTGTAAGTGTTGAAGTCTTGATTCCAGTGTTTGAACACTTCGCGGGGCTTGATATTTTGCAATCTTCAAAACGAAAGTCCTAGGAGAGGAACTCAGTAAGGAGCAAACCCTGAAGGCGCGAGCCTTAGAGGAGCTCTCCGGGATATTTTGAAAATCTTCGATCTAATCTTTCTTACTATCTCTTGAAATTTCTCTTTCTTTGGAATCAAGAAGTCATTGAGAACCAAACATTTCGTGAAGGCCTCGAAAGCTTTGAAGGCTTCGATAGCTTTTCAAGGCCCGATAGCCTCAAGTCCTCATTGATAGTGTTGAAGACCTGCTGATAACTTCAAAGGCCTGATAGCATCGAAGACCTGATAATAGCCTTGAAGATCTACTGATAGCCTCGAAGACCTGATGAGGGCCTCGAAGACCTGTTGATGGCCTCGAAGACCAAGCTTTAGGTATTCCTCTATCTTCAATTCAACAGGTCATGACCTTTGGATCATGAACTATTGTAGTTCTTTTCATTTCGTGTATCAGAAAATCATGTACATTTATTTCATACAAACTAACACTTGAATCTATACTTTTCTTTTCTTTCTTTTTTTCTTTTTAAGAAATTTAAAAAAAACGTTCAAGTATAAGTGAAAGTTTGTCAATTTATTGATAATAAAATTGCTTTTAACGAAAAGCATAACGTTTCATATATAATAAATCTTGTTTTTATGTCGGTGAAAGCATAACGCTCACCACTTTTAGAGATAAAGTGTAACTTTTTTGGGTTTGAGGGCTTATACTCGTGGGCCTCAATTACTTTTATTAAAGTTGAAAGTATAACTTTTGGGTCCGAGGGCTTATAGTCGATGCCTCGATCATTCACTTTTGATGATAAAGTGTAACACTTCAGTGCCTCGTCACTGGTCATCCAATTTTTTCGACAAGTCACGATCTCACGAGGACTTGAAAATGGGTGCCTTGTCACTGGGTCGCCCAATATTTTGGCAAGTCACATACCACGAGGATTTGAAATCGGTGCCTCGTCACTGGGTCGCCCAATTTCTTGGCAAGTGCATGCCTACGAGGACTTGACCACCGCTTAGAAGTGGACCACTATCTTGGGATTTTTTTATTTTTTTTTTTAGTCGCAATTCTCAGCCTCCTCCCTTGGTCATCCAATTTACTTGGCAAGAGATATTCCTGAGGACTTAAACCACCATTTTTAGTGGACCACCATCTTGGGTGGATTTTAATTCATCTGTAGTTCAAAGTTTGTTCGATGGTACGTAGAGCCAATATTTGAGTTCTTGACTTCCAGGACTGCACCATGGGTGATGGTGTTGCACGTTTCTTCTCCTAGTTCAACATCCCCGGCCGCTAGTTTCTTATAGTATATCCTCCGTAGACTGTAATAGTCCATAGTGGAATGCCCTGCGTATTGGTGGTATACATGTAAGTCCGATCTTCTTTTCATTTCTTCATTCTGCCATAACCGACCGAGACCTTGAGGTTTCACCACCGTGTTCGACCCATTATTCAGACAGCCCCCGAAAGCCTTTCTCACGTATGTGATAACCTCCGAATCGGCATTGTGGTATACTTGTCCCCATGATTTTCTCTCGCTTGCTCAAATTTCTCATTTTTCTCCTCTCGCCCCTCGTGGTTTTTGATCGAATCCACCAAAGCCACATTCTTGTCGCCCTTCTTGCTTCTTCCATGTATCCATCGCATTTACCGGTGGGAAATGTCATGATTCCCCCAAGTCTTGTGCAAAAGATGAGAGGGTCGCAAATGAATCGCACGCCTGGTAATGAGGTGGGATTGGCGCGCTCTAAAGCACCATTGTCAGACATCTTAACCAAGTTCTTTTCTTCAATTGGTTCTACACACTTCGCGTGCTTGGGCCCTCGAACATGTCAATGTAATCTGGCAGCCTCCTCATTCGGGCTCTCGCTAAACCGTATGAGCTCTACAATGGTTACTTGTTTCTATTACAGAAAAACTTCTTAAAAATTGTAATTTTAGGTCATCCCAATCATAGACTGACCCCTTCTCCAAATTATAGTACCAACCGAAGGCACTATCCATCAAAGTCTTGTTGAATTCCCGCATCAACAAGTTGTGGTTATTCACTTCATCATATCCTAGCCACGGAGACATCGACTCTACAAACCCGCAATATGTTCCCCGGCATTTCCTTTCTCCGTTGTATTTTAGAAATTGTGGGGAATGTTTCAATATACCTGGCTTGTGAGGTTGCCTCCGAATGTGTAATAGGGTAAGGTGGAGTAAAGTCTAACTCTGAGGGTCGGGATGTCTGTCTGCGAAGTTGATTGATCACATCGATCATATCATCATTCGTCATGTACTGGCTCGTGGCATGAACTCTCTGGGATGTTGTGATATACTGATGTACCGGCGGTGTGTATGGTTGATGCACACTTGCATCGTGCAAAGCTGGCACTAGTGGCAGTTGCTGGCTCACTCGCTAGACATGGATTGGGATGGTTGGCATCTGCACCTGTGAAAATACTGGGAGAGCAGTTGGGATGATGTTTGTCTGAGGTTGTCTTGCTTCCAACATAGGTTGTGGTATGTCACCACTGTTCTGGGGCTCCAAGTTGATTATTGGAACCGATTGACTTTCTGTCAATGGAGGTACAATCTGGTTCTCTTTGTTGTTGTTCCCATTGTTGTTGTCCTCCACTCTCGCTTGTTTCTCTCGCGAACTCGCCTCGGGAACATGGCCTTGAAGGTAGGGATTTGCATTAATCACCGCGGAAATTCCCATTTCCTCTTGTTTCTCCGTGATTTCGAAAGATCATGGTCATCATCATCCTTGTCCTTCTTGTGCTTCCTTCAACGCCTTCGAGCATCTCCAGGGCCAGACAACATTTGTTTGCTTCTCCACTTGCATCCTCACCTTGCCTTTCTACGCTGGTTTGTTGTTGATCGCCATATGTGGTGATGTCGAACTTCCTTCTGAAGCGTCTTCAATAAGTGGTTGGTCAAAATCCAGATTTGCACTTTGGAAAGCTTGAGTTGCTTGCCTTGAACCGATCCGGTGAGGTAATGCTATTTGTTGGTGAAGCAACTCTTCCCGTAGTTCTCCCACTTCGAAGTGTGGGCATACCTTCACGAATTCTACACCTCCCCAAAGAAGAGTCGCCAAAAAATGTGGGCAAGGAAATCGTACTTGCTAGGGTTAGGGTTTCGTGTTGGTGGGGAGGAGAGAAATCCAAGAAGAGCACGGAATTGATTGATTGATCAAGAGGGAGAATGACAGCTGGGCGATTACTCCAACGACGCGCGTAATCCCTAGAATTCTAAACCGTTTAGGGTTATTGGGATTCCAAGAGCCTTCTTGTTGAGTCCCTTGAGTTGAGAGCGAGTGTCCCAAACCCTTTAGTGCTCTTAGGTGGAATATCCAAGCCTTAAGTCACCAAAAGAGTCTTGAGTCCTGTGTCTGGAGAAAGGTCCCCTTCCCAATGGAATGTAAGGGGTATTTATAGGGTTTTCTGGAAAGTAGTCATGTGCAAGGCACATGCTTTCAGGGAATTTCTAGAAATACCCTTTAGTCATTAGAATAATGTCCATATTGCCTTGTCCTTCTAGCCACCAATCCAATCCCTCAATCAATTCCCAAAATAAGTCGCCTCCATGAGTCTTCTGCCTTGGGACACGTGGAGGCTTTTCTCGGGTCATGCTCATTTATTTCTGTCATTTCCGTTTGTCATTCAATTCTTTTAGGTCACATTTGAACCCTAATTTATACTTAGGCCCACAGTTAAGAAATATAAATTTAATTGCCTTTACACAAGGAAAGAAATCCATCCAGAAAGAGGCAGAATATATGTATATGCAGGAGAATTTCATACATACTCTATTTTTGTTTTATTTTTGATATGATATATGTATATGTAGGACCTCATCATCGTTAACGTCCGGTGAGAAATGGGAATAAGCAAAAGACCATGTCACCAGATGGGCAATTCATCCTTGGCTTTGTTACCTTTTAACTTAAATATTGTGTTCGTTGCATGAAGCTGAGTGCTTCTAGCATGTACTCCCTCCGTCCCAAAATAAAAGTCCTTATTACTATTTTGGGTAGTCCCATGTTAAATGTCTATTTTTCTTTAATAACCAAACTTTTACATATTTTTTCCTATTATGCCCTTAACATTAAATATCTCATACTTTTTTATTCTAATTCTCTCTCCATATTTAATGACATTATTATGGGCAATTTTATCATTTTATTCCTCTTCTTAATATGCGTGAAAAGTCCACCAGAATTTTTATCCTGGGATGGAGGGAGTAGTAAATTAATCTGATGCTAACTTTATCTCATCTTCTACATACATAGTAGGATTCTGAATAATTCATGTTGTGATACATGAATGTTGGATATTCAATAGCAAGTCTATTACAACACAAATATTATGTTGATTCTCCTACCAGTTGGTACAGGATTCTTGTAACTAATTGGGCTTGGTATTGCCAAGTTTTTAAGCTTGTTTGTGTTATTTTCAAAATTATTTATGAAAAGAAGAAGAGAAATACACAATTATATAACGAGCTTTGTTTGTTTTAAAGGAAATTTTATAACTGCTTTTATTCTAAACTAGTAAGGTTGTGTTTGATAAATTTGGAAATTAAGATTTGAATGATTATGATGTCTTAATAAATTAGATCATCTGAATAGATATGAGGTCTGAATCTTAAAAAATTGTTTGATAACTAAAAAGTAAGTTGTCTCTTAATGACACTATTTTATCATTTTTAAGGGTAAATTTTTTTTTAATAATTTTAAATATTTAATTTAATAAAAATGAGTGCATAACATTGTTGAATATATTTATATAAAAAAAAATTATCAAAAAAAATTCATTAAGAGGTACCTCTTAATTATTAAGATTTTATTTTTTGTCTTACCGATTAAGAGGCATTTAGAGGTAAAAAAAAACAAAACAAAAAACATCATGCCTCTAAGCGAATAAGAGGCAGTCCATTAAGAGGCAATCAGATGTAAACAAACAGCACCTAACTGTTTTAAGGTTATTGATGATTGTCTTACTGCATCATATATATTTTTTCATTTTCTCATATATATATATTAGTTCATGCTTTTGTCTGTCCAATGACTTGTACTCCTCCTTGATCTATGCCCAACTCATTCACAAAACCCTTCAACCACAATGCTTTCTTGCCAGCCTCAGCCAATGTCATGTACTCAGATTTAGTAGTAGATAGAGCTACTAGAGATTATTTTTCTTCAACGACTCCATCTCCTCTACCATGGAGTAATATTAGAGTTAAGCAAAGCTCTTGAAGGACTAAAATGTGAAGTTTTGAATCGGGAGGAGCAGGGCGCATGATAGCTCTAGGAAATATTACTGAGACACGTTTGGCTCTGGCGTGGTAGAGTAATATTAGAGTCGAGCAGGGCTCTTGAAGGATTCAAAGAAGGTGTGCTTAATGGTATGATCTAATATGATACTTGTGATGGGTATTCAAGTGAAAGGTGGAGATTGTTGGAATATTTCACATGAATCTTACATTAGATAAATTCAAGAATGTAGATGGATTAATAAATATAGTAGAGCATCAACCTAATAGGTTAACCTTTTAGGTAAGGAGGTGGTCCAACATACTTATTGGGCTCGTCTACACGGGTGTGCGCTACTAGGTGATGAATTGATGTGGGATGGTTGTACAATTCTGCTACATTATATATATATATATATATATATATATATATATATAGGGGGATGCATCCATGGCAATCGATTGCCACAACACTATTTATAGCAATCAAGTTGTAACAGCGTGTAGCGGCTTAGTGTTATTTTATATTAAAATAAGACGACCGCTAGACCTAGTAGTGACTGACATTTCAAAAATAACTAGATACAAACCTGCGCGTTGCGGCGGGATTATTGAAATTTTTAATAATAAATATGTGCTTACAATTAATAAATTAAAATATAATAAGAAAATAGTATATTATTGTGCGATGATCAAATTTTACACAAAAAAATAAATGAATATACATTATATGGGGGGTAGTGGTGAGAGTTTACCGGTTTATGCATTACACTCTAAGTATGTGACTATTGCTTTTAAGCTAGTGGCAAATTAAGTGACCTCAACTCGTGGACAAATCATTTTTTCTACTCTTCCCTTTTTCTATTTTTTTTTCAGTTTTTTTTGACCAAAGTGTAGCCAACTGATTTATTTTCCCTGTCCTTTATTACTTTTGTATTTTGTTTACTGCAAAGAAAGGGTTGTCTCAACTTAAGTTTTTACAATCCATAACAAAAAGAAAAGAAAAGGGTATGCGAAGGTTTAAAAAATCTCTTAAAAATATAATTTTTTGTATGTATTTCAAAAAAAATTATAAAAACGAACATGTTTGAAAACAGGTTTTAATTTTATCTCCTCTCACTTAGAACAGGTTTGAAAACAAAATCAAAGATGATGGTCTACTCATGTCTCTGTTGAAGACCAATATACATCACTTAACACCGTGTCAAGTTGTAGTTATCTCAGCATAATTCCTTCAGGTACATAAGCTTTAAAGCAAACCTACTGGGAAGAAGGCTCACCAAACCTCTCAAAATCTCATTAAAGCACCATTCGTAATGTCACTCGACTCAAAAGTTATAAATATATAAATAACTCAATAATGAAGCATGAACTTAAAAGATTACCAAGAGAGATCAAACAAAATATATAATTGATGCGAGAGAGAGAAGGAAAAAAATCGATATAATGATTCACATATTTCAAATCTCACGGTGCTAGTAGGTAGCGACGATTCTATAATCAATTAATAAAAGGGATCAAAATATATATATTTGTTCTGTGAAGTAAACAATCATGCTTACTACAAAAGTTTTACTGCAAAATGTGTGAGAGAAGCTTGAATCAAGCTAAATACACATTGACAAAACCACATTGCTATCATCAATAACCACATTACTATCATCAATATCATCAATTAAGAGATAACAATTAAATTACAAAGGATAATATCATACCACTATGCTATTAATATTATTTAAAATATTTATGTGGAATTATAAAATAGTGATTTTAAGAGATACTAATTAAGAAACGAAAATCGAGATATTCTCTTTTTTAAGCATGTCCACTATCAAGGATGTAAAATTTTGCATCTCACTATGGAAATATTAAAAAATATGTATTTTTTTGTAATTAGAATATTCAAAATACTCCATGTTAATCTATATATTTAATTACTCAGAATAAGATATTTAAAAAATTTATGTACCATAAACACATTGTTTGTTGTTCGGAAATTGACTCCATGAATATTGTGCAGCCATACAGGAAATCCATTAAATCAATCAAACCAACTAATTATTAGTATTCAATATTACATTATGATTAATTAATTATAATATTAAATTAGTAAATTATTAGAATTAATTACGTACGTACACATAATTCCATTCAGCACAAACATAAGGCCCAATCCGAATAACAGAATAAAGTCCTTCCTCTTGAATGGTTTTGATAAACCTTATAAGATCCAAGTTCCCAGAAAATTCATATTGCCGACGAAGAGGCTCGTGGATGTTCCAAAAAATATACGTCTCGATTGCATTGAGTCCACCAAATTTAGCCTTTCTAATCAAATTCGGCCACATCTAGCAGATAAAAATAATTTTTGTTACTCCACGTAAACATCTATATAATAAAACATAACTCATTTTGAATTTGGGCGAGAAATACAATTATAGTTCAGATTCATTCAAATTGATTTATATAACCGAAAAAATACAAGTACAGTTCAGATTCATTCTATTTTTAATTCAAACTGATAATAATAATAATAATAATAATAATAATAATAATATAATAATAACAATAAAAATAATTATTATATTAATAATAACAATAATTATAATTATAACAATAATAAAAATAAAAATAAATAATAATAACAACAACAATAATAATAATTATTGTGGTGGTGTGGTGAATTATGATAATTATTATTGATGATTGTAAGTTTTGTAAACAAATTTAGATTTTTCCGGATATCTATTTTTAAAGGAAAATTAATTATTGTGGTGGGTTGGTGAATTATGATAATTGTTATGTATTGTAAGTTATTTTAAGTTGCAAATAGTTTTTAGGTAATGTAATATTTTTTGAAATTTAATATAATTTGTGCTTTCAAATACAGATAATTATTAGTGTGTGTGTGTATATATATATATATATATATATATATATATATATATATATATATATATATATATATATAGAGAGAGAGAGAGAGAGAGAGAGAGATTAATTGGGTGGGTACGTATTACTAATGCTGTTAATTAGTAAGATTTGTTGTTCAAGGAAAATGGGTTTTTGTTAATGGCCTAAATAAAGGGAATAGGTAGGTAGCATTAGTATCTAAAGATAATTTTATTTAAGAAAATCTTAATTAAGTGTTGTAGTTATCTCATAATATATGGATGGATCCACAATGAAATAAGTACCAAAATTATTTTTAAATATTATTTCTTCTATTTCACAAAGACAATTAAATTTACAAATTTATAAATGCTATGGATTTTTTTTTTTATTTCATATTTACCCTTCAAATAATAAATTACTGTATTTACTTAGTGATGATATCATGTTAATAAAATTATGATGGTAAAATTAACGACATTATGTCATTTATACAATTATCAATGATAGAATAACTTTTTTTTAAAAACAGGAGTATATTTTCATATATATTAATTTACAGTTTGACACATTCAAGTTACATTTGTTAATATTTATTAAAAATTACATTACTTCACTTTTTTAATATTTAATAAAACTTTGGCACATTTTAACATTTGCATTACACATATCTACAATAAGTGTTAAACTCTCTGTTTATTTTTTTAATTGATGTTTTAAAAGTAATTACGTATATTAAGAATCATAATTAATATTTTGTTAAATTGATTACAGGGTATAAAAATATAGTAGATGCTAACTGTTGCAGATAATGTACTTTCATCAATAACGTTCTTTTGTAGATGTATATGATATTGTGTGCGATACAAAGAACATAAGATTAGGCTTAAATTTGGTCTAATCCTTATGTAGTTTGTGAAAAATTGGTTTGGACAACAGTGTTTCCTAATATGTAGTTTTTGTGAAGCTTCCAAATGCAACATAGTTAACTGATTCAGCTGGCTGTTGATCCAACCATGTTAGGCAACTTAAGTCTTCTGGCTTGCTAGAAGTGGGCCTATGTGAAAGATTTCTGGAAATGCGGCTGATGCTTCAGGCTCTAGCTCATAGGTTGTGTTGCAAATTATCGAATGAGGGGCATTGACCGGGTAAGTCAATGTGACAGCTATTAAACGCCAGGCCGCAACTCCTTGTATATATATAGTTTGATACATACTTCACCCGTACTTCTCAGATAATGAATTGAACCATACATTATTAATTTTCGTTAATGGTTAACGGTGATGGCTCTTCAATCGTGCGAAACGTGAATGGCACAAGTAGAAAAAAGATATAGAGACAAAATGGAAAAGAAGAAGAAAATTGACAGTGAAAAAGGAGCCACGGTTGCTCTTCACTTATGAGAATAAAGAATTAGCCTGATTAATATACGTGTATATATATATATATGTATATATATGCATGGATTAGATCAGGTGATCATTAACATTATTTCAAACTCTAATTCAATTAAGAAGTTTTATCCATATAAAATTTAGTTGATTGGTTGTTGAAGAGATTAAATTTTACTTGGTTTGTTATTATTTATCCATAATTTTAAAAAGAAACCTCAGTTGTTTGTTAAGGGTATTTTTGTTAAGAATTATAAGAAGCATTAAATAAGATGAACAGGTGTCAAGCTATGTAATATTACAGATTTCAATATATTGTGTCAAAACCAACGAGTACAAGTAGACAAGTAGTAGTCCTAAGCAAAAGCAAGTACACGTAGGTAGTAGTAGTAGCACCAAGCAAGTACAAGTAGTATTAGTAGCAGCAAGTGTGATTTTGTTTTATTTAAGCCGCTACATATAGTAGCGGTCATTCTTTATTATTATTATTATTATTATTATTATTATTAAATAATTATAATATTAATAATAATCTAACTTTATTATTATTATTAGACAACACTTTAATAATAATTAATATTATTATTATTATTAAATTGTGTTTCAACAAGTTTAAATTTTCATAATTATCAACAACAAAAAATGTTTAAAACAATTTGAGAGTTAAAATTGAAAAATACAAGCATTTATATATTTCGGACAGATTATTACCAAACAACATATTTCATTCAGTATTTAACTTTTAGTTGGAGTATATACTATATTCAGTTAATTTGGATTTTTTAACTTTATAAAAATTTTCATTCAATTTTATCAAATAAATCGTTACACTTTCTCCATTAAAGATATGACTAGAACTCAAAAAAGGGATTAAATATATAAGAACTCAAAAAGGTGTAGATCTAGCAAGAAATCAAAGAGAAATAGATTTACGAAGAAAACTCATGATTAGATCTAGAAATATAAAGAGAGGTGGGACTAAAATCACAAATTAATTAGGTACAACTTTTTTTGTTCACAATGGCACTTATATTTAGTTTACGTAATACTAGTAAATAGAATAATATTTTTTTTGAATAGTTTATAGAAATTACAATTGTATAATTAGAATATAATTTTATATATTATACATATAGATTTATATGGACTAATATTTGAGTGGTTGGACATGGCAAGTATACGTATTTATCTAGAAAAACTTGGTAATCAAGTATACTTGTTTATCAAGGCCAACTTGATGACCAAGTAAACATAATTATCAAGATCGATGACATAATATAATATTAATATTTTATATTATTTATCTTTTCATCCAAAAAAAAAAGAAAAGGAAAATAGGTATGGATTGATGACAAATGTACTCCTTTTTATTTTCCTTTATATATATATATATATACAGAAATGATCAAGTAAGGGATCCCTTACTTTCTTAAAATGAGAGACTTTTTTTTTTTTTTTGCTTTTTTTTAAAACAACTAAAAAAAAGAGTTTAATATTTTATGGGACTGAAATTTTTCCATAATACAATGTTTTGGGCGTATTTTGAATACCTATACCAAAAAGTGGTGATGCGGTCGCCTGCATATGCATATACATATTTTGTTATACGCACTCAAATCACACCCAAAAACAATGTATTATGAAAAAAAATTTCGCCCCATAAAATATTAAACTCTTTTTTAGTTGTTTTAAAAAAAGCAAAAAAAAAAAGTCCCTCATTCTAAGAAAGTAAGGATCCTCTTACCTGATCCTCGAACTATATATATATATATATATATATATATATATATATATATATATATCACATACTTTTAATTCACAAAAGGGATCCGATGACTTTTTCGAAGTTTTTCTACACTCGTATATAGGATTTGTACAAAATATTTAACCAATACCTCATAAATCATAATAATAATTTAAAGTATAATCTGAAATTTTAATATTGAGAAAAACTTATAAAATACTAAATAACAATGTGTATACATATATATATATATATATATATATATATATATATGTGCTCAATTACTAAATGCGTTCTAACTAAAACGTGACTTTTAAAAGCTTAGTGAATGATCAGTTTACAAATTAGAGTGTTGTGTTTAGTAATGATGATATATATATATATATAGATTGTAATGTTAAATTTGAGAATATATGTTATTCTACACAAAGAGCATAAAGTTCTAAAGCTTAAGTTTAGATAATTTATTTAAAATACAAAGTGATTTTAATTGATTTCCATTTAACAATTCAACTGAAGAGTATATAAAAATATGAAAAATTGTAAATCATTATTTGATTTAAGATTATAGAGCGCTATTATAATCATAATAATATAAAAATAATTAAATTGTAAATCTGCATTGTTGGCTTCTATTGGGCCGTTAGGACATAATTTGGGCTTTGTCACGTGTTGCATTACTTCTTAGTCTTCTTAATTTTTTCCAAATCATGTTGGAGGCCCATTCCTCATGTTGAATTCTCAAAACAACGCTCTTCAAAACCCTAGGTACTTGGAGGCAATATAAAAGCTAACCTCCACCATACAGTTTATCTCTGTTAATCCGCAGCTGCGAGAGGAAGAAAGGTGGAGAGATGGTGTCGCTGAAGCTTCAGAAGCGGCTCGCAGCCAGCGTCCTCAAGTGTGGAAGGGGCAAAGTTTGGCTCGATCCTAATGAAGGCAATGAAATCTCCATGGCTAATTCTCGTAAGTTTTTTTACCTGTTTCGCTCACTTTTTCATTGACTCTATCTTCATTTCTTAAAAATCTATTAACTCTCAGAAAAGTTGGAACTTTATCTAGGTTATTTATATACGTAATTTATGTTGCGTGATCTGTGTTTGCTGCTCTCTTTTTGTGTTGATGTATTTACTGGATTTTGTTAGGTTGATATTATATCAATTAGCTCAATGCATTTACATTATGATTCATTTAACTACTTGTTATATAGACATATGTATACGTATGTATGTGTGTTATAATAATATAACATTTTGAGGTTCTAATAATCACTTTTTTAATGTAAAATGATTGTATGTTGTTGTAGATGCTGATATAGTTTTAAAATTTATATTCTGAAGTAAAAGTATGAATTCTTTTAGTGCCACGAATTTCTGATTTATGACTTTCTTTGTTATTTAATTTATTATTTCAATTTGAAACAGTGAACTGTGCTGTTAACATAACCTCTTTGTTTACACTGCTTTTTATAATAGAAGTACTATGCTAATTAGGTATTTTTTTCTTATTTGCAGACAATTATCTTATGTGGGAGCCAAGTTTGATTCCTTTGTTTTAATTTTCTTTGTTTCTGGAGTGCAGGTCAGAACATAAGGAAGTTGGTCAAGGATGGTTTTATCATCAGGAAGCCGACTAAAATTCACTCCCGTTCTCGTGCTCGTCGAATGAAGGAGGCCAAAAGAAAGGGCCGTCATGCTGGATATGGTACTGTTATTAAAATTTTCACCTATTAGCATGAATATGGGAAACTAGAGCAAAATTAGTTTTGTATGAAATGTACATACAACATTAGTGATATAACAAAATTACATTTAAAGTGAGCCAACATATACTCAGCTTAAATATCTATAGCAAAGTAATATACGACTATTTTTCTGTGAATAGTATATATGAATTGAATTCATTAAAAGGGTGATACCATATGAATTCATGACAAGGGTGTATCACCGTCTATTTCGTTACAATTCCCATAATGATGAATCTAGCATACACGTGTATGCATCAAAAGCCATAGTTTTAGTTTTCTGAGAAGTCTACTTTCTATCAATGAAATCTCATCATACACTGTCTTGTGCATATTATATACATAGATAGTAACAAGGAACTCAATAGGCTCTTTTGGGCGGTTAGCTAGCAATTTGAGGATTTTCTTCATGTAAAGGATAACATGTTAAACTGTTGCTTTGTAAAAATTAATTAGTATGTTGTTCCACTTGAGATTGGATGAGTTTAATATCAATTATAGGTAAGCGCAAGGGTACAAGAGAGGCTAGGTTGCCAACAAAAATTCTATGGATGAGGAGGATGAGAGTGCTCAGGCGCTTGCTCCGCAAATATAGGGAAGCTAAGAAGATTGATAAGCACATGTATCATGACATGTACATGAAAGTTAAAGGTAATGTTTACAAAAATAAGCGCGTGCTGATGGAAAGCATCCACAAAACCAAGGCTGAGAAGTCTAGGGAGAAGACACTATCTGATCAGTTTGAGGCTAAGAGAGCAAAGAACAAGGCAAGCAGGGAGAGAAAGATTGCTAGGAGGGAGGAACGTTTGGCCCAGGTAATATAAAAGATGATTCACTGAAGTTCTATTTTTAACAATATAAAGTAATATTGACTCGACTTTTCAAGTACACAGAAGGTTGCCAGAACTAGAGATTTTTTGTATGTTTTTGGATTCTGAGCAAGTACGTTGTTGTCTTCTTGATATATATATAGGGACCAGGAGAGAGTGCACCACAAGCCCCACCAGCTGCTCCTGTTTCTGCCCAAACACAGTAAGTGTTCTAGTGGATTTGAACTTGTTGAAAATAACTCATTTTGGCAGATATGTTAGATATGAATTTCTAATGAAAATATGTTCTAACTATTTCATGTTGTGTGTGCAGGGCATCTAAGAAATCAAAGAAGTAAGATCTACAATTTTTAGCATGAAGAATGAGGATACCCGTTATCAACTGGATGTCCTTGTTTAGCATTGCAATTTAGTGTTTTTGACCTGTCTTTTGTTTTTCTGATTAACTATTTCACTTATATTTAGATGGAGAATTACAATCTTGATACTATGTTTAAGTTGTAGACTGTTGTCATATGATTGGTTCTTATTTTTCTATTATTATGCTATTCATTTCCGATGAATGAGTTTGGTTTGTTCAATTTTTAAAATCAGATATGGATGTGAATTTCATGTTTCACAAGGATTAGACATGGTTGATGAATTAATTAATGTTACAGAGTTTTGAGAGGTTCAATTGTTAAGGTTCTGCCTTCATTCACACCCATTTATGTTGGTAGTATTAAATCTAGATTCAACACTTCCTGTTTTCTGATAAGGAACGGAGTCATAATCCAATAGTCTTGGCAATTTTGTTTATTTCTTCGCAAAAATTGGTGGCCGGGTGGATTTTCGGTTAATTATTTTGCTCCTAAATAATCACGTTTGATTAGACTACACTAAATGCAACTCGCCTAGAATTTTTTATTTTTTTTAAATAATAAATTGCAGGAGATTGTATTTGGCATTATTGCAGGTTGAGTTCAGGCCATGGGTAGCCAAAAAGAAGAAACCCGTAAAACTGAACATCATATTGTTTCAAACCTGCAAACGAATTTTCAATAAGAACTCTTCGGGAGGCGGGGTGGGACTATTGTTGACGCTCAGCGTTAGACTATCTACAGGTAAAAATAAAAGAAATTGAATGGAGCCATGGAATTTAAGGAATGGCAGGTCTTAGCTGAATGGAGCCATGGAAGGTGGTAGTTGATGTATATGAAAGATGTTGGAGGTGGATGACTTTTTGTTGTTGTTATTGATGCTAACGAATTATCAAACTTGAACATTGATGATATTCTCCAACTATACATACACCAAAAGGGATTGTTATTATTACTTTGTGGGCACTTCGTAAAACCAACATGTGGAAAAATAACTTAAACATACTATAATGGAAGTCGGTAGGAAAGAACAAGCATTTTCTGCTACACAAAATGATTGCTACTTCAATTTTGTTCTGAACAAGTACAAATCTACAACTACAGAATAATCACGTGATTTCTGAGATCCATCAACTTCATCACTTACAACCCCAAATTAATCATCATAACTAGTCTTCATTACTTAACACTATCTGGTTTGCATTGATGTTTCCTGCAGCCGTTATCACCTAGAAACTTCTCTGGTAACGTGGAACGGAAGTCGCTAGATAATCATCTTTAGTGTGAAGTCTATGTCCGATGAGATCGCCACTACCTTTATGAGCTCTACCCCTCAGCATAACTTGTTGCATTGTTGGTTCATTTGGGTTATTGCAGATTCCAAGTTTCACAATGAATGCAACTGTGCTACCCTTGCCGAGTCCCACACTCTCTATCCAAATGTGACCTCCCATGAGATTTACAAACCTAATATATACACTCGTTTATAAGAGAAACAGATAAATCGTTGTAATAATTATGAAGAAGCAACCACACATGACAAGAGACTAAACTATAGCAGTTTATGAAAGAAATTATTGCACTTTTAGTCATACCTTTTGCAAATGGCAAGTCCAAGACCTGCACCAGCATTGCCACGAGCTGGTGCAGTTTGAGACTCGGAAAATTTGGTGAAAAGGAGTGGAAGATCTTGTGGGGTAACACCACAACCAGAATCCTTCACCTGCAAGATGAGAAAAGGGAGACAGGGGTATCACTAATCAGTTTGAAGCAAGTAGGACAAAATAGACCGATCATAAGGTAAATAACCGAGGAGGAGTCAAATGCTAGACAGTAGACACCAAAATCACATGAATGTTTTTTTGTCTTCATCTTTGTTTTGTTGGGGGGGCTGGGGGGAGGGGGGAGGCTGAAAGAGGTTATTTCTCATTGTGTAAAGTTGTAAACATATAGTCTATCAAGAAGATTAACAAAAAATTGAAAACCCCACCTGCACTAGCAAGTAGAAGTGGCCTTCACTTGACACAGGACAGAATTCGGGAGTCCCCCAGTATCTAGAATACTCTGGTTTTGCAATTGAAGCCTCTACTGAAACATAACCTTCCTTTGTAAACTTAACAGCATTTCCCACGACATTCAAAATGATTTGCATAAGCCGTTTTTCATCGCCAACAGCATGAACAGGTAAATCCATAGCCAAAGTCAGGGTCATTGATAATTTCTTTACAGAAGCAATTGGTTTAATCAAGGTCATGCCCTGCAATGGATATCATGAAGCCATAATATGAATATCAGATGTTCGGTTAATTCTTGAAGTTGTATTAGTATATTCAAAGTACTTGGTTTTAGTTTACCTCTTTGAACACACCGTGAAGATTGAAGATTTTAGTATCTAATACTAGGCTTCCATCTTCAAGTCTAGAAAGATCTAGAACATCATTTATGAGTGCTGCCAGGAGGTTGCTGCTCTTAAGTATGGTCTCTATCATCATTCTTTGATCTGGAGTTAATTCAGTTTCTAGAAGAAGTGAAGATAACGTGATAATTGCATGCATAGGCGTCCTCATTTCATGGTTCATAACAGCTAGAAAATCGTTGCGAGCACGGATAGCCATCTCTGCCTCTTGTCGAGCTAAATCCAAAGCAACATTCTGGTCCATGAGTTGATCACGAGCCCGCATGGACTCTTCAAGAATTGCGGCATGAGAAAGAGCAACAGCAACCTATACAATAGATACTGTAGATTAAGCACTAGAAATCACATTTCAATGAAAGTTCCATGTTCCACGAGAATTAAAAAGGAAAACTTGAGTGCCTATTAGTATAAGAAATAAATGATGGTGAGGGAACTCAAGAATAGATTAAAAAGGTTGAGTTGGGTAACAAATGCGATGAAATGGATGAGACACCATAATCTGAAAGCTGCACAAAATATGAACCTACTTGCAAGTTATAACAAGATCATCTGCATGGCGCACACATACACACACACACACATATATATAGCTTGAGAAAAGGATTAGTATCCGAAAACACAAACTAAGCTTAATGATCATATTTCACTTGTATCTATGTGTTTTGTCTATTTCCTATGCACGGGAGTGCCAGGGCTAACTCAAGAACTCAATATCACAAACAGACACCAATGTCCCTTTTGAACCGTGCCAGGAGTCCAGGACTCACTCAAGAACTCAATATCACAAACACCAGCGTTCCTTTCGGGCCGTAGATCAACCAAGATAATGATCAGGCAATTTGTGAGGGAACGTATTTCTCCGAGTCTTTTTGCCTCACGTTGATATGGAAGAAGTTTGAACATGATGGACAATGTGTTAGCAAGTACTATGGACAAATGAAATACCAATGCTCGTGGTTGACTTAACTGTACCACTGAACAGAATATTTCACAAAGGAAAATAGACTAATACAAAATAGTATTAATCTAGGAGTCAGATCAGATCAAACACTGCATATATATGTGTACGGATCCATAGTCAACGTTGGCTATGGACCACTTATAGAGCCACAAGGCCCACAACCTGTCTTGCACCGTCCAAACCTGGACGGAACGACCATGATTTAAAGCACAACAGTTGTGTAGAGAAGACTGTACATGTTCATTTACCATTTTGCGCCTAAAAAAATATACTTGCTGTTCAAAATCTCACAAACAGGGAGTGTCGAGCAAAACAGCTATTTTAATAGCCGTAATAAGTTGGTTAAGAGTTATCAACAGTAAACATGCTCGAGGCAATATAAAAAGATAAGGCACATATGGAGGCAGTCAATAGAAGAGAAGAAGTAGGTACTACATACCTGGTCAGCAACTACTTCTACGAGTTCCAATTCATGGTTGCGCCATTTTCTTATACCGTTCACCGGAAGAATCAAAACCATCACAGCGTAACTTTTTGCAGTGACATCAGGCCACTCATTAATTTCAAAATCTGAAAGATGTAGAAGAGGTACACGAACAGCAACAACCTCAGGTGGAACATATGTTCCCACATGAGCTCTGATCCCTACCAGTGGGCATGAATGTGGAACTCGTATTGCTTCAGCACTATTAAACACTTCATTGACTATTGGAAGATTAATTGGTACAGTAGAGCCAAAGGGAATAAGACTGTTTAGAGAGTGAGAAAGTTGCAAATTCAAACCCCTTTGTGATGGCATCCACAGTGCACATTCCTCAAGATCTAAAGTCCTACCTAGCTCAACAAGGGTGGTTTTCAAAATGGTGTGTCTGTCAAGAGTGCTTCTAATCTCATGAGTCAGCATTCTGACATGCCTTCCAGTTTCTTCTTGTTTAATAATTAGGCCCATCTCCCTGTCAAGCTCTTCAGCCTTATTCCTCAGAAATACTTCTCGCGTTTTCACACTTAACAAATCGGGAATAATGTGCACGAAAGGTCAAAGCTGTTACACATGATACAAAAGCAGTAGACATTTTTGCTATAGTCATCACTATGGCGACAGTTTTAGAATGCATAGAAAATGTCCACAAACTTATAAAATGGGTTGCTCCACAAAAGAACAATGAATGCACCAAACTGCACTAGTACCCATCTATATGGGAAGAATGCTGATTTCTGGACAAAATAAATAAGCTCCAAGGGAATGGAAAAATATGCAAAGGCAATAAAGAAGTCTGATATATACTGATATTTCACCAGAAGCTCATCAGCAGGCCATTGAGTCTCAAAGCAGTCACATGACTCCATTATCTGCAAAAAACAAATGTAGTTCATGCATTAACATAATTCTATCCCAGTTCATAAAGAAGATATATATCTTCTCACTTTAATGAAACAAATATTTGTTGAGGGAAGTACTCCTAAACAAGGGGAATTATTAAGAAATTCAGTAATATAAGTTGAACTTGGTACTAGCAAACAAGTGTCAAGAACATGATGCAAGCATTTGTTGCCAACTTAGTCACTAACTTTGCCTGGATTCACTTTTTAACCTGATTCCGTGAAGAGATAAGGTGAATGCATTGCTCTTAATGATGAAGATGTTGGATTCATTTGGCAATTAATTCATGCACATTATTATTTTGGATTGATACCATTTTCTTGAAATGCAACTCCCCCCCACCCACCCCTGGCCCAAATAATAATAATAATAATAATAATAATAATAATATAACCCCTATCCAAATCTTCTAAAACTAAATATTAAGGAACATCAACTAATTACAATATTGAAGACAATGCAGACGAAAAATAATAGTAGTACACAAGGAAGATATACAACCAAAAGGCTATAGTTATGCGCAAACTCCAAAAGGAAATGATACTCATGGGGCACTACTGAAGAACACAAACTTCCCTAATAAGAAACAATACCAAGTCTTCCCAAAACGACCCTAACTAATAAAAAATGAATAAGTGACGGTCAAACACAACAATACCTTAAAAACATGCACTTTTCATTAAAAATTTCACAAAGGATATCTTTAGAACATTTGATGGAGGAAAACATCTTCAATCTCAAAATGTAGTTTATTGAGAAATGGACCTATGAACAGCAATCTAAGCAGAATGGCCGAACACCATGTAGGCATGTATCTTATGTAAGTTCATAAGCTAGGGACACTTGACTCTTTGGAATTTTTTTTGACTTGCAATAATTGGAACTAAGAAATAAGAAACGAACAAACCTCTCAATTTCAACAAGTCAAGACACATATCACTAAATTCTAATAACTTGAAGTTGCAATTAAATTTGCCAAAGAAGAAATATTTAATTAACTAGCAAGTTATCAAACATAAGACTTCTACGTAAAATTATTGATTCTACGCCTCATTTAAGAATACCAGATATCATACACTATCAGACTCTTCTACAGCATGCGATAAACATTATAAAAAATAAAAATAATTCAATTTTTTTTTAATATATAGGTTATAATTGTTTAATTGAAGTACCGAGTATAGTTAATTATGATGTACATTGATCAACTCCTGGGGCAAGTATAATGACATATTTTTCCTATCCTAGATTTTTGTTAAAATATAATTGATCTTTGCTAACCTACATAAGCTACACAATATGTATACAATACATTTACTAACCTTTGGATTGATTCACTTATTTGAACTCCAAAATTTGGTCTTTATATCACAATTGCACTTTGCATAATATCTCTACAGATTAAAGTCTTGTCATATAGTTAGACCCGGCAAAAGAGGCCAGAGCTCATGGGGTTGGGCCCCTCCCACCCACCTTCGCCATTTCGGCCGCAAGTTGGCTTCAGTTGTTTAGCCCATGAAAATGTGAGCGTTTTTTACCCGGCCCGTGAAGGCCCGGCCCGCGACCCGCGAATTTTTTTTTAATTTTTTACAAAATTTTGATACTTATGGGTTATGAGGCTTGAACACAAGACTTGTAAATAAATAAATAAGAGTTCAAACCCTTTGAAAGTTATATTGATTAGCAACACCCACCATTTACAATTGATTATATAGTAGAAATAAAAAAAATTCAATCTTTCTGTTCAGTCAAAAGTAATTATCCATAAATGATTAGACTTCAAAGTTGATGTGGATTGGGTCCTTTTCTAAATCAGAGCTATATATATGGCCATATGGGATCAACATTAATTGTCAATGGGTTTTGAAATTAATGACTTGAGCTCCACCCTATCATCTCCGTAGCTTATGCCGTGGGACACGACTTTGGTAGCTAGCAAGGCTTTTTTCAATTCTTACACTACTACAAGTCGTAAATCATGTGTAGTAAATGTATCTAACATAATAAGGTTCATCGCTATATGTTTATAAAAATAATTTATTTAATTAAATGGACATGCATGTCACCGAGTATACTGATTAAGCGGACAATCGAGGTGACATATGTATTAAGAAGTTGAATGAAATATGAAAAAAAGATATATTGTGAATGTTTATATGAAGTTATGAATAAGTAGAATTATTGTTTATATTAAGCGGACAATGTTTATATATATTAGAATTATTGTTTATTATAAATTATTTTATTATTTTTAATATTTATTATTATTACTATTTTTGGTGTAGCAAAATTTTGTAAAAAAAATAGGAGAAGAAACCATGTGGGCGAACAAGCTTTCGACCAACCCGGCCTCACATTTTCAAATTACAAAAAACCTGCCCTTTTTTATCTGGTAAATCGCTTCGGCCCGGCCGGCCCGCCAGCACCCTGCTTGTTCCACCTCTACATACAGTGAAAGTAGCAGGAGTGATTTTTTACTATTTTGAGACGGAAGATCAGAAACTTTAGTTAATCTAACTTAAGACAATGCAGAAGCTAGGAGATTAATCTGAACCAGCGCAATAATCAAGTTAAAACTTAAATAATTCAACCCCAAGTGAAAACACAGAATGACAGCAAAAATGCAAACAAGAGATTTAATTCTGTTATATACCTAAATTAATTTCTTCTACTTAGCGCAACTCTACATGTTCTAATTGACATGACACTACTGAAGCACAAATGGTATTTTTCCAATCAAAAACAGTATAACTTTAACATCACTGAACCATTTCGTAATTATTAGAGGACCTTAAATTTCTTTTGTGCAATCAAAAGATAGTAATTTACCAAATATCTTAACAAATTAGCAGTAACTTTACAAAACCCATCTAACCCCAAAAGAAGAAGATAAAATAGTAATTTGACTGAAACAAAACTGGCAGAATAATGTAAACCTAATCAATGTTTCAAATAACCAAACAAAAATGTCCGGATCCTTCAAACTTAATTTAAAAATATGGATTAAAATAATACTGGTATATATAGGAACAATTAGGGTGAGATAAAACAAAGGAAAGATTATTACTTGCCTTAATAAGAAATATTAGAGTGTGATCAGATTATCTGGCATTTTGCTGTGAGTTTATGAGTTCTTTATTATTCTTTCTGGCCGAGCTTTTTTCAGAGAGAAAATGAGTGAGGGAGGGAGGGAGAGAAGAAAAGCAAAACTGAGGAAACAGCAAGAAAGGCATCACGGACAATAAAGCACGTGGGAGAAGCCTGCTTCGGATCTTATTTGATTAATGGGTTAAGTTCATATGATCAGTTGGAGTTTGGGCAGTTTCCTATTTAACCACCTATAGTTAGCTACATTTAAACATCCGACCTTTTGAATTAAAATAAAAATCTCATATTTTCCATCTAATTTAACTGTGCGTGTATGTCACGGACTAAAAGCGCGTGAAAAGTGACTTTAACAATTGAAAAAGACTGAAATACCCCCATTCCTCTCGTTTTCTTCTCCTCTCCGATAAAACTTCAGGCTCTTCTCTCCTATCGACTCCCTCCCCCTCGATGGCCACCGAAGCTACTCCTCTTCCGTCAAGCCTCAACTCCGATCACCACCCCATCCCTCCATCACGCCTCAACCACCTATAGTTACTACATGATATTCTCAAAATCAAACAAATACCCACTCTAAAAAGAATCACCCATTTCTCTCTCCAAATCCCCTCTGTGAACCCAGAATCATCTCTGTAATACACCACAGCTCCGGTTCTGGTATGAAATTAGCTCTGTTCTGGTGTGAAATTAGGTCAAATTCGCGATGGGGGAAGGCTGGAGCTCCGGTTCGGGGGGTGGTGGTGGGTTTGGGTTATCGGATCGAAAATTAGTAAAAGGGGTGGATCGGCCTTTTTGCTCGGATATCATCTTCTCCTTCTCTTTTTTTCAGATCGATTCATTAGATTCCCCCAAAACTGTTGACATTTCTGGGTCAGATTCGTGCAAGCTTGCCGCCGTTGGAATCGGGGACCGAGACGAACTCACCATTTTTCGATCGGCAGCTTACGATTCCAAAAATTCGTACTATTTAAAAACAGAGCCTTTTTTAGTGAATGGTTTTTTTGGGTACTGGGTTTTATTCAAAATTTTGTCTTTCATGATTTTCCTTGCATTTCATTTCATGCATATTTGAAGATTTGTGTTGGGATCAAGAATCAGCTTGTAATGGCCTTGTTGAAGGTCTCAATTGCTGATATGGGTCACTCATCAATTTCTCAGTTTTTTAGTTACCAATTTGAGCTGGAGTCCCATGCATGGTGTGAGTTTCATTCAGCTGATAAAGTAAGGTTCTTCCAAATGAGTCTCCACTGAACATTTCGGAATCCGATGATCATTTTTCTGTAGGTTGGTTTTCGATATTTAATTGTCTTGAATTCTTTGATTCTTTATCGACCGTTGGAATTCTGCTCTTGTTGGGTACTTTAGAGCATGTCTGTTTGATGAAGTTTTAAAGTTATTAGCAGATAAAGAAGGGAAAGGTGGTGAGAGTATGGTGTACAAGAAGGGCAAGATAAAGAAGAGGAAGATGTTGCAAAAATCAGTGAAAAAACAGAGGTTACCAAACACATTATGGGAGGAAAAGAAGAAATTCAGAGCATAAATTCAGAGCTTTCTATGGCTACTAATTATATGGCTTTTGCCTTTTGCCTTTTGGAATTATTATTAGTTGTTAATATTAGTTGGAATTGTGTATTTTAGTGTTATCGCATGCAAAAATATTGGAGTAATTTCCAATTTCGTGATTGAAATTACATGTAGTATGTATCATCAGGTCACAGTTTATATTGTGATCATTTTGATCTGTTAATTAATTAGGATATTTGTGTTTGTTTTTGTTTATGTTTATGGGTAGGCAGGGGATCCTCTGTATGTGTTGTTTCTGTTTACTATAAGGAGGGTAATTAAGTCTTTATCCAACTTAACTAACAGAGTTATGACAGAAAGCAGTTTTTCACTTTAATTCAAAAGGTCGGGTGTTTAAATGTAACTTTATTGACTACAAGTGATTAAGTGGAAAACCGCTCAAACCTCATATGGTCATCTAAACTTAATCCTTAATTAATTAATTTTGTTGGTGAGGTGAGGAGCTTGAGCGGATTAATTAGGTTGGTCTTCCCCTACTTTTAATTTAAACACATGGATTCGACTCTCTAAAGACAATGGATGGATCAGTTTAACACTCAATACCGTGTCAACTTACCTCAAATACTTCACCCTAAAAATTAAAAAAAAATATTATATTTTTAATATAAAATTACTTTTAAAATTTAACTATTAAGCTAAACATTGATTTATGCATGTGACAAAAAACCTTTACATGTACGAGTCCATCCGATAGATCTGGTTAGCACGAAATTTATTTTTGAATATGTTGGTCAATTGACAAATAGAATACTGACACACATAAAATCTTATCTGCGTGTCAGCACTCTATTAATCAATTGACAAACTTATTCAAAATTGAACTTCATACTAACCATTTCTCCGACCGGTACATACATCACTCCTGATCCAGTGCGGAAAGTGGGGCCAAATGTTGGTCTACGAATTTATATTGGTGGGCCCAGTAGCCAATGGTTTTGTGATTTTAGAAGGGTTTGGTTTTAAAAGGCCGATGGATGGTATTCTGTTTTTTTTTTTTCAGTGGAGTAATTATAATTACAGTATATATAAAGGAAAGGAGTTCCTTAATTCAATATTTGTCGACTGGCTACTATTTATTTATTTTGTTATTTTATGTTGGCCTAAATATGAAATTTAATATTCCTACAGAATCCAAAGCAAGTTGGTTTAAATTAGTGGAGTAGTAGTAATTATTAGAGATTTAGAGGGAGTTGAATTTGGTTTGTAAATTTCCAACTTACGATCATCTTCCCAAAAAGAAAAAGGGAAACATCAACCAAGTAGACTAGTTTATTATGGCAACATTACCACCAAGTAAGTAATCAATTGGCTTTTAGTTACTAATCCATTATTAAGTAATGACAATTTTATTTATTTAGTCGATATATTTGAACATAATGCATAAAAACTTCAGTACTTAAATTTAATATCAAGAAAATCCAAAAATTTATGTTCAAGACTAATATGTTACGAATATTTGCTTTGACTTTTTAATTGTTAGTTACGTTGATAAATAAGCAATGGTAATTTTTATAGAGATATATAACAATTCTACAAAATTCGTATATTAATAAAAATACGAATTTGGTTGTGCTACTAGGTAAAATATATCAATAAAGTAGTTTATTGGTAAGAAGTTGATGGGTGTCTTAGGATAAGAGGAGTATCTGTATCAGTATGTATGATTCATGGAACAAATATTATGACCAAAAACAATGTACTATATAACACACCATGCCTGACTTTTCCTTGATACTGACTTGCGTCTGTATTCATCACCCTTACACATAAGGAAAAATTATTACCAAATTTACTCTCTTAATTCTGAATTAATATTAATCTTTAAAAAATTAATTTGAGGTATTTTTAATTTCGAATTTAATTTATTTGCAACTCTAGGCTAGGTATCCCTTCCCACCTTTACTTTTTGGCACAACATAAATACTGTTTGTGCACTTTGCAAGGAATATTCAATTTCAACATGTATGTATTATGTATATGGTGGTAC
Organism: Panax ginseng; assembly: GCA_020205605.1. Taxonomy (NCBI): domain Eukaryota; kingdom Viridiplantae; phylum Streptophyta; class Magnoliopsida; order Apiales; family Araliaceae; genus Panax; species Panax ginseng. Next base: position 3,975,136 of record CM035138.1, on the reverse strand, counting down.
TGATTGCAGGAGCTACAACTACCATGTCATACAAGGGACACGAGTCTCGCTCTCACACCATCACTTACTAATTTGCTATTCCTGTGTGAAATAACACATCTCCCTGTACATATATATATATATATACACACACACACACACAAACACACTTGAAATCTGTCCATAATAATCAGACATACTCTTTCAATTACCAAGTTGAACTCCGGCAATGTATTACATGTAGCAACCAAAATGGAAACTTGTTCAAGTAACTTCAACTTCAAACAAGGAAATAAAGAAAACAAAATTGTAAAGTCACCCAACACAAACCTTTGACAATCAATTCTCATCGATGAATCCTTTTCTATTTTTTTTATGCACTTTTCTCTGTCCACTCGCTCGTCACAAAAATGTGGGAGGTTTTCCCTCTTTACCCGGATTAACTGTTATATAAGGGGGAATCGGAAACAAAAGATGGGATCCAATGCTACAGAAAACCTCAAGAATATTGTTTTTTACTGAAAGAAAATTCACCTTTGTGTTTTATTCCTATGCTAATTGTGAGGCATCCTGAAATTATGTGTTGTGGGGACAATTTCTTACAACTTCAAAATTTATTCAAGTAGGTCAGTCGGAGGGACCAATCATTTTCTCTGGCACTACAAGTTTGTCGAACTCTTCACTATTGAGAACTCCTAAATTCAGGGCAGCTTCCTGCAATAGAAATTTCCATCAGGTTATAATCTTGCTGAAACAAAATAGGTTTACAAGAACTAATGAATGCAACTACGTATAGATAAATTTAAACACCAAGATATGTTTAAGAAATGCATATAAATGAGAGACGGAGAGAATCATGACCTTCAGTGTACTTCCCTCCTTGTGGGCTTTCTTGGCAACTGCTGCAGCGTTGTCATAGCCGATTTTCTAAAATTAAACAGCTTGTGTTAGCTAATAACTTAGAAAGGCAACCATAACGAATGCAAAGTTGAATAAATAATAAAACTTACAGGGTTCAAGGAAGTGACGAGCATAAGTGACTGCAAGACCGACCAGGCAGATTGGTTGATTGAAACAAAGTATGAGAAGTCAGATGAGCCTTGACAAATCATGCAATACAAAATCCAACATTTTGTTTGTGGTGTCAACTTACCTCATGTAGCAATTTTGAAATTCTTTCCGTATTGGCTTCAATTCCCCTTGCACAATTCTTTTCAAAAGAAGCAGATGCATCCGCTAGCAATCTCAATGACTAAGAAATGTGTCAAAAACACAAGATGAGTGAAGAGTGACATGTTCTCAGGAAACAGCTGAATGATTTATTTTTTTAAACAAGTAAAAATGTATATAAGAAGAAACTTCTAATGATACTTCCAGGTCATATATTATGGAGAATAAAATTTTATTCAAACACCATTAAATACAGATATCCTAAGTAGTCTATACTCGATAACAGTTTTATCAACCCCCGTCTGCACACCATAGCCTGCTGAAGCCACTTAAAGACTTCGCAATTCAAAGGGAAAAACTAAAGTACACTATCTGAGAATGGCTGAGATATAATACACTGTCAGCATAGTAACTATATATATATATATATATATATATATATATCGTGATATTAAGAAAATAGCCATTTTTTAATATGTAGCATCAGATATTTTTCTTGCATATAATTTTGCTACTGTGTTGAAGTTGTGGTTATAAACTTATAATTATTTTAATTCAATTATTATTATTATACAACTACAATGTTAAAGGTATATAGCCATTTTCTGGTCACAATAACAATTCGTACGAACAAAAGAAAATTAGTTCTACAAAGTAATATGAAGTTATGACTATATATCAGCAACACCTTTAAGTGTATAATTGACAGTATAATTTTTAATGTCTACAGTTTTCACAATTAATAGCCAAAGAGAGGTAGGTATTGGAAATAGAATAATTTCCTTTCCTTTCGTACACATTGGTTTTGGAATCCCACTCTTCCAAAAGTGTAAGATATTTAGTCAGAAACTACCTAAGAATTCTCTCACAACCCCAGAAACTTCTGTTCATCAGGCATGCTTGTTATATCCAATTACATAATTGGCCAAACCAATGAGAAGGTCACCAATTAACCACTCAAGCGGGCAGGATTTATAACAATCTCTACATGCTTTAAGTTTTCATTGTCTTTGGCCAAAACCTCCATCCAACTTCCCGTGTGAAAAAATGTGTCCCCCTTTATTCACTCATAAGTGATCACATTTTAAATTGCAAATATATATATATATATATATATATATATAATAAAATAAATTTAATAGAGAAAGCCAAGAAGCACTCTAATTTATTTAAGTAATGGTCCAATTACCAACTTAATAATCTGGGACCCTCACAAACCAGATTAAAATTTTCAATCAGTCTCACGGCTAATCAGTAGATGCAGTAGGTTATCACAACAATGTAATAAAAAGGGTGCTTACATGTAGGAGACAACTAGCGATCATTGGCTTGTAAACATTCAGCTCAAAATGGCCATTTGAACCACCCACAGTAATGCCCACATGATTTCCCATAACCTGTCAGGTTCAAAATGTTAATAAATTACCAATAAGAAAAAATTAAATTCAAAAATTCTATTTTTTATTACTACAGAAGTCAAATACATAACTCTATGATTTTATTCTTTAAATAAATAAATAAATAAATATACACACACATATACTTGAATATCCGGAAAATAAAAAATAAAAATAATAAGATAATAAAAATAAATGAAAATAATAATCAAACGAATTAGGTCAAACTAATTTCTAAATATTTAAGCTTGGCTTGTCAAACTATTTGAGCCCAATTTAAAGTGTAGGGTTTTAAAACCAAATTGGAATAGGAGTAACATTAATATACTAGGTTATTGACCTACCTAGTGTTAGTATTTTGTAACTGACAAAAAAAAAGGAAGCAAAAGAGGGGAAATAATTTTAGGGCAACAAAAAACAAAGAGGAATAAAGGTTGTGGGACAAAAAGAAAATTTGGGAACAAGATTGTGAGAGAATATTCAACATAATTGTATCTCCAAAAGGTAATTATTGAATTTATTTGTGAATATAAAATAGTTAATTTAATTACAATCTGTTTTAGAGAATCGACTACGTCGTTTGTTTAATCCAATGATATGTAACTGAGAATATGTGATAATTTATATATTAGACAAGGAATTGAATTGTTAGTGTGGGTTGGTTCATAAACAATATGTATGTATATGTATGGTACAGTGTTTGTGTTTGCATCCAGGGCCGGCCCTGAGTTTTTAATGGCCTAAAGCGACAATAATTTTTTTTTGGCCTATTTTATTGGGTAAATTTTTTGTGATCCTTTAAATTTAAACTGACGTGGACTGATCTCTTTTGTTTGGGTATATATATACATAACACATAAAGCCCAGAGCCGATGTTATTTGCATCGCAATTGTGAATAGAAGAACTTCATGATTCTTGTGGTCCATAGGTTATTCACAGGGTTAATCTAATATTCTAATTATTATAATATAATTTTTCATCCATTATATATATGTTTATATCATAGTAGTCATAGCAGAAATCTCCTACCATGCGCATGAATTACAAATCACCCTTGAACATGCACTATGTAACATATATACACAACTTTTGCATTCACCTCATGTCAACATATGCTAGCTAATCCTAATTTGGTAATAACAGATTTCATGTGAGTTAGTTGCCACCACTTTGTCTCACGCTCATAGCCAGGGGGGTTTATATATGTTAATAGGTTTGAATAATAACATAGATATTTGCATCAGGAGATTCAATTGAATTAATAATGCAATAATGTTCATTAATATTTTATTATAGATATATTAATAGATAATATTATATATCAAAACATAATTATTTGATATTATAGAATGTTCATGTACTAATATTGAAGTTTTTAAAATCTATAAAAAAAATACAAAAATTTACAATTTAGTAATCTAATTAATGGTCTTGTATTGATTTGGTGATTATATAGATCGGATTGAGGAGGTTTAGCGGTGTGATATTTTGGTTTCCGTGAATTGCTCGGTATTTTATTTAGGTACGGATTTCGAACTTCGTTTCTTGATTGTGATTCTATTCCCTATATCAATTATGTAATATTTCGTCATTTGGGATGTTTTTTGAGACTTCATTCGTTTATATCATTCTTCGTATAGTTATTTTGATCGTTAGTATCTTGTGATAGTTAAGTATGTTTGTATTTGAAATAATTCGATGTCATTTGGAGATGGTCATGTAAGACTTGTGAACCCCTTTTGGCTTACATTTTGTAGTTCGATCATTAGGGTATACTTGAGCTAACCACCTGTGGGGGTACCACATGCATGTCCTCTTGACACGAGGCATGACACCTTCTATGGCTGTGTGATTAGTCCACAGCGTATACTTTTGTATGCTCTGAGTGTGACCTTTGGTTATTTGATATATTTGTTCAGGCTACGTATGGGTCGACTCAGTATTTGATTTGATTTGTTTGGCGGATTAATGACGTATGTGTCGTGTGTATTATCCAGTTTGATTTGCATATATCATGGTACCGATGTATTTTGTTAGTCTTTGGCTATTTGTATTTGAGCTCAGTATGAAATTATTACCTTTTGATTCAACATTATTTTGTTTGGAATTCTTTTGACTATAATTGTTCATTCGACAGTGCTCATCATTTGTACTCGGCCTCATTAATTTTGATATATTCATAATTTGTTCGAGGTTTGCATTCTTTTGTTCATTCGTCTCTTTTTGTTACATTATATGTTGTGGTATATTTTTGTACATCTTTATATCCGTAATGGACAATTAGCTCACGCTGTGTTATTTTTTCGGCACGTAATCAGGGGTGATCAAGATATGTGGGGATAAGAGCTATCTTTGATCTAAATTAGTAAATTAGTTTTGAGCCTATTATCGAACTTTGACTTTCTAATATTTTATAGATGGATGTTTTGGTCCTATTTTGACATTGAAGTAGAGATTATGTTAATGTGGAAATCTTTCTATTTAAATTGGCGTGTATTCAACCTGTTTAGAAATATTTTGAGATTTATTACAGGAATGTACTTATTATGTTTTGTGCATGACATCTCTTCTCCTTTGAGAAAGGGGGTGTAACACAAATTAAAAAAAATGACTCAGATGACATGTATATGTATTATACCAACAATTTGCTGATGAATACATTAAGAACTTTGTAATTAACTGTGATTTTAATTTTACCTGAGCACAAACCATTGTAAGGGCCTCACACTGAGTAGGATTCACCTTCCCCTGAAATGGAGTAAGCTCTTAAGAATAAGGTGAAAGGTAAGGAAAACTTTATGTTTAGCTAATCATTAATACACACACACACATATATATATACATATTCTGAGACTTAAACTGCTATTGGTAGTAAGGAGTAAGGACTTAACTGGCATAATGCTGCTGCCAGGTTCATTTTCAGGAAGAATGAGTTCACCAAGACCACAGCGTGGACCACTGTAAAAGGGAAGGAATATAAAAATCCCAAATAAATTAATATGATGAAGAGATCAGCACTGCAAATTCTACCAACATATACCTTCCTAACAACCGTATGTCATTTCCAATCTTCATAAGAGAAGCAGCAATTGTGTTTAGCGCTCCACTAGTTTCAACAAAAGCATCATGTGCAGCCTACAATATGAAATAAACTAGCATAAACTATTTTGCTGTAAACAATAAAAAATGCAGTTTCAAAATAAGAAAAGCATCTCCGCTTATGGACCTGATAATTATATATATATATAAACATGATTCATGGAAAAAAGAAATTAACCAGTGCTTCAAACTTGTTTTCAGCTGTTATAAATGGTAATTTTGTTTCCTCGGATACTGCTGCAGCAATCTTAACATCAAACCTGAATAATAGTCAATCATAACAACGTAAGATCAAAGAAGACACAAATAAAACAAAATGTATTACTCTAGATATGATACCATTTAAATATAATGGTAAATAATTATATTCTATAAAACAAAACAAAATAGGAATGTGTACCCTTTCTTTGTGTTCAATCCTGTCCCTACAGCAGTGCCACCTTGTGCAAGCTGCTCATGTGACGTTCAATATGTTAGACCCAAAAAAAAGGGAAGAAGAAAGATGCAGCGCAAGAGGGAAGAGAAGGTTACAAACAAACAATTCATACATAATAAGCTTTAGTAGTCAACCTGATACATGCGAGGGAGGGTGCACATCACTCGATCAATTCCATACTTCACCTGCAAGCACATAGCACACTTTTATCTGTCCTTCCCGACATAATTAAGCACATATTACCATTCAAGTATTAACTAAAAACAAATCTTCAAAGGGCGATGGTAACATAAGCTTACTTGAGTTGTATAACCACTAAATTCTTGCCCAAGTGTCAAAGGTGTTGCATCTTGAGTGTGTGTACGTCCAATTTTAACAATATCTTTAAATTCAACTGACTGGTAACAGCATAAGCAGGACAAATAGTATTAGTAGTAGTATTGACAATAGTAGAGACAAGATCCATAAAAGTTAACATGGATGAACATAGAGCCCAGATACTGTAACAAAAACAATTAATCATAACCAACTTCAAATGGAAAGATGATGTCCAACCATTACTTCTTCAAATGATGAATACGATGAATCATTAAGCATGATGAAGAATATTCTATATGCTAGAAGATAACCACACAAAAACTATAAAACAACCTCCGAAGTTTAAAATGAAAAACTAAATCGGAATCACAAGTTGGACTAGGGTAAAGCTGTAAGACCCCAACTTTTATGAATAAAGATTTAATTTTCTCTAAATATTATTTTTGAATATTAAGGTGTAGATTTGATATAATGTTATAGTTGTGGCTAATATTTACAAATTTTGCAAAGTAAGCAAACTGTCATAAAATATTCGATTGGTCGGGAAATATTCGTTTTATCAGAAAATATTCGTACGATGGCACAATCATTGGTGGACCCCACAACGGAATTACTGTCGGAGTTAGAAAACGACATAAATATCTTTTTATAAAAATAACGGCGAAAGTTTTACCGTTAACTGTTGAAATACCCTATGATAAAAGTACGATGTCTGGCGTAGAGACTGACAAACAGGCGGCCGAGCCGAAGCGCGGTCGTAGCCAAATGGCCGGGTTTTGGCTGAAATTGAATTTAGAGGTTCAGAGTCGAGTTAGTCTTACCATGCAAACTTCTTCCTTTATTTATTTTTTTGCAAAATTTTGATACCCCAAAAATAGTAATAATAATAAATATTAAAAATAATAATATAATTTATAATAAACAATAATTCTAATTACTTACATTAACTACATATCTCAATCAATTAAAATTTTAATAGTATTATAAATTACTTTCAAACACACTCCAACTTAAGGGGGAGTGTTAGTAGATATTCTAGAGGATTTTAGATATTATTCTAAAGGCATGATTTGGGGATTAAATAAGTAGGGGGATTGCATAATTAAGGGATAATGATTGATTTACTTTCCAAATGTACTACACTGTACATTGTAATGTCACTATAAATAATAGTGGTCTTCTCCTTCTTTTCTCATTGATTGCTTGTACACCTCCATCGAATGAAATCTTCAAATTTTATATCTATATTATTGTATTATGATTTTGGACTTGCACTCTAAAAAATTAGTGGTGATTGATTTGGATTATATATTGCTAGTAATTTAAAGTATATAATCAAATTTGATTTTTAAAATTATACTTTAAAATTAATATAATTTATTTAACTTTTAAAAATAATTAATACTAATATATAGATAATTTTAAATTTTTATAATTATATTATCTAACTTAAACTAATAATTATTAGTTTTATACTTTAAAATTGAAGAACTATTTCGAAAGTTCATGCAATTTTAATTGTTTGTGAGCGTGAGTAAAGATATATATAAGATATATTGAGGGAATTAACATTTCTACCAATAAAATTAAAAGCGATATCAATAGTTGTTGTAGTTCAGTTGGTTTTAACTCTTATTTATTTACTTACAAGTCTTGTGTTCAAGCCTCACAACCCACAAGTAGAAATATTTTATTTATTTATTTTAAAAAAAAAAGTCACGAAGACTGAAATGGGCCCAAAATGACCCGCATTTGCACAGGCTAATAAATCAGAGCTTGCGACCCATGAGCTTCAGGCCATGTTTGCTGTGTCTAAATCTGGCGTGGTTTTATAACAATAGCACATGATATTATGCAAAGATATCTTTGATTATTGATGCTTACATGAGAAGTCACTCAATTTTATTCAATTATTGTCACAATAATTGTTGCATAGTATCTCACATTATTGATTCAATTATTGTCACAATATTTTATATTATTAAATCAATAATTGAGACGACAAAGTTATTCATATTATTATTTGCATTATTGACAATGTCTAGAAAGTTCTGTCGAGGAAAGGGGTTTGGTCACCTAATTGCACGCCAATAAGGAGAAATCCTTATTGAAAAGCCCCCTCCTTCCTGGGAATGATCTGGTTGTTAATATTGCGAGTTATAATATTAATGATGAATAAATGTTATTAAAAATGTATTTAGTGAAGCCAAGTGAATTGAGATAAATAGAGGGAATTTTTATGAAGTATTTGTTGTAAATTTTGCTTATTACATGGACCCCCACTTACCCATTTTTCAAAATTATTGGTAAAAGGTTATCTCAGCTTTTGTTTTATATATATATATATATATATATATATAAGTATTATATATATATATATATAAAGTTTGCCAACGGGGAAAATCATGGTGGTGTGATGATGATGATGATGATATATATATATATATATATATATATATATATATATATATATATATATATATAGCAGATTAAGCGACCAAATAAGTGGACCAAAGAATCGGACCAAGGCAAACAAACACGCAGCGGTCGTAGTATGGGTCGGAAAAACACGCGGTTGACCACGACCGCGTGTTTTTTGCCTGGTCCGTTCTTTTGTCCGCTTTTTAACTATTTCAGATATATATATATATATATATATATATATATATATATATATATTATAATAAGTTTTGTTTTTTTATGAAAAATAGAATATATTATATTTTATTGTTTGCATAATGCAACATAGTAAAATCAAATTTTTTTTTTTAAAGTTTCATTTGACGCCCATGAACTTTTCTCCTGTGCAGTCCATGATTTTCTAATTCAAATAGTACCTTGTCATTCTCCTATAAATAGGATGCTTAGTTTAGAATTGAAAATCGCACCAGAATCAGAGAATTCTTCTTCTATAATATTGAGCGTATTTTTTTAGAGTTTAAGAAAGTTTTGAGTGTAGAAAACAGTGCAAATTTTCTTCAAGAATATCCCCGCCCTACCAGTCAGAAATACTCTCCTTTTAAGGTAAGGAATATTATTTTTGTTCAGTATTCGTAAGAAATAATATTTTCTTCCACTCTGTAGTATGTAAGTAATATTATTTCGTTTCATATTCCTAATTCTACACTCATTTTGTTAAGTATTGTTTCTATACTCCTTGAAATTAGTAGAATATCCTTGAAATTTGTGTTTCATCTATTATCGTTTCACAAGAATATTTTTTTGAACATTCTTGTTAAATTTTGATCTTTTCATATGTCGGGATACTATTCACGAAGTATTATTCACTCGGGTACTATTCACCCGGGGAATGGAGTGACAGTCCGAGATGGTGGCTATAGTAGTCCTCATTATTCTATGAAATAGTGTGATAATAATTGTAATGAGGACTCCATTTGAGTTTGGATATTGTCTACGCGACAATATTCGTGTTAAAACTCTCAGCTACGTTTTTATCGTATTGTATAAATGAAGTTTGTATTTAAATTTTGTACCATGTATTTGGCGACTCAGAATGGGTGATGTATACCTATTTTGGGGGCGTCACAAGAGCAGTTCAGCCTCACTTCAAAAAAGATTTACATGATGAATGGAACTTTAAAAGAGTTCATGCTTAGAAATATTTGGGCCTCTATAAAGCCACTAGACCTAGAGTTGTGCTGCCGCTGACATACTAAATACGAAATCCATAGGGACAAAATTCAGGAGAATAGCCTACATTTTGTAATTTAAAACCTGTACTGAAATCCTTTATCAGTGGCCTGGCTCTAGGAAAACTATCATTCATATGCTATGTTGTCAACAAGACTTCTTAAGGCTTTTATGATACATTTTCGGGAATTTGGATATAAGATGGTACTCTGTGTGTTTAGTTTTGAATATTGAATTTCATAAATAAAAATTTCATGACTAACCGAACTTAAGGTGTTTTTATACGCAGGAAACTAAGTGTCATCACAAACAAAGAACTAATGATTAACCACTGTTTGTTTGCAAGAAAGATAAAATAGAGAAAATCTTTTAGGGAAGCCATTATAATTTTTTTGTACTTTATCTGAATACATATATAATTGCTTTTAAAAAAAAAAAAAAATTGTCTGCTAATAGTAATCACATCATGCAAATAAAGTAATAAACCATGAGTTGGGGATCTATACATCGAATACACATGAAAGGAAGCACTACATTCCAACCTTTGAATGTAGAGTAGTATGCAATTGTTTCAATTTTGGTATAAATCTTGAATTGATTTCCATTGCAGCTGCAATATGCATTACCTGTACATAAAGGAAACCAAACAACCAATTACTTGTTAAAACAAACTAGAAATTAATGTTTCTGTATCACAAAATGATCAAACAATTTACATACTATTAAAATTAATTAGTAAGTAATTCTTCAAAATATTTACAGTTAGTTTACATACACTTGAAATTAATTAGTACAAAATTCTTCAAGACACTTACAGTTGGGAATGTATCATTAGAAGACTGTGATCTATTCACATGATCATTTGGATGCACAAACTTTTCACCTCTCTGATGGCCAAGAATTTCAGCTGCTCTATTTGCAATAACCTGTAAAAGTCAATGGATACAACTTAAATAAATAGAACAATCAAGCACATCAGAGAGACGCCAAAAAAAAACAAAACAAAAAAATAATAATAAAATAAAATAATTAGTCATGAGAGGGCCAGAGAGGCTTAATAAATAGTTAGCTGACATCATGAACAATAACAAAAAAGATTTTCTAACTGAATGAGGATGAGATATGGAAAACTGATCAAAATACCAATCGAAGTCATCACACAATGAAATTATTACTTCTACGGTTCTACCAGAATAAGTTCTTTTATTTCTTCAGTCTGTGGCTAGATCCAGGTTCCAAACAATACTTAGTTGGAAGTTGTGATCGATTCATTACACTATCTCTAGAAAATTTAGCCGCAATATTAGGAAGTGTGATGATATTAAATTCAAGATTTGGAATCATAGTCAGGCGCTCCACAGTTCAGGGAACTTGGTAAACCACTTCAAGCCACTTCACATCCTCAATGTTTCTCATGTTAATGCACACCAAATGAAATGATAACATTAATGACATTATAAGAATGTTGGAGCTAATGAAAGATAACTGGAGAATAATAAATTTATAGAAGTCGTCACAACAAACCACAAAGGGAGAAAGACAAGCTGAAAAATATTTGATATGACAAGCCAGTTCTTTAACTTCTTGATCACCTCATTCGCGTTCATGTTACTTTGAGTTCCACTGCCAGTCTGCCATACCACCAGAGGAAAATGATCATTTAATTTTCCCTCAGCCACTTCTTGAGCAGCTTGCATTATTGCTTTGCCTATGGAAGGGTCAAGCCCATATTCCATGTTCACCTATGATATAAGCATGTCTCACATTAGCCAATAACTTAAATCAATAGGATAGCTTGAAAAACATTCTAATATTGATAAGACTAGTGTACGCGAGGCATGCTATTTTAAGAAAAATTAGAGGAAATTAGGGGTGGTAAGAAATTAGGGGTAGTAAGATAAGTGGTGGGCAGTTATTCTTATGTTTTGAATTAGAGACTAGAGAGTATTTGTCCTCCCAAAATTGTGACATAGCTTCAAAAAAAAAAGTAACATCAACCCTGTTTGTTCTCACTTTATGAACCTTGCGCTAAACTATTTTTAAAAACAAGCAATCATCGCAGGTCGGGAAGACGGCTCTGAACATTCAATGGTGGTTTTAATTTGATCACACAACATAACATAAAACATATAGACAACGTCAAAACACCAAGACTATATTGAGTAAAATAAGAATGTAGTAGTAAGCAACCTTGGCAGCACATTTTTTAAGGATTCCAAATGCACGGACAATAGGTTCGGGCATCCTTTCACGCTCACCCCCGATTTCAAAATTTTGTAATGATCTTTGAGTTTGGGCACCCCATAACCTGAAAGACATCACTAAGAACATTAGAGAAAGCACTATTACATTATATAATTACTCTTTCCGAAGGGGGCCTTAATTGTATGTCTCTGTATGTATGTGTTTGTTTGTTTGTATGTATATATATATATATATATATATATATATATATATATATATATATATATATATATATATCGTCGGGATCAAGAGCATTCTCCTAAATAGCATTCCGCTTTAAATAGCATTTTTTATTAAAACTAAATGCGTTTTTGAATGGACGCGGTGGCATTTTTTAAAATACGCTGTGGCATTGTATTTACAAAATACCACCGCTGTTCCCTCCAAAACGATGTAGTTTTAATAAAAGAATGCTATTTAAGCGTTAATGTTATTTTTAAGAGAATCTTGATCTCTTATATATATATATATATATATATATATATATATATATATATATATATATATATATATATATATATATATATGATAGATCAACTTCTCTATATAGATTATTATACTTAGCCAGTTACAAAAACAGTCTCATTTGACTTTGTTCCTAGTTAGTTTTTGAAATCTTAAAATTCAAGTTGTGATTTGAATTATTTAAATTTTCAAAATGTCATCACATAGTAATAAGTTTTAACTAGTTTACGAATGACTATTGTATTAAGCAAATCAAATAAAATAACAGTATCACATTAATTTTGATTTATAGGATTTCTCAAACGGACTAGAAAAAAAACTCAGATGGGACTATACAGTGTTCCACTCTTGCTTCAACAAAATACGTGGTGCCCAGAAAACCAAAAACAATGCGATATATATATATATATATATATATATATATATATTGCATATTGTTTGAATATGAAAACTTACTTCAGACTTCTCTTATAAAACGAGGAAAAAGGTGAGAAAGGAAGAGGACAGTTATAGAATCGTTCGTGAGCTTTATAAAGCATGAAAGTGATAAAAGAAACAGCAAAAAAAAGAATTTACAAACTAAAAAGAAAGAGAAAAGACGAACTTGTCTGATGGGACTTGAATGGGGCCGAATGTGTCTCTTTCCTCCCTAAAAGAGGGTGAGGAGAAAAATCTCAGAGTAGTAGTTGTTTGACGCAACGACGTCGATCCGTTGCCTGTTAATCGACGATATGCTACGAACATCGCCATGAATTCTTCAACTTTCTGATCAAATCTAGCTTAATCCTGTATATACTAAAAAATTACAGTCCGGAGTTAGAAAACACAACACAAATTTGATCAGATATTATGAGAATTATAAAGGAATCTTACAGGTAATCAGTTGATGGACGCCGTCGATCGCGAAAGTGAAAATTTGAGTCCAGGTCTCAAAAAAAATGGGTACAGTTTAGAGGAGGAGGAGCTTGGTCACGTGACGCCGGAATATTCTTCTTTTTCTAGATGATCCAACATCTATAGTGTACGCAAGTAACGCAATACTAATAAGAATACTGAATACCTACCCTGCCAAGCGGTTTGATTTCAAAGGCCCATTCAATTTCCGTTTATGGCACACCACTCGATGTTGTGAAACCCATGATTTTTCTTTTCCTTTTTTGATTTACTGTGCAATTAAAATATATATATATATATATATATTAAAAAAAAACACATTAGTTTAGTTTCGTATGTATGTTAATTTTGAGTTTTTAGTATTTTATGTTATTAAAAGATAATTAACAAAATAAAAATAATCTAACAATCAAACTTATTTTATACTATTATTTGAATTACTCCCATTTCTCTTTAGTTCTCCTAATTCAGGCTCTTTTGAGAATCTCTAAATTAAAATATATATCTTTAAAATTAAATTATTCACAAAAAAATAATAATAAATAAACCATATCATGCTTATTTGTCAAGCATACAATAAACATTTCAAAATTTCATGGTTATATGTCAGGGCATGAAAGATAAATAGGGAGATAAGTTGTGAAGTAGAGTTGGATTCTCTTTCACTTGTTCACCCAACAAATATGAATAAATATTATTCTCAATTTGCTATGCTTCGATTATTTTTTCTTATAACCAAATTTGATTTTCAAGTAAAAGGTATATATATATATAGAAGCGAGGATCGTTGTCATATCCCTTATCTCTTATTATCATTGTCACCTTTTTTAGCGACGATTTCTTTTATTATACAACCGTCACCTATACTTTTAACAACTGACAACATATAGTAGTCGCTAAAAGTATAAAGCGATGATTGTATGTCCAAAACCGTCGCTAAAAATGAGTGAGCACGGTGAGTAAGACAAGTAAGGTATGACTTCGATCCTACCATATATATATATATACGGATAGATCGAGGCATACATTTGATCCTACATACCTTTTTTATCCTTTTTATCGATTGACCGGGCGGCAGTTGAAAATCGTCGTCTTAACTTTTAGCGGCGTATCGAACCATTGTCATAACATATAAACCGTTTATAAGTTTTATAGCGACGAACCGAATCATCACCCAATCTGTCGCTAAAGTGGTGAGCATGTATGTATGTCCTTTAAATGGACTATATATATATAGAGTCCGGATCTTAAGCTCACCTCTTATCCAACTCACCCCTCTTTAGCGACGGTTCGGTTATACAACCGTCGTCTATACTTTTAGCGACGAACAACATAAAGCGTCGCTAAAAGTATAGACGACGGTTGTATGACCGAACCGTCGTCGGTCCATCGCTAAATAGAGGGTGAGCTCAGGTGAGTTGGATAAGAGGTGAGCTTAAGATCCGGATCGTGTATATATCCTTTAGCGACGGACCCAGTGACGGTTCGATCATACAATCGTCGCCTATACTTTTAGCGACGGACACCATATAGCGTCGCTAAAAGTATAGACGACGGTTGTATGACGGAATCGTCGCCAGGTCCGTCGCTAAAGGGGGGTGAGCTCGGGTGAGTTGGACAAGGGGTGGACTTAAGATCCGGACTATATATATATATCGTCGCCTATACTTTTAGCGACGCTATATGTTGTCCGTCGCTAAAAGTATAGGCGACAGTTGTATGACCGAACCGTTGTCAAGTCCGTCTCTAAAGAAGGTGAGCTCGGGTGAGTTAAATAATAGGTGAGTTTAAGATTCGGACTCTATATATATATATCAAAAGAATGCATTAGATTAGATGGGAAGTGAAACACGGGTCTTAATTCATACAAACTAATAGAGGTATAAAATTTAGATGTAATAGCAGAATAGTGAACTGGATTTGGAGAATCAAGCATTTGACATCAATCTGAAGTGGACTGTATGGGTCGACTACAAACTACACATATTATTTGGGTTTATAACCATCTAAAGGCCCATTACTCGGAGAACTGGGTTTGGGTCAAGCAAAGAACCCGTGTATCCATTAACTAATAGTGTATGAAACTTTTGATAAGCTGTGACTGTGAGGCAAGATTTAATATCCATAATATTTTTTAATATTTTTACATGTAGGATTTATTTTTCAACTAAATAATGGTTAAAAAAATGGATCCTATATGTGAAAAATTAAAAAATTTATAAAAATATCAATTCGATTTGGTTAAAAATTGGGTCCTAAGCATAAAAATATCAAAATTACTGTAAATTTGTCATTTTTTTAATAACTGTGGCATTTAATGTAAAAAAATAAAACAATAAATTAATATTTGTACTACTAGTATACTAGTAGTATCACTTTTACTACTACAATCAAAATTACCCAGGAATGTTTGGGAAAAAAATGATAAATTTTTTCTATCCCATGTGACGAATTTTTTCTACGTCCCGGTGTATACCGGATGGGAGACCTTGATTTGAAAGGAATTTACAATCTTAATTGACTTATAAATTTATTTAATTTTTTATTTTTGTGGAAATAGTTTGGATTAATTTTGATTTCCTATCTTTGAGGAAATTGAGTTTCAATACAGAATGCGAATAATGCAATTAGCGTAATAGCAGTAATGTGAATAAATAAGCGTAATAAGAAGTCTTATTTATACTTGGGGACGAGCATGATCTGGTGGCGTGAGAAGGTTATAAATACACAATCATTAGACCTAATAAAATTGGCCCAAGCCTGCGGACCGGGTCGTCAAAAAACAAGTTTTGGACTTTATTTTTTCAATTCATTAAAACCTAGGTCATTTTGGTCAGACTCGGCCCGACGATGGCCTATCTCGTTTGGACTAGACCCATAAATACGTCAAAATTTGATCATAAATCAATTTAGGCTCGTGAGCCGGTCCACTCCGGCCCGCCCTGTTTGGGTCAACTCGGTCCATTTGCCAGGTCTAACGGTCATATCCTAAGTTACGTGTAATAATACTTTGTCTCACATAAGTACTAAAGCAATAACACTTTTATTGTTAACTTTTTCTTTAATATGTATTATTCTTATACCGAAGTTATTCTTCGACAACCCCAATTGTCATACTTTTAAGTGTTATTTTTTGCTCGCTATTTGATGATTGGACGAACAAACAAATTTTAGCATTAAAAATAATAAATAACAGTACAAGTTCCAATATTTATAGTCCAAAGTATTTTTATAGTGTCACCTTCAATACTCTTAAAAGTAATACTACTTTGAAATTGTAAAAATTATCATAGTAATTAAATTTTATTTCTATACCCAAAATACTACGTCAGGCAACCAAATACAGATAATAGTTTACACTGAAACTCCACTAAAGCATTCTCATTCAAGTATATATATATATATATATATATATATATATATATATATATATATATATATATACTAGCACCTTTGAGACTGCTCTCCTCCGCCATCCACCCACCCCGACCCGGCCCAAACCAAAAAAGAGAGACTTTTTCTTGCTCTCCCAGATCAGAAAAACAAACGGAAATTGCGGGTTGGATTGGTCCAACCAAGAAAGTCATGGGAATCTTTAGGCATTGTTTGGCCCAAGTCAAGCACCCGGTGGCACACAGGATATATGTTTAAATTTTGTGGGATAAAATAAAAAATTTATAAAATTTAAAAGAATAAATAAAAAATATAATATAAAAAGGCAAAACAATAATAAAAATAAATTTATAAAAGTAAAATATGAAAAATAGAAGCATGACACAAAATCACCAAGCGGTTCAGGAGTTATACACAAACACTATATAAACACACATATATGTCCAAAATATTATATATATATATATATATATATGACAAAAATAGTAATATTTAATTTTTTTCTAGTCAATTTATAAAATTTTAAATTGATATAAATTAATTTATTTGATTTTGGTTGGTGCAATAAATTACTTAAAAGCATTACTAAGAACAAAAATTTTATTTTATTTTAAAATTAAAATAAAATTATATCATAGTGTTTTGTATTTTCAAAATTTTATAGATTAAGTGTATGTGTAGCCTGCCCTAGACTCCTTCACATGAACGTGAGATCCATTTACTATTTATGTGACACATGAAAATATTATTATTACATGTAAAAATATCAATTCCCTTTAATTATTGACCGAATTACTCAAAATAGAAAACCACCAACACAATTAACAAACAAGAGTCCTCCATATCCCTCCTCCTTACATAGCTATTTATTGGCCTTGCCTGGTGCTGGTATAATTGCACCAAAGTGTACACTGAATGATTCTTCAACTTAAATTTTTATAATTATTCCTATTACTTAAGGAATAATTATGTGTGCTTATTTAGTACTCATAATATATATCAATCGTAACCGACAATACTGTAGGTAATAAATTCTGTCCAAAAAAATTTATACCAAATCAACTTGATTAGTTATATATAGAGTGAATTTGATCTCTCATGTATTATTTGTTTAATAGGAATGATATAATAATGATATCAGGATGAAAAAAATAAAATAAAATAAAATCTATAGTAATTTATATTGATAATTTACTCATTTTTTGAAGAATCTTTCAACAAATGATATAACCTTTTTTTTTGGTAGACCAGAGGGAGTATATATTATTGCAGAGCAGTGGTGTATATGGTATGTGAGCACATTGTTTAGAGGGATGAAAGTGTGATTATGAGGAAACAAAGGGTAGAAAACATAAGGAGAGCTGGGAGGAGCATGGTGGGTCCATCGATGGCTGCACCAGGGCCTTTGATGATCTGGCACGCCAGCCTAGCATTTCCGGTGCATCATTGAGGTGGTCCCACCTCCCTCTCTCTCTCCTCCGCTGTGAGCCACATGCGCGACTCTGCGCTGTCCATGCACACACATGATTCCAAAATTCCATTGTTCCCCTCCTCTTAATTAACATAATTAAATCGCAATTAAGATCCTAATTTATAACTCGCCCTAATTCCCAGTGTCGGCAATAGCCGTTTTGGATTAGCGATTCTACGGAGACTGATTAATGGGGAATTTAGGAGTTTGAATTATTACCTTTTCCAAAACCATGATTTATTTTTGTGTGTATATATATATATATATATATATATATAGTGTATAAACTTTTATATAGTGTATTATATCAATTGAAGAGCTGTCTTTTCTTTTTTCTGAGCTGTCGCTTTCTCTTACCATCCGTTTTTTGTACATTGATTTGATTTTTATTTATTTTTTCAATTACTCCTTAATTGCCTCACTCCACCATTTTCTCCTTCTTCTTCCTCTTCCTGGTCTTCAATGAGAGAGAAGAGAATCATGAAGAGGCTAGTAAGTACGTTGCTTTCAATTCTGATTTATTTGATTTATGTTTCACCATTGCTTTTTCTTGATCTTTAATTTCTGTTCTGCATTCTGGGTGTTTGTAATTATGCTTAAATAAGTGTTTCTCACATAATCTTATTTTGAAATGGGCAAAGATTGTATCTTTATTGCTTAATATGATTAGTCGATGCTTCTTCTTGTTTTTTTTTTGACAATATGACTGAATGGGTCTGGAAATTTGCCAGACCCATTCAATCGACAATATGACTGAATGGGTATTTCGGTTTCAATTAATTGAATTATGATTTTGGTGTGATGGTTAAAATGAAGATAAATATGATCTTATATCTTCTTCTAGGTCTTGTTCAGTTGTCTGTCTACATTGTCTCTTCCAGGCAATGTGAAATGACTGGTACTGGAATTAATGTTCTTTGTCCTTCAATTCAATTGCTGTTTTGCCGAGAATGGAAAGAAAGCAACTCTGATTTTCAGTGGCCTTGGGTTTGGGTTTGTTTTGGTGGCCAAGAATTGGATCCCCTAGGATCCCTCTCTGACTTGGTTCTTTTTGTAGTCATCATTACATAAGCTTGCCCATGTTTTTCTATATTTATGAATATAATTCTATTTTTTCTTTCTTTCAACCTTGTGGTATATGCAATGTTTCTCTTCTCCAAACTAGTAACTGGTAACAATTTGTTTTATCAAAATGTTTTTCTGTCCTTTCCAGTTGTATCCACTATGACAGCAAATTTAGTTTTATTTGCATATTCAATTATTTCTTTAGTTACACCACAATATTAATTTTTTTAGTCACTGGTTCACTCTTTAGACATTTGTCCTTGCCTGACTGTTTAAAACTGAATAATTTAAGACTACGGGGAACCTTTAATTCAACTTGCTTGCCACATTTGGTGATGCCCAATTACCTTTTAAATGTTGCTGTTTGTGCGTATTGGCCTTTATATAGAGTTATTGTTTATGTAGCTTGTGGGAATTGGTATTTGTTTGTGTGTGCATTACTGAAAATATATAGCAATTTGTGAAGAAAAGCAAGCATCTAAAAACAGCAGCAGAATTTTGAAAAGCAGGAACTGTTCCATTGAACAAATGTTTTACATTGTTATTTACCTTTTTTCTTTTGTTATCCCCTCTTTTCAGGTGCCACTGCTTTTACTTCTTGCATTGAGTAATGTTGTTGAACAGTGTGGGTCTGACAATTATGGACAATGCAAATCTAATGGGCCTTTGAAACCCAGGCCTCACAGTGTGTCTATCTTGGAATTTGGGGCAGTTGGGGATGGAAAAACACTGAACACAGTTGCCTTTCAGAATGCCATTTTCTATCTCAAGTCCTTTGCTGACAAGGGTGGTGCTCAGCTCTATGTTCCACCTGGTAGGTGGCTTACTGGGAGCTTCATCCTTACCAGCCACCTCACTCTCTTTCTAGAAAAAGAAGCAACCATTCTTGGATCACAGGTTATTCTACTTCTCGATTCTCGTTAAATATGCATAATTCTTGTAATTAGTTAACAGCTCATTTTTCAGTAAAATAAGTTTGCCAAGCTTTGCACTTTGCAGTCACTACATCTCTGCTTGCATAATTCCTTTTTCCTTTGTTATAGTGTATAATTGTAGCACATGGCATAAAATGTTCATGTGTTCAGTATTATACAGAAAACAACCAATAAGAATAATGACAGGTAGGCATATCTAGTTGTTTCTAACTCAATTCACTTGGAGACTATTTATGAATACTGTGAGACAGAACTTCATCTCTAAAGAGATTATTTATTCTGATTTCTGAAGCTGAGGTTTGAGTCGTAATACCTTCAGTAAAATCTTATAACTAAAACTAATCTCCTTCCCTTAAACCCCCCCCCTGCCCCCCTCTCTCTCTGCATGGGGTGGGAGTTATCTGCTGGATAATCTTATGTAACCTTGCAAAGAGTTGGCTCATTTATCAACTTGTAGAGGTAGCATCTGGAATTTTACTTTCTTCTTGACTCTGCCTGATACCTGTTCTCAATAGACAAGATTCAACTTTGAAACATCCTATGATTGTCAGTCCAGTTTCCAGAAATTAAACTGCTAAAATAACACCTTGGTCTATGTGTAACCTGTGGAAATTTGGTGCTAGCTGAAACTACATATTTTACATACCAGAGAAATTAACCGCTGATGGGCATGTTTATGAACAAATTGATGAACAATCATTAAGACAAATACAAGATGAGAGATTCTTTGAACGAGTAAAGAAGCTAGGTAAGATGCTTTCAGAAATGTTCATCGTCTTTGTTCTATCCTCTATCATTTTCTCTTTTCGATTTGTACCCCAAATGCAAGAATAAACTGAAATTTCATCAACCGGTTTTGCCGGCTTAATAATTACATGTCATATATATTATTTTTTCCTCCGTTTAAAAATTTCTGGGAAAAATGTTTTTAGTTTTAAATTTTGATATATGAGCAAAATGACATTTAGAAGTATAAATGTACTATTGACTGCCTCATTTCTCAAGAGGATAAACTATCTCCTTAATTTTTACAGTTTTAGTATGTTTCTCTTATATTTGGATAGAAGGGACTATAACATCTGTAACTGCAACCTTTCCATATTGGACGAAATAGATTCTGTGCTGATACAATTTACTTTCATAGGATTTTTCTCATTGGGAGGTTGTTGATGCCTTACCATCCTATGGACGCGGTATTGAGCTTCCAGGTGGCAGATATCGCAGCTTGATTACCGGAGATAATTTAACTGATGTGGTAATTACAGGTATGGATATCCCTTCTTATTTACCATATCTTGTGGTTTCGTTTTGAGATTTTTAAATATTGTTATTGTCATAGAACTCATACGCACCAATTCACCACACAGGGGACAATGCAACTATCGATGGCCAGGGTTCTGTCTGGTGGGAGCAGTTCAGTTCTCATTCTTTAAACTACAGCAGACCACATCTTGTAGAATTCATAAGCTCGAAGGATGTAGTCATATCTAATTTAACCTTCTTAAATTCCCCATCCTATAACATTCATCCTGTATATTGCAGGTAGCTTCTCTTACCTCTTTTAAGGACTCGTTCGTGTCTTTTGAATTCTTTCTTGAAGTTCTGTTGGATCAGACAGTGTAATTATCTTTTATGTGGATATGTTGCAGTAATGTTTTGGTTCAAAATATAACGGCTTATTCTCCACCAGAATCTCCTTCCACTAGCGGGATAGTACCAGGTATGTTACAATATAATTTTCGAACTTCAGATTACTTGTATATGGTCTTATTTTTAATGCTTGGCCGAGGATTTCTCTGAGCATGTTTTTCTAATTTGTTCCTATGGCGCCAACACGGTTCTTAAGTTGATTTGTAAATTACTTTGAACTGGAATTTTTTTCATCCCTTATCAGCTCAATGCAACAATAACATTCATTTGTGAATTTCTAGATTCTTCTGAGCATATTTGCATTGAGAAGAGCAACATTAGTGTGAGCTATGATGCTATTGTGCTAAAGAGTGGTTGGGATGAGTATGGAATTTCCCTTGGCAGACCAACAACAGATGTCCACATCCGAGAGGTTCGCCTTCTATCTTCTGCAGGATCTGGTTTGGCTTTTGGCAGTGAGATGTCTGGTGGCATCTCCAATGTTCTTGTAGAGAAGATAGACATACATGACTCATTCATTGGGATTGAATTGAAGACGTCAAGAGGCAGAGGTGGTTATATAGAATACATTTTTATATCGGGTGCTGAAATGAAAAATGTTAAGCTGGCCATCAAGGCAACAGGTCAGTTCGACTCGCACCCAGACGATAAATATGACCCTTATGCACTTCCTGTTGTCAAAGGCATAACTTTTAAGGACATAATTGGCACAAATATCACCATGGCTGGGAATTTCTCCGGGATCTCTGAATCTCCTTTCATTTCAATTTGTCTATCAAATATTTCCTTCACTAGTACTACTGCTTCTGCTTCTGCTTCATGGGTATGCTCAAATGTGTCGGGTTTCTCTGAGAATGTGTATCCTGAACCATGCCCTGCCCTCCAGAATTCCTATTTTACATCTTCCCCAACTTGTTCATTCCTCTTATATCCAAGCAGTCGTGTAGAAGTTTTATGATGATACGTACATCCAAAATCAAATTAGTTGGCACATTTGAATCTGTACATTATGAAACTTCTTCCATCACAACCTTCAGTTCATTCTAGTGAGTAATCTCCAATAAGAAGCTGCTCAGAATGTTTCAGCTCATTCCCTTCATTCAAACATACATTCTCGGGGTCTTACCACGAAAATTCCTTCAAATCCAAGTGTCCTTTGGCAGTCAGTTGCATGTGTACAGCTTGTTTTTTCATTATGTGAGAAAATTTTGGGTAGTGCAGATTTACAAGTGCTTATTTCATTTCATTTATTTTGTTTTCAATGTTCTTTTCATTAACTTTTCCAATGTAAATTTGTGCAATGGGCAACAAGATGGTTAGCGATAAAAAGGCCTGAGTAGTGAAAATTTGGTTGGAATAAATTATGTCTTCTCAAACTGAATTATAGAATGTTGCAGGTCTGCCTTGTCTCGTTATGGATTTCTGGCAAAACTTTAGTGGTTGTGATGGCGAACAAATTTATGAAATGATCAGAAAGTGCATTGATAGTGTGGGTACCACTTTCTTTCTGCATATACAAATGGGCCAAGTTCTAATGCTGCAATCGGAATGGAGATGGGAATGGGAATGATTCATTTCATTCAAATTGGAATGAGTTATTCCATGTTCTCCCTTCCCCCCTCCCCCAAGACTCTCATAACTCAATGATATTAAAAAAAATTACTCATAAGATTTTGGGCAAGAATGTTAAATTTCCTTCGAAAATAGAAAAAATAATGGTTCCATCCATTCCACTTGCAACGAAATAAAATTTACGGATACCCCAGTATGGAGGTTGCATTTACTCCATCCGCCCTACCAAAAGTAGAGACTAGAGACTAGTTTTATAAAACCTCTCAAATGCAGTGCAGCCTTGATATTAACTAAAAACTTGATAGTTAAAGAAATTAAGAATATCATCCAATTTTATTAGTGCTAAAATAGAAATGGCAAAAACAGACTAACAAGACAATGACGCTCCAAAATGTGTGTTTCCGTATCTACACTCCATGTGACTAACATTCCCATCAAAATACAATTACAAAAATGATGATTGAGAAGAAAGGAAATATTATCTGACTGCTGTAGTTGATTGAGAAGTAAATTGAACCCAAGCAATTTCCTCTTTGTTCGTCACAAGAGGTTTTAAACGACTATAGAATCTTGCCACACACAGTTCTTTAACTCCACACCTGAAGTTCAAAGCTGCCAAGTCTTCGACGGTGGCAAAGTAATTTTCCTTTCCTATCAAAATTTTGAAATTTCTTTATTTTCTTCTCTCCCCAAACTAACAAACAAACAAACAGCAAGCCTCTTAAATAAATTTCCTAAAATTCGAGCTTAGAAAATCAATAAATAGAGCAAGCCTCTTTTACCACCCTTGAGGTTGGTTAGTTGGATCATATTAGTTTGAAATTAAACAATACAAGTTACCTAGCAAGAAAGAGAATCACAAGGCTATCATCAAGAGTGGTTAGGTTAGAGAGCTATAACTTACTTACCCAACTTGTTCTGTTTTGCTAAACACAAATATAGACAGCTTCATCCAAATCTCAAGCAGTTCAAAAGTTATTTACTTATATTCTGTGTCAGTTGAGTTCGCAAATAATGGAAACATACAAGCAACTGGAATTATTGCTGCATTAACATATATATTACAAATTAATGAAAAAATAAACACTATATATAAAAACTCTCTCACTCACTCATTCACTCACTTTCCAATTCAAAAAATATGGAAAAACCTTTGCATTAACAACTTTCTTACTTCCTATTCCCAGCTTTTCGTTTAACTTCAGTAGCGGTTGCCTGCATCCCAGCCCGATGCGGAGGGTTCCTATTCACATTTCCCATTTTTTGTGAAGGTGAAGACCTCAATTTAGGAATTGCACTCTTGCTTCAAGAAGTCAAAAACAAGTAATTGAGTTGGAAACTTGATGAATTATGTCATATATAAAGACATTTTTCCAAATTCTATGCCAATGCAACATCACTAGGAATTTACCTTAGTTCTGGGCTTTTCCCCTGCAGCATTGGATTAGGCTTCCGAGTCTTTGATCCAATCCCATTGGCTAAGTTGGATAGTTTGGATTGATTATATTGCCAAAGCAAATCTGGCTCGGACGAATCACTGGTAGCTGCATCAAGCTCATCCAAATCATCAGTAGTAGCAATGTCAAACTGGTTGGCTGCAGGGAACATGTTATACGACTGCTCTGGGTATATTTTCGAAGAATCTGATAGATACTTCTGGTAAAAGACATCAGACATGTTGCCATTTTCTTCTTCCCAGCATCCCAAAGGATTTTCCACTCTTCGTGCAGCGTCTTGCTTGTTCACCATGACCTTATCTACCCAGTCACCTGATCCCATGTCTCTATCTTCCTCCCCATATTGTTGACCAGGACTGCTGACTGGAGGCCAGGGAGGGGAATTTCCTAAGAGCTCATCCAGATCAAAGCTTTGCCTCTTTTGCCTCATTGAAGAGTTGTTGCGGACCTACAAAAATTTAGTATGCCCATGCTTGTAACTAACAAAGATCAAAACAAAAAAAATGAAAGAACAGTAGTAAAAGAACAGAGACTATCATCAGTCCAATAGAGGAGCCGGAAATAATAGAGCAAAATTTACCAGGTAACAGACCAAGCAAGTATCAGTATATCACTACCTTAACATTAATTTAACCATTATAAAGTATGTTTACTGAATGCTAAATGGTGAAGCCATAATCATCATGCATATTTGATTTAAAACCACAATCAACCATGTGGAAATGAAAATTATCTCAACTATGCAGTATGCATCAATATTATTTCAGTAAATGTGGAGATCACAACTGTATTAGTTATACCAAGACTTGAGTTTCATAGAGCTGAATATGAGTAACAGAAATAAGTTTTAGAAAATTGGAGATCAGAATGTTACCTCTATATTGCCTACATCCCCATTGGTTTCTTTCGTTGTTTGGATCAGTGAACATATCTCCATCCTGTGTGTTAGACTGAAAAGGTGATGATAACATGCCACATGGGCTTTCAGATAATGTATGCTGCAGGGTCTCCGGTTCCCTTTCTTTCCTTGCCAACACTGCTTTAAGACTGGCAATCTGACACAATAATAAAACTCTTTTGTTTAAATGCATACTACCTGAGGACTAAAATTTTTTTATCCAAGCATATTCCGAAGAATTAAGATCATAAAAGAAATGTAAAACCTGTTCTTTGAGTTCTTTAACATCTGAACTATCTTTGTTTACTCGTGCAGCACCAAGTTCTACAGTGGCAACCCGCTCTGCAAATTTAAGAGTACTAATTGTTTCTCCAACAGCATCCGGCTCAGGGCTTATGTGAACAAACATTAATGTCTTGGCTTGCCCACCTAAGATAAATTATAGTCAGAAATTGTAAAAAGAAGTTTGGAAGACTATAAAAAGATATATGCATGCTTGTAATTTTTTTTAATACTGAATTTTCTTACCAAGTGAGTCTTGGAGCAATTGAGTTAGTTTGCTGTTCCTATATGGCACGTGTGAATTCTTTTGAGCAAGCGAAGATATCACATCGCCCAATGCAGAAGAGATTTGTTAATATGTTGTGCCTCTTTTAGTCTGTCTCCGGTTACTTCAGATTTATCCACCCTCTCACTTCCAGCCAGATCAACCAAATGCATACATCCACGAAGAACAGCTCCAGATGTCAAGTCTCTTCCTTGGACATGGACAGTCAAGCAACTGCATAATGATAAATAAAATGTCAACATAAGCAGAAGATAATTGCTTAGTGAACATACATATTGGAATAACATCATACCTATGAGAGCGACTGCTGCTACGGTCATTGAGGGCTGTTGCACCAACTGTCCTATTTCTTTGTCCCATGTTCATTAGATCAATAACATCAGATGTTGATGTCACACGAACCAGGCTTGCATCTGGGACATTAAGTCCAGTCTGAGAGCTATTGCGAATTTCTAATGTGTTCTGAAGTTGAAGGAAAACCATCTTGATTTTTAAACCACTAGTTTCTGAAAACTAAATTTCATTTGAAATTGGCAACTATGATAATTTATATATTAAAACACTTCTAAAAATGTAATGTATGCCTAAATTGAATACTTCATAGGTGAAGGATATCTTTTATTAAGACCATCTGAACTGAGGAGATCTCTAACTTGCTCATTATAAATCTCAATCATCTGAACAGAAATATCATATCGGAACATGTCCCTTCTTTGTTCAGCAAGAAGAAACAAATGGCTCAATGCCTGTAATTTACTCCTTGAGTATCCTCTGAGAGATCCTTAGGTCCAGTCTGAAACAGAAACATGAAACCAACAATTTCCATTCTTATTAAACTACAGTAATGGTCATACATTATCATAATCTACAGAAAAACATCAGTATATCTCACCATTGTGTAAGTCTTTCCAGATCCAGTTTGACCATATGCAAATATACAAACATTATAACCATCAAGAACAGAACGAATCAGTGGCTGTGTATCTGAAAATACTTCCCCTGACAAAAAGAATAGAAAAAGAGAAGGAAACAAAAAGAATAAGATTGGGATGACACGGAAGGCCTGAGGTCAGAATGCACAAACTAACAAAAAACTTAAACAACCCTAAACCGAGAACATATTTAACCTTGAGTTGCAGAGGGCCCAAATACTTTGTTGAAGTTAAAGGACCGGTCCTTTTCCATGTCTTGATGGGGTACTAATGGTTAATTATTCCTTCTTCAATCTGATCCACAGTACTCATATATTTTGATTGCCCACCCAAGAAGGGTCTCACTCTACAGTATACCCTAATATTTCCTAATTGACAAACCAAAGTAATAGTTAGAATATTTGAGGACTTCAATATTAAACTTAAACCAGATTGATAGTAAGGCTAATTTTATTACCCTTAAGGTCCTGACTTGATTGTAAAGTTTGCGGTTTTCCACAAGAACTCTATGATATCCAGCAGCAGCATGAAACTAGACCATGAATGTGCAGACCTACAAAGAAGAACATAAGCCCAGATGGAATAAGAAGTTATCTTTATCAACAACATTCCCCTTTCTAACCCAAAATCAAAGGCATACGTTAATTAAATATAATAAAATAATTGTTATTCCTACCAAGATTTTGCATCTCCTCATGAAACTTCATTTGCATGAACTGCATACCAGCTTTTGTAGTAGAAAGGGTTTGCTTCAGCTCCTATAGAAGAATTAATCAGTATAAAATTTACTCAAATATAGAATAATTAACTGAAAATGATGAAAAAAAATAACTTACCTTTATATCTCTCTGCTGTCCTTCAAAGATCATTTGATGTTTCAGAGATCTTCTTTTAATTCTTCATCAGAGTACATAGTTTCTAGGAAAGCTTTGCTCTTTCTTTGAAAGTGTGACATTTCTGTCTTCAATCTTGATTTCGCAACAAAAAACAGAAAAGGTCAGAGAATTTGAGTTAATCTTTTCACATGCAAGATGTGTTTTTGAAGATGTAATTGGTTATTCTTTAGATTCAAACAATATTTTGGAAATGTAATACCAATAAATTTACCTTTGTGTCACCAGTATTGTGTCTCAGAAGAACTTTGTTTCCATGAGAAACAAGTGAATCTTTTGAAGATGCTTTCTTCTGTTGGACAAAATAACATAAATGTCCAGTTAAATAAAAGTACATGACATTACATTACATGCTTTTTAAAGGTGTCCAAAATAATATGTGAGAAGAAGATCCTTTAGCATTATGTACTATTTCGAGCATAACGAGAAGCAGTATGTCTTGAATGACAAAAAGGTAACCAACATACCAGTTCAACTTGGCTTGCAACACGATGCTCAAATTCCTCCATTACCTTAGTTAGCACAGATTCTACAAGCTGTTGCAAGCAGAAAAAAAAATGGGTGACCAAGTGTACAGACTAAGAGCATGGTGAGTTAAAATGTTAAAAAATCCAATGCCAATGTCAAACCCCCCCCTCTTGAATTTAAGATTGCCATGTGGAAATTTTTTGAGCTCTTCACCTAATCCATATTATAGAAGAAAATACTTGCAACAAATAGTAAATGCATATAGAATAGTTAACTATTTGGTGTATGCAACAACAGTGAACATAATCCAACAGGCTCAGACTGCCAGCCCTGCAATGCTCTCCCCATCAACCAGAATCTCAAAAGAGCTAAAAAATTCCACCAAGATCAGTGAGGGAGTTTCTTTGAAAAATGAATAGCAGTTGGCACACTTGTACTTACAGTGGGAACTTCTTCAGCCTTCTTATCTAATAGAATTGTGCGAACAAGCATACTCAAGGGCAAACTAGGCTGCATATGAGAATACAAACTAGTAGTCAATTTCTGCACTCTTAAAGGGCACCACCACATATACAATATTTAGTCAGTACAGCTCACATACTATTTTATTAGATTCGCTATCAGGGCAAAGAGCACCCAAGGATTTTTCATTCATTGACAAATTCCTAGACAATGAATTGTGAATGGCTCTGAGTTTTTTGCGCACATGATGCTTGATTGGCATGGTGAGTTTTAAAGTTCCACCAAATTTCCATACTCCATTGCCACCAGTCTGTTTCCAGTCATTGTATGATTTAAGTCCCAAAACACAATTGACAATCCTTGCAGATTTCCCTCCTGGAAAATTATACATGTAACATGATGTTATTAGACATAATATTGTTCTGCAAAATAGCATCCCGAAATGGATTAAGTCGATTTGTACAAATTTACTCTAAACAACTCTAAAAGTCTGTAAATAAATTAGCAAAAGAAATTGCATAGTACACCTTTTAAACTGTCTCTAATTTTTTGCTACTACAAATGCCTACCTGTTCCAAATCAGATGCTTCAAAGGTAGGAAGTCCAATCTCTTGCACAGATACAAGGAAGTTTCTCACGTTTTCAAAATACTGATATGCAGATAAAGCTGCTCCATCAGGTATAAGAGTAGAATCACATGGGCTTTCAACGACCTGAAAATTGAGGGTCTAATGTTAACCTTATTCACATCAATTTAATCATATTTCTATGTTTAAGCAATTTGAGAGATGGAGTTTACCTTTGATACAGCTCCTGGTTGAATCTTATTCAGAACATTGCAGAGAATGAGTCCACTTCTCAAACCAAACCTGAACTCTTCCTCAGAAGGCTCTGCAGGCAAATCTCTGGCTCCAACTACTCCAACCATCTTTCTCAGCCAGACAGCAACTTCATACCTTCTTATTGCTAAAAAAAATATAAAAAAAAATTAAAATGGGTCTCATCAATTACTATTTTCTCAGCCGTAAAATCTGATCGGTCCTATAGATACAAATATTTTACTCATTTTGCTAGAAAAGTAAAATTACACCATAGACCAATTGGCACTCAATATAAGAAAATTGATCAGAGATACTGAAAAGAAATTTATTAAGGTATTAACCATAGAAAAAAAAAACAAAGAAAATTAAAAGTATTTTGAAAGTTTTGATCTTAAGCTAACTTTTTCTTCTTCTTCTTCTTCTTCTTCTTCTTCTTTTTTTTGTTTAAATTAGAATTCTGTTCAGTCAGTGAATCGGTATATATAACTAATAACAGACATCAATGCATATTAAAATTTAAACATAATACTGATAATATTATATCCTTTTGTTAATCAATGAACAATTACAAGTAATTATTAAGAAAATGACACAGAATTTCATAAATTGTCAAACAGAAAATGGAAAAGACAAATTACCGGCTTCCTCAGCTCTACGGGAATCTAAATCGAGATCTCGTGAACGATTTCCATGCTGCTGAAGAACATCCTCCACCACAGACGCCACCGAGAACGATAATGGTCCTTCAGCCGCCATTACTAATCACTACCAAACAAATAACCTTACTCTGGTATCAAAATTCAAACTTTCAGCATCAAAGTTTTCCAATTCCCCAAAAATTTCAAATTATAAGCAAGATCATTGTCTGTTCTTCAGTTTAAGAATCCAAAAAACAAACAAACTGAAAATGGGGTTTAGAAGACAAGATCGGAATAGAAACAGACGCTTAAGAATGAAGAAGGGTATGCATATAGATATAGATGATTAGATACAGAGAGAGAAGGGAAGGGAAGGGAAGAGAGAGAAAGCTTGATAAAGAAAGTTGGTAGAGAGAGTATGTTTCTCAGGGCTAATACATGACTATACAATCCGCCATGCTTGCTTTTCTTTTCTTTTTTCCTCTCCTTCGGTGCTTTATACTTATAGTGACCACTACTACTACACTTTGAATACTACTCGTCCTCCCGAACCTCGTTCCAAGCCTCACCTTCAAACTTGAACATTTATCTTTCCGTGGATTTTACTTGGGTTAGCTGCAAAAATATCCATCAAAGCTTCACAAAATTTTTCATAAATTTCTTTTACACAACTTTTCCTTTTTAACATATTAATAGAATTATAGATCAAAGTTTAAAATTATTGTTAATTATGTTATGTATGTTGTTGTATTTATACGTTTGAAATAAGTCATATGTGTATTCAACTATTTAAAATAAAATTAAAACTTTTAAGCTAAAAAAATGAAATTTTGAAGTTAAAATACTTATTTTTCTTAGTTAGGGAGAAAAGGCCTAATAATATATTTATATTAATATGGCAGTCCTAAGATAAACCTTGGTTAGCAACTCTAATTAAGAAAATAAAAAATATGAAGAGAAAATGATCTGAATTAAGTGGTTGGCACTTGGCACTAGACTTTTGCCCAAATTCTCTCTGTCCACAATGTTCCTTAAAATGTTATTTTCATATAGAAAAAGGTTCAACTGGATGATGAGGGGTATATTTTAAGAAACTGGTATTTTTATATTTATTTTTAATATTTCTGTATAATATTATCTCACACGAGAGAATAAAGCAAGTTTTATTTTGACATGAGAAAGAAGCTCTCCATATTTTAAATAGTCAAAGCTTTTTGAATATCTTAAAATATATTTTAGGGGGTTAATTTCACCAACTTACCCTGAGATTTAGCATAATTTCATTCTAACCCATGATTACACTATAACCTACCTAACTCTAACTCGTGTTTATATATTATTATATTTTGTTACAAGTAATTTACTATTTATTTTCATATAATAAATATAAATTAGATGTTTTAACAGCGCTTTTTTATGTGTTAATAATTTTAAAATCCATGTTTTTGGGTATTCACCCTGCTAATTTATCACTAAAGTGGAAAAAGAAGGAAAAATCATAAATATGTTAGTGAGATTTTCTCTTTCAAGAGCGATTAATGAAATTAGCTCAAGTGGCAAGATGATAATTTGACTCATCATGTACCAATCTTATATAAGAAACTCAATTTTATTAGATTACCATATTAATTAACTCATATCACAATTTTTATGTATGCTAACATAAACATGTGTATTTGGACTTGTAATGATCGAGTCACAACAAAATATACTATTTAATTTTCATATTAGCATTCACTTGAATTTTGTCAAAAATATTTGTTGTGAAAAATAATAATTATATTTATGATATTCCATGGGGGAGCATAAATCGACCTCTGTCATCCATAATTAATTACATTTTCCGAAAAATAATTGCATTAATTATGATTATGATTACGATTACGATTATAATTACGATTACGTACCATGGAATCCCTCCATTCCAATTCAATTAAAATTCTGATCAGTAGATGTGGCATGGGTGGGTTTGTCTTCTTTCTTGGTGTTGAATATAACTCGATCACTAATTACCATCACCATCACCATCACCAACAGGTAGGTAGATATTTATATACTACTTGTCCCATTCGTAGCATGCATTTGCTTGAGTGAATAAATACTACTTAATCATTTCATTTTTCTCTTAAATATATTTAGTTTAAATTGAAACAAGTTTACGTACTAACAATACTGTCTAAATATATCTCAATTTCACATGACTCACATATTTTCTTTAATGTTTTTGCTGTTTAGTACGCATGACATATATACCTATTATATTAATTTGTAGTTTGAATCAAATATCAAATATGTATCGTACGTACGTACTTTTAGCCTTAATTAATCCGCAATTAATTTATTAGATTTTGGTTAATAACATATTTTTGCTTTTGCTAAAAAAGAAGAAGATGATGTTCGTTGCTGGTAGGAATTAGGAAACAACGAAGGGAACAAATTAAACACAGACTATTTTACAAGTAAAATGGTTCTTAACAATAAATTGGGGAAGTTTTTATCTTAAAGCAACGAAGATCATTTATATTACTCCGTCTAATAAATTACTCCTAATTACTAAGAGATTTGTTGCCTCTCTCAAAGAGCTACTACTACTACTATTACACTACATGTTGTTAGTAGGCAAAGGGTCGTTTTCAGTTAATATATATATAAAATGGTTGCTGAGAACGTACTGTACTTAGTGGGCTTATAAGTAGTCATAATATATATATATATATATATATATATATATATATATATATATATATATATATATATATATATATATATATATAGATATCCCTAAAATAAATGCCACCCTGAATGACGATGAGATTTATTTAATTTTGAGCATTCAAAATGATTTATTGAGTGAACGGAAAATTCAAAATCATTTATATTTTATTAGATAGATATACTACTAGTAGTATCTTGTGGAGTAGTAATAAAAACTTAATTAACTCTGCAAACCATAAATATTACTGGAATTTTGATATTTTTCCACCTTTGTTTTTCTTTCAATCCAAGTATTCATAAGGTTATTAGCAAATGACCACTTGTTTAAGGCTGCTACGGTTGGATCGATCGATCATCGATGCATGTCGGGAGTTTTATTTTTAATAAAACTGTCCAAATTAATTATAATTATATAACAAATTATATCATATGAAATAACACTTTTCAATATATCTAAATGCAACTCGTATTCGTATCTATAGATGATTCATTCTAAAATGTTTGGCATCATCGTGCATATATCGATCCCTTGGACCACATGATTAATCTATTTCTAATTAACCTAGTTAATTGTTGGTATATTATATATTGTGATAGACTATTTAATTATAATCAATATTATGTAATAATGCATGATATGTGTGTATTTAAATACAAAAATTCTAAGATTTCATTTACAATCCATAACAATATTACCTTTATTTAAATACTACTTCTTAATTATTTCTTCTTCCGTCTCAAGATTAATCATAGTACGTAAAAACAAATGCATTTCAATAAAATTTACTCATAATTAAACATATTAATTAGAACTTGATGTGACTTCCTATTTTAGCAAAAATAAATTAAAAATAAAACAATGTGAGCTAGCTAGCTATGATATATATAGTACTACTAATTGTTGAATTATTCATATTATAAATTATAATTAATGACATACATAATTTTAAGTGCCACACCTCACCTAGAGTCTGTATGTACGTACGTAGCTTTAGAAGAAAAATACTACATGTTTTTTTATATCAATTTTTATTAAAACTCCTCTTTTTCCCCCCGCATGCATTCAAGAAGATCGAGGGTCTCACCTTCTAAATTACCATAAGACTTGTCATATTTGGTCATATGTTTTTTTTGAAACATCATATTTGATCATATATAATTATATAAATTAAGATACTTAAACTTGATCATATATACTCGATCAAATTTTAACTTTATAAAACAGTTTCCTACAATAACCTCTCTCTCTATATCTATATTATATATATATATAGAGAGAGACTAAATATTTGTATCAGAACAGGCCGTGGTCAAAAGTTTTGTCCTTTTTCAAAATAATATTTTTTCCATAATTTCAATTTTCAAACACTATCATTATCTTTAATTTTTTGATAGTGTTTACTCTTTACCAAATATGTAGACATTTCTTTTAAGGACGAATTTAGTAGTATATTTAAACAAATCAACAATGGGGGTATATTCGTCTATTCAGATGTCCCTGTAACTGTGGCTCTAACGTTCGAAAAATTCAAATTGTTGGTTTGGAACCAAATCTAGTTAGGTTCGGCGATTACTCGGTCCCAGGAGAGCGTACCGACTGGGCCCCGCCGGCTCACGGTCTTCTGGCGCATACCGTAAATACTAGTATATGCTTCGAGTCCTGATAAAGTCACGGTGCTTCCTAGTCCAAACCCTGAAAGTCCAATCATGCACTGCCACGAAACCAAGCGAAGATTTTCTCATTTTATAATTAAAGCCGCTATGGAGCTGTACTTTGGCCTACATGCTCCTACTCGCACATCAAGCGCGCGCTTTACACCTGATGAGTTGATATTTGTATAATTATATGAGTTGATATATTTATTATTTAATTAAATAAAGAAAATTAGTGATGTAATTGATTGACTATTATCTAAATAAATATTTATGCAGTACTGTAATTATTTTTTATCCTTCAAGTCATCCTTTTTAAGGGGGAGGGGAGTGTGTTTTTTGCTATTGATACAATAATTTTTGTGTTGCTAAAATTTAAAGTGTGTTAAAAAATATATAAAAATGTTGTTAAGTGTATAGTGCTGTAAAATTATTATTTTAATATTATCAAAAAAAAATTAATATACTTTTGGTAACACTATAGTTGGAATTAAATATTATATAATGTGTAGAATTACTGAAAATAAGACTCAATAATACTAACGAGAATCGGTCTGGTCGTATGTTGTCAAAAAATGATCATCCTCCTCCTTGAACTTTGTATAATTATATTTAGTGTTATTCCAACTTAAATTAAAACAAAATTAAGGTTTGAATTGCAACAGCTCTTCATTTAATAAATAAATTATTATAGTTCATAAAGAAATATACTGGCCGTTGATCTTCTGATAATATTCTTACAATCAATACCTTAATTCTGATATTGGAAATTTAAAAGAAATCAACTCATTTTCACCTGTTATAATTTATGAATTTTGATATTTCAGAATATTTTTGGGTAATATTTCAGAATTATTATATATATAAAACAAAATATAATAATATATACTACTACTATATATTTAAGCTAGTTGATTATGATTGCCTATATTTTTTTCAACATTGGGAAGGAAGATTATATGTCATTGTCAGTAATAATTCAAGCTGGCTAAACTAACTTTTGATGGATATATCATATATATATATATATATGCTAGTATAGATTAGATTAATGAATTAAACGTAATTAATTGCAATGATCAATTCAATGTTTAATCACATCATCTAACAATTTGTTAGCGACATCATAACCATATTAATTGGATTACATAATTCTTCAGTACAGTATCAAATATTAATTCATTCAGCTTACACACATTGATACCTTTTAGTTTTTTGGAAACGCCTCAATTACCAAAGCGCGTCTAATTTTATACAAAAACGAGATCATACCAAAAACTTGACGGCTTGAGCCGTCGGAGATAACTCCGGTGTGAGAATAAGTACATGCAGGATAATGTTTAACAATGGAGGCTTAATACTTTAGTGTGTGTACATGATGATTAAAATATAATCTTGTATTTATAATGACCACACATCCTTCTCCGTATAGAATTATGATTCCTCATTAGGTATGATTCATTAATGAGATTGAACAAAATCTTCTAAAAGAAAGAATATCCGATTATATCTCGATCGATTTCTTAAAATATTCAACTATCCAAAACAGAGTCCTGCTTATGCAATGTTAAATACCTCTACGTGGACTTTGACTCACCCTATAATTCGAGTCCAAATAATTACGAATAATGAAAATAGAATGTACAACTTAATACGTTTAAAATGCATTTCAGTTTCACATAAATTACAATTTTCATTTAATTTAAGAAGAATATATTAGTTTTTTTTAATCATCCAACTTATATGGATGTGTAGTAGAATGTTAGTGACCTGATCGATCTGAGTGAAGGATGAGGTT
Organism: Panax ginseng; assembly: GCA_020205605.1. Taxonomy (NCBI): domain Eukaryota; kingdom Viridiplantae; phylum Streptophyta; class Magnoliopsida; order Apiales; family Araliaceae; genus Panax; species Panax ginseng. The sequence continues at coordinate 3,938,093 of CM035138.1, read as the reverse complement.
AAAACCTAAGACCTTAGGAGTCCAGAACAACATGTTGTGCATGGCTAAGATGTATGATGAGCATTGAGAGTGTGAGCTACACATCATAATAACGGGGGGATCACCACTTTGTTTATTGATGACTTAGCAGACAGAAGCTTTACTATATATAATTACTCTCAAGCTTTTTGGATGGAGAGGGAATGATAGTTCGGCAGTAATTCACATGGCAGAAGACCGACCATCATTCATCATTACTCCATTTTTGTTAGTGTCACTGTCACACCACTGATGATATCAAAGGTGGTGCATGGTTAATTAAACAAACAAACTTTCCCTTACATAAGATAAGAATATGAATAATGTTAGGAATTAATCCCAAATACGTACGTACGTACTGAATGAGCCTCCAAGTTGAACATAAAACTATCTTATTTCCAGAGCGAGCTAATGAATAACTGTTATTATACAATAATATTGGGCTCCTTTATGATCACTAGCTAGTAAATCTATCTAACACTGCCATCCGGATGTAAAGCATCGAGAATTTCTGCCCCACCTTTAATCAAGCGGGGAATATTCCTTAATTAATTTCTTCAACTAATTTCATGAGGGAAATTCATATATTCCACCTCTTCCTTAAAAAACTATAGAAATACCTGCCTCCCACACGACTAGTTTATTAAGTAAGTCTGTCCCATAAATTGGATATTTACACCTTAATTCCATTCCCCTCTTTCATAAAATGCTAAGCAAAGAGATGAAATTAGTTGTTAATTATGATCATCTTCAAGACCAGCTTGAATTTATATTTTCTATCATATCTTACAATGGCAGGTGGATAATTTTTGCTTTATTTCTACTTATCAATGATTCAAAACATAGTAAGATCCGGAATAAAACTGAACAAAAAAGACCCAGAATTCAGAAACATTTTCAAATCACTCTCTTTAGCAAGCTCAAAAAACAAAACAAAGCCATCCCGATTCACCCTTCATAAATATGATTCATTTATAACTCTAGAATGTGACAATAATTGAGAGACAAAGACATCTGACCATCTTAAAGGTCTTCATCGTTCGGCAATCCCAATTCAAGATATAATAAAGTTGCAAAAAAGTTTCAAATGTCTGCTTTGTAACAGTTTTTCATCATTGTCGGCGTCTGTACTGTAACATATTCCTCCCCACCCTTGGGAGACTTGACCCTACGGCCTACACAACTCCATTGAGGGTTGAAATTGCTTTCTGATGTTGCTACATCTATGAATAACAACTAAACTATCTCATGGAACAAAACAATCGACCAGATTAGCTAGACAGATGGACGTCCAAGTTATGTAAATTACTTTATCCCACCCTAGATTATCAATACAATCTTGATCCAATTTCAGAGTGTGTGAGCCTGTGAATCAGGAGGGAATGTAGAAACAAGGAACCGGTGAATCATCTCAAAGCTGGTGAATGTGATCATAGCGGCTGGGGTAGTCCTGAGCAGGTTGGTGGCACAACCACGGTAAAAACCAGTGATGCCTTCTTGCTGAAACACTTTTTTGATGCAGTCAACCACACCAGAGTACCGCTTCTCAGAGTGGTGCCCTTGTTCTTGAAGCCTTGAACGCACAACCTGCACATACATTTTGCAATAACATATTTTACAGTGCTTATATTGAGAAATTCTTGTGGAAGATATAGCAGGAAAACAATGAAACTCAGTTGAAAACACTGGTGAACAGTACTGCAGAATAGTTATGGTAGGGGGAAAATAATCTTGGTAGCTAGCCCAATATGTTCAGGATAGGGCTCGGTATGGTGTTGCACAAAGTCGCAATTAAGTTGGTCGAGACGATACTCTAGAAAAGGAGATGAATGCAGATGATATTTGTTGCCAATTAAAGACCAAGTCAGACAAACAAAAGGAGACGCATGAAGGGAAGGGGGCTCATAACCGAATATGACTGAATGAAAAATGACCTCTTCCCCAACTCCCCCTATTCCGGCCCCCCAAAATCCAAGTAACCTCTTCCCTACCTTTGCATAAACTTGTGAATAACAAAGATCCAAATTTTATTTATGGTAATAGTTCTCTTGTACTCTTCTTTCGACAAGTGATACCAACACACGTGTCATCAGAAAAGTTTCTAAACATCCCAAAGGCTGACAAAGACACTTCATTAACATCACATGAAAATGTACGTCTTCACCAACATTTTTATTTGAACTTGCATAACAAACATAATTTTTCATAAAAATATCACTGTAATGACCTTTCAGAGGTTTTCACCACGAAGGCTGCTTCTCATCACACTCCACTTACCAATTTTTTCTAAATATTTATCACAAGATTCGATTTATTAGACCAAGGGAATTTTCTTGGCATCATACCTCATGTGGATAAGTCAACGTAGATGCAAAAATTTTTGAAACTGACGAGGCAACCGCAACATCACTTGCACCAAGTTTATCCATTGTAGTGTTATCTGCCATCATTACATATATCAGTAAGAAATTTCTTTCCAATGTTTACAAATTTTTCTTTTAAGAATCATGCATAACTGAAGGTGAAAATATATACCTCGATCTGCCAAATAGATTTTGATCTTCTCATATGCTGGAAACTGGATAGCAACATGACTAATACCGGCCAATGCAGGGATGAGACCACTGTTTAACCATATCAAACATCAACGTCATTAAAATAATAAGTACATAAATGCACTCACTACCATGACAACATTCATCATACGTGACAAGTGATAGCCAACCTGTATAAGCCACGAATTCCCTCTTCATGGGCAATCCTACTCAAAGCAGAAAATGTATTCCTATATGGCACTACACCCATTCTCATTCCCTGAGTCTGCAGAAGGAGAAGATGGAACATAAATGCTCAGGGATTCAATGCCTTCTTCATGAACTCAAGCTAGTGAAATACAGCACCAAATATAAAAGCAACACTGTAGACAATCCTATATATGCCAAAAGTGTAATAATATAATAAAATTGTTGTAAAATAACCATAGAAGCGTCGAGCAGCAATATCTAAAATTCTAAAGAAAATTTCCAAACCTCACAAAGACATCATCATAAAGTTCAAGCTTTTGTTAAATTAGGAATAAAATGAACAAATCACGCTAAACTCAATACCAGTATCAGAACCAGTACAGCTGGTTGATCTATGGCCAGTGACCCAATGCCGAGAATGGGCTGGGTAAGACTAGTTGACCACTTGACCCAGCCGGGTTTTGTGTAAAGCCGTTCAACCCGGTGTGTTAGATAAATCTGAAAGGGTTGTTTACTAAGCATAAAAGACATCTCTGCCCACTCATGAAGGATCCTTTGTTTCTGTTATAGTGGTACCATTATTTTGGCCACTTGTCTTTTATATTTTCCAATTAATATTTGAATCAGATAAATAGACTACAATTTTCTCAAAATCCCCATTCATGATTTTACACTCCTCCCAGTCCCAGTTATTACACATTTTCATCTGATTGAGGAGAATTTTGATTTCCCTTTTATATCTCTCTTTATAATTATAAATATGTATGTGTGTGTGTGTGTATATATATATATATATGTGCGCATATTTATTATGAGTTCTACTATTCCTTTTTAGATTGACTATGTGCATCTATTAGTTAATTTTTACATAGATCATCAACACAGGGCCCAATTCATTCTCCAGATGAATTCAGAGCTGGGGCAGCCCAACCGTGATCCATTTCAGTCTGACAGTCCTTTCTACTATTGTTTCTTTGTAAATTAATCAACTGTTTGGTTGAATCAGTGACCCACTACCTATACTGGGTTGGTGTCCGGACCAGTTATGAGAACTATGCTAGATAAAAAAAACCATCAGCGAGGTTCTAGGTGTCCCACATAGACTCATGATGTTACAAGCTTACGGCCAAAAAGATATACAAAATGCATTTTTTATTTTTCAAAAATTAACTTGGGCTTAATAATAGTTGGTCTCTAAATACAAACATCTAGCCTCATTGAGTACTTGATATTCTGCCATTCTGGCAAGCTACACTACCATAGGGAACTGTTCAGTCTTCAATATACTACCAAATATACCTCAGGCCACCAAAAGAATGCATACTCCAAGCATAATTTAAGTCACTTCCACTCTAAAAACATCTTATGGTTCTACATAAAATTGTACGTTTACAATTTATATATGATTAGGTTAACATAAAGTCAGTAATACAATTTGGTTTTCATGATATTCAATACGTACAAAAACCATGCATTAGAAATTAGACCTTAGATACAATTTTAAAAAATCCAGGAAAAAGTTGGTAAGAAGTAATCAGTCCAACCAAAAGCAATTCTTGAACATAAAGAAAATTCACATTCTTTCTATTTTAAAGACGACAAATGGCTCATAAGAATTACTACTAAACTAGTTAGTAAAACATTTTGCCATGTAAGGAACAAAAGTCAAAAACAAAAACGTTATATAAAGGCTCAAGAGAGTCAGGATTGGTCCCACCATAAGCCCAAAGTGTTTCCCATATACATTTCTATTTCAAACATACATGTGATGTAGGAAATGAACCCAGATAAGAATGGATTTTAACTTGAGATACATACTTGAAACCTTGTCTTCACAACCCAAAGAGGATTTGTCACTATGGTTGTTGCAGCTCCAGCACCAGAAGCAGCCATCATATTGGCACCTATTGAAAGTTGATGATTCCCATCTACATATGCACAACAACTAAAACACATTATCTACTTTAAAAAAATTAAACAAGTAATGAATTTATTTATAGAATAGAAGATGAAAAAACACAGAATAGAAAATGTAAGGCGGCTCGACACGTATATCTGTGATATCAGAAATAGGGCAAGTCATGGACTAACCATCAGAACAAAGAAAACTTTTCAGCTGATCATAAATTGTAAAATAAACCTGCAAAAGTAATAACAAAAAGGTCACTTAAGAAACTAAGTCTCAGCAATGCTCACGGACCTCCCCACTGATTCGTTGAAAGACGATATAACAGATCAACGAACATGTGGACATGAATAAAAAATGAACTTAAAAATGTTAAATCATATTGCATAAATCCTAGTTGATTGGTGTTCAATTTTGAGACACGTATAGTATATATACTCCCACCATCCCAATGAACTTATAAATGGTACCCCTCCATACCATAAAAAATGTCTAAAGTACACAATTCAAATTCAAAATGTTATATAAAATCTATTTTACCCTAGGGTCCACTACTTTTAGGAAAAAGAAGAAATCTTTTGTGTATTTAAGTGAGGGTCCATTGATGGGTAAATTGGAATTATATTCTCTCTCCTATTTTTTATTTTCTTAGTTTATGTGAAAAGTGTACTTAAGATGTTTTTTATGGGATGGAGGGAGTTAATCATATTGCTTAAATCCTTGTCGTCTGGAGTTCAATTTTGATATACATATAACAGACACTCCTATTATTATTCCTTAAAAGCGACTTTTATGGTCAATCTATGGTCAGATTGAACATTTTTAGATCAATAATTAAGCATATTTATTTAAATTTTTGGACAATTCTTGGGGTTAATAGTAAATTATGTAGTTTATTGAAATAGTCCCTCCACCTATATTTCAAAAAAATAGTATGATTTACTGATTCTAAAAATAATCAATTTTCCATAAAAGTCGGATGGCGCATTTATCCTTGGGACAAAGGTAAAAACTTTTCTATATGAAAAAGGACTAAATTTCATTCACCATATAGCCTAATTTACTACAAGTGGGAATGACATGAATAACAATTACACTTCAGCCAGGTTAAGCTGTGCCAAAAACTAAAAATTTATACATAACATCCCAATCGAACAACTTGATTAAGCGACCACTAGACTTTTAAACAATTTAAAACCACTCCTACATTTAAGTCTTCAATGTAAGCTGTGAATCCTCATGCACGAACATAATGAATTTTATATTAGCAAACTCAATCACACCTATTCAAACGCACTAGAATACAAGAGAGGGAGAGAGGTTACAAATCTTTATTTTGAGGAATATTATTACCTATAAAGGAATTAATGATGTTTAGCTAGACATGAAACTTAGCAAACATGATTTAATAAAATGAAGTGGTCAGAGAAAGTGAGTTTGGAATTTTTAATCTCAACCTATTAGGCTATATTACCCCATCAGACAAGCTCAAAATTTTGGCAAGAGCGCTTTAGATCTGGCCAGCATAGTTATGTTGACAATAATTTGTCATTTGACTTGAGATAGGCCAGTTGCTAGGAATCGTGTAATAAGATCTATAAAGCAAGGAAGGGTGCTATATACAACAAGGATATAGGAAATATATTCTAAGTGGTAAAGTAAGGAATTAGGAAAATATACAAAAAAGTTGTACAGTCAATACTTTGTTATTACAACTTACAGGTAAGATGTGTAATGAAATTAGATCATACATATTAATTTTGTTTGGGTATAAATGAATTTAGTTTCATATGCATATCGCATGATAATGTGATATTTCTAAATGACTACATCTCTGTGTGTGTAACAATGATTAATATTGATTATCAATACTTCTTCTTTTTTTAAGATAAAGTTTAATGATCAATACTGTAACCCCCTTCTTTTTTCTCAGAGTGAATTTGGTTTACCAGAGAAAAATGTTTATTTAACCTCCATTGTTTTGGGAATATATAGAACTCTTTTTATAGGTTTAGTATCTTTCGTTAATGAAGAATAAAAAAATAAATTAAATACCAGATATTCCTTTACCAAATCATAGAAACACTTTTCCAAATATATCTTCTCTCTCTTCAGGATTGAATATCAATAGAAAATTAATAAAATAAAATTTATTTTTGAGTAATATGAAAAACATTATTCATGCCCCCATCCTGAAGAAGGGGGGGGAAAGATTTAGAAATTCTCATGGTTTCGGCTAGAGTAGAGGTCCTAGAGGATGAGTCAAAGTTTTGAGAGTTTTATTTTCAAAAAATGGTGAAAGGGTCTGGAAATAATAGACTATAAGAGGTCATAGATATGGAGGGTAGTATATAAGCATCCATGTGCATCAAAACATATCGATACATCTCTGTCTGTGGCAACCTGCACATCTATTCTCTTTCTCTGACCATTTTAGCATTATATAATACCAAATATCCTCGTTACCTATGAGATATGCATTACAAGAAAAGGAAAAAAAATACTCTTTTCATGCTAAAGTGCATACAATAGCTACCAAGGCATAAACAATGAATAATTAGAAAAGAATCATACTCACCGCCCAGTTTGGGAGTAAGGCTAGAGCGGTGGGAGAGAGCCCACGGTACATGCCACGCAATCCTTCCTTCTGGAATATTTGTTCCAAACTTCCAACAATAAGGCTACCTGGTCAACATAAAAGAGTTAGGCACAGCTTGTAAAACATCTTAGAAATACTCAATCAATCAAGTTACAACATTATTACCCTAGATGTACTTTATCTGAAACATTATCGTTTGATACACGATACACATTTAAAATAAAAACATAAGAGATACATTGGCAGCTATGTAGCACAAATATACTGTATACATGTATCTCATGATACATCACCACATCGCACCATATATCTCCTTATCACGCTACACATCACCATATCGCATCATCCAACAGTGTCTCATACCATACATCAATGTATCACAGAATTCTCAATAGTAATGGGTAAAAACATGTAAACGTAAATGTTAGTGATGAAACATGATCCAAAAAAAAAGTAATTGGGGTTGTTCCTGGACCAGAAGATTGGTCGGCCCGGGCCGGAAGGAACTACCAGCCCTCCCTTACAGGAACGGACCCTATAGGCGTAATCATTGTCTGATTGCCACTATGAATAATTTAGCAGGGGCCCGGGGGCAGCGGCCCCGACCCAAAATTGGTTGGGTAGTTTTGTACTTTTGAGTGAATTAGGGTTTTGCGTTATACAAGGAGGAAATCCTATATAAGAGATAAGAGATAGTAAAACTGTAAGCCGCAGACCAAGGACTAGCCCAAGTGTTTTGGGTGAACCGTGTAAATTTTGTATCTTGTGTAATTGTTTTTCTTTCGTTTTCTATTTGCTATTGTTTTTCATTGCGTTGTTAATCTCTAACAAACAGTTTTCTCAAAGTCCCCAGCATCAACTACTTAATTTGGGACAAAGACCACTAAAAAGTTATAATTGGGGACTTCTGGTGTTTATTCATTCTTGTACTAAAACTGGTTACATCCTAGAAGGTGGTGGACATGAGCTCACATGCAAAAGTTCAAAATAAAACAATTTCTATAGATGAAAATTTGCATACCTCTAATAGTTCCATTACCAAGGGTCGGTAGACCGTGAACCTGAAATCTAGTCTTGATAACATCTAAAGGACATACAAATGTAGCCGCAATAACTCCTACATCAAATTAATTCCCAAAGTCAAACCACAAAAATCTTGTCAGTTTTCATCAAAGTTTTCAACTTTATACAATAAGCTCCAATTAAAAAAATCTTGTCAATATTCAAGCTCCAATAAACCAATAATGGAATTATAACAGCCGAACCAGTAAAATCCAGACAAAACAATCAAAATTAACAGCTAAATATTGAATTACAAACCAGCGGCGGCACCAGCACCGGCATTACAAAGGAGGCCCTTGGAGTTAGGGAAATGAGTATCGGCGGTCATTTCTGAATCTGCAGTAAGCAGACTGAAAAGAAGCGAAGAAGAATACTACTTGATTGTAATTAGAATCGAAGGAGTCCTCTTCTCTCGAGAGGGCAGTCGCAGAGAACCAAGGTCGCATGGCCAGCTACAGCAGGAGTGAAATCAGTTTTGACAGAAAATTAGGGTTCCGAACTGGGAAAAGAATTGCGATATTTATCGATGAGATCGCGAGGGAAAAATGGCCATGCGAAAGGAGGAGGCTCGTTGTTGACGAGGGGAGGAGGAAAAATGTAAACAGGATTTTATTTCCTCTTTTAGTTAGTATTTTTTTCTCTCTCATCAACCATTTATTTTAAAACATACATTATCTGTACACAAAAGTAAGTTGTGTATTAATACTGGGACTAGGACTCATATATTGTTAATTAATAATAAATAAAAAAAATTAATTGTTATTTTTTTATTTTTTGCGTGTATAATTTTTTTATATATATAGCTAGTGCCTTTAGTATTATCCTATTTTTAAATTTATCGTCTGTTTATATGAGACAGCTCGTCATCAATGGGTCCCAGATACCTGATATTTATATGTTAACAGATTAATTTTTACAATTCAATCTCTTAATTTTTTAAAATAATACTATATATATATATTTTATTGTTCAATTAAATTTTATCAATAGCATAAAATAAAATATTATAACTTAGATTCTGAGCGTGACAAAAAAAACAAATCTACACTCTGCATATTTGATAATAGTAAAAGTGAAATAAATTTAAATTTAAACGGCAATAGAGAGAGTAATGGATACATTCGGTTATTATGAAGTTAAGTTTATAGTAAGTTGGTCAATTAATTAATATAGTGCTCACATACATGAAGAGAGATCATTATTGACCGATTGACAAAAATTAACTTCATCCTAATCACTCCCGCATATATATATAGCTCTCTATATATATATAGCCCATCAATCAATAATAATAGGTTGGTGTGGAAGAAATACTTTTTGCCTTGTTCAAATTTCGGCTGGAGCAAAAAATAATAATTTACAGATCAAAAAAGAGGTTGCTCCAGCAAGGATGAAACCACATATATATATATATATATATATATATATATATATTATTGTAGTGCAAATATTGTTATTGTTTATATATATTTGGGCACGTGTGAGATTGAAGGTACTATAACAGTCTACAAATGAAGGTATTGAGAGTGATTAGTATGAAGTGAACTTCATAGTAAGTTCAATTTATCCATCTACTTGTCAGCACTATGAAATTCACTTAATGCTAACCGGATCTGAAGGTAGTATAACAGTCTACAAATTTAAAAGAAAACAAAAATAGTTAAGGGCACATGATTCGAGAACGAGGGGTAATCTTTCTTCTCTATCAGTCGTGAGTCGTGACTATTTATTTTCAGTCATTTTTATTTTCTCATTTTTTACCTGCAGTAAAACTTCACAAAACCTCCAAAACCCCAATTAATTACTTGAAACTCAATTTCGATCCTTGGGCATTTCGATACTCACCCACTTCTTTTGATTGAGTGAGGTCTCTCTCTATCTCTCCTAATTTTAACAAGTTTGTTCGTAATAATTCAGAGTAATGGCTGGAACTGGAGGCTTCGCTGTTTCGCGGAGCCACGGAGGGGACCGATTCTATAACCCGCCGGCGATGCGGCGGCACCAGCAATTGTTGTTACAGCAACAGCAACAGCAGTTGCAGAGACAGCAGCATCTGCAGCCTCAGCGTCCGGCAAAGGCGGCGGCGGCGGCTACTGCTGCCGTTGAGTCCGAGAATCGGACCGAATCTGATGATTCGGAGACTACATTGTTGAAACCGTCCTCCATCTGCTCTTCGTCTCCTCTGACGCCGCCGACCAGCGCGACTAACTTGGATCATCTACTGGAATCCGTCACTCCTTTGGTTCCCGCCCAGTACTGTCCTGAGGTATAAAAAATTAGGGCTTTTCTTTTTAAAAACCCTAAACTTATGCTGTTTGACTAATTGCAAATCTGACCCTCCTATTTGTTATGTTTTTGTTAAAATGTTCCCTAAACTTTTTTTTTTAGTATAACTAAGTAATGCAAAAGTGTTCCTCCAATGTTCACCAAATATTTTTTTAACACAAGTGTCATATATGCTTTAGTCATGCAAATGTGTTCCTTCAATTTTTTTTCACTTATTAAAAATTGATTTTGTCTCTCCTCTCATTTTTTTATTTTTAAAATTTATGTAAAAAGTATATTCTTATTATTCTTTTTAATTGCTTATTTTTATATCATCATTTTGAATTTAATATGAAATATCTCTAAATTCAAAATTAGTATAAATTAATTAATTTTAGACAATATAATTTTTAAAATTATAAACCTTACTATTTTTTTTTTTTATCTAAATGTTACTAATAACGGTATGAAAAAAATATAATTAATAAAAATAAAAATAAATACTAGTTTATATAAACTCTACTATTTTTTTTATTAGTGTCATTTAGATAAAATAAAAAATAGTAAAGTTTATAATTTTATGTAGTTATATTGTTTAAAAACAATTAATTTATACTAATTTTGAATTTAAAGATATTTTATATTGAATTCAAAATGTCAATATAAAAATAAATAAATAAAAAGAAGGAGAAGAGTATACTTTTTACATATATTTTTAAAATAAAAAATATAAAAAATGAGGAGGGAGGAGAGAGGAGAGAGAAAATCAAATTTAATAGGTTAAAAAAATTAGAGGAACACATTTACATGATTAATGCATCTATGAGGAACAGTTATGTAAAAAAAAAGTCTATGGAACACCGAAGGAACACCTTTGCATGACTAACGCACCTATGAGGAACAGTTATGGTTAGATTTGCAATTTAGTCTATGCTGTTTAGTCAATAAGACAGGCTGGGAAAGAAAATAAACTGTTTTTTCCTGGCCACTTACTGTATCATTACTTTGTCAATAGAACATTATTCTTTGTCAATTTCACTATAATCAGTTATTTTAGCTGACTTGGTGCATAAAATATATATTTTTTCTTTTTCTTTTACTTGCATTTCACGTTGAGTAGTTGTTAATTGACGTCTTTTTGGGGTTTCAGGTGAATGGAAGGGGATGGAGAAGTCGGGAAGCTGGGCTGCGACCATTTTATTGCCTTGGGGATTTATGGGAATCCTTAAAAGAGTGGAGTGCTTATGGTGCAGGAGTACCGCTGTTGTTAAATGGAACGGACTCAATAATGCAGTATTATGTTCCATACCTGTCTGGTATACAATTATACATAGACCCACAGATGCCCCCATCGAAGATTAGGTGAGTCGATTTTGTGCTCTTTGGTCGGGTTAACTGGGCTTAGTCCAATTTTTCCTGTTTGCATTGCCATTTCTTAATTTTCAAAAGTCTGTGCTAATTACTTTTACTGACTTCTATAGCACTTTAAGGGGGGTTTTAAAAGATTTTAAAAGTTTGGTTGTATTCTATCAAGACATTTAAAGAGTTTATAAAAGTTTCCTTGTATTCAATTACAACTTTTTAAATGTCTTTAAAAGTTAGGTGATATTGAATTAAGATTTTTACAAAGTCTATAAAAGTATTTTGGTATTCAAAAAGTCATAGATTTTTAAGATTTCTATCAAATGGCATAGTTTGACAGACTTTAGAAGAAGAATTATAACTATCAACCCATATCCAAAGTCTGACCTCATCCCTAAAGACTTCTAAAGACTTCCAAATATTAAACACAAAGGTGAAAATTCAGATCGCTAGTAAAGAGGGAACCCAGAAATTCGCGGTGTAAATACCCATAAATAAATAATAATAAAGAAATAAAATAAAATAAATAAATAACATTTAAATATTTTAAATAATTTAATTGGACTTTGTCTTTTATTGGATCAAACTAGTTATTTATTTTACGTGTGCTAATAAGTATTAATATGTGATGGATAAATTAATTTGAAAAAATTTGCATTAAAACTAATTGGATTTAATTTATATGTGGATAAAATTAAATCATATTATAATTAAGAGAATTAACAAGATATATTAATAAGTAAACAAATAACTAAAGACTTAATCTGTCTCGCGGTACGTGTAATCGAGAAAAAAGGGAAAAGACACAATAAATTGTTAAAGGAGAAATCGGCAGTTTGAAAGCTTCCAATACAAAGACGAAAGAAATTTGTTTAACAAAGGTGAGATAAAATCATGAAACTCTCAGATCAATTTTGAAGATTATGTATGTATATATATTTAAAGCTTTTGTCTTATTATTAATTATACTGCATGATTTGGTAAAAGGAGGGATTATATATATATATATATATATATATATATATATAGTAGTAAAGCAATCAATATGGTATTGAATCACACACTCACACAAGTGTGGATTTCGTTTTCTGCAAAGGGAAAAAAATAAAATCATGGAGCCAATAATTGAATGATCAGAAGCCATGTAATAAATATATTATAATATATATGTATTCTAATGCTTAGATAAAATAATATTGTCAAAATTTTTTGAAATTTTTTTATAATATGTTTTCTGAAAGTTGTTAACATAAGCAGTGAATTATTATTTATAATATATGCACTAAAAAAATATAATAAATAATTTAACTGTAGCAAAATTTTAATCTTAAATCTAATAATCTTTCAATTTTATATATTAGAAGTATACAAAAGTCTTTCACAGTCTTGATAAAAAGTTTATAAAAGTCTGTTACTTATTTCATGGAATCTATAAAAGTCATTTTAAAAAGTCTTTAAAAATCTTAATTGAATAACCCCCCCCTAAATTCAGTTGTAGTGTAGTTAACTTGTGAAACTAGTTTGACACTGATCAAGATATTTGAATCTTGCCTTCTAGGCACTTTAGCTTTATATCATTTGATACCCACAACTTAACTAACTCAACAATATAAGCTTCTAACTATCCTATGGTAACATGAGTAACTCATCTTTGATGCTTCCTGGTGCTTTTGATGACAAAAAGGATACGAGTGAAATATGAGCTTGGGGATATTACTCTCTCCGTCTAACATTACTTGTTTGAAAGTACACGTCTCTTAAGAAATTTTTTTGATCTTCAAATTACCCATATTAATTATTTTATTATCATCTTTTTTGTTTTATTTAATCTCCAAGTAACAATAAAATAGAGGAGAGAGGGGGAGGGAAATGGGTGTGATTGTGATTCCAATGTTAAAGTTAATAGTGCTACTTTTTCTAATGTATGTCGTGTTGTTTTTAATTATTTTTAAAAAAAGTTAAATGAGGGTATTATTGGAAAAGTAATGTCAAAAATAGGAGTAAAAAGAAAAGAGGACATAGATTTGGACAAACCAAAAAGTAAATTAGGACAAGTAAACTTGGACGGAGGGAAATGCTGTGTGGTTAGAATTATCTATTAGGTTATTGGGGACTTCAATGCAAAAATATAAGGAAATTAATGGCAAAAAGCACCTTTATCCCACTGTGTTCATCGACTTGTAAGTATTGAGCCACTGTACTTTAAAAAAATACAATTGACCCACTAAACTTTTTTTAAAAATTTAATTGGGTCATTCTGTCCAATTTCTTAGACGGACGTAAAATATTTTCAAACGTGGCATTAAAAAAAAAAAAAAATCAAAAAATCATTATTTTCTTACGTGGCAACACAAAAATAATAATAAAATAAAATCATTAATTATGTGCCAAAAAAATGATTAAAATAATAATAAAATTAAAATAAATATTTTAATTCATTTTCTTTATAATTTTTTCTTTTCCTTTATCTCCATTCCTTTCTTCTAATTATTATTTTTATTTTGAAAATTAATATTAATACAATGAAATCATTAAATTTAGGCTTAAATATAAAAGAAACATACTATTAAAAATATTAAACCTATTAATAACTAAACATAAAAACAAAAAAAACTAAAAAACAAAACCAAATCAAAATCAAAACAAGAGTGAAGAATGATCAGTCGCGTGCTTCTTCTTCCTCTTAAAATTCCCAAATCAAAAACCCTATTGCTAAGATTCCTCGCTCGACTCCCTCCTCTCCGATCTCCCCTTTATCCCCAATTGGCCCAACTTTCACGATCTCAGCTCTTGGGAATGATTCGGAGCTCCTAAATGATTCGTTCATCAGAAATCTCTATACAAACCCGAAGATAAGTTGGGTTTTAAGTCATCAAAAATCTCTGTACTGGGGAGGTGGAAGGGCTGTTGAAGGGGTTGGGGGGTTGGGTTTGGATTGGACCACTGTGAGGAAGAGGTGTCCAAGGCTGGTGGTGGAAGCGCATGGACCAGTTACGGCTGCCGTAGTTGAGAGGTTGGGGGTGGGCGTGAATGTAGTGAGTTCCAGGTTTGATAGTTTTGATGGAGTTGCGAGTAATTATATGTATAATTTTTCATAATTCCGATTGCTCTACTCTTTTACCGTCCCTCATTTCCAAACCCCAGCCAATCCAAATCAATTTACCATATTCGCTCCCCTCCATATTTGTCCATTACATAATTAAACAAATGCAGGTCATGGATTCTGGGGAAACAGTTCTTCCGGATGAAAATTGCCCGGTCAAAGTTGAAAAAGCAGAAGCCTTTGAAACGTCGGAGATTGATTTGAGCCCAGATAATGATTTTGTAATTGATGTTTCTGGGAAAGTCTTGAATTTTTCCATTTCGAGTAACAGTGACGATTCAATTGAGGCCTATTATGTGTATAGAAATGTGTTTAATTTGATTCCAAGGTCGGTCGTGTGGGACTGCTAGAAACAATTCATTCATATCCAACATGTCTGAATCTTAGCCATCATTTCCACAAACAAAAAATAAAGTATATCAGAGAAACTGCTGACTTATGATTGCCAAAAAAAATTTATGCTTAGACATGGGTTTGATTTAGCATGCAGTTAATAGTTATAGACTAACTTCATAACATTTCAAAAATGTGTAACTTTACATGACCTTTTGACCTAGTTGAGATGTATTAAATATTTTCCTTTGATTATGGACTTTCTTACACGAGATGATGCATTGTTTAAAGATTACTTGTGCAAGTTAGGGTATTATTGACTTTATTATACTAATGTTATATTATCTACAAATTTTGTTTATGTTATTAACTTATTTGGAACCACGTAGGTTTGACCAAGCTTGCATTTTTTCCCATTAGTATTATGAGTGTATGAAACTTAACATAGTACTCAGTATATTAGCAGTTATTTTCAGTGAAAACATCATTGCTGTTTCTGTTTAGCTTAATTTATCTATTTCAGTGTATGGTTTTTGTTCTCTTTGAAGCAAAAGCTATACTTTTATTTCAGTGTATGTTTTTTGTTGTCCTCCTTGAAGATGCTCGTAGTTTTCATCTATTTTCACAAGTTAACAATCTGGTATTACTTTTGTTTGTGATGAATACAAGTTGTCGACCAATTATGACTTATGTGAAGCATCTGTAAGTGAGTATTTAATGTGGTTCACACATGAACGTTACGTGACACACTGTTTCCTAAACCAGAATCATACATACTTCCTAGGGACTATAGAAAATGCACTATTTCTTGATTGATTATTTTTTGGTAAGTTGGTTTACTTATCCCAAAAAATAAAGAATCGCTTATAAACTCTAATATACTTGTTGAAAATGGACATAGTTTAACCAATATAATATTTTTACTATTATTTTATTTTACATTTATCTGTTACATGTATTGGTAGTCTCAACTCAACAATGAATTTTATCCTAGACTAGTTAGGGTGGGTCGATGATTTTTGTCTGTCTTATAAAAAATAGCATAAGTTGGCCATTTTGACCTACGAACTATGACTACGAGGCAATGCCTGAGCATCATCCTCTTGCTTTCTTGAACAGAACTAGTAAGAAATGTTATCATATGAAATCTTATAACTGGATCCACTGAGATAGGCACACTTTCTTGGGACTCACTTTGTTTGTACTATAACCTTGGTGGTTTGAGGTTGATGTATATTTGTTTCATTAAGAGTAAAAAAGTTGAAGCCTTAGTCAGCTCCCAACCTCCAAATAACCCTGTAGAAGTATATATAAAATTTTTACTTATTTGTGCACTCCTGTCTCATGGATCCAATTACTGTTGTATATGCTCAGTTTGGACATACCTAATATTAAACCCTCCCCCCCCCCCCCCCCCCTGAAATATTTGTGGTTTATAAACTTTAATCAATCACAAAAAAGAGAAGAAAACACACTCATTGTTAAACAGATAAAAATACGACTGTCGAATTGTTTTGATTTCCTCTTACTTTCTAGTGTAAATTTATATGTTATGACTTGTGCATTTTGTCCCTGTCGAAACATAATAATAGCTGTTCCTAGTGCCCACTAACAATAAGGTTGACTGAGGTGTCCGTTAAAAGTATAATTTTTGAGAGAAGTTTCCTGCCTTACATATTTACGCTTAAAGCAACTTGTTTGGAAAGTAGAGAAGAGTATATAATTGAATTTATTACTTTTGCTATTGCTTCCTGCTAACACTAATTCCTAGCTATGACTGTATTTTATGGTGGGTTGGTAGGAAGGGGGGGGGGGGTGTTAGTAACAAGGATTTTAGTGAAAGCCAATAAACTGGTACCTTATTGCCTATTCATCTTTGAACTCCCCTTATATCTTCATTAGGGTATATTATCTATAAATGTTATCTCATTTTTGAAACTCTTTCAGTGTTCTGGCAAGCACCGAGTCAATAACATTGCCAAGATTCTGCCAAGTGGTTTTCTAGTTTAATAGAAAATGTTGGTTCCTTGGTACGAAGCTTATTTGGTAAGTGATGTAGGTTTTAACTTATACAGTAATTACAAAGCTTCTATTTCCCAATATCACTCAATCACGATATATGACTTGCCATCATCTACATTATGATCTTTCACACAAAGGGCACAACCGCACAAGGCTGAGGCTAAGCGCCACAGTTCTTTCACTTCATAAGTGCCTTGTTGCATTAGATACTACCTCAGGAAGGTTCTCAAGCTTGCTGCAGCAACCATGGACAATGGTTGACTTGATTTCTCGGTCCTGCTGTGATTTAAACGAGCCGATTATACTTCATAATCCTATGTCGGAAGTGTGTAATGCCCCCTCCCCTCCAATTGAGTCAGTGAGACACATAGCAGTCCCAAACATCACTAGCAGTCAATGTTGTATTGATTCGTATGTGATACCTCAACTCTATGGGGTCTTACTACCCGAGTATGTAATGATTTCCCATCCCACACGAATTGTAGCCCATGATAACCTAGCACATACTTATATAGTACTGCTTGCATTGCTTCAGAAACATGGTTGCCATATCTAAAAGCTGGTTTGACACATTAATCTGATGATAATCCTGAGCATGACTTTTATTTCAAGAACATGCTGTATCATTATTTAATTCTTTCAGAACTTCATTTTTCATTCGGTTCAATCTTCCTTTGCAGAGTATTTGGATATGATAATTTTCGTAATCATAATTATGTTTCATGAAGTTCAACATGTTTTATCGATTCATCACTTATTACTGTGCTACCAAAGCTGCTTAAGTTGGGGAAACACCTGTTGGTCCGTAGTAACCTGATTCCCTCACAAGATTTTATAACATATTTGTCTGTTGCATTTCATCTATTATGAAACATTTGCTCTTATTTTCTGCCAGACGACCTGGTGAGCAAATTGAGGCCGAGTCTTCAAAAGAGACCAGTAGTGGTGGTAGAAGTGACTTTGAAGTGGATAGGCGAACAAAATGTGTTCAGCAAAACCTAGTGAACTTAAACTCCCAACGGCTGAGCAGTTTCTCATTGAGAGACAAATCTTCCATGAGTTCATCTGGTGATGAAAGTGAAAATAGCAATTCATGTGGACTACTTGTTTTTGAGTATTTGGAACAAGAGCAACCGCACTTCCGCAAACCATTAACTGATAAGGCAAGTTCAGCTCTTAAAATTAGAGTATTCTGATTTACAGTTAATTATTTCTTTACCCAGAACTGATGCTTGTTGCACATCCCCCTTTCACCTGAACAGATTACAAATCTTGAATCTCAATTTCCAGAACTGAGTTTGTACAGGAGCTGTGATCTAATGCCTTCAAGTTGGATTTCTATAGCTTGGTATGCATTTGGCATGCTGATCTGCAGCATACTTCGTATTTTGGTTAAGCTTTTCATGACTAGTATAGTATTTGTATAATTGATTTCATTTCGTTTATTAAATGAATTTTGTTGCAGGTACCCAATATATAGAATACCTATGGGTTCAACACTAAAGGATCTGGATGCATCTTTCTTAACAATCCATTCCTTGTCCACCTACTCTAGAAGTACATCTCTGTGTGTGTGTGTGTGTCTGTTCATATATTAAAGCCTTCGCCTTTCATTGTGTAACTAATTTGTGGTGATCTTTTGTGACTGGTACAGACAGTTGTCAACCACAGTTTCAAGGTGTGAGTGGTGGCCTGAAGGTCAATGGTGTGAGTGGTGCATCTTCAAAAATTTCTCTACCAGTCATTGGCCTTGCTTCATACAAGTACAAAGGTTCAATTTTGACTCCCTGTGGGCCTCAGGAATGCGAGCAGGAGAGCTCACTCTTGCAAGCTGCGAACAATTGGTTTCAGGGTTTGAAGGTTGTTCTCCCTGATTTCCAGTTTTTTCGCTCTCATTATTCACCGTGGAGATGATGATGATGATGCATGGAAGCTTTCTTGATGTGCATCATCTCTCTTCCTAATGGGCAAAAAATTATAGATGTCGGTTTTTGGACTAGATGTTAAAAGCTATATTGGCTAAAAATTCCTCCCGACAACCAAATCCATTGGTTGAATGTTGTGCAGTGTTTTTTAAGCCTTATCATCCTTCCATTTTGTAAGATTCTCTTCAAAGCATTACCTTTCAAGAGATTTAGGTAAATGCTGATGCTTCAGTTGGGCTAAAAGTAAGCCAGAAGATAGGCCTGATCAACCAAACACGATCAAGTCAATTGGCAAAGTTCACAGTTGTGCTATGCAGTTGCTTTGTTGTTTGCAGCAGTGCTCGTGATTTAATCAGTAAACAGGTATCCGTATAGTCTCTTACTAATTCTGTTTCATCAAGCGTCTGAAACTTTTGATGACATTGGTATACCTGTTGGTCTTTTAGTCGGCCTGCAGAGAATCTTGACAACTAGTTCCTGTGACAGTGACGAAAATTTGAGTGATCTGTAATCTTAGCCTGGATATACAAACTTATACCAGTAGTTCAGTTCATAATATAGGCTCTATTCTTTGAAGAAAATTATAATACTTGTTTACTACTCAAAAATTAATTCCTACGGTGAATTAGTGTGTTGGAATTGTATTTATAAATTGAAGTAGATATCTAAAGATTACATGTATTTATTTGCGGTTCACTGCTCAGTTAAAAAGGAATATACTTTATTCTGTATTCAAGCGCGGAGAACATTTGTAAATCAAGTCAAGTAATTGTTTTGGTCAAACATTTTAGTTGTGCCCAAAGGGCCAGAACTCGTAACAATTGGAATGATCAAATGCATTTTTTTTATCAAAAAAAAATCTGCAGTGCGAGGAAAGGAAACTTCCATCTTGGTTGAACCTTCTCAATTTTGATATAACTAGCTCAATGGCATAATTAATTGATATTGGTTTTCTTCAATAAAATCTAAAAAATACTAATAAAACTAGAAGGAAAGAAGGAATCCTCAAATATCCTAGTGATATATATATGTTTGAAGTTAAAAGTATTCACGTGCCAACTTACTCGTCAACTGAGACTAAATACATTCTTAAATGATCTTAAGGGCACACCCTTCTCATCGGTCTAGTACGTTTAAGAGAATTTTTCTGGTGCTATTTATTTTTGGTAAGGCTGTAAAATAAACCAAACGGTTCAAGTTTGATCCGACTAAAAGTTCGATTCGAAATGTAAATGATTCAAATATAAATAAATTTTAAAATTCGATAAATTATTCAAACATTTTCATATTGTAATATTTTGTTGATACTTGGATCATAATCGCTCGAAAAGTTCAAACTGTTCGAGTTCAATTCGAGATCGTGTTCTACTCGGTACCTAAACGAGTATACTCGGCTTAGTTCATTTACACCGCTTTTTGGTGTTCAAAATAAATTTCTATG
Organism: Panax ginseng; assembly: GCA_020205605.1. NCBI lineage: Eukaryota > Viridiplantae > Streptophyta > Magnoliopsida > Apiales > Araliaceae > Panax > Panax ginseng. The sequence continues at coordinate 3,917,313 of CM035138.1, read as the reverse complement.
TCGTCCAGATTTGGGCAATCCTCCCTTCGGGAAACAACTTTTTGGTGAGGCCCATAGTTCAATAATAGCCCAAAATTGAATAATAACGTGGATTTCTTATCCCCTAATGAGTCCATGAATATGGGCTATTTTTAAGGATAGGGTCTTGTTACGGTCGAGGTTAGTTCAGTATTCTAGCAACGATACAGTTGCCACCTTATCCAGGAAAACCTTATCCCTAATTTTGCAAAAACCCAAACCCCGCCACCCCACTGCCACTCCACCACCGCCTCCACATTCATACTTTCTCTTCAACCCCTTAAGGTTCGTTTGGTTCTTCCTGATCATTTCATGCCCTATCTTATAGATTTTTTATTTTCACTTTATAGTTTATATATATATATATATATATATATATATATATATATATATATATATATATATATATATATATATGTATACCTTTTGTGCCTGTCAATTACGTTTTCTTGCGTCTTTATGAATGGTTGATTGGTCTCTTTAATTCGTATTTGATATTCAATCGCCAATTTCCGTTTTATGAATTTTGTACTAGCGTTTCTGGGATCGCATTTGTTCTCCCCACAAATTTTGGGTTTTATTCCATCTGCTTTTTTATTCAAATAAATTGTAAAGCTTACATTTAGAGAATGCTGTAGTGGATTTTTGTTGTTAGATAACTTTACATGACTTAATTTCTAAAATGGAAGGACAATATGGGATACATCGGACCAGTATATAAAAAAGGTGGCATATATTTTACCTGAGCCAGAAATATGTTGGCAGAAAGTAAAAAAGAAAAGGAACAATAGTTCCCCTCTTCTTCTTTTCTCGATTGCAAATAATCATGTAGGAACAATAGCTTCTGATAAAATAAACTGCTCAAGTAATTCATATTTCTCCAATCCAAGTGCCAAAAAACTTTCATCAACAAACAACTACATATAGGCCCAAGTAGAAGAACATAAACCCCACCCATTCAACCATGGATTATTACCTCAGTTTGCCTAAGATAAAATATATTTTTTGAACAATGAGACCAATTTCCAGTAGTTGCATACATTCGTAGGCTTGTAAGTCGTCCCACAAGGTCATTCATTTTAATTTACAATTCTTTGCTTATAGTGCAACACGAAGAACGGAAGAAGTCCTGTATTTATTGTTCACCTTTCTGAAGTGGTTTAAAACCATCGCAACCCGTAACTTACTCCATGTGCTGGATCTTTTTGTAAATTTTATTTGAGAAGTCTCATTGCTTGTTTCCCCTTTCACACGAATGAGTTTTGTATGTGATAATGTGATTAGGCAGCTAACACGATTCAAGCTTGAGTCCTTGAGACCTCCTGTCTTTTACATTATGTTAATGCTCTATATGTTAGACAACATAAAATAGAGGCAGATAATGTTAATTTATACAATATTTTCCTTTCAAAATTTGCCCTTTTGGGGTGGTCATCCAAATGAAGTTTTAGGGAATTACAGGAGGTGTTGAAGAGGCGATTCTAAACGAGGATCCGTAGGTTCAGAAGATTAATATGTTTCAAGAACTTAAAGAAATACAGAGAACTGTAATATAATGATGATCTATTAGATCGAGTATCGCAAACAATAGTTATTGAGACTTTCGATACACAACACCTAGGATTCAACTGCAGTTGTTATCTTAATGAGCCTCGCTTCTGAGTTCTGTCACAGTCCAATATTTTTCATGATGAAGCTAACTGAAACTTTGTCATTGTAGACCCATTTTAATGTATGGGAAAAGAGAGTATGTGTCAGTGGTGTCACATACAACCTTATATGTATATATGTTTATTTATTTCTGCAGTTGATATGTTTCGTATCATTATTATTTTCGCTTAAAAATAGAATGATAAGCATTGCAAGACAAATTTTTACGTATATACGTTTATTCATGTTTATTGTTTACTTCTTTTGTTCATTGAAGTGTATAATACGATATATGAGATGCACTGCATGTGTTAATATGAACAAGAAGTGTAGTGGCAGCCATGATAAATTGGTATACAAGTACTGAAGGTGTTTTGATGCTTAGATTCTTAAAATTTATTTTCCATGAGGTTCCGACGTACCTTGCTCCTACTATTTTAGAGAAAAATTTGATGAGTTTCACCTATGTTCACATGTTCTGAAATCTGAAGAGGGAAGCTTCATGTGTATAAAGTTAAAGACCAGAACCTAGGTCCTCCAACCAATTCCACTAGAGCTAACTGCTTTTGCAGAGGATTGTTCCTCTGAACTTGAAAGGTACGTACCATATAGATCTTTTCTATATTACTGCATGTTGCATCCTACCCAGTGTACTGAATTATAGTCGTCTCCAGTTGAAGAAAATTCATTCGCATCTTGATGACCTGTAGCAAAACTGAGGGTCTTTGTTTATATTGTCATTGACGTAAATCCTCTAAATATAACTATGGATATGTGTGTGTTGATGATATTGTGATTGTTTTCAATTCTGTTTTCCAAAGCCGCTGTCGATTTGGCCTTTTTTGCCCTATGCCCACAATTTGGTTTCAGTTCTCTGTCTCCATTAGTAAGTTATATTCAAACTTAAGACCCTTAGACATTGAGTATTGTCCGGAGACCAGTGTTGGCGAGTAATTGATCTTTAAGGCCATATCATTAATGTGTCCTCCATGTGATGCTGCAGTACTTTCTACCATTGCACTATTTAATATCTATCTGATACTTGTATTAATATTATTATACTTAAATGTAGAAAAATGGGTGTTCGAGGCCAAAGTGGTACTGATCGCCTAAGGACAATCTGGACACCAGAAATGGATCGTTACTTTATTGACCTCATGCTAGAGCAGGTCAGGAAAGGAAATAGGATTGATGATCATTTATTTAGCAAACGAGCATGGAAGAACATGGCCTCATTGTTCAATGCGAAATTCAGATTTCAATATGAAAAAGATGTCTTAAAGAATCGTCATAAAACATTGAGGAATCTGTACAAGGCTATAAAAAATCTCCTTGAACAGAAAAGGTTTAGCTGGGATGAAACACGGCAAATGGTGACAGCTGATAATAAAGTTTGGGATGATTATATCAAGGTTCAGTACTAAAAAATGTTGAAACTCGTAATTTTTGTATGTATTACTTCAGACTTATAGGTTATTTATGCAGGTACACCCAGATGCTCGGTCATACAGAATTAAAACTATCCCATATTACAACGATCTTTGTGAGATATACAAAAATGCAATCAGTGAAGGTGAAGGTAACATTTCTGTCCAAAATGCAAAAGTTGATACTAATATTCAAGGATCTGAAATGGATAGTTTACTGGAAGATCTAGGATATCCAGCTTCACCTTTTGATGGGGAGACAGGTAACAGGTTGATAAAATCATTGTCACATTCAGGTACTGGAACTGTGTCAGTTACCCAGTCAATCAGTGCTGATGAGACTGCTGTGGAGGCCCTTCATGAAATTATGATTGATGAGGATTACACAGTCTCGCTATCGAAAGTAAGTGTTGATGACATGCCTCAAACAGCATCAGACACAGGATTAAGGATTGGAACTCGTTCACGTACTTATTGGCAACCACCAATGGACCGTTATTTCATTGACCTTATGCTGGATCATGTGCAGAAAGGGAATCAGATTGATGGTTTGTTCCACAAGCAAGCATGGATTGAGATGCTTGGATCTTTTAATGCTAAATTTGGCTTTACCTATGATGTTGATATTCTGAAAAATCGGTATAAAACTTTGAGAAGGCAATATAATGTTATAAAGAATCTTCTGGAGTTGGATGGGTTTGTCTGGGATGATACACGACAAATGGTGACAGCTGATGATTGTGTCTGGCAAGATTATATCAAGGTATGTATCAAGCAACTGGCGTATGAGTGAAGTCAAACTGAAATAATATTAAATCATGTTATATATCTTGGCAATGCATAACATATTTACAAGTCCAACTCAATCATTATGACTACTTCCCACTTAATTTTCATGTTGGAAATGCCTGTCCATGTTTTGCTTATTAAAGATAAAGATATGCTACTACATCTGAAATGGGCCCTTGAAGATGGGTGTTTAGTCTTCACAAGTACTGAACATCTGTAGTTTTGCTAAAAATTTCTAAACAAGCAGACAATATAATAATCTATATTATAAAGCAGGAGACTTTTTGTAACTACTTTTTGGTACTTTTGGGTCACATATACATGATAACTAAGATTTTTATTTACTTTCCTCTCTCTCTTTTCCTATTTTTCTCCATGTTTAATTATTACTCCCCTTTTTCTCTTGCAACTTTTCTCTCTTTACGTATTTTTTCTCCATCACTCCATTTTTCACCCTCACAATCAATTTACAGATTATTTTTCTCCTCCATACTCATTCCGACATCTTTTTGCAGGTTTATTTACAGTTTATATATATAATTTTCCTTGTAAATTTTTTTGCCTTTTTTCCCCTTAATTAATGTTTTTCTCTATATTTTGACATGCGTGTAGCACTTGTGCGTGGAGACTGATCATATATAATGGCTTTAGTCATGGTAGGCTAAGTTCTAATACATACAACTTTTTCTGTATGATTAGGCTGGAAACTCTTAATTGAATGAGGTTGTTAATCAAACATATTTCATATTTCCTTGCTTGAACTTAAAAGAGTAGCATGCCTCGGTGTCTGTAGTTGTAGGTTTATGAATATCAATGAAGTTCTTGTTATCCTACCAAAACAGCAAGTTGTTCCTTTCCATTTAGTGTTGTTAATTACTTAATTGCATTGTATCAGAATTAGCAGTTAGACTAATTTGTATAATTACAAAATTTTCCTTTTTTATTAATCAAATGGTTGATGTTCAGTTAACAATTAAGGCCCAAGTTTAACAAGGAAAAAAGGTGACTTGAACTGTTCTGTCTTTGGGATTATGTAAAGCGCAGATCTCTATTATTACTACTGTCATCGTTTTGGTATGGTTTTGTTGATAATGATGATATTATCCATTTTTTCATGGATTGCTTGTCTTCAATTTTGGTGGTGTGCAGGCACATACTGATGCGAGGCAATACATGACCAGACCAGTGCCTTACTATAAAGACCTATGTTTAATATGTAGAGAAATAAATGTTGATGGAAGAGATGGCCTTTCAGGCCATGAGTTATACGAACAAGATGAAGTCCCAGAAGTTAGGTACAATAAAATATATCAGAGTTTGGAGTTTCCTTCTGCATCCTTTTCCAGTGAAGATTTAATTGGTGAGGAGCAGGAGTCCTCACATGTAGCGGATCAAACAAACAAGCGTCAACTAGAAAACCCATCAAGTTCTTCTCATTCAAAGAAAGCAAGGACCAAAGATGAGGGCATGGCCAGTGCTCTTCGTGAGATGGCAACTGCAGTTTCTTCTTTAGCAGATAAGAGAAAAGATGATGACAACCCGATCCCAATAGAGAGTGTGATTGAAGCAATCCAGGCCTTACCTGGCATGGATGAAGAACTTGTGCTGGATGCCTGTGATTTTCTGGAAGATGAAAAGAAAGCAAAGACATTTATAGCTTTGGATATTAAATTACGAAAGAAGTGGCTGATTAGGAAGCTTCGTCCACAGGAGCAGTGATGTTATCGACAGTAGCTTCCTAGAACCACTTTTTCACATAACTAATAATGTTTTGTGCAGTTAGTATTGTGATATGGTTCATATGGTTAACAAAGTAGACTAGTTTAACATAGACAATTAGGCTGTTGCTTACTTGACAATAAGATTGTCATAATGGTTATTGCGATAATAAAACATAAGGTTTGTGTTTTTCTTTTTGGTGGAATTGCAAATCAACTCATAATACTGGGAAGCTAAACTGCTTCCATCGGGGAAGCTAAACTTGTTTGAAGGATTTGTTCATGTTTCAAAATGAGGTTGGAATAGGAAACATGCAAGGACAGTCGGTCTTGTTGACTGCTAGTTGTGTAAAATCTCATCTAGTAACTAACTCAGTAGTATAGTACTAGGTTATGTGCTTTTGACTTTACATAAACTATTGATGAATTGTTTATTTATATACCAGAGTTGCTCATATTTTGAAATTACCAACCAAGCTGAATTACTGCACTTGTCAGTGTGTGCCAAAAATATAAGAGGTACTACTCACTGGGTGACAAAAGTTGTGGTAATATGTGACTACGTAAGAGATGGTTTATAGAATTGATCACAATCCATTTGTCCGCAACATATGCAAAATCTCTGCAGAATAAAAGAGAAAACTAGACTATTTCTGTCTTGGCCTTGATGATCCAAAGACTTGTTTCCTGCATTAGAATCAATTCCTACATCTAATCTAACTCTGTCAAAAGTTATCGGCAAATTGAACACTAACATTTGATCATGAGCTTGTGTTAATGCTTCAAGTAGAGAACTGCAGCTGCAACACTGAAGTACTCTCACTCACAAGTTGTCATCCAGAATGGTGGATAATAATAGGTTATCTACAAACTCAAATCTCAGAGCCTTCTCTTTATCCTTGCACGACAAATACTTGGGATGAATGTTTCTGTTATCACAAATAGAGAAAAATAACATGAAGAATCAGACTCAACTTCATGAGATAGAATCTTGGTAATTCTAATAATAAGAAAACAATATAATAATCCCAATTATCGAACATGAAGAAATGTGAAAATTGAGCTAATTATAACATATGAGACTAACATGCCAATAATGGTCAAGGGATTATAATCTCAAGGTTGCAGGTGGATTTCCTATACTAGGAGTGAAGCTCACCCATTCCCCTCGAGTAGAGAAAGACATGCCACTTCGGAAAGACATCATTACATAAAATTATCGTATACGAAGCAGAAAACTCAACTATTATTGACATGACACGAGATTAACCACCACAACATTTTAACAAGAGATTCTTCAGTGGAATATTGTTGACCAGGTACACTCGAAGGCAATAAAATCAACCAACTTAAATTGCTCATCCGCACATCTTAAATACTGCAATCAACGGAAATAACTAAAATTATCTATGCCATTAAATATGAGATGCAGTGTATTATTGAAACATAAATTTTGCTTATTGTACCACCAGCTTGATTTGTGCAACTGTGAAACTTTAAATATGAGATGCAGGTTATAAACCTTAAGAAACCTCGCCGGCAAAGCAACTTAGCAGGCAGTTATTTGTGCAATGTGTTTAAATTTTTGATTCATAGACATGTGTTCTAGCATTCAACATTTAACAACTTACCGAGCTTAGCTTATCTTTGTAAGATGGAAAGCTACACGATCTAGCATATAACTGCAACTATTTTTATATATAAACACAATTATTTTGACTTGTAAAAGGCCAGAGGAAAGCAAGACCCCTATAGCAAGGTCTAGAAGAGTGGCACAATTGTGAGTGCAGTCCCCTTTTTAATTCTATTCTTAACTACAGATGATTCACGAGTTCCACTGATAGGACTAGCAAGTAAAATATTTAACCATATCAGCAAAAAGTTGCATGAGCAGACTACAGATGTAGTGAAGTAACTATATATAGTCAAACCTTTAGTTCCTGCTATCAGACCAAGATCCAGTACATGAGTTAGCAACACAGCATACGAATTGAAGATATATATAGCTTCTAGCTTGGTTTATACTCCTATGAAAACGAATCAACTCCAAGACAGCAAAATTAACTAAAACAATTAAAAAAACCCAAAGATGGTTCCCATGAGAACGTCTTTGATGAGATATAGGCCAGTAAAAATATGTTGGTTTTGTTTTGTCAAGAAAGTAACCAGCAAAGACAGGGAAGAGGGAAGATATGAGGAGGTCTTCCATTCATATAAATATATGAAAAGAAGGCATAATAAACTGAATATGAGAAGAAAAAAAATGAGATAAGAGCATCAGTGGCTTCCACAACTCAATCATAAAAGAGAAGCAATATAGAGATAAAGTACAAAAAGAAATAAAAACAACAAGGGAAGAAAGATAGTAGAAGAGGGAAAACACGACACTTCTTTCATGCCTTCCACTAAGAGAAGAGGAGATAAGAGAAAGGAAGGATGAATCATATGCTTTAAGCCTCTATCAAACAAAAAAGGAGAGCTACAGTGTATGAGATGCTAATGTTGATTTGGGAGGGGGGAGGGGGATTAGGAGTAGACTACATAACCCAAAAAAAAAATCACGGCTAGTGAACCATGTCGAGTTGCATGTTGTTCTTGCCCTAGAAGACCTACTTATACTACCATACAAAACCAATTAAATTAATTCCTTACTCCTTAGTAATTGCATCAATTATCTTCAGATGTAACAACTAAACATATGATCCACCAACATAAAAAGGAATCAAAGAGGTTATAGTTTCATAGAAATTCAGAGTCACTAACAGTTATAAAAAAAACTTGTTTTCAAATAGTTTCCGTACCTTTCTAACGTACTCTTATCAGATGCCTTCGTTGACAAGCTTGTTTCAGTTGAAGAATCATCCTGAAATGCAGTCTTGTCGGTTCGAGGTGGATTGTAGAGAAATGGCATAAGCAAAGGATCAGGTGCCATTGAGGAGGAAGATACAACACCAGATGACCTCGCAGAAGGAGATTTTAAATGTTCATCTTTCAACTCCTTCCTCAACAAAGATAGAATTGTTTGAGATTCACCATCAGATAGTTTATGTTTGTGGAGGGTGTAAACTTTGGTCAAGAAATTCAAAGGATAGCTAGCTGAAGCCCATCCATACAATAAAAAGAATCTATATTAACAATGAGCAAGGATCAAGTGCATACCCCTTATCTTACTCACCCGTGCTCACCCACCTTTAGGCGACGATTTCGGTCATACAACCGTCGTCTATACTTTTAGCGACGGACAACATATAGCGTCGCTAAAAGTATAGACAACGGTTGTATGACCGCAACCGTCGCCTAAAGGGGGGTGAGCACGGATGAGTAAGATAAGGATATGCACTTGATCCGGACCGTATTAACAATAAGAACCAACCAGGAAGAAAAGGGCCATACGAGACTACGAATGAACCAAAATAAGTAAAAGGAAAGGCTTAAACTCTAAAAAATAACAGCACAACTGAGACGTACTAAAGGCTTTAACTAGAACAAGTTAAGGACTAAACACATTATGTGTGTACATTTTTGTATATAAAACATAAATCATAATAACAGTAAGGGACTCTGACAGAAAATTAGCAAATCAATCTGAGTCTACTGCTGAATTTAGAGTACAATGAGCAAATATTAAGCATCATGTAAACATTTGCTAAACTTCATTTTTACAGTCATGATGATTGAGAAAATGTGGAATACTTAAGATGGGCATATTGTAAACATTGCACCTAACAATTTTCCTGACATATATCCTAATGCAAACCATCAGTTTGAAAGCAAAAAATAATTTTAATGGGCATCACCTGAACATGCAGTAATTAGCAGAAACAAAATCAAGAATAAGAAGATAATTGAAGATAATGAAAATAACAAAAAGATATTTGAGGATATCTTTAAGATAAATTTGTGCTGGGAAATCAAGTGTGCAGCCATGTTGGTCCCAACGCATATAGCACAAACAGGACAGATCTGCAAACAGAGTGAAAGCTAACATTAACGAAGAGTACTTCAGACTCCATAAGTTTTAAAAGTCTAAAACAGAGAATATCAAATGACAACATTCCTTTACACCCTTGTAACAATAGGATTCTTATGTGTTTTGTTAGGTATCGAGAACCAGCTTTGCCTTTATTTGATAACCAATGAGTTTTCCGCATAAAATTCAGTACTTCATAATGCAGCTGAATAATTCATGAAACTTATATCACTAGAAAGTACATATTCAAGTAACTTAAGTAAACGAAAATAATAACATTTGTTCCATGCACTTGGCTATCTTATGACATAAGGAGTCTATAATAAGTAATTTTGTTACCATAAAATCAGATAATATTAAGCATGAATAGACATGAAGTACAAGAGAAATTTCATATGCAAATACTTTTGCTCCCTGTCGGAACAGTTCAGCATTCCGCACTGAACTCAAATTAGTTCATCAGAATATCATATTTTTTTATCAACGACATGAAACCACCAGTTTTTCAAGCTATTCTTTACTATATACAAATAAAACACCGAACTACAAGGAGAATCTAATCAGTAATAAATACATATAACAAAATCATATCATTAATTTACGCAATTACTTGGGACGAAAGTGATGAATACCCCAGAATTAGTATCGGAGTCATGTTCATCATATATATGGCAGCACAATTCCAAAGCAGTGAAGCCCTCTTTACAAAATGGGCATGCCAATTCCGATTTTGGGTCTTCCTCCTCCACCTCCTCCTCCTCCTCATCATCATCATCAATCTTCTCAACATCAATACATTCATATGCTTCAAATAACAAAAATGCTACCAATAATCAGAGTGTACAATACATATATATACACATGTATACATTTACAAATTACAGACAGAGAGAGAGAGAGAGAAAGATATAATATTATACTCACAAAAAGATTTGTGGTTTGCAGAAGTAGAAAGTCCGAAGTCCAACGAATCATCATAATCATCGTCTTTACCCATGAATCTTATAGATTGAGAATTTTGCAAACAATTGAGATCATTTAAATACATATATTAGGTAGGATTTTTGGGGATTTTAACCCCTCTCTCTCTCTCTCTCTCTCTCTCTCTCTTCTCCGAATGTATTCTAGAGGGAGAGGTGGGAGCTAAACCTAGCGAGAAACGGGGAAGTAATAATGGATGTTCGGGTCTAGTTGAGCTCGTCACTTACATGGACTTTTCGCTGACACCAGCCCGATTCTGGAAAAAAAGGTAAGGAGTCCCGCGTAAATTCCTTAAACTTGCCTCCAACTACCAAAAGCCTCACCGCGTACACCATAATATAGAAAATTATTTATTTGATGTATATTCTTATATTTATTTATTGAGTATTTAGTTTGAAATTGTAATAATATTGATTGATAATAAATATTGTGTTATTTTATATTATTATTGAACAAAGTAAGTTATAAAAAAAATGAAACTATAATTGTGCATCAAACTGACAATCTTCAAAAGATTAATTAAAAGTCTTAACTTGTTTGGAAAATATTAAAGATAAATTGTGATACAGCTTTGTGGTTAAGCCGCTAGCGCAAGGGTTCCATATATTCTTTTGTCAGGGGCCTCTGCCCCTCTGAAAGAGTACACGCTTAATTCTCTGAAATCGAATGCCTTGAAATACAGCATAAATTCTTTCATGTAACGATTCTCTACTGGCAATTAGGTCATCAACTTAGTTTTAATTTAAGCCAAATGACGGATGAACTTCCAGTCTACCATGAACAAGTAGTTTTACTGAGAATATCATCTGAAGACTGAAGGCAATGCCAATAAGTAATAACTATACACAGGACAAATCACAACATTAAGGATGAACCAAAAAAAGATACATTATACTATAGTTTAAAAAGAAAAAAAAATAAAGTTTTGCCTCTCCTCGAAGAATTAAATCTGTATCTGCAGAAACATGACAACTACCAAAGCTATAACACAACTAAAAAAGATTGTTGCTGCACCTACACCATGACCCTTGCTTGGTAGTACAGAAGGAAGTGAGCACTCTTCGCCATTAAAATACACTTTACTCGGATACCCGTCCCCACGGAGCACATGGATTCCGGGCACAGTTTTCTTCGTAAACGATATCACCGACTGCTGAGAACCGGGAACTCTAGGATCTTTCCTCGGATTGCCACCATCTCTCTCCGCCACAAGATAATTTAATCCCGGAAGGCCCTGCAGAAATAGTGTCTGACTAGTACCCTCAACGGCACTTCCATTGAATGAGTAGGCCTTTTCAAAACCCCGCGGCATGGCCTTGTCCAACTGCACTGCAGCAAACCAATCCGCAAGGTTAGTCTCACCCCAGTTGAAAATTGTCATTCTCGCGGTCCATCCGCCTTTAAAATCACTAAGTAAATGCCAGTTGATGCTAACGCCACAATTATCCGGACAAGGCATTGGATTAGGCAATTTCCAATCGTTTATTTTACTAAACTCAAGTGCTAATTTAGTCCTATTATCAAATGGAACAAGTAGAGCATTAGATGGTAAAAGAAGTGCCGGTGTAGTAGCACTACACACATTGTTTAGGCTCGATTTGCAGCCACATGCACATGTATTGCATGGAATAACTGAATCATTGTTAAATGATGAGAAGGATACGCAACATTTCGGGCTCTCCAACTTGGGACGTGTTATTCTGCACACCACTTGCCAACTAGCAACTGCAGCTGATTCTGAAGAGAGCCCATCAGGATTCGGAAACAGGGTCGGATTAACGCGAACCGGGGGCCCACATTGATAATCCGGGCTCCATGTGCTGTTAATTTTCCAGTTCTGGGGCGGAGTGAGTTGAGTCCGATTCAAATCTGGTGGCATTTTGTAAACTTGCATTTGGAAAATTGACATGGACTTGCTTGGATCCATAGTAGGCGGCAAAATTGTCCCGTTACGACAGCAAAAGGGAAGCCTGCCAAGAATTGTATCGTTTGTCTTATCAAGTGGAAGGTCAATGATTGTTGGACGTCTTTGGCAATTTAAGGCTGTGGAAAAATCAAGGCCTTGGTAATATTGACCTTGCCGGCCATAGATGCATTCATTTGTGTCAACAAGGAAAGGATATGCTCCTCTCATGGTATTGATGAATTCATCTCTCATCCAATCCCAGCTTAAGTGCCAATTTTCGAGACGGGCAATCGGGTTTTGGTTTGAGATTGTGACTTGTGCCAAGTAATTTGAGTCGTATGATTTCACCACGTCATACATTATACTTAGATCGCCATTTTGGAGGGGTTGGAATTTTTCTTCAACCTCTGTTGTGATGATGTTCGATGTCGCACTATTGTCTTTAACGCAGCATACTTGCGTTACATTGTTGTTCCCTGAGAAAAAAATATTTTGTTTAATATTTTCGATTACAACACAAATGTACATTAATTAATGTTTATGATAAATTTTTTATTCTTTAATTCTCTGTTTTGTAAAGTTAGCTACATATCAATATTAATCCACACTAAGTTGCCACTATCACTCATGATTTAGTTTTAGCGGTGTATCTGTTCAACTTTAAAACAAACAGTACCATATATTTTAAAGAAATGCTCAAAAAGTCAAAATGATACTTTAACTTAAAACACGAAAAAAAATTACATGTAAACGTAAATTTTACGAGAACAAATATAATGAAATGAGAGAGAATAGTTACCTTGATTTGAAGGATTAGTACAAGAAAATCCATCATTAGCAAGCCTAAGAGAAGCCGGCAAGGACGCATTCGGAGCTCCGAACTGGGTACCCACCAACTCCACCTGAGCTAGCATCTTATTATAATCTCCGGCAGTCTGAATCCCCGTCCTCAGGTTAGTGACCGGAAACCCAGCGAGAACGGCTCCACCACTGACGTTAGCCGGGAATGAAGTGCCATCGGCAAGCACAGCATTAGAAGCAGAGACCAACAGCTCGTTGTGCTGAAACCCGACAAAGACCCGCCACGACTTGAGCTCTTCCATACCATTGTTGAGAACTGTAAGGGTGGATTGGAACCGGTAGGGTTGGCGGATCTGTTCGGCGGGGAGCATGATGGGTGGGATAATATACCCGGACCCGTAGGTGTAGGTTATTAGTATGGCGTTGCAGACATTAGGTGGATTTGGAGTTTGGGCTTGAGAGAGTCTTAATGTAGTGTGGAGTGAAATGGATATTATGAGAATTAGAAGTTTGGAGAGAGAATATCCATAGTGAAGTGTTGCCATTTTTTTTGGTTTGAAATATTAGTGAAGTAATTAGGAGAGAGAAATTAGATATATGCATGTGTATATATATATATATAGAGAGAGAGAGAGAGAGAGAGAGAGAGAGAGAGAGAGAGAGAAATAATCAAGACTAAATCAAAGACACAGCTTGGTTAAAGCTGTTTGATATTCAAATGATGGTGTGCCGGCTTTAAGTTTGGGTTGACTGGGGGTGGAAACATGGCAGCAAAAGCCTGCATGAATCATGAGCATGAAATGGTCTCTCTCTTTTTTTTCTTTATTTTTAAATTAATAAACCTATCATTGTTTTTTAACTTTCTTGGTTTATTTATCCAATTTTTTTGCCGTCTAGATTTTGGGCAAAGGTGCAAAAATGTCCCTGATATTTACACGAATGTTACACTTTCACGCTAAATTAATTTTTTTTCCAAAAGTACATCTAACGTTATAAAACATAGCTCAAATATGTCCCTCCCGTTAAAAAAATGACAGCTAGACAAACGGACGTTAGTTTATTTATAATGTGGCTGACACGTGGCAAGATTGATGCTTATGTGTAAAAAGTGAGTTATTTTACAAAAAAATTTTATCATTTATGTGAGTGAAAAAACAAAATAATACTAATAAATTATAATAAAAATAAATTAATAGTTAAATTAAATATTTAATAAAAAAAGAATAATTAAAAAAACCCACCCTTTCCCTTCCCAGCTTCCCCCTTTTCCCCTTCCCTCTTCCCCGTCCCTTCCCCCTTCCCCCTTCCCCCTTTCCCGTCATCCAATATTACTAGGCCCTGCAGCGAGTGTGGCAAGAGGTTCTGGTCATTGAAGGCTCTTTTCGGCCACATGCGCTGCCACCCGGAGCGCCAGTGGCGCGGCATTAACCCCCCACCCAATTTCAGGCGCGACCAAGATTCATCATACCATACCGATCTTCATATTATTGCAGATGATGATCTAACTGAAGAGGATCATCAAGTGGCTACTTGTTTGTTAATGTTGGCTAATGTTCCTCCTACTGTTGCTACTAGTCATCTTAATTATTTGATTATTCTTTTATTAAATATTTAATTTAACTATTAATTTATTTTTATTATAATTTATTAATATTATTTTGCTCTTTCATTCACATAAATGATAAAAGAAAATTTGTAAAATAACTCACTTTTTACACATAAGCATCAATCTTGCCACGTGTCAGCCACATCATAAATAAATTAACATCAGTTTGTCTAGCTGTTATTTTTTTAACGGGAGGGGTATATTTGAGCTACGTTTTATAACGTTAGATGTACTTTTGGAAAAAAAATTAGTTTAGGGTGAAAGTAGGACATCCATATAAACATCAGGGGCATTTTTGCACATTTGCCCTCTAGATTTTAGTTTGTAAAGTGGCCCCGTATTGTGTGGGGACCGACTCCGACAATGTGGTTAATCTATGGGTTATTTATATTTTCTAGTATATTTTTTAAAAAAATTATAATAAAAGTTCATCTAGAAAATATTTACAGAATTAAAATATTTTTAATATTTTATTTATAAAATTAGTGCTCCTCTTCATTACTCTCTCCACAACTCTGTTGTTATTGAGAAAAACTTCCTCCGCCATTGACGACGGAACTATCCACTGCCTCTAGCATTTCTCCAATTTCTCAGCGAAAATTTAAGAATTAGCTTCGAAAATTGAAATTAATGGGAAGATCACGCATTGCATAGTTTGGAAATAAGGGGTTTAGTGGGTTTAGAGAGAAAAATTTGAGAATTTTTGAAGTTTTTAGAGAGAGAAAAAACACGATCCAAGCTTCCACTTTTCCTTCCCCAACTGAATCTGTCTTATCCATCCAACACAAATATCTCTCACTTCACCTCAGCTGCAATTCCCTTTATTCCAATTCAAATCCCTCAAGCTCAGCTTCCCATTCCTCTATAACCTCTCAGTAACGTCCCTCATCCTTGCAAACTCTTCCTCCAAAACCCCGCAACTGTGCTCACTTTCCTTCCTCCAATTGAGCAATGAAATCCCTTTAGGGTCAAGTTGGTCGTCTGACTTCTCTCTCATCAGAAGTCTGTCTTATTTGCCCGCTACGCCATTGTTCGCTCATTCGTAGTGCAGTTGGTAGCCAAACTTTTACACAAAAATAACCAATTCAGTTCTATTGGGTTACCAATTAATTATAAAAAAGTTAAGAATAGTTTTCAAGTGTTATCTAGGTTTGTTTTCTTCAACATTTGTAACAATGAACAGTTTTATTGGGTTCTGCAATTGTCGTTGTCGTTACATTTTTTTTCACAGTGCAGTTGGTAGCCAAACCTTCGTACAAAGGTAACCAATTTAGTTTTATTGGGTTACCAATTAATTATAAAAAAGTTCAGAACAGTTTCAAAGTGTTACTTGAATTTATTTTCTTCAACATATGCAACCATAAAACAGTTTTATTGAGTTTTGCAATGGTCGTCGTCGTTACAATTTTTTTCATAGTGCAGTTGGTAGTCAAACCTTCATACAAAGGTAACCAATTCAGTTTTATTGGGTTACCAATTGATTATAAAAAAAATTTAAGAACAGTTTCTAAGTGTTGCTTGAATTTGTTTTCTTCAACATATGCAATCATAAAACAGTTTTATTGGGTTCTGCAATGGTTGACGTCAGTACATTTTTTTCTTCATAGTGTAGGTGGTAGACAAACCTTCATACGAAGGTAACCAATTCAGTTTTATTGGGTTACCAATCGGCGGAAGGCAGCGCGCGACGGAAAAGATAAAGAGACGAGTGGTTGTGTAGTAGTGAGATCGGAGGTAAAAATGAGAGGAGAGGATTGAGAATTGAAGAAGAAAATGAAAGATAATAAGAATATTATGAGTAGAATGAAGAGAGAGATAGTGAATGAGCACTTTCTCTCTCTAGAGATTGTCCACTAAAATCGTCATTGTCATTGTTGTTGGCGCTCTATAAATTATAGAGAGAGAAATAGAGGTAGAAGAGAATGATAGAGATATAGTAATAGTAGTAGTAGTAGTAGGTGATGATGGTATGTGATTTCATTGAGCGGAAGGACTGGTAAAAGTTGAAAATATCGTTATTGTGTTGCACTCTTTTTGTAATTATTTTGTAGATGCACTAATCTTATAATTATTTTCTAATTATTGTATAATAGTGTAAATAACCCATAGTTTATCTAATCGAATATCCACTCTCTTTTTTCTTGATTAAACCGATTCAATCATATTAGCAATGTAAATTGGACAAACTAAGCCCAATGTTCGATTTCTCGACCCACTAAACCCTCTAAAGTTTGTTTGAATTTATATTTGGAGCAAGTTGAATTGGGCTTGAATAAAAAAATTCGAGTTGTAAATAAAATACACGTGGAACTTCATCAATAAAGTAAGTGGTGGACATGTTACAAGTATAATCCAAAATATTCTACTATACAGATAAAAATAATTATACACTTATTATTACATATTTAAATCAAATTATAAAATAAATAAAAAATATGTTTTTTGAGTAATGTAAGAGTTGGTTGCTATGCTCGAAATCAGGTGGTCAGGAATCACTCTCCATGATTTGTTCTGGTTGATTGGTGGAACTAGCTAATGCCCATCCATCCATCCATCCAGTAGCTGCAACTCATGGGACAATTGAAGCTAGGTTAGGTTATAGCAGGAGTAAACATTTTATTCACATTGACATCAAAACCTGCAGGCTGCAGCTCCAGATGATGGAGAAGATGAGTTTAAATTTATGGTCTCGATGATTCACCGGTAATGGTCATATTGTTGAACATGGTTGTGATTGTAGTGGGCGTGTATTTAGGACCATGTACATCCCCTTAATTCCCAGAGTGGAGCAAGCTTCTTGGAGGTGTTTTGTTTAGTCTAGGATGATCTGCACTGTTGTTTACTTGCTTTGCGTTTACTTAAACCCACCCTCCCTCCCTCCCTCAGCCCTCAGGTATGCAGAGAGAGCTACACATATATAGTTCATTAGCTTGCCTCTCCCGGGCAGCGAACTCTAGTCATTCAACTAGCACCAAGTTCCTCCACCTCATATAACATTTTTTTTCCCTTCTAATGTGTGGAAAGAAACTTGGGTTGCTACTTGCAACCTCTGCACTAATGATTTCTATAAAATCGTGATAATGCTCCAAAATGACTGCTAAGCATTCTGGTTAGCAGCAGCAGCAGCAGCAGCTAGTAATTTTTATTTTTTATAGGAAGAACACTTTGAGGTGGGGTGGGTCATATCACATGTAGATATGGGGTGTGAAACTGTGAATGGTCCCTCTCCCTCCTCAAAACAAAAGGGCTGTTTCAAGCTGTAAAAGGACTTGGACCTGGACTATTTTGTGGGCTACATGTGTTTTGCTCTCATCCTTGTTCCTTTCTTTCCTCGCATAGTAGCAAGTAACAACGACAGTTGATGGAAAACAAGTAGGTTTCTTTCCCAAAAATGGTGTCTGTGTTGTCCGAATGGGAATGATACAAGCTCAAACAGCCCTTGCTGCTGCAGGAGGCAGGGGGACTTTATCTGATTCGTTGCAGCTGCCGTATCTTCTTCTTCCTTCATTTTAATGAGCATTAAAACACCATTTTTCACTCTTCCAGAATACTAGTGGTAAGTAAAAACTGGTGCATTTGTCATTAATAAAGAGAAGAAAACTGGAACATGGCAAGTTGCAACTTAGGATCGATAGTACTACCCCATTTATCCAATACCTAAATCAAAATTTAAGGAGAACTGATTTCAAGTTGGGTAGGAAAGGATGAATTAAGGTCATGGAGTTAAATGTTTTTTCAGTCTGTACTATAGGTTAACTTACAGATGAAATTGTTGGAAGAAAATCCGGTTCAAAATCAAGTAATTGATAATTTGGCAAATCTTTTGAATAACTAAATCCCGAGTAGGGAGAAACTACTTCTTTTTGTTCATTTACCGAAAGTAAAGTCGGTTAAGGGACCAACAGAAGATGGGTTATGGGGTCTGGACAAGCTGTTATTCTCCACGAAATAGGCTTGAAAAGATTCTACTACCATCATAAAAAATGTCCACTCCACCCTTTCTCTTCTTCTTATCTTTTGATTTTATCGTTTCTTTTATTCTCTCTCTCTCTCTCTCATCTTTGGATAAGTGAAGCCACCTGCAACTCACAATCCACATGAATAACCTACTCCTCACTCTCCCTTAATTACTCCGTGAGTAGGTAGGGAGTATTTATTTAGTGCTCTAGAATCCTATAAATAATTCCTAATGTGAGCAAAAATGAAATAAAACACCAAGGATTAGGAAGATGATATGATTAGTATAATAACCAAAAAGAAGATACAAAGCTGTCATACTAGGATTAATCAAATCTTGTTAAATGGAACCCTATTGTGTCAGTTGCAAAGTCTTAATCATCCTTTTAATTTAATCTAATCTAATACTAGAAGAAAAAAGCCAACACCTAAAAGAGACGACCAGCCAACAACAACAGGCCACTACAGCATTTTCTGTTTCTGTAATAACTTTTTTCTATAAAATAAACACAAGAGAAAGGGGAGGGGAGGGGAGAAGGGGTTACGGTTAACAAATCCTAATCAAATTATCAGAATCTATAAATAACTAAGATCCGGTTAGCATGAAATTTAGTCAATTGACTAATAAAATACTGACACACATAGAGTCTCACATGTTTCTCAACACTCTATTAATCAATTAACCAACTTACTCAAAAATAAACTTCATACTTAAGACTTCCGAATAAATATATTAGATATGCTGCTGTTGGTGTCACATTATGAAGAAGAGTCCTTCTAGGGGGACCGGCCATTTCCAACCGGGGTAGTGACTGGTCGGATTTTTTTTTTTTTTTTTTTTTTTTTGACTACAAAATAATTAATGTGATTTATTGGAACTGAAATTTTTATAAAATACAGTAATTTAGGTGTCCTTTTGGATACATGTAACAAACATGGTTATAGTCTGTACAACTCTGTTTTTTACGTGTATCCAAATGACACCTAAATCACTGCATTTTGTAAAAATTTCAGTTACAATAAATCACATTAATTATTTTATAATCAAAAAAAAAAAAAAAAAAAAATCCGACCGGTCACTACCCCGGTCGGAAAAAGCCGGTGCCCCCTAGTCTTTTTCTATGAAGAACTCTATGAAGTATGAACAGACACGCCATGTAACTACTGCCCACGTGTGATGCCAGGACGCAAGGATTAGTCCTCACAAACATTTCTCTATCCTTTGGACATTAAAATAAAATACCTTTCTCTTTTCTATTACTAAAAGTGAATAATTGAATAAAATACACTATTTGCGAATCGATTTGATTCGAGCTCGAATTTGATATCTTGTCGAGTCCAATTCGCACATGAGTTTACGTTCGACTACTTGATCAAACATGTTTGCGAACCATGTGTGATTCGGTTCGATGGAGTTCGCGAACAATTCTGTTAGGTTTGAGAAGTTCGAGATCGATTAGAGTGGTTCGATTTTTAACATGAGTTAGAGTGGTTCGATTTCTTACATGTGAAATTTATTAACCGACTTGAAAGTTAAAAATATAATCAGCTGATGTGGTTCGTCAAAGTGTTTGCAGACTTGATCACGTTCGCGAACGAGCATGTGTTCATGAACGTTCGCGAATTGTTGATGTTCGTGAATTCGATCATGTTCGACTATGTTCGCGAACTCGATCATATTTGCGAACAACTAATGATCAAACTCACACGTGAGTGTCATGTTACTCGAATATGTTTGAGTTCGACAAACAGTGTTCAAGTTCGATTTGAATTTGACAAAGTTTGTATAGAGTCGATTCGTTTGCAAGCTTATACACAGCCACACATATAGTTTGTATTAACCATGATGTAGCCGCCACCAAAACAGAACAAAATAACGGGTTCCTCCCTCTGCAAAGCGTACGTGCTGCTCGGCACCGCCTCCACAGTTGTAGCTTTGTTCTCTACTAATCAGCCTTCCACTAAATATTGGAAAATGGGACAAAATCCAATTTTTGCGCCACTTAAAATTGTACGGAGTTACATTCCGATTCTCTTTATTCGCTTCTTCCTATTTCTACCTCTACATAAAGTGGACCAACATTTATCGCCAAACTCATGTGCCCTTCCCTTTGCCAAATTAGTCCCCATCTCTCATCCCCACCCCCAAAATTGAATAGTTCAGCAAATTAAATTTTGATATTTTTTTAAAACTTTACTCAAATAAATAAATGTGAATTCTATTTACTATTTGTGTTTGTTTGCTATTGTGAGATATCAAATTTCCTCATAAAAATATCAATTCCCTTTAATTAGCCTATTATTTCTTTTATGAGGACAAAATAATCAATAAATTTACCAGTACAAGATAGGTACTACTAATAAGTAATAACTAGTATAATTTTCGTGCTGTAGTTAAAACAAGTTGGCCAACAAGAGCTGCAAATCTGACTAATTTATAGTAGTAGTATTTACCATTTGCAGGAATAATTAAATATGAATTTACGAGGAGTTCATAAGCATGTTCTTCAGAGAGCATATTTACGTATAATGGTAAAATCATACCAGTCGTACGGGTACCACGAAATGTGAAACAATTGAATCCAACATCCTTTTCTTCTTTTATTTTCAGAGGCATGAATAATAGAATAGAATACAAATGGCCTCAGCTCATGATCACTTAAATAGCAAAAAAGAAAAATATAAAGCTGAACAGTAAAAGATTTTAAAAAATTATTATTATAAATTGATATTCATCTGCTAACAAATAAAGGAACAAAAAAACATTTACCGGCGAGGGTTCCGTTCGGTACACATTTCACGTTGACTGCCCGTACAAGTCGTATGGGGCCCATAGAGAATCGAGCGGGCACGGTTGCTTCGAGTCGAGCCTGAGCCAGGGCTTGCCACTGCCGCTCCAGTGCAGCAGGCTCACCGGACCGGGATGAAGGTAACGGCAGCTGCCTCTCACGTTATCACCTCCCAATCCATGCTGATTCCACCTGTGTTCAATGGGCGCCACGTGTCCCGAAAAAACAAGCAGAAACGGAGGCAGCGACCCGAGCTCATAGATCCGACTGCTCTTCTGGAATTCCATCCATCTCTCGATCCTCTTCGTGTACCCGAACCGTCTCCACTTGACCAGATCTATCACCATCACGCCAGTGTTGAAGTAGCACGGATTCCGGCCGGAGAAAGTGTCGGAATACCGCCTGCTCGACCAGAAAGTAGCCGTGAAATACTTGGTGAAGTTCGCGTGGCAGTATTCCGGTGCTCCAATTGTCTTAGTTCCCAAGTTAGTACTCCAAAGCTTGGAAACATCATCGACAAGTACGAGATCGGAGTCCAAATATATAACTCTGCGAACGCAAGGCTCTAATAGATCAGCCAAGTAGTTTCTAGCATAGTTAAGCGGCTGTTCAAGCGCTTGCCGGACCGAAGTCGAGATTAAGCTCCTTACAATCTCCGGATCAAAGAAATAGACCTTGAACTTTAACTGAGGAAAAGTGGAGCGAACTAGGGTTTCGAGACTGGACTCTGAGACCAGGAAATGAAAGAATATGTTCTCAGGACACATTGAATGCTGTAAAATCGAGTGAACAGCGGCAATTGAGCCACGGAGATACTCAACATCGACAGTAATTGCAACGTGAACAAGAGAGGGATCGCAGACGTCGATTTTCCCCAATTTTTTTCTTTTACTGGAGCTGCATTCTTCGGCATTGCGGAATGTGGATGCTTTTCGGAAGGAAAACCGATTAGGGGAGTCGACGGCCGGAATCTGACCGGGAAATCGAAGGTAGCCGTCGAGATGAGAGGATCTAATGGCTTCAGCCGGCGGAAATGATTGAAGAGATGGAGATAGAACAATCATCAACATTGCTGCGGAGAAGAAGCCCGAGAATCTCATAACCCAAAGCATTTTCAGTCGGTAAAATCCTTTCCTCCTATTTTTATTGGATTTAAAATCGAATCGATCTGATAAGATTAAAGAGACACAGGGTTCTCTCAGGTCCGCCAGAGTAAAAAATAGAATCGTAGTGCCTTTCCTCGAATTTCTTCCTCTCTCTCACTTCTTTTTCCTAATCGGATGCCGTAGGAAAGAAGCGATTTTGGATGAGAGAGAAAGTATAGAGAGAAGAATTCTGGAACCAAAACCCACAGAGAGAAGGATTCTGGCACTACTGTGCGCCGACGTGCGGTGCGATGCAGTCCAGTCTCTCTCCCCTCTGCTGACTTTCCCTCTCTTCTTTGAAGAAGGTGAAGAGGCAGTGCAGAGAAACCAAGTAGAGAGGGATTTACTAATTACGAGTACTACTTTTCCTTTTGTTTTTCAAGAGCATTGCATTTTCCACCATAGAATTAGATTCCAAATGCCAAGCATTGTAATTGTAATTGTTGAAAGATCAATTTTTTGAATTTATTTAATATACAACACGTATAGTGTACCCATAAAAAGAAATATATAAAATATTGGTTGTACTCAATTTTTAAAATATTATTATCGTTTAAGTTTTTGTACATATATTAAGAAAGTTATTTAATATTATTATTTAATTTTTTTTTTTTTTTGAAATTTATCATTACTCCTTTTATGGAAAATTAAAAATTATTAATATAAAAGAGAGAATTTTTTGGAACAATAAAAAAGATAGGGGTGATAAAAGAAAGTAAATACTAAAAAGTTGTAAACGATAAATAAATTAAAATAAATTTTTTCTTCTAAAATGATACTCCCTCCGTTCCAGGATAAAAGTCCTGGAACTAATGAAAAATGAAATGACTGAAATGACAAGAAAATGAATGAAATGATAAAATTAAGAAGATGAATGAAATGACAAAATTACTCATAATAATGTCATTAAATATAGAGAGAGAATTAGAATAAAAAAAGTATGAGATATTTAATGTTACGAGTATAATAGAAAAATATGTATAAAAATTTGGTTATTAAAAAAAAATAGACATTTAATATGAGATTATTCAAAATAAAAATAAAATTTTTTATCATGAGACAGATGTAATAATATTTTAAGAAGGGCGGAAGAAAGGAAAACAGCTAGAGTTGCGCGGAAGCACAATGACTGACGTGCAAAAATCCTTGGGCCAGCACAGCACGTCTACACAACATGCTTACTCTATTAAATCAGAAATATAAAAAATGAAATAATATGACCAAATATGTTACTACGCTGAATTACAACCTATGCGAGAATTTATGTTATCAGAATAAATTTGTGTGTAATTATTTTTAATTTTTAATTTATAATTAGGTATACATATCGTTGTAATTACTATAATTTTAGTCGAAAATTTTCTCAGTATAATGTATACGTGGACTTTTGTGTCCACGTCACACATTTTATCCTCGGTTTGGCTATTCAGATATGGTAACCCAATCCTGAAACAATGGAAAAACTAGCTAATACTACGGTTTAATCTCAATTTACTATCCTTTCTGACTAATTCCTCCTCCAAATTGGAGTACTATGTTAACTGTCATTACTTTTAGGATTTTGGAAAAGGCAATCTTCCTGAAAGGAAAGGGAAGAGATTAATAAATGGAGTATTGAATTGGGTAAACACTTTTTTTAAATGTCCGAAATAAAATTGAATAATGTTAGAGACATAAATTATTTTATAAATATTTTATAAACGGTTGATGTGGCATATTCCACCTCAGCATATTATGTGGGGCCGAAGACTATATTGAAATTGTTGATCAATATACTAAGGTGAAGTATGTCACATCATTAATTTGTAAAATAACTTGTGTGTAGTATTACTCAATAAAATTTATTTAATAAAATTGTGTAACTTTACTTTTCTTTTGAATGTCCTAAACCTAAAGGAGAGAGGTCTAAGTGCATCGACAAAGTTTAATTAGTTGAGCAAGTGATAAAATTATTTACTGTAACACTTGAAAATGTTATTAACAAAAAGAACATTTAACCCACACTAATGGGTACGTACGGTACTGATTTGAGCCAAAAAAGAAAGGGTATTATTGTACGGGTTGGATGGGTTGTAAAGGAAGTGGTTAGTATGAAGTTTATTTTTGAATAAGTTGGACAATTGATCAATAAAATATTGATATCCAGGCGAGGTTCTATGTGTGTCAGTATTCTATTGGTCAATTAATCAACTTATCTAAAAATAAACTTCATGCTAATCGGATCTGTTTGTAAAATGTGTTCGTCAGACCAGACCGGCCCTTCACCACCTACATAAAATGTCTAGGCCAACCTTACCTGGATACCACTTTCAAGTTTCAACCCCTGACATCGGGTCGCTAATGCGGATGGATAAATTTTATGCCCGGAAAATCAACAACTAGTAATTCTAATATTAATTCATTAAAAATATAAATAGTATGTTAATGTTTGAATGTGTGTGAAAACTACGTATGCATTGTATTGATTTAATATTGTAAAATCACAAAATTTTATACACGCAAAAATTACTAAGAGTAAACACCAACAAAATCGTGTTAAATAGAATTAAGAAGTACACTAAAATTTATTAGTCCAAACAAAAAAGTTCAATCTTTGGCAAATAAATATTATGAAATTTTACAAGCATTCTTTTCATATATACTATTATATATATTGTCATTACCATGACAAAAAAATTATAAAAAAAGAGAGTTCCGATTTGTTAATTTGAGGTTGTTTATATTGTCAAGAGGAAATATAGTTTAACGTTGTCAATTTAAAGTTATTTTTATAACATTCGTGATCGTTCATTTGTAGATCGAATGGTTAATAGAGTCCTCGTCCGCAGTATTAAACTGCGAACAAAACAGATGACTAAAATACCCCTATTTGTAAAAAAAATTCGTCCACAGTATTAAACTGCGGATGCTGGGAATGACTGACCAATTGGGAAACGATGTCGTTTTTAAAAAAGTGTCGTCTGCAGTATTAAACTGTGGACGCTGGGTATTGCTCAAATTCAAATTTCCTTTAATTTTCTCCAAATCACGATGGATCATATCGAACACTACTTCACTTGACATCTAAAATAAGGGCATGCTGAGTAAATCTTGGAATAAAAAACTAATTCGTTCAAAAGTCGAAAACATCCATTGAACTCCCGAAGTAATTCGTTCCGAAGCCAAAGACATCTGTTGAATTGCCCAAAATTTAAATCTTATATGTAAAAAGTAAACAAACAATTATCATATATGTATGTACTCAGAATTTTGTATATAATATATAAATAAATAATTATAATTATAATTATAATCTATATTCTTGATCTGAAGAAGAAGAAGAACGGAACATAATGGTGAATTCAGAGTTTCAAGAGTCATTTGAGAGATTTATGAGTTTATAGAGAGAAAATAAACATGTTTTTATTTTAGTTTTCATTGATTCACAATTGTAGAGTGAATCAATGAAATCGTAGATTATTTGGTATCCGCAGTTTAATAGTGCGGAGTATAGAAAATGTAAAAAAAAATATTTAGCCAATACGACGTTGTTGGCCAATTGGTATGCCATACTTAGTGTCCACAATTTAATATTTTGGCGGTACTTATTTAAAAACGACGTTTTTAAATTGGTCAAAAATAATTAGCGTCTGCAGTTTAATACTGCAGACGAGAGATTTTTACAAGGAATGTATTTTAAAAATTTGTCTCGTTCGCGGTATTAAATTGTAGAATACTGTAAACTAAACTGCGAACGGAACCTCTATTAAACCGTTAAATCATCGAATGGACGCTCATGATGTGTTATAAAGATAACCTTAAATTGACAACGTTAGCTATGAATCGATCCTCATACATATATAAGACTTATTTGTTGTACACCAAAGTTGAAATGTAGAAAATCAATATGTCAAAACTAATATTTGGTATTATATATATCATTAAGACAAGTATGCTTTGCTTATGGGTGCTTAGAGTTAGCGATATTTATCTCTCAAGATGCAATGATAACGTGTGTTATAACAACACTACAAATAACACACACTACGAACCAAATCAAATGCTCATAACTCTCTTTTAAAATAAACTACAAAAGACTTATTAAATTGAAGACTCGAATGACTTAATAATGCTTGAATGCTTGGAAATAGAATAAATGAATTGGTTGCCAAGAGGGTTTATTGACCCATCAGAAACGACATAACCCCTTGAAAAATCACGATTATCTAAAAATGACGTAATTTTTGAGTTTGACAAAAAGGACGCGTTTGTTCGGACAAAAAATGACCTAGTTTTGGACTTGCTTGCCAAAAAGGACGTGTCTGTTCGGGCACAAAACGACGCAGTTTTGGGCTAGATCATCTAGGCAGCGACGACACAGTTTCATTCACTTGATAATAAATAAATATTGGAAACAAGTAAAACAAATTTTACATAAATTTTGTCGAAAAAGAAATATACAATTATCCAAAACTCAAGACACGAGCCCGCCCCGAGACGTGTGTTCAAATCAAACTTTGGCTAGGTCCTTTTTGTTCTATAAAAGTGTGGTTCCCCCGGAGCCCAAACCTAATAACAACTTTATTATATATAAACTCATTCAAACTTTAGTTCTTAATCGATCTCAGATTTAGCTTTCCACAAGTATTTATTATTATTTTTAAGGGTGATCTTTTGAAATTAATTTCTTATTCATTATTCTATGAATTTGAGTTTCTAAATATTTAATTTTAATTTACTAATGGAGTAGAACACATTAATATGTGGATTCACTTCAAATAATTAATGAAACCCACTTTAAATTTGACTCAAATTCTATCATATTTTATAATTATTTTAACAATATTTAATACTTGAACAATATTTATTACTTTAGCAATATCATTATTACTCTCTGATAATATTAATTACTTAATTTTATTTTGTCATTGAGTTTTAAGTGAGATAAAAAAAAAAGAGAAGGATACAAAAGAGAAGAAAAGAGAATAGATTTTCTTTCCTTTTTTTTAGCTTTCTTTCTTTTTTCTTTAGCTAGTTTCTTCTTTCCTCTCGGTTTCTTCTCAAAAGTCAGAATATTTCTTTTGTGGCCAAAATAACAATTATGTTCTTTTCTTTTCTCATAACTGAAACTTTCAAGACGCCCTTCTTTTTTGACATCCCATTTTTTTGTTTCCTTATGCGAGTCAAATTCTTCATAGAAAACGGAAAAACACATTGAGGAGCCTAATAGTAGGGGAATAATTTTGGTGTGAAAATAAGTATAGGCTAGAGAATATGTTAACAATGGAGAGACATTAATACTTTAGTGCTTAGAACATAGTT
Organism: Panax ginseng; assembly: GCA_020205605.1. Taxonomy (NCBI): domain Eukaryota; kingdom Viridiplantae; phylum Streptophyta; class Magnoliopsida; order Apiales; family Araliaceae; genus Panax; species Panax ginseng. Next base: position 3,889,255 of record CM035138.1, on the reverse strand, counting down.
GTGTATTTATATCCTTTACACCTCACTTCGTCACACCCGTCCCGGAGTAAAAATAGTATTTTATCACACCCATCCCCGAGTAGAAATAAAACTTGTTATGACATCAGTTATCATACATGAATAGAAGTCAATTCGAATTGTTCCCATAAAAATAAGAAGTCATTCAGAATACAAATTCTTTAAAAATTAAGTCTCCTAATTTGAATATAAGATAAACTCCACCGGCTCACAAAACCATGTCCCAATACCTGTTTTTCCCCCCTAGCCTCTCCAAATTACATCTTAGTGAATTCATTATAGCCGTTGGGGTGGCAGTCCATTTCATACTTTTTTTTGACCGTCACTAGTTCCTTTTAACTTTTGATTCTTCAATTAATTTATTTTAATTCATCAAAAAGTATAAGATTACTTATTTTAAATTTACTACACATGGCAATAGAAACTACTACTTAATTCTAAATAATCAACATTCTTGATCAAAGTAAATATAATAGTGGTTAATGGCTAATACCCTTACTTGTTACCCAAATTTTTAATTGAAAAATAATATATATTGTGAATCTTTATATCATCCATCTTGTAATTTTTATAAATAATTAGATAGACTCAAACTTTTTTTTAATTAATTTCAAATAATAACGCTTGGTTGTTGGAAACTCTCTCACTCTCAAATGAATGTTTCAGCACTTGGCATGCATGTCGGGTTTTGCCGAATTGAGAGGTGGTGTATATGCCATTGTCGGAGAGAGCATATTATTTTTATGATGTGGACCGTATAACTTCCAAGAGTAAAATAACCAAATAAAAAAAACATATGATCATAATAACAACACGTATTAGCTACATATATCAATTTCAAATTGTTAATTAAGTAAACAAAATATGTATTGATAAAACTAAAACTAAAACAAAACAAAAAGACTAAAAGAAAAATGAGAATACTATTCTACACCTAATAGGCACGCAATCTAAAATAAAAGGAAAAGTGTGAGTCAGTCACCTTGAACAATCCTAATAATAACTTCTACTTAGTATATAATATAATTATTTTATCATTGATGTCTTCATTATAAATAATTTTAGGGGGACATTGAAGTAGCCACATTTTTAGCCATATTTTTTTTTGTTGTACCTCTTAAAAAATGTATACTATTTATTTCAACTGATTTTTTTGTAAAAAATAATATTTTATGTGTAATTTGGATACATGTAAGAAAGAGGGTAGTACGGTCTGTACAGACCCTGTTTCTTGTATGTATCCAAATTATACCTAAAACACTGTTTTTTACAAAAATTTCAGTTAAAATAAATTCTATACATTTTTTGAGAGGTACTATAAAAAAATAACCAAAAAACCAAAAAAATAAATGTCGCTACTTAATGTCGTTGTAGAAGGACTCATTGATTATATTCCTCTCTTATCTTCCTTCTAATTAATATCCTTCTACTTGGACCACGATACTTCAAAGGAAGGTTTAGAATTTGAATGAGCCGAACGAATTAAAAATTCTAAATATATAACGAAATGATATATTTGATAATTGTCTGTCTAAAATATATGAATACATATATTTTTCTATTTTAACCTTTTAGATTATTATGAACAAATTTATTATGTAATTATAAATAAATAATATTATTTAAGAAAAATTAAATATAAACTTGTGAACAATTTTTACTGGAGTATAATATTAGTAATACACTAATTTTTTTCAACAATATTTTATTAATCCGTAAAACCAAAACAAAAGACTACAACAACATTCATTAAATTAATTATTGGCCAATTTGTGAAAGAAAAGAAAATCAAAAAACAATTTGTAAACAACCAAATTTGTTTAAAATAGTAAAAAAAAGATGGATATTAAATGTAATTTTTAATTGTCTATAAGGGTAGGTAGGTAGGTAAAAATATCATTCAACACTACTTTTTACTGATTCAACTATAATTTTGTAGATGAATTGTTTAAACACATTTAGAATTTAAAAATTATACAAAAGACGGTCTGAATGACTTAACCGAACTCATTCAGATATAAATAAACAACCCATTAGTTGACTAAGCTTATAAATAGACTATATTGATCAAGTTGTTTTTTGTAATTATGTGTTTTTAGTAATAGAAAGTAGTAAATATCAATTTATGGATTACTAATATTGTAACCTTTATTTCTGACCAAAGAATTTATTTAGGCGGTACATTGTACGGTTGTAATGGGCCAAAAAATGACTACAATTTCATTTATAGTAAGCCTAGCTCAACCAAACGCATTGTTATATTTGCTAAAGCCCAAATTATTTGGAATATAGGTCTTTCAAATTAATACTTCGGGCTTATCCTCATCATTTGCAAGTCCAACTTTATAAGACAAGGACTAAAATTTACTTGAATCTATCTAATAAAATACAAATGATTTTGAATTTACTTGAATCTATCTAATAAAATACAAATGATTTTGAATTTCTCGCTCACTCAATAAATCATCTGGGCCGTCCAAAATTTAAAATAAATTCCACCGTCCATACAGTGCCGGAGACACGGGACACAGCTAGTATAAGAATATTATTCAATTTAATACATTGATCTCAAATTATAATTTTTATCCCTTTGATTTAGATAAGTATAATGGGTTAAAGTTCAAATGCCTTTTAGTTCTAGAGAGACTAATCAGCCCAATAAAGGATTAATGTCCACTAAAAAAGAAGAAGGTAAAAGTAATCAGCATCTACTTCCTACAATGGCCCTACACCGACAAAAAAGTGATTTTGATTTGGTTGAGTTAGTCTTACAAAATGTGGATATGCTTCTATTAAAAATTAAAATTATATAATATGTTTTTAATACTTGTAAATTTTATTTCTCGAGGCAGGAGGATGAATTATTTTCTATTTTATTTCTTTCCCTATTTAATTTCTTCAATTCAGACATAACATTACAGGTTGGTGATGAAAAAAACAGAGATAATGATTATTTATATTATTATTAAATTTTTTTTATTATCAATAATGATATCAATGAGTAACTATAAATAGGAAGCATATGATTAGACACGGTAAATGAATTAAGACCTCTGACAGTAGGGTTAAAAAGGTCCCAGTTTTGGTGAGTTGTAATTATTAGGCTCATGGCTTGATTGGGCTTGGGCCACTGTATGCGACTTCCACCTTTAATTTTATTTTATTTTTATTTTTTTTGAAAGTCTCGCTACACCAAAAATATTAATAATAATAAATATTAAAATAATTAATAATAAACAATATTATAAATATTATTAATAATAACTCGTAATAACATGACCCCAAAGATTAAGTTGCAAAGATGCAATCGACTAAAAAGACAATAATAGCGAGGAGTTATCATCCCTAATTATTTACCTCGCCTCTACAACTAAAGCATGTAAATCGGCAAATGCATATTATACCTTTATGCGGTATATTCTTAACCAACAAGAAAAAAATTCTTCAAATGCCTAAACTAGGCATTAGTCCCAACTTCAATTGAAATTCTTGAAATGCCTAAACTAGAAACATAATATATTGATTAGAGAGGTTATTGAAAAAAATATAATATTGACAAATATTACGCTTTTCTATCTAGAGAATATATAGACAAGCTAAAGGTACTCACTCATTAATAAGTGTTCAAAATTATAAAGAAATGTATGCGTGCATGGTGTGGTACACATTAGCACACTATTATATATATACACGTACGTATAATTTCATAATTGAAATTAACCTATAAATTTAGGTCTTAATTAATAATATATATACCACAAGTAGCAACATTTTGTAAAAAAAAAAAAAGTTGTGGTAGCGGTAGAAGCCAAAAAACCCCCATGATTTTTGGGCTAAAAAATGAAGTCAAACCCGACCCGTGGCGGAAGGAGATTTTTGGGCCGACCGACCATTACCATGGCCTGGGCCATCTTTGCCAAGTCTACATATGATACTCTCTAGAAATTAAAGCATTTAATAAAGGGTCCTTAACACTAATATACAACAATTAGAAAGTAATTACAAAAATAAAACACACAAAACATAATTACAAAAATAAAACAACACAATATAAAGTTGCTAAAATCACGTATATACGTCAGTTATACACTTTTCCTATTTACAACTAACCGCTCCTAAATTCAAGCAACTGAGATTCAAGCAACTGAAATCCAAATCTTCTGTCGCGACACACATCTGAGATCGGAGAAGACGAAACTTTTTGTCGCGACGGCACGCTGAGATCGCAAAATAGCATACAAAATCAACAGCAACTTCAAGTTCAGTAACGAAACACAATCGAACGGCAGTGATTGTTGAATACAAAGTCACAAAACGATCTCAAATACGAATCAATAATTGAGGTATGTGAGATTAAAATTCATATACATATAGTTACCTATGGTTACTACTAAATTCTATATTGATTACCTTTCTTAAGTTTTCACACTTAAAATGGTTACTACAAATTCTATAACGATTGAATGATTCATTGATATGTTTTTTATTATGGTTACTAAATATATATAAATTGATTCTTGATAATTGTGTATTTGTTTGCTAAATAATATTTATTTGATGGCTTTATAATTTTTAAATGAGTTTGGTTACCTTCATGGAACTGTTGGTTACTCTCTAATATTGTCTTGGTTACTGAATAACATTATAATATCTAATGTTGTTTTGATTCTTTGTCTAATGATGTCTTGGTTCTTTATCTATTGTTGTCTTGGTTCTTTGTGTAACAATATATTGATTCTTGATTAATCTTTGATTCGATTCTTCGTGTAACATTATAATGATTCTTGATTAATGTTGAGTTGATTCTTGTGTAACATTATAATGGTTTCTTGAATATTTGGTTCTTGTCTAATCTTTGTCTTGGTTCTTTGTGTAACAATATATTGATTCTTGATTAATCTTTGATTAGATTCTTGTGTAACATTATATGGTTCTTGAATATTGTTGAGTTGGTTCTTTGTGTCAAATTATAATGGTTAGTCGTAATATTCTTGAACAATGTTGACTTGGTTATTGAAAAATAATGACTTGGTTACTTATTAAATACATTGGTTACCTTCCTCGCTTATTGTTGGATCTTTAAGTACATATTGATGCTTTTTATATTGATATTTTTTATATTGTTTGTTTTTCTACGTAAAATGCATGTTAAATATGTTTTATGTTATGGATACTAAGTAAATATATGTTGATTCTTGTTTATTATTGATTTGATTGTTGTATAATGTTTATTTGCTTGCTTTATAATTTTAAAGTTTATTTTCTTGATGTTTTTATAACGATTATTTATTAAATACATGGGTTACCTTTTCATATGTTGTTGGTTACTCTCTAATCTGGATTTGGTTAGTATATAATGCTAACTTGATTCTTGTATAAAATTGCGATAGTTCTATCGCATAATATTACCCCATCGTGTTACAGTTACTAACATTATGTAGTTTGGTTCTTTATCGACATTGAGTTGGCTACTTTTACGGACCATAAGCTAATAGTAACCAAAAACATACTAAAAGGTTGCTTCATCTGATATACTGGTCGGTGAAATATCGCTTATAATCTGAAATTTGATTGACAATGTTGTTGTGTATTATACAGTTTATGGAAAGATTTGATCCAGGTTATAATTTGGCAATAAGCTTCGTCAAAGATTGAGTGTCGGATTTTGGCGTTTTGAGCCTAATTTCATTGAAAACGAATCAACGATCAAAAGTCACAAGCTTTTCTTTGGTGAAGCTACATGGTTTTTTAATCAAATTCCATCATTTAGGTCTTCAATTTGCATGTAAAATTTGGTTTATTTTACAGTTACTAATATTATGTAATTTGGTTCTTGTCTAATATTGATTTGATTACTTTATAATGTTTATTCAAATGCCGAGATAATGTAGTAGCGATAACCAATACAACAAATCTAATTGTTTACGAGGAATATATAATTGTTTCTTTTTAGTAACCATTAACCACATGGTTGGTAACATTTTTTGATGGTGTCTGATAACCAAAATTGATGTTGATTAAAAATGTGGTTTATTATTGATTTGCTTCTTGTATAATGTTTATTTGGTTGTTGTATACTTTAAATGTTTATTTGGTTACCCCGTGGTTACTATATACTCGTATATTGGTTACCTTCCTTAAGTTTTTCGCTCTTTGATTTGTCACAAAGTCATTATCTTGTCTGTTTTGATTGCAAAAATGCATTTGAAAATGTGTTTTATATTATAGTTACTAAATATATATAATTTGGTTGTTGTTTATTATAAATTTGGTTTCTGAATAATGTTTATTTGATTGCTTTATAATTTTTAAATGATTTCTATTGATTTTATTATATTGATGGTTACTCATTAAATACATTGTTTAACTTTTCTCAAACTATTAGTTATTGTTCGATGTTGTCTTGTTTCTTGTGTAATATTGTCTTTGTCTAATGTTGTCTTGATTCTTGATTAATCTTTGATTCTTTTACTCATTAAATACATTGTTTAACTTCCTGAAACTGCTAATTACTGTCTAATGCTGACTTGGTTATTGAAAAATGATGACTACATAATATTATTGTGTTTTATACTGATTTTTTATATTGATGGGTATTAATTAACTACATTTGTTACCTTTATACACCTGTTAGTCTTTAATTTGTAACAAAGTCATTACTGATTATTTTGGTTGTAAAATGAATGTAAAAATATTTTTTATAATCTTGGCTACTAATTACATATATCTTGGTTCTTTGTATAATATGTATTTGAATCTTTGAAAGGTGTTTATTTGGTTACTCTATAATGTTATTGAGTTTTATAATTGTTTATTTTATATTGGTAGTTACTTATTGACCACATTGGTTACCTTCATACAATTTATTAAATATTGGTTATTGTATACTTATTTAATTGGTTACTGATATAATATTTATTTGGTTGCGTTGACAATTTGACAATTTTACATCAAGTTTGGAGTGTCGGATTTTGGCGCTTTTGAGCCTAATTTCATTGAAAAGCGAATCAACGATCAAAAGTCACCACTTTCTTTGGTGAATTATGGTTTTTAATCGAATTCCATCATTTAGGCCTTCAAATTTGCATGTAAAAATTTTGATTTATTTTCCGGTTACTAATATTATATAATTTGGTTCTTTATCTAATATTGATTTGGTTACTTTATAATGTTTATTCGATTGTTAGACAATGTAGTAGACATAAAATAATACAACAAATCTAATTGTTTACGAGAATATATAATTGTTTCTTCGTTAGTAACCATTAACCACATGGTTGGTAACATTTTTGATGGTGTCTGATAACCAAAATTGATGTTGATTAATATTTTTATTTTGATTCCATCATGAGTTATCAATATAAAGTAAACATATACAAGCTATATAACGATCTTGATACAAGCTTATAACGATCTTGATACAAGCTTATAATTATCTGGTTCTTAACAAGCTAGCTATCTATGATAATTATCTCAGTTCTTAACAAGCTTGTAGATAAATAGGACACTCAAACATGTACATTTCACAATTAATGTTTGTCTGATAAAAAGCTTGTAACTATCTGTTACTAATAACAAAGAACCATAATGTAACATAATAAAATCAGGTAACCATATAATTATATGATAGTAACCAGAACATGTTTTAATGGTAGCCAAAACAGAAACATCATGTAATGAAACTCAGTTTAAGCAATCCATGTATACTATAACCATAATGTAACATAATAAAACAGTAACCATATAATTATATGATAGTAACCATAACAGGTTTTAATGGTAACCAAAACAGAAACATCATGTAATGAAACCAAGTTTAAAGCGATCCATGTATACTTAAACAATTACATATTAACCGAATAAAAAATAAAAGTATCCAAAATCCCACATTGAGGACACAATAATAATAGCCAAACCATAAGGTAACGATAACAAAAACATACTAAAAGAAGTAACCAAATAGTTATATAAAGTAACTGAACATGTAAGATGTGTTTGTGGAAATGGAAGTAGAAATAGAATAGCATAAACCTTGTAGAATATATTTGAAGGAATTTACAAAATAATACATCAATGTATACTTAAGCAAATACATGGTTTATTATGACTTGGGTTTATTATTTATAAAAATAATACATCCACAAACTAATGATGCCTTAAACTTCTTCAACTGTCTTGGGTTCAATTTCTTGGTAATAATGTAGGGGACTTCCATGTCACACCAATATATAACTTTTCCAATGAATTTTCTATTGCATTCCCGTAGTAAAGATTCCATAATCTATGAAATAAAAAAATTAGATTTACACAGTCATTAGTAACCAGATATAAATAATATTTATATCATAAACAGTTTACCAAACAAATACATTGTAACCAAAATAACATATAAAAGTAACCAAAATCTCAATTGAGGAAAAAAAAATGGTATCCAAATCATAAGCTAACAGTAACAAAAAATATACTAATGAAGTAACCAAACAGTTATATGTTAGTAACCAAAACATATATTAATGGTAAACAATACATAAACAACATATAGACCAAACAAAGTTTAGTCAACCCATATATTAAGCAAATATATTGTAACCAGAACAACAAAAAACAGTAAGCAAAATCCCAACTCAAGGAAACAAAAATGGAATCCAAATCAGAAACTAACAGTAACCAAAAACATACTAAATAAGTAACCAAATATTTATATGATAATAACCAAAACATATTTTAATGGTAACCAATACATAAACAACATGTACACTAAAATCAGTTTAGTCAACCATGTATACTAAGCAAATAAATGGTAACCATAACAACATAAAAAAGTAACCAAAATACCAAATCAAGGTAACAAACATGGTATCTGAATCTCAAGCTAACAGTAACCAAAATATAATGCAGAAGTAACCAAACAGATATATGATAGTATCTATTTTTTATTGCTTGACGTATCCACAACGTAAGCATTACATCAAGCCCCCATAAATTAGTCTAGTATACTAAACAACATGTAGTCCAAACTCAGTTTAGTCAATCAATGTATACTAAGCAAATACATTGTAACCAAAACAACATATAAAAGTAACCAAAATACCAATTGAGGAAAAAAGAATGGTATCCAAATCATAAGCTAACAGTAACAAAAAATATACTAATGCAGTAACCAAACAGTTATATGTTACTAACAAAAAATAATGTACATGTGAGGGTACATAATGTACATGTTAGAATAAAAATATCCAAACAGTTATATGCTAGTAACCAAACCATGTTTTAATGGTAACCAACACATAAACAACATGTAGACCAAATCCAGTTTAGTCAACCAATGTATACTAAGCAAATACATTATAACCAAACCAACATATAAAAGTAACCAAAATCCCATTGAGAGAAAAGAATGGTATCCAAATCATAAAGGTAATGAATAAAAAATATACTAATGAAAAAACCAAATAAAGTTATATGTTAGTAACCAAAACATATAATAATGGTAACCAATCACATAACGACCCCAAAATAGGTCCATTCCATCCACCCATTCTGAATTATGCCAAATACATGGTACGTAAAAATAACTACAACTTTATTACAACAATTGTCGTGCAAAATACAACAACACATATGTTTGTGAATTTGGATACAAATATATATCAATCTGTGACTCATGTCCCAACCGTGTGACAAAGACCTCATAATGACACCTTACATAAAGGTATAGTCGAAAACCTGCTTTTAGAAATTAGAATCTTTGGGAAGTGCTTAAGAAACCTTCATACATGAGAGGCCATGCGCTCAGGTTATTATAGATATCATATGGCCACGTAATTATCTTTGGTTGAATCCAATAGACCCCAAAGAAAAACTAGAAGATTACTATCATATTCTTCCCAATGGTGAGTCTTCTCTTGACATATCATTATCTCCATTTGTCTCTAATTGAGAGTTATATCTCAAATAGACTCCAAGATCATATAGATAGTCTTTGGTAGATATACTCGGTGAAGTGGATGAAAGACAACCCTGCCTTTATGATGACTCGAGGTTGTATGTTATTAAATATCTTGTATAATAGTGACAAAACACCTTCCAAAGTTGAATTCACCTCACCCTCAACATCTATGTATCACCGCTCTATTCCCCGTTATTCCCCGCTTGTCCCAAATTACACTTTTATTACCCGAAAGGAATTGTGAAGCAAAAGGGTGAAAGACAACTAGCTCAAGAAAAAATATCATGACTAAAGATAATTAAATTATCAATAGCCTTCATCAATAATAAATCGTAGATTTAGAACATATGGTAGATGATAAAAAAAATTCAACCATAGTTGCAAATGAACAAGCAATCCATTAGAGAGTCAAATAGACCATAAAGTCTATTATCTTCTCCATGTTAAAAGTCCATCAACAATGTTTTATCCTCGTAACATCAATCAACAATTCCTCGCCCACAATCACATGTATAACTCATAATCGTAATTGTAGTTCTAAATTCCTTTCATCCAGACAAAGATAATTTTCATCACCAAACATCAAAGATTATGGTTATACCAAATCACGCTTTATGTTCATAATCCTACTAATAAATTCATCTTTGCACTACTACCAAAGATATTCATCAACAAGTCATCTTTGCACTACGTGCCAAAGATATTCATCAACAAGTCATCTTTGCACTATGTGCCAAAGATATTCATCAATGGTTCATCTTTGCACCTGTGCCAAAGATATTCAACAACAGTCATCTTTGCACTACGACCCAAAAGATATTCATCCACAATTCATCTTCGCACTACGGGCCAAAGATATTCCTCAACAGACCAAATATATTAATATCTCAAAGAAATATATAATCATTTTAGAATTTATATAAACCATAATTATAACCATATATGTTGATCAATTCACCTTTGCACTTAAGCTAAAGATATTCAATTATAAATTCAATGGTCATGATCATACTAGTCAACAATTCAACTTTGCACTACTGGCCAAAGAGAACCTATAGTCACTATCATACCAATAATCTATCCATCTTTACACTCAAGTCAAAGAGAAATATCATCATTAGGGTTATAAGAATGTTATATAAAAAACAATATAATCAACATATAGATTTAATCTCAAGAGTAAGATTCATAAATCAATGATTTCATAACAACTTAATCAAAATGTTATAAATCACTTAATAATCTCATAATCTAATATTATTAATACTACCACAATATTTTAATCATTTCTTAAACTTATAAACAATTTATTTTAATTGTTTACACTTTACTAATAAATGCATTTAATCATCTTAAAATGCCAACCTCATAAGATCTCATCACCAATAGCCAAAACCCTCATCAAAAATCTGCATATATCTCATATATAATTCTCAAGCCATAAAATCATATTTTCCAATTTTCTTAATTCACATAACATATTTAATTCATTTACTCATAACTAGAACATTTTCATGAAAAATACCAAATCAGTTTTAAAAATATTTCTTTTCTGGGATTTAGAAGAATATAGTCCCATATTGAATATATATTTTTCTCAAAATTTTTAAAATTCATTTACTATTTTTCACATGGCCAAAACCACCGAATATTCAAACATTTATCATAAATTGTACATTTATCCAAAAATTCTGAAATTTACATGGTATACTGATATTATATAGATGTACTCACAATAAAAATTTCATCAATTTTGGAGTTAATCACAAGGAGTTATAAGCATTTATTTTTAAAATAGTCTTTTCTCATAAAATCCATAAATCATAATCTATACATCCAAGAATCGCCATTTTTGGACACAATCAACAAAACTCATCAAATTATCATTTCAAATTTTTCCAAAATTTTTGAAGGTTCAGAAGAATTTCGAAATAATAACCCTTAAAATCCCTTATTATCCCTTACCTTAAAAGAAAGCGAGATTTTCATTGACCGAATAACGTTGAATCGAACTTGCACCGTATATAGCAATACTCAAAGTATACTCAAAATACTCACAAGAATACGCCGTTAATATAGAGAGAGAGAAAACTTTAGCTTCGTGTGAATTTCAATTATAACCTAAGCACCCTATTTATAAGAAATCTTAGAACACCAAAGTTAAAATTTAATATAATATTAATATATTATATAAATTTCTACGCACACATTCTAAAATCTGAACTCAGCCATCTTGCACATGCTAAATGAGGGAACCAAATGAAAAAAACGTTTTTGTAAATAAAAATATTTTAAACTTCCAAAAATCAATTATTTCGGAGCTTCGGAATTTCAATAATTCATAATAAATAGCCCTTTTCTCAGAAAATTCAAATCTCGCGAGTTTTTATAGGAAATTCAATTCTCTACAACTTTACAGAAGAAAGTTTTTCCAAATTCTAAATAGCAATTGACCGAAATCCACAAACGGGTGATTTTACAGGCTATAATCAAATTTCAGTCAATAAATGGGGTCCACCGACATGTTTAACATGTTTTAAACATTTATTGTAACAAAAATACTCTTCCTCCTCGTATACTCATATATCCCACATTCATCGTAAAAATATCATCATTAATATATTATTAAAATAATATATTTAATTAAATTATTTTATCAGAAAAAGATAAAATATTAATTTTCAACAATTGTCACATTAAAAATTTTCTCCATCTATATCCTCATAAAATCAATATTTTCCTCATCGTATGAATCAATAATTAATTATTCACAAATAATAATCTGTAATCACAATATTATTGACAACCAGTGCGCTTCCTGTGAGAAGAGGGGCTTTCCAATAAGAATTTCTCCTTATCTTGGCAGCAAATTAGGTGACCAAACCTCTCCTAGATGTAACTTTCTAGACATTGCCAATAATGTTATCTAATAATATTATTCAAATAATATAAATTATTGATCCGATAATGAAAAATACCGTAGTAGTAATGAATTATAAAATATCAACGCAAAGAATCATCAATCAAAAATAAAATATTGAATAAAGAATTATCAGAATAAAAATCATCATGCTTCATGAATAGTATTTGTGAATAAGAACTCATGAATAATAGAAACTCGTGAATAGTAACTCATGAATAGTAACTCATGAATAGTAACTATAAGAAAATTTGAATACTTTTATTTCATAAAATCCGGGGTCTTACAAATACATAAATAACATGTACACCAAAACCAGTTTAGTCAACTATGTATACTAAGCAAATACATGGTAACCATAACAACATAAAAAGTAACCAAAATACCAAATCAAGGCAACAAAAATGATATCCGAATCACAAATTAACAAAGATGGCAAAACATAATGCAGAAGTAACTAAACAGTTATATGATAGTAACACTAACAAAATTTAAATTAACACACCTTTAAAAATTATATGATAATAGAACAACATGTATGCTTTCTGATCAAAAACCTTTTTTCACTAAAATGAACAACTTTGTGAATCAACAAGTGCAACAAAAGTAAATTAAAAAATAATTAACTAAGTAATTTACGCCACCAAAAAAAGAAGACTAATCAGTAGAAAAAAAATGAAATATTAGTAGAAATATCAGTACAGAAAAGAAAAAATAAATAAATAAAAATATCAGCCCTAATTAATAGAAAAAAAGAAGACTAATTAATTAATGATGAAGATGAAGAAAAAGAAGAAATACCAGTAGAAATATCAATACAAAAAGAAGAAAAAATATCAGTAGATGAAGAAATATTAGATGAAAAAATATCGGTAGATGAAGAAATACCAAGTAGATGAAAGAGAGGGCGATTTGAGATTTGAGAGATCTGTTCTTGGTGACGACAATGGCAATGCATAATGACGTAAGAAAGATGACGACGATGTCTTGAGAGAGAGAGAAAGTAGTAAGAGATAAGAGAGAGAGAGTAATAGAGGCGGATAGAGAGAGATTTAAGGAAGATGAAAATTAATTTCTTACCCATTAATACTAATCCCTTAATTTAAGGATTTTAATTGTATTAGGTTTGAAAATAAAAATGATAAAGTGTAGTATTTTTGTAATTATTTTATAAGCGTATGATTTTTATAATTATTTTCAAAATGTACTAATATATGTAATTGTCCTTTTAATAAACTCAGTATAAACATAACGTGCCTATTCATTGGTAGTAAAATGTTGGTTGCATTAAATTGATCCTAATCACCGTCACTAGCCTCTTTGGATGCGGGATTACCCTCCTCAAACCAGATCCAGTCCATTGATCCGAATCCCAAAATTTTTATGTAGACATAAAAATTGAATACGAGTGTATTTGAATTTTATTTATTTGTATTTTAACCTTGAATGATGAATAAAAATATAAATAATTCAAATTCAAATACACTCATGTTCACCTAAAAGAACTCATCCCGTCCTACCAAATTCCCCATAATGGGTAAATATTGTTAAATAACTTATTACATGGAGTATTATTTAATAGTTATATTATTTAGTCACCAAATTACATCATTTTGTATTACTGCTTTCGTTCTAAGTTATAAGATTGATATTGCTTTTAAAAAAGTCAATGTAAAACATTTAGACATGTAAAATTGGGATCGGGTTGGTATGAAGTTATTTTTTTAGTAAGTTGGTCAATTGACCAATAGAATACTGACACACATACAACCTCGCATGAGTGTCAGTATTCTATTGGTCAATTGACCAACTTATCCCAAAATAAACTTCATGCTAACCACTTTCGTAAAATTGGTATTTAATTCATCTAAGTTTCAACGTGGATTGGAGTGTGTTAAATTAGCAAAAGAAAGAAAAAATACAAAGAAAAGGGATCCGATTAGCATGAAGTTTATTATTTGGTAAGTCGGTCAATTGATCAGTAGAATGCTGTCACATAAAGTCTCGCATGCGTGTCAGTACTTTATTAATTAATTGATTAACTTATTCAAGTAGTACATAGTACTCCCTCCATTCTAAAATAAGTGACGTTTTGGAAGAAAAAATTTGTTTTAAATTAGTCGTTTATAACTTTTTAGGAGAATAAATTATTTACTTTCCTATATCACCCTTACCTTCTCTCATTGTCCCAATAAATTCTCACCCTTAGTATTAATAGTTTTTAACTTTCCATAAATGGGTAGTGATGGAATTTCACATAAATTTTAATTATTAAATGAAAGTATTAAATGACTTTTTTAATCTATGTATAAAAATCTTAAACGATATTTATTTTGGAATGGAGGGAGTAATATATTATGGAGCATCAAAATAACCAGCTTAAATCTTAATACATACATAGAGTACTTAAAGCTAATAATTAATCTATCTGACACTTTATTTTGCATGCACGTTATCAGATATGATTCTTGCTGAATTAATTAAGAACATGCATGCAGGTGTGCTGATTTTGGAGTATTAATTCTTGTCATCCATGAGGATGAGGATGAGGATGCTAGCTAAGCTCGCTATAGTTTAAGCACCTGCACAATTAATAATACATACATATGACTGACTATTATTATAATACCTTCTTCTTTTTTTTAATATTCAACGTTTGCATCTTTTAAGGAGAGTAAAAAATTTTACTTACCTAAATTACACTTTACTAACTTTAACTTTCAAAAAGACCTATCTCCGTTTTAAATTAATTGCTCAATTTTGATTTTTTTTAAATTAAATTAATTATTTTTAGAATTAATAATTAAGCATATATAAATATATTTCTAAAATTATAAAAATTAAAATTAGTAATAAATTGTATATACTTTCTTTTGGTTATAATCTCTTCACCTATATTTTAGTAAAAATAGTACAAAGATTAGTTTTAAAAATAGTCAATTTAATTTTAAAAAATCAAAACTGAACAATTAATTTGGAACAGATGGAGTAATATTTTTTGTTTTAAGGAATTAAACCGGTAAGCTATATATATATATATATGAGAGTGACAATCATACTCGATCAGGCAGTGAAAGGTATATAACTAGTGAAAGCTTGACATCATACTCGATCAGGCAGTGAAAGCTAACTAGTGAAAAGTTGACATCAGATAATTAAGAAGCAATCAACTTAATTTCACTAAATGATCACTTTAGTATATCAATTTAGTTATATACTATTGTCCTTTTTTTTATATTATTTCTTTTAAAATTAATAAATTTATATTTTCTCCATAATTTATATGATATATGTAACTAGATGTTAGAATTTATAAAGCAAATTTCTTTTTAAAAGACAAGGAGTACGTAAAACAAATTATTATTGGACCCACCCATACATCCGCAAAAATGGCATGAGTAGAGTAATATACCAATATCATCATTCACTCTCCGACCGAGCGCGTGACTATGTTCTATAATATATCCTAAAATTTCTTAATCACCAAATATATATAACAATTTATTAATGAAATAATTAAGTTGGTTTAAAAAATTTGCAACAAATTAACTACTACTCCAACTTATTAAATAAATTGTCTTAAATTAGCACTTTTAAATTGCCTTATTAGTAGTATTTGATTGCATTCAATTTTTCTAAACAATTAATTAATTAATTAATAAATACTCCCTTCAAAATATTTTGTCTCACTATAAACGGCAACGCAACACCGATTGGAGTTGGGAGGAGTAGATCGCGAACACATCACACATGGCGCGTGGACGGAGGATCAGTTTCTTTAACGTCAAAGTAAAATAATCAGATGGTGGGGATTGTGTATCTAAATCCTGCACATGCATTGATTAAACACAACTGTATTTCCCCAAACAAACAAAACCAGCATCCATCCCATTAATGAATATTGAATCACCACCACCTCCCCAATCTATCGCCCACCCTCTCTCTCTCTATATGTAATATGTATGTAATGTACTCACAACAAATATATTACTATTACTATTTATATATATACACTACTTAGAGATATACATAGAGGGGAGGAGCGAGGAAGAAATTAATAATTAAGGATGGAAGGGGTTTCAACAACAGTATGCAAGAGGTTGAAAGGTTACTGGAAAAGAAGAGGATACGAGCGCCTCACCGCAACTGGCCGGCGACAGAATAGGCCGTCGGAGGAGTTGGGCTCCGCCGGCTCCAACCGGAAGAAGCGGTGGAGGGTAAAGATTACACCTAAGCTAAAACTGAGCTTCTTCTCGCCCAAAAAGTTACTCACCGGGATACGAGACGCTTACGTCAACATGATGCTGAGAATTGCTAATTCCAGAGCGGTTGGTGTTAGCGGGTACGGTAACGGGTTTGGAGGGGAGGGTTGTTTTCTCACCCGGCCGGTGAAGGAGTACGACGAGAAAATATTAGTTGAGCTGTACAAGTCGATTTTGATGGCTCAGCAGAGCCAGTTGGTGCCCCGTGATGCCGCCCGAATTGGGTCGGAGATGGTTTGTCGTCGCCCGACGGTAACTGTAATGAAATACTAGCAAATTAAGAGAAATTTTTCTTTATGATTTGTATTTTTTTTAAATAAAAATAAATTATTACTCTACTGAACGTCTCTCTTAATAGGAGTTGGCATTAAGTTTATTTTTGAATAAGTTGGTTAATTGGTCAATACAAAATTAAAAATAATTATATAACATTAAATATAATATTAATTATTTATATTATCTTTGTATTGAAAAAATAGAAGTGTTATTTATTAGATAAAAAATAATAAAAGAATTAAAATTATATTTATTACTTAAAATAATATTAAAAATTAAGTAATTAATGTTTATTTAAAAAATTTAAACTACTTATATTATATTAAAAGATAAAAATAATTCTTTAAAATATTTTATAGTAAGGGAGTAAGAGAGTATCTGATGAGACCATTTTAAAAATATTACTTAGGATCAGTTAATTACTAATTTCTCTAGTACAGTATCTGATTCGAGTACAGTAGTGAATTCCAAATAACTTTTACAGAGTGAATTAAGAAGCCACTCTCATCTCTCTCCTTTCTGCCAACAACCTAGTAGTAATCATAATCATAATCATAATCATAATCATAATCATAATCATAATTTAATTGAAAACTTTTTGTTATTCTCCAGTGCTCCACTAGTCCACTTGATCCTATATATATATATTATATGTCGGAACAGCAACATAATAATAATACCCAAATCCACCGCACGCTACCAAAGTCGATCCCAACATCGCTGGGGTCATATCATATAAAAGTCTTCTTCTTCAATTATTAGAATTAATATATGTATTTGCGCGCGCGCGCGCGCTCTTTCTTAGTGTATAATCAATACTAGTAATGTGTATCTCTTGGATTGGGTGGCAGACAATACATAATGAAGAATAAATAAAGGGATTTTGAGAGATGAGAAAAAGTGTGAAGGAAACCCATCACTTCACTTGATAATCAACTAATAAATTCATTCTACACAATACTTAACCCAAAGCATATATATATACATACAATTGGTATATCATAAAATTACATGAGCCAGCCCAGCTTAGTAGGAATTAGGAGGATGATTACGATGGAGAATATTTTATTTGATTGAAAGAGAGGATCCTAATTCGCTTAATAGATACCTATATATAATTTACTGATTTTTTTTAACACACCCTAGACGGATCGACGACGACTCTTTACTCATTGATCATAAATTTGTATAGATACAAACACGGAATTTTCAAAACAAATATTGGATATTTCATATTCCATTTATTGCCCTACCACTTGGATGTATAACCGTTATACATACTGATGCTCACAATTTCGATATATATATATATAGCCATACCAGCACCACCGAGCCATCTTTGATCATAAATCTGTAATCACATATATATATATATATATATATATATATATATATATATATATATATAATTAAGTAGAACAACAGCATGCATGCTTCAATGTTAGAAACATATCATCATCAGAGCTCATTTCACGACAATCCTTTTCTTCTGCATAACTTATTAAGGGCACAGTCCATTCATATATCACTATTAATTAATGACTAGCTACACTTGTGTACTTTGAAGTTTGATCACAATAATAATAAAGCAAAGCAAAGCAAACCCACATGAGACACAAAAGCATAAATCACCAATATTCACCGCGGAGAACCCTTAGAATTCTACCGTGAGGAGAATCAGGATCACCTCTCACCGCAGATTCTCTCCACATCTCGGTAGCTCTCCTAAGAGCATCCTCCGCAGTATCAAGCTGCTCCGGCCTGAACAGGATCAACTCATCAGTGCCACCCACTTCGTAACCATCTGCAGTCCCATACATAACTTTAGTCAGTGGCTTCCTCGAATCTGCCACCTCTATCTCTGACAACGGAGACGCCTTGTGATGACTAAAATACTCCTTATCATCTTGCTCTTTTTGTTGCCTCTTCCAATCGCCGTGGCTCTTGTCATTTTCCTCCTCCGGCCACGGAGAACCATCTAATCCCGCACAGCTTACCCCCTCAAGTGGGGATACGTTTGCGGTGGTGGACGAATTATGCCGCTTTTGTTGGGTGATGGGTTGTATTGGTTTGTTAACCCCGGTGGTTTCTAGTTTTGGAGATGAGACGGGTGGTTTGGTGGACACAAATGGATCATTTTCTTTGGTGGGTTTTTGCTCTGTTGTACTACTCGCCGCTTCTTCGTGCTGTTGAACATGATACATATCAGTTTAGTATATCAATAACTTGACATTAATTATACTAGCTAGCACTCTCCGTCCCGGTTCCAAAATGAGTCTCATTCTTAACTTAGAAAAACTATTCAAATTTAGATCAATATATATGAAGATACCTTCTTCCTTTTTCTTTTCTTTTTTCTTCATAATATTCTTTCAAAATTATAAAAAACAAACATTAATCTCTCATTTTGTAACGGACATAACATAAGAAAAATAATAAAATATGTTGAGCTTGTATATGCGAGTGAGGAAGAGAAAGTTACTTGAGAGTCGGAGTAAAGGGCAGGATCGGCAGTGGTGAAATTAATTAATGTTGGGGACAGAGATGGAATAGTAGTAGTAATGTTGGGTGGTGATGAGAAGAAAATTCGGTTTAAATTTGTAGCGGTGGAGGAGGCTAATAATCTGAATTGCATTCTCAATTAATTTTAGATTTGATGGATAACTCTTTGAAATATCTCTATGCTATTGTATTTGGTACAGAAAACAGATGATCAAACTAGCTGTATGGACCATGCATGGAGTCAGTGTATATATTTATATTTATATATGTATATATATGTATGGAGGCTGTTGTTTCTGGAATTGTCTAGGGCAGACACGTGTGAGTTTCCGTTAACGTGGCAGTTGCTTCTAGACAATTCGTATTACCTTACGTACCATTTCCACAAACGACTAGAAGAAGCACGAGCAGATATAAAAAAATAATAATTGCAACAAAGAAAAGAAACAGGTTTCATACAAAAAAAAACAAATTTCAGTAATTAAATAATACTACTACTTTTACAATTTCAGTAATTAAATCTATATCATTATCACGACTAGCTTGAAAGATTACAACTCATTGTAATAACCACGATTAATTGAATATGATAATCACATTTTCTCCCATAAGCTCAAACAATTGACGAATCATAATAGATACACAATGCAATAATAAAAAGAAGGCAATTGAGTGAATTAAGTATACGTCAACAAGAAACACATGCATTAATCTTTATTAGTGACAATAATATTCACTCCTAAGTTCTACTCCATCTACTGATAAATATCTAGTTGTCCCTAAGTTTATAATTTGTATTTGTAACTTGTTAGTGTGTCAAGATTTATTCTTACTAAAACTAAACTGTGTTAGAAAATGTAGAAAAATCTCCCGACACTTTGTCAGCTTGGTTAGGGCATTTCATCAAGCATGGAAGCCAGTGATCCACAAGAAAGAGCTCACCAATCGATGTGACCGAGGCTGTAATGTGTATATATATATATAGAATTACAATACCAGATTCTTGTAGCATCCCTGGCATAACCATGCTACTTGTAGTATGTATAATGATCAAAAGAACATAACAGTTGTACTAATATATATCATCAACATAATTAGAAAGTAAGAGTTGTACGTACTAATATATACCATCAATCAACAACCAGTTGAAACTACTAATCTCAATCATAAATCTTGTTTTGCTACTTCTAACTACTCGACCTAAACTAGTTACATATCGGATCGATCCTACACAAATTCTAAACCAATTAACCCGCCATCCGACTTAGTTTGCAGAAAAAATGTGCAAGCAAAGCAAAGAAAGTACCAACAGAAGAGAGAAACCAAGACAACACCGGAAATATCCAATCTTGAAGTCTTGTTTTTGGGAGGTGGCTCCTGTCAGAGAGTAGCAATGCCCTGTAAACTGCTTCGGTTAGAGCATAAGCTGTAACAGGGTCCACTTCATCAGCGAGAAATCCATACTCGGATAGGCAGACAATATCATAAGCTCCAGTAGTTTCTGATACACCAAGATGTTCACAAATTTTTATGCGGGCGTCAATTCTGTCCTCCGTCGATAATTTGTCACCATGTGTTAATATCAATATAGGGTTCTCATCTGCAATCACAGGTGATCACAAATGCAAAAGCATAGACTATTAACTTCTTGATTGTGACCACCAATGTCCAAGGAACAACATGTTTGATGTTTTGACAGAATAATGCAAGAATTATACTGATACACATTTTAGAACTAAAATTTCCTATAGGTAAACTATGTCCAAATGTGTATGTGACACACGTAAAAGTCAAATAAGATTCTTATTTTTGGACGGTTGGAGTATGATTTATGTAACTTGTCCAAATTAAGAAACAGAAAAATACTTACTGCATTTCCTTAGTGCTGGAGAGGAAAAGAGCTGCCTCAGGGACTCTACTGGCTCCTTATCTGATGCTTTCAAGGATTTATAGATTTCCGCAACATTAGCCACCACCATTGCACAATTCACTCTTCTAGTTGCAAACTTTAAAGACGATTTCAAGAAAGGAGTTTCGTCTCCACTCAGTAAGTTGTCTCCGGGGCGCAAACAAATCTGGTTATGGTGAACTCCATCAGCCATCCATTCTGACAGTTGTTGAGCACTCTCATCCACCCGATCATAGTGGAATCCCCTTGTGTCATAGACACAAAACCCGCTTTGCGGCAACCTTAGGACATTATGCTCCCCCATAAACATAGTTGTGTGATTAGAAGCACTTCCCACTGATAATAAAGAAGACCAAAAGTAACAGAAATTCTTGTTACGACTCATTGGAATTTGTTATGATATTACTTGGACCACATTTTGGTGTGATAATTATATATAGAACACTGCCTCCCCCATTTTTTTTAACGAAAAATAACTGCCTCCCCTTTGTTAATACTTCAACAACTCAAATTTTTCCTTCTTTAGTTAATGAACAAGCTCAATCTCCCCCCCAAAAACAATGAATTAGAGAATAGTTTCTAAAAGAAGCCTCAGAAATTCATAAATTCGGAGTGATAAAGAAATGAAGTAACTAATTTGAGATACAAATGGGCTTACCTGAAGATGTTTGAGCAAAGGGTATAAGTCCAGACCGGCCAAGAATACTGTACACGAGGTTCACAAGAGAACTTTTGCCAGCATTATGGAAACCCACCAAGAGAATTGTGATTACAGGAGGAATGTCCATGTCTTCCTTCCTAATACCGCCGGTGGGTACCCAGAAATCCCCGGACCGGTAGGTGAAAATCCTATGCCGGAGCTCATCAAAACCATCAGGGCCAATTAAAGCCAGCCTCTCCATTTCTCTGAGAAGCCTGAGTTTGGGTGAAATGTTTGACAAATTGGGCATCTCAAACAGCTTTAACTTTGCACATTCTTGAAATTTTGCTGCTGACCTCCACCAACAATACCCCTTTTCATCCCTGGCCTCATGCTCCTCTTCTTCATTGTTCAAAGACAAATGGTGATTTTGCATTGCTTTCTTGGAGGAGTTGTCTTTATGTTTTAATTACTACACGAGTAATATTTACTACTAATATGTTGGCCCTTTTATTTATAGTAGTAGTAGGTAGTTTAATGATGGAGTTTGCAAGGTATATTGGGACAAAATATTCCTACCGTTACACGAAGGTTCGAAGCAGTTTCATATCTTCTAATCATTTAAAGATTGATACGCATAGCGTTACAAACAGGACAAATTGGAACTAGACGTTTTCATTTTGGAGCACGCAATGTTATACCTTCTTGCAGCAATCAGGACAACCTTGTGCATTTGACAAAATTACACACTCGTTATGTGGAACTCCATGAAATTCTAATACCAAAATGTGAGCTATGCTTCAATACTTTTTAATTTTTAGGATATTATGTATTAATTTATGAACTCAAAAAGTATCTCTAAAAACTAAAATAATTTGAATTTTAATATTTTATATATATATATATATATATATATATATATATATATATATATATAAACTTGAGAAGTTAAAAAGTATCTCTAATTTTAAAATGGGGTGAGTACTACATGATTTACTCTGCTCTACAATCGCACCACATTTAGTGCAAGAGCTGTTAAATTACAAGGCATGTGTAAGAACTTCAAGAAGCTGTAGAGATATAGGGCTATGTGTCTCTCTCATCATCTTCACCAACAGTTCACTCGTGAAAATCCAAACAAGATTTATCCAATATTTGGAAATTTTAAAGGGCACTAAAGCTGCAAGATATTGCAGTTATAGGTCAACTTTTTGCCAAAAAAAATAATAACAAACAAAAAAATCATAGTATATATAATTTCACCCCCTAGAATGTCATCAAGTGTGGGGTAATTGCACACCCCTTTTCCCAACTCCTCTTATAAACCTGCCCCTGCCGAGCCAAACAAATCCTATTCGAGTGCAGTAGTTCACTATGAACTAAATACCTGCAAATTTCAAACACAAACAAGTACAGTTAGTAATCATATGGTAGTATTTGTCATCATTAAGATTTTCACCAACTTGAATGAATAAATTCTATGAAATATCCCCTCCTGGGTAACACTAATTCAAAACTAAAGGTAAAGGTGACATTTTTGCCAGAATCCGGCAAGCTTACAAACTCAATCACGAGTTTATCCCAGCTAGGCCATCCAAGTAAACCCACTTAATACATCTCGTCAGTATTACAACCAATAAGAAAATGGAGATGAAAGCATATACACATCATAATAAAGGCAAATGGGAAACTACATACCTTCAACCAAAATTAAATCCACCAATTGGAATAGAAGGTTCATTTCCTCCAAAGTTAAATCCAGATTGAGAAGTATCACCCGGAGGTAACTGCTCATCATCGTCCTCCAACCAATATGTTTCAAGAATCTTCACTGCCTTCTCGTATATTTCGTTGTTGTCATGACTCTGAAGATTTTCAATCTTCTCTAGACCCTCAGCTTCATTGATCAATTGGGCATATACATTTACATCGCCTGTGTTACCCAAAGTCTTCTCAGCTTCTCCGACCTTCAAAATGTTTTCAAGGCCTTCCAAGCAGACAGTGACAATTCTTGCATCAGGACAAACTAGGAGATCACACAACGGCTTTATAAACCCCTGGCTCACAAAGAACCTACTCACCATTATAAAGTAAAACACCTCAAACTCATAATGTAAAAACAGCAAGAAGATTTATAAACTTGAGAATTATAATTTACTGGATTTGCTCATTTGTTCCACCAGATGTAGCATTTGAAACTGCCCAGGCAGCCTCTTTCTTGATATCAAACTCGGCATTGTCAAGCAATTGGACAAGTGGGGCAATTATACCCGACTCGATCACAGCCTAGATAGATTGGAAATCATATCTTAGCATCATGATAAATTAAGGGTTGCATTTTATCAAAAGATGAAACAGAACAAGGTAGTTGCATCTAAGGCATTAGATACACCAGTTGGCCATGAAAATATATTGACAACTCGAATATGGTTCACAAATTAAGGTCAATAATTAAGTTCTGAGAAATCTCGCAACACAATGCAGCCAACTTTTATATTGACGTGGGTTCTTTTGCATTGTATATACACACCTGTATCTGATCATTATTACCAGCTGTGATGTTTGAGATTGTCCAACAAGCTTCTTTCTTGATGCTTTTCTTATGATTATTTGTCAACAAGTTTAGAAGGCATAGAAGAGCTTGATGCTGTATGATAACCTGAAAGGGGATAGAAAACAATATATTAATGGCTTTCCAAGTAACTAGAATGTCTAATCATAAATATGCCACAACCCAATGCAACCAAATTACATGTTAGCTCGATCCTGCATTTTTCTTTTCTTTATTTTTTGTTGATAATAGAAGAAATTTTATTAGATGATACTGCCTGGTTAGACTGGTAGACAGGGATGTGTTTGTGCATTTCCACACATCCTATTGTGCTTGTAAGAGAAAAAATATACTAGAAAACTTATGCAACCAGCAACCCAACATGCACTTTGAATATTCAAGCAGATTAAATTGAGAATGAAAAAAAATAAAAAATAAAAATCCTTTGTTTCTTGGCTTGAAACACGAAGTAGAAACTTGAATAGAGGATTTGAGCGGGGAGGGAGGCTCAGATCCTTTTGGAAGGACCTAGAAAGTTTTTCAGTAGAATAACATAGAAGAATTTGTAATGTGAGAAATACAATTGAAAAATGGGCGTACTAGTTTAAGTTCCTATTCCCTCTAATACATGTAAATTTTAAATTGCTAACTTAATATCCATATGGAAAAATTACTTACTGGAAGTGTAGAGAGACAAATAACTAATCTTTTATTAGCCAAGGAGAATGTCAAAAAGAACAAATCTCAAGAACAATTATCCAATTCCAGCAAGTGACAAGGGATCAGCTTTTTCCATGTACATATGCAATGTGTGTGTGTGGTAAAAGACTCGGAAATATATAAATTACCATATAAAATCTGCAGGCTGTTGAAAATGATACGGTAACAATACCTGAGTTTGAATATCATCTCCTGTAACAATATTACCAACAGTCCGCAGAGCAGGAATGAGAACAGAAGGTGATGGATGCCTAGTAACAAAAACAAAAACAAAATCCAGGCTTTACAGTTAAGCAAGAAAGAGAGGAACCACTATATAATGTCATAAAAATCATCTAAAGTCGGATACTCACAGTAAAAGCTCAACAAGACGTGGGCAAACACCAGCATCAATGACAGCTTGATTTTATCATTTGTACCATCAGAAAGATAAGATAGTGCCCAGCAGGCATCCGTAAGAACTTCTTCGTCATTTGAATGTATAAGACGAGCAAGAGCAGGGAGGGCAGGCTTTGTCTGCTCAATTATTTTCAAAAGCATTAGAACTTAAGACAAAGGCATCAAGAGAAATGATAATGAATAATAATAACATGAATAATAATAATAATAATAAGAGTATGCAACAAAAACAAACATCCATATTGGTCCAACCTGTTCAAACTGAGGCTGTGGCTTGCCCCTACAGAAGTTTGACAAAGTCCACGTTGCATTCCTTAACATAGAAAGCTTTGCATGCTCATTAAATTGAGCCAGCAATGGTAACAAAGCTCCATGGCAAAGAACAAGATCACGACATTTGGGTGAGTCGCCAGCCACATTACCTAGTGCCCAACAGCCTAACAAATTTGAGGAATGCAAGAAGTTAGAAGTGATATTCACTATAACTGATACCGACACAGTAAACTACAGTGCATACTTATAATGCTTACTAAAAGCAAAACTATTGAAGAAACTCGTAACAAAGTCTTTCACTCATACCTGTTCACGGACATCATCACTTGGAGAAGCAAGAAGTCTCACAAAAATAGGAATAGCATCATGATCAATCACAACCTTTGTATGTTCAGATGTGCCAGAAGCAATATTTGTGAGAGCCCACGCTGCCTCAAACTAAAGGCATTCAACATTAGGAAATAAAAATAGTTGAGCTAGTAACATGTAAAAAACAGAAAAGAAACTCATACAACAGATAACTAAATCTTCAATTCAAACCTGAAGCTGTGGGTAGTCATCTCGCCCAAGAAACTCAATAAAGCGAGGAACAACACCAGATTGAATTACTTCCTCAATTGGGGGATTGCGCTCTGTTGATCAATTACTGAAGTCAAAATCAACTAAAGGGACAACTAAAAAAAGCATATTTGGAGGCAAAAAGAACAAAACAAAACCTATTGAAAGTAGCTTTCGAAAATGAGTGGTGGCTTCAAGCCGCAAATTTCCATCATCTGACCAAACACCAGCTACCATTGCCGGAAGAGTTTCCAACTGCAATCATATTTGCACATCAGAACCTGATTATCAGATAACAAACGAGTACATATAGTCCATAGTCAACATCACGACCCTTAGTTTTTACCTTTTATCAAAGACCAAAAACCTAGCACAAATTCGTCCCAGATGTTTCAGTACCAATCATCTGGAATAGTACTGTTGTTCGCATCAGAATCCACTGATCAGTTTACAAACTATCACTATATCACCTATATTTTAAATCCCTGAATGACTTATTTGATTCTTTTAACATTTTTTATTTTCCAAATCACATACATTTATGGTTTAAACATTATTTTTCCCCACACAAATTTTTGTATTGAAATTTCATACTTCCTCCGTTCCAAAATTATAGATAAAATTTGATTTATGAGGTCGAGAGCATATTAAACATCAAAATGGTATGACTCATTCATAAAAGTTTAAATGAAATAAATTTTGTGATTAATAGTTTTTGTTATATATACTATACAATTATAATAATTATATCAACTAAAATTAAATAAACTCACATCAATTTTAAGTTTAATATGCTGTCATTTGACCTCAAAAGTCAAATTGTATTAGTTTTAGAAAAGAGCTAGTATTTTATAATCACTTATATCTAAGAGTGGTCGTTAAAAGTTACCATTTAATTGTTAATTGTCTTCTATTTAAAATAGGACAAATGGGACTCTCAATTCAGAACGGTCAAATTTAGATCCTAAAATCTAATTATCCAGGGGAGAACATGAACAATAGCACAAACAGAAAACTAACATTTCAACCTTAATAAGTTTACCTAAAATAGCACAAAGTTATTACATATTAAAATAAATACTTAAATAAATAGCAAAAACATAATAGTGCAGTTACAATGAACCAGTTTACGTGACAATTAGCAACATTAATTACACTAAAAAACAGTGATTGAAGGAAGTTCGGATAGATTCACCTTCTTTTCGAGCTGAGAGGCAGTGGCGGATAGGTTGAGCAATTGCTGAGCCTGAAGGCCTTCGCGGCGCTTCTTTAGTAAACTCTCTTCTCTTTTATTTTTTCGGATCTCAACCATGTTATCCTCCCTCCTTCGCCGACCTTCGTCTGCATCGACGGCGACCTTAAATCTACTCCGGCGGACCTCCGTTCTAGCATTCGGTCTAAGAGACATGATTCCTAACTAGATCGAAACAACTTAAACTGATATTCAATGAAAATATATCCCTAAATAAATATATATATGTGCTCGTTGATTATCAAAACCTAGAAAGAGAAAACGAAGGAGGGGTTTAATTGATTTTCGAAAGGACAAAAAGGACGGGCGAGATTATTATACTAGTATTATTTTCGAGCTCAACTACTATCAAATGGAGTATCAAGTTGGGCCTGACTCAACTGAATTTTCTTTAGACCGCACATAGGCTAAGCGGATGGTTAATAAAAATTGAATGAATTAAAATTTAAGTTTAATTGAAAAAAATTGTTTGATACAGTAATTAATATGTTTGAAATATTGAAATATAAAAATTTCTTATTTTATTTTTTAAAAAAATTTAAAAATATTATAAATTTATTTAATATTACTTAATATAATAGTTAATATTTTTTTTAATTTTAGAATCGTTATTTTTCTAAATGAAATGAGATCCAAAAGTATTAAATTGCGGATTGACGAAGTATTTTTGACATCATCCAATTTGCAGTATTAAACTGTAGAATCTCCCGTATTAAATTGCAGATTAGAGATTCTTTTTAGCGTTCGCGAATAAATAATTGAGATCCGTTGTAAAGATAATCTTATTTTTATATATATCGATGTCCATATATATATATATATATATATATATATATATATATATATACTCGTCAAATTTCAAATCGAGTTGGCGGCCATGAGTACATGATACATCCACCTTACTGGCTTACACGTTGCAGAAAAATACCATAAACTGCTCAAACCTTATTTTCAAATTAAAATAAAATATATACTTTTCTATAATTTGTTTTAAAATAAGAGAAATATTTTTATTCTTAAATAATAAAGTTAATCAATATATTATTATTTATATTTCAGATATATTATAAAATCATCAATAAGCATTGCAAAGAATAGACTTTTTTTCTCTAGACAAAAATTTACTTTCCATAATTAATATTTTTTTAGAGAGTAGTTTTCGTATGTGGTACGTTATTTTTAAATTATATGCGATAGCGAGATAGTATTTTTCGAAAGTGGTTAGTATGAAGTTTATTTTGGGGTAAGTTGGTTGATTGACCAATAGAATACTAACACGCGAGCAAAGATTGTATGTGTACACAATTTCTATGGCCAATCAATCAACTTACCAACAAAATAATTTCATACAGTATTTTTCGATAGTTTAATTATTATTTATTTTGTTCAAATCATCAAAGTTTGTAAAAGATTTCATTCCTTCAACTCTAGTATACATGTTTGGATCTAACTTTTAGATTGAATAAATTTCCTCAGGTTTGTCAAAAAAAGATGTTAGGTACGCATATATTATTATATCATCACCACTACTATTAAATTTGGGCGGCTGATGTTAAAAAAATAATTTTTTACTTTTGTTTTAATTAAAATGTATATGTAATCATAGAACATAGAATATAAACAGCCGAAGAAATAATATGGAGTAGTACTAATTAAGAAAAGATGATAGTTCGCCCAGATCCATAACGTCTTGGTTGTCATGAAATTTGTTAAAAATGAATTGAATATTTATTCTTTTTTCCCGAAAATAAGTAGTAAAAAAGAAAAGAATAAACAAGAAGGTCCTCGAGTACAGAGACCATCACCACGCCACCTAACCTATACCAACGGACACTGCTAGCTACACAGTTTAATTAATCACCATAAACAATTTCATTTACAGCTAGCCGAGCCCCCAAATATTTTATCTTATCACTTAACTCCCTATATCTGCCAAACCCCCCTCATACCATTCCATTAAGTATCTCTTCCTTTTTTTCTCCCACTCTACAAACTTTTTCCGATCAGACATGGAGGAGTACCGGCCAAGTTTCTGCAGTTCCGGCGGGAACCGGAGGCTGGAGATAGTGAGTGGGAAAGGGTTTAATGGAAATCAGATGTACTCTACATCTCGGCCTCGCTCGCCCGATCCGCCACCGATAATTCGGACTCACATGACTCGGCCGAGTCAGGTGGCGTCGTCGTCAGCGGCGGCGAAGCCGTGGGGGTTCAGCGATCCGGAGATGAAGAGGCGGAAGAGAATAGCAAAGTATAAAGTATATACGGTTGAAGGGAGATTCAAGGCTTCGTTTCGGAATGGGTTCCGTTGGATCAAGTCCAAGTGCTCTGAGTTCATCCATGGCTATTAACTAATTTATTTTAACTGCATCATTTCTCTTTTTCTTTTTTTCCTTTTTTTAAGATTGTGAAAAGACGATCAGCACTGGATTGAAAGACTTGGGTTATTGTTCAGTTAACAGGAGCGATAAGGGGTATTAATGTCTATTGGTAGAAAATTTTACTTTGACTCTGAACATTTATAAATAGGATTTATTTTCTTATATTTATATATATATATATATCTCATTTCTTATTTCTTGATTTCTGTTTCTAGCTACCTCTTTCTTTTCCTATCTAATTAAAAATAAAATGGAAAATATCTTATCTTTTTTGTTTAAGAAAACTTAGGAAGCTTTAATTGATGTCATTCAGTAAGCATACAAATGTAACTACGTAATATTATAAGTACATAAATAACTGCAAGCTGAAACTAATTGTACAAACGCAAGTCTATTTAAATTTGGCAAAAATGATATCAATGTTATTCCCTCTCATATGCTTCTAATTAAATAGCTTGATCTTTGTTGGTTATATGCCTATACCCTCAAACTCAAACGCATGTGTTTATGAGTTGTCTTGCTTACAAAAATATTATAAAATTGCTTACAAAACAATTACTCATCGATCAAGGGCCAAGGCATCACACATGGCGTGATAAAATAGATCAGAAAAAATATGGTTTTGAGTTGATTTTGATTATATTAATCATTTTAAGATGTTTTGACTTTTAAACAAAACTTTTAAAAAATAAAATTGTGACTGTCACAATTAAATTAATTAAGTAATAATATGATATAACAATTATTAATATAAATAATAAAATACTAAAAAACTATACTAATAAAATTTTAAATTGAAATTATTAATACCCTTTCATATTTAAATAATTTTTCAAAATTAAAAGTTAACGTTCTCATACACTCCATTGTTAACGTTCTCAGCAGCTATTCTTAAATATTGTCATAAAACAAGGGTTAATTAAACAAATTAACATATCACATAATATCCTATATTATGACCGACCAACAAATAAGCTTAGATAGGACACACTAAATGAAGGATTTACTCATCTCCCTCCTAGTTCTATTCCTCGATCTCCGCCAGAGACCATATCCCTAAGCTTTGATACCAACTGTGACAACCCCAAAATAGGTATACAACACCCATTCTGAGTCGCCAAATACATGGTACGAGAAAGCAACTACAACTTCAATAATACAATTGTCTTTGCAAAATACGACAACACATACCGTGAGTTTAAATACAAATATTGTCTTCTGACAATATCCACACTCAAATAAGTCCTCATTATAATTATTCAAACACTATTTTACGTAAATAGTGAGGATTGCTAAAATATTTTTCTAGAACCATCACTCCGCACTCGACTAGTTCCTCGCTATGTTCTCACCTCCCGAGAAAAAATGGAACAAAAGGAAAAGGGTGAGCTCAACTAGCCCAAGTAAAGAATATTATGATTAAGATAATATACAACAAATTATCGTTAGTCTTCAACATGGAAAAATCGATAAAATATAATGATAACAAGTTTTAGATCAACAACTGCGATCCAAGCGAGAATCCATTAGAAGAGTCAGTAGAGAATGAGTTCTACTATCTTCTAAGATTTAAAAGTCCATCATCAATATTTTATCCTCAAAACAACAATTAATATACATCTTTAATCAAATATTCATCTTTGCACTACAGCCAAAGATATTCATTTGTATCACACCAATTAGTCGTTTCATCTCAACACTGTTCATCTTCTTCAGACTACTGGCAAAAGATATTCATCGATTAATCATTTATCTTTGCACTTCTGGCCAAAGATATTTAGTAATATCATCATTTAGACCGAGGATGATGAATT
The DNA here is from genome assembly GCA_020205605.1 of Panax ginseng. Lineage (NCBI taxonomy): Eukaryota > Viridiplantae > Streptophyta > Magnoliopsida > Apiales > Araliaceae > Panax > Panax ginseng. The sequence continues at coordinate 3,856,834 of CM035138.1, read as the reverse complement.
TTTTTTAAAGAAAATGAATCCGGTGAGATGGAAGGACAAATAGTAGGGATTCAGATAACGGTTTATCTAAGATCAATAATACTCCATAATAACCAATTTTGAAGCAAAATTCAAAAATAAAGATCAAAACATGGATCTGATCAAAGATAGTAACCATAATAGACATATTGGACAAAAGAAAAAAATTTCATTTTTTTGGTGAATAGTCAGATTCGTGAATAAATAGTCTTATAATCGTGAATAAGTAACTCAGACACAAAAGTTCCAAATTTGATAAAAATTCGGATCAATACTTGGCAAGATAATGATATTGAAGAAATAATATTATATATAAAGAAAATAACATCCATTACCTCAAAAATAACCGTATTTCCTTCAATTTCGGATATAGTCTTGTAAACTTGTACTAAAAAATAGAAACTCACAAAGTATCTAAATACTCACAAAATACGCTCGATAATATAGAGAGAGAAAGAAAAGCTTATGTTTACGTGTGATTTTCAATTCTAACTTAAATTTCCTACTATTTATAGGAAAATATTAGCGAGACTTGACTTGCAACTTTGATGACTTTACTCTCTTATTATTCTCACCCACCACATTTGAAATAAAATTCAGCACATTTCTTCACCAACCACAAGTGGGGCCCACTCAATTCTAGAATTTTCCACCAAAATGCTAAATTCGGATACTTTCAACAATTTACAAACCAACACCTCTTAAAATTCATAACAAATCATACGTTCATTTTTAACGGTTCAAAATTTGTGGACATATACTCAACTTATTAATGTATAACATATCCAAAAATTACAACGATCCAACGGTCGGATTAAAAATTATAACTCACGCAATATATCTCAAAAACACTGGTTTAATTTTTAATACCTCCATTCTGACAAAAATACTGATAAAACACCTCAACATTAACTCCTTTATTTTTATCCACAATAAATATATCCAACATTTATATCCACATAAAATAAATATTTCCTTATCATATGAATCAATAATTAATTATTCACAAATAATATTACGTAATCATATTTATAACAACTAAAAGTAGTTCCGGAAAGAGGGCTTTCCAATAAGAATTTTTCCTTCTTGGTAGCAATTAGGTGACCAAACCTCTCCTTGATGTAACTTTCTAGACATTGACAATAATGTTATCTAATAATATTATTCAAATAATATGAATTATTGATCCGATAATGGGAAATCTTTATGCGGTGACAATTATTGAAACAACAATAATATAAAATATCAACGCAACAATTATTGAATCAATAAAATAAAATATTGAGCGATAATCATCGTAACAATTATTGAGTAGTGCGCTTCTACGTAAGGATCAATAATTCATCAATCTGCAGATCCACGCCAGACATCGTATTTTAACCACCGGGTATTCCAACAAGTGTTAGCGGTAATAACTTCTGCCGTTATTTATAAAACTCAAACTTGTCGTTTCACAAACGAATATACTTGGCAGTATTTAATATTCCTCAACAACAAGAATATTTCACGACCAAATGAATATTCCCCGACAACAATGATTATTTTATAACCACTTGCATATTTTGTAAATTTTGCACATTTCACCTGTAACACCCCAGTCCCATATCGAAAGATAGGGGGAAAAATTTGTCTGCATATAAGGAAATAAAGTTACTACCAATAGTACCTTCAAGTCATGACCTTTTGGGAGCCTGTGGTGGGCTAGATGACCCAAGAAGATACTATTGGGCCAGTGGTTTGAGGCCTTATTTGGATGGATTTGATTCGATTCGGACTTGGGATTTGACCCAAGATTTGTTCCGAACTCGGGATTTGACCCGGGTTGTTTCATATGGTATCAAAGCCGACTCTCGGCTCGGGTCGGGTCATCCGATCGGGTTCTTGGGAGGTGGGGACACGAAGTGGTGGTATTATCCTGATGGAGAGATGAAGGTCCTGGAGGTGGGGACACGAAGCCCAGGTATTATCCCACATGGCTAGAGAGACAAAGATCTTTGGTAGTGTGTGTGATCGGTTCACGGGAGGGCGTCGAAATTTAAGTGGTGGAGTTTGTAACACCCCAGTCCCATATCGAAAGATAGGGGGAAAAATTTGTCTGCATATAAGGAAATAAAGTTACTACCAATAGTACCTTCAAGTCATGACCTTTTGGGAGCACTGTGGTGGGCTAGATGACCCAAGAAGATACTTATTGGGCCGATGGTTTCGAGGCCTTATTTGGATGGATTTGATTCGATTCGGACTTGGGATTTGACCCAAGATTTGTTCCAACTCGGGATTTGACCCGGTTGTTTCATATGGTATCAAAGCCGACTCTCGGCTTCAGTCCGGGTCATCCGTCGGGTTGCGGAGGTGGGGACACGAAGGTGGTGGTATTATCCCACATGGAGATGAAGGTCCTGGAGGTGGGGACACGAAGCTAGCCGGTATTATCCCACAATGGCTAGAGAGGCAAAGATCTTTGGGCCGTGTGTGTGATCGGTTCTGACGGGGACGTCAGAAATTTAAGTGGTGGAGTTTGTAACACCCCAGTCCCATATCAAAAGATAGGGGGAAAAATTTGTCTGCATAAAAGGAAATAAAGTTACTACCAATAGTACCTTCAAGTCATGACCTTTTGGGAGCCTGTGGTGGGCTAGATGACCCAAGAATATACTATTGGGCCAGTGGTTTGAGGCCTTATTTGGATGGATTTGATTCGATTCGGACTTAGGATTTGACTCAAGATTTGTTCCGAACTCGGGATTTGACCCGAGTTGTTTCATCACCCATAACTAAATAATTATATCAAATTAATACCTTATTATTCACAATAATAATTAGAGGAAATTCGATTTTATTTATAATAAGTTGGGGTCTTACAACCTCCCCTCCTTATAAAATTTCGTCCTCGAAATTGACATACGTACCTGGTGTTTCAAAAAGGTGAGGATACCTCGCTTTCATTTCTGATTCCAACTCCCAGGTCATTTCTTCAATAGCATGGTTTCTCCACAAAACCTTAACTTGTGGTATAACCTTGGTAATACGTAGGACATCTTCTTTTCTATCCAAGATCTTAACAGTCTTCTTCGTCGTTAAATCTTGATTATCTCGTCTGGTTTAACGCAATGATAATATGGTTCGGGTCTTTCATATATTTACGAAGCATGGATATGTGAAAAAATTATGAACACGAGACATACTTGGAGGTAATCGCGAGTCTATAGGCCCACATTTCCTATTCGATCGTTAATCTCAAATGGACCAACAAATCGTGGATTGAGCTTTTCTCTTTTTTCCAATCTTATAACTCCTTCTATGGAGCAACACATAACAATACATGATCTCCAATATTAAACTCCACGTCCTTTCTATGAAGATCGGCATAACTCTTTTTGTCGATCTTGTGAGGTTTGAATCGTTGTCGAATCATTTGGATCTTTTACGTAGTCTTGTGTACTAATTACGGTCCCAACAACGTTCTTCTCCCACCTCGTCCCAAAGATAATTGGAGAATCGACACTTTCGTCTATACAACGCCTCAAATGGAGCCATGCCTATACTTGCTTGGCCCCTGTTCTTGTAGGAGAATTCACCAGTGGCAAGTACTTATCCCAACTTCCTTTAAAATCTAGGACACAAAGTCTTAATAGATCTTGAGGGTTTGAATAGTCCTCTCGATTGTCCGTCCGTTTGAGGATGGTATCTTGCGAATCAATCGTAATCCGTGCCCATAGCTTTCTGCGCAAGCTAACCTAAAATCGTGAAGTGAATCTTGGGTCAAGATCCGAAACTATGGATCTTGGCATGCCATGCAATCAGCATGATCTCATTCACGTATATCGAGACAAGGCGTTCGAGGAATAAGTCTCACGCGTATCGGTAAGAAATGTGCAGACTTGGTTAATCTATCAACAATAACCCAAATCGCATCTATGCCTTGAGAAACCTTGGGAAGACCCGTAACTGAAATCCATAGTAATGTGTTCCCATTTCCATTTCGAATCTCAAGTGGTTGTAATGGACCCTTTGGCACTTGATGCTCCGCCTTTACACGCGTTGACAAGTTAAACACCTCGAGATAAACTCTGCGATCTCTCTTTCATATTGTTCCAACCAAAATGTATGTCGAATATCATGATACATTTTGGTACTCCCGAGATGGATTGCAAGCGGTGTGTTGTGTGCCTCCATCATGATTCTATGCTTCAAGTCGGGATCGTTAGGACACAAAGTGCGAGTTGAATCTAAGTATTCCTTCTTCATCGATTCTTGCTTACGGAATAGCACCTTCGCACTTTCTTCTTCATACGCATCAACTCCATGTCCAGTAGCTTGAACAACTTTAACTTTATCGATTAAAGTTGGTTCTACTCGTATATTAAATCATCATCATGTGGGTCCTGGAGTCTTTAATTCTACCTTCATCCTTTGCAAGTCATACGTAATGGGCCTTTGTATTGACAATATCGCACTTTTCGTCTGAGCATATGATCTTCTACTCAATCGTCATTCTACTACTATTTCGCTTTTCAGGGATGATATTGAATAGTGTGATCGTAATCTTTCAATAGTTCAAGCCAACGTCGTTCTTGCATGTTGAGTTCTTTTGGGTGAAGAAATATTTGAGGCTTTTATGGTCCGTATAAATCTCCACTTTCTCCCCATACAAGTAGTGTCTCCAAATTTTCAACGCGAATCATTTGCTTTGCTAACTCTAGATCATGAGTAGGATAATTCCTCTCATATTCTTTGAGTTGTCGTGAGGCATAAAGCTATGACTTTCCCATGTTGCATGAGAGCGCATCCTAACCCTTTGCACGAAGCATCGCCAGATATAACAAATCCATCCGTACCGAGATGGTATTGCTTTAAAGCAGTGCCGAAATGAGTCTCCTCTTGAGCTCTTTGGAAACTCTTCTCGCATTCCTCGCTCCATACAAATTTTGTATCTTTCCGAGTCAACTGAGTTAGCGAATGGCGATTCGAGAAAATCCTTCCACGAATCTCCGATAATAACCAAATTTAAGCCCGAGCTACGCACTTCGGTCATCGACTTTGGTTGCTTCCAACTTTGTACTGCTTCAATCTTCGTCAAGTCGACAGATACTCCATGTTTTGACACCACGTGCCCAAGGAATGCTACTTTCTCGAAGCGAACTTCGCATTTCTTGACTTGGCATAAAGTTTGTTTTCACGAAGCCTTTCAAGTATCGACGAAATGGTGCTCATGATCTTCACGGCTTTTGGAATAGATGAGGATGTCATCAATAAAGACAACAACAAAGCCCGATCCAAATATTCCTTGAATACACGATTCATCATATCCATGAAAGCGGCAAGAGCATTAGTCAATCCAAAAGACATGATTAAGAATTCATAATGCGTCTGCAGGGAGTTACGAGGCGCGTCTTTGGAATATCCTCGCTTTTAATCTTGGTGATGATATCCGAGCGAAGATCGATCTTTAAAAAGAATTGTGCTCCTTTGCAATTGGTCGAGCAGGTCATCAATGCGAGGTAATGGATACCTATTCTTGATGGTGACATGGTTTAATTCGCGGTGGTCAATACAAAGTCGCGTATTCCCGCTTTTTTTTTCACTTAATAAAATAGGAGCACCCCCAAGGAGATGTCTTGGGGCCAGAATGAAACCTATGTTTAACAATTCTGTAGTTGGACTTTTAACTCTGAAGTTCAATAGTAGCCATTCGATATGGGGTTTTAGAAATGGGTTTGTACCCTACCAAGGTCGATAAAGAATTTAACATCACGTTACGGGGTGTAGGCAAGGGAAGTTCTTGAAATACATCGAGAAATTCTCTAACAACATAAATATTATTCAAATCGACTTGTCTTTGTTCAAATCCATAACATGGGCTAAGAAAGCTTGACATCCATTTTTCAATAAACGAATAACTTTATGGCTTGATATGATAGTGGTGATTTTAGTGGTTTAGTTGTTTGAATTACATATGACGGGTTGGTTAGGAATATAAAACTAACAACCTTACGAAAACAATCAATTTTGGCATGATGAGTGGTTAACCAATCAATTCCTAAAATCACATCAAAAACAAGTATCTTTAAAGAGATAAGATCAGCAGGTAATGTGATAGTGCCAACTTGGATCATGCAAGATTTATAAACTGTGGATGTAACGAAAGTTTCACCCAATGGAGTCTTCACTGATAAATCAAAGTCTAATTTCTCCTGGATTCAAGTTTAAGCGTTGAGCACAAGCGGGGAGAGATAAAAGAATGGGTAGAACCTGATTCAGTAAGGTATAAACTTCGCAAGAGTTCAAGATTAGCTTACCCGTAATCACCTCGTTCGGGTTCCTCGTGTTTTGGACGATCACGACAAACGCTTCTTCCAAGAACCGTGATTTCGACTTATCCAGGAATGACCCTTGAGTCACCATCCCCGTTGAACTTGGTTTTGCTTCTGAAACAATCCCGAGCTATGTGGCCTTCCTTTCCACAGTTGTAACATACCTTGGATTGTTGTGGGCAGGTTTGAATGATATGTCCTCTTTTCCCGCATTTGTAACATCTAACTGGCGGTCGTTCTCCTCCCCTAGAATTTGTTGTTAGTGTTGGTGCTGCTGCTGATGTTTTCCCGTCATTGTTGAATCTCCTCTTTCTGAAATTTTCACTTGACTCACGTCTCCTATTATCATGGCCACGATGACCACCCAGAGTGGTTACCGCTTTGTTCGTATTTTTCCTCCTCGTTGGTTATCATCGCTTTGATGATTCTTTATCACCGTATGACAACGGTTGTGGTCCCTCGGTTTACATACTCATTATCTCGCTCTAATAATTGAGCCCTGTTTACAACATCTGAATATAAAGAAAATTTATGAGATATAAGATATTGTCGAATCTCGGGCTTTAGACCTCTCAGAAACATCATTGTCATTCGTTCCTCATTTTTCGACCAAATGAGGTGCAAACCTGGATAACTCTGCAAACTTCGCCTCGTACTGGGACACCGTCATGTTGTTTTGTTCCAGTCTGATAAACTCCACCTCCTTTATATGACGAATACTTTCAGGAAAGTACTTGTCATTGAATAGTTTTTGAAATGTTTCCCAAGACATGTTGAGTGCGGTGGTTGAGTGCGCCTTCCTGGAACTCCACCAAGATATCTTTCACCATGAACATAAAAAGGTGGCGAATGGAACCTTTTGTTCCTCCGTGCATCTCAAGACATCGAATATCTTGGTAATTTGTTTGACCCACGTTTCCGCCATGATCGGATCCGGCTTTCCTTTAAATTCTGGTGGTCCCAACTCTTTGAACTGCTTGGTTGTGACAAATCGCGCATTGCTAGCATTTCCACCCGTATTCTGTGCACGAGTTTCCATCGTCTAGTTTTGCATAAAATACAAAAAACTTCTGAACATCCCATCATTCATCATTTGTTCGGTAGTGTTGTTTGTAGGAGGATTATTGCTTTCCTGTTGCACGTTCTCCTAGTTTGTAACTAAAGGTTGTTCCACAGTCTCATACACTCCATTGTTAAACGCGTTCTCGTGACCATTCTTAAATCTTGCCATAAAACAAGGTTAATTAAACAAATTAACATATCACATAATATCCCTATATTATGATGACCAACAAATAAGCTTAGATAGGACACACTTAGCGAAGGATTTACTCATCTCTCCCCTCCTAGTTCTATTCCCCGATCTACATGGAGACCATATCCCTAAGCTTTGATACCAATCAGGACAACCCCCAAAATAGGTATACAACACCCATTCTCGTGTCGCCAAATACATGATGCGAGAAAGCAAACTATAACTTCAATAATACAATTGTCGATTGCAAAATACGACAACACATACTGTGAGTTTAAATACAAATATTGTCTTCAGATAATATCCACACTCAAATAAGTCCTCATTACAATTATTGAAACACTATTTTACGAAATAGTGAGGATACGCTAAAACATCTTTCTAGAACCATCACTCCATACCCCGATTAGTTCTCTTTATGTTCTCACCTCACGAGAAAAATAGAACAAAAAGGAAAAGGTGAGCTCAACTAGCCTAGTAAAGAATATTATGATTAAGATAATATACAACAAATTATCGTTAGTCTTCAACATGGAAAAATCTGATAAAATATAATAGATAACAAGTTTTAGATCAACAATCGCATCGGAGCGGACAGAATCCATTAGAAGAGTCAGTAGAAAATGAGTTCAACTATCTTCTAAGATTTAAAAGTCCATCATCAATATTTTATCCTCAGAATAACAATTAATATACATCTTTAATGAAATATTCATCTTTGCACTCACAGTCGAAGATATTCATTTATATCACCAATGGTTATGTATTCATCTCACACACTGCTCATCTTTGCACTACTACGGACCAAAGATATTCATCGATTAATCATTTATCTTTGCACTACTGGGCCAAAGATATTTAGTAATATCATCATTTAGGGTAGGGGATGATGAAAAATATTTTAAAGAAAAGCGAATCTAGTGAGACGGAAGGACAAATAGTAGGGATTAGGTATAACAGTTTTATCCAAGATCAATAATACTCCAAAATAACCAATTTTGAAGCAAAATTCAAGAATAAAGATCAAAACATGGATCTGAATCAAAGATAGTAACCATAATAGACATATTGGACAAAAAAGAAAATTTTATTTTTTGGTGAATAGTCAGTATTCGTGAATAAAGTGTCAAGTATCGTGAATAAGTAACTCAGAGCAAAAAAGTTCCAAATTTGATAAAAATTGGATCAATACTTGACATAATGATATTAAAGAAATAATATCATATATGAAGAAAATAACATCCCTTACCTCAAAATAACCGTATACATTGAATTTTTGGATATAGTCTTGTGAAACTTGTACTAAAAAATAGAAACTCGTAAAGTATCTAAATACTCACAAAATACGCTTCGATAATATAGAGAGAAAAGAAAAAAGCTTATGTTTACAATTGTGATTTTCAATTTTAACTTAGCCTCATTTATAGGAAAATATTAGCGAGACTTGACTGCAACTTTGATGACTTTACTCTTTACTATTCCCACCCACCACATTTGAAATAAAATTCAGCACATTTCTTCACCAACCACAAGTGGGGCCCACTCAATTTTAGAATTTTCCACCAAAATGCTAAATTAGGATACTTCATGAATTTACGAACCGGTCACCTCTTAAAATTCATAACAAATCATACGTTCATTTTTAACGGTTCAAAATTTGTGGACATATACTCAACTTATTAATGTATAACATATCCAAAAATTACAACGATCCAACTGGTCGGATTAAAAATTATAACTCACATGAATATATCTCAAAAACAACTTGGTTTAATTTTTAATACCTCCATTCAAACAAAAAATCTTGATAAAACACCTCAACATTAACTCCTTTATTTTTAACCATAATAAATATATCCAACATTTATATCCACATAAAATAAATATTTCCTTATCATATGAATCAATAATTAATTATTTACAAATAATATTACAAAATCATATTTATGACAACCAGTAGTTCGGGAAGAGGGGCTTTCCAATAAGAATTTCTCTCCTTGGCGCGCGAATTAGGTGACCAAACCTCTCTCTTGTGAACTTTCTAGACATTGACAATAATGCTATCTAATAATATTATTCAAATAATATGAATTATTGATCGATAATGGGAAATATCATGCGGTGACAATTATTGAAACAACAATAATATAAAATATCAACGCAACAATTATTGAATCAATAAAATAAAATATTGAATAATAACTTCACTGTAACAATTATTGAGTATCGCCTTATTTACGTAAGGATCAATAATTCATCAATCTGTGCATCCACGCAGATTCTTGTATTTTAACCACCGGGTATTCCAAGCGGTGTTACTTGGTAACAACTTCACGCCAATTATTTATAAAAACTCAAACTTGTCGTTTTCTTTCATCCGACAATTATTACATTATAGGGCCCACAAATATCATTGCTACCATCGTCATTTAATATTCCCCGACAACAAGAATATTCCACGACCAAATGAATATTCCCCGACAACAATGATTATTTTATAACCACTTGCATATTTTTGTAAAATTTGCACATTTCACCCATAACCAGAGAATTATATCAAATTAATACCTTATTATTCACAATAATAATTAGAGGAAATTCGATTTTATTTATAATAAGTTGTGCTCTTACATCAGCTGTATGATAAAAACTATTACTATATTATGTAACTCATCAAGAACTCATTGAACTACCTTAAGATATACTGAATGCTTGAAAATTATGTAAAATAACTACGTACTTGCTTGAAAAGATCGAACTTATATATAGATGAATCAAAGTTGTATATCATCTTTTAAAACTATATAATCCTTATAATTGTATATAGAGTTAGCTAGGTTAATTAACTTGTAAATAAATTCTTTTTAAATTTTAATTGCTTGTCGAGTAGAATTAAAGCTGATATATATAATATATACATATAAGTGGTGAAAGTTTGACATGCTTTGCTAAATTCCTAAAATTAATTAAAGCACACTCGCTTGTAAGAATTTCTATTCAGACACAGTATTACACAAAAAGATATAATATTAAAAAAGAAAGAAAGAATTAAAGAAATTGAAGCAATACAATCAACTCATAAAGCATCAAAATTTCTCATTTTGAAATATTTAACGGTGGGAAATCGGAGAAAAAAGAATATTGAATCGATCATTGCATGGAACTTTATACTCATTATTCTATTTTTATCTCCATTGAGCAAATACGTGTTGATCCTCATGATAATATATATATATATATATATATATATATATATATATATATATATATATATATATATTATTGTTCTATATAATTTGTTTTCCCTTACCTTAAAATTTTTTCCCGTCTCTCATTTCTTTATGCATCTCTAGGACCCGAGCAAAAATGTTGTGTCCATAAATATCAAATAAATAACTAAAAAAGTATTTAGAGTGTACTGCAATTGCATGCATGCATGCAGATACGTACATACGTTATTACTGTCGAGGCTTTCCCTTGTGTTGGCGCCTCATTTGTTCGTAAAATTGAGCAATGAACTCCTCCGCCTTGGCATCAATCATCACATCGGCCTCTCAATTTTCAAGCACCTTGTCACTCTCATCCTCTTCTTCCACGTCTAAATCATGAAGATTAGTAGCCGATCCATATTGGCTCATGGTGCTTGCCCCGCCAGCCAGTTCTTGGAGCGAGATTACTAGCCGATGAGCTTTGGCTCATGGTCCCCGTCCCCGCCAGTTCTTGGAGATTATCAGTTGATGCAAATTGGCTCATGGTTCCCCGGCCATGATGAAGTGGACGATGGTGAAATTGGGAACAACTCGTCGATCTCCGATCGCTTGCCGGTTGGAATTTTGATAGCCGCCGGATTCTGAGGCGGCGGAGATTGGCTGTCCTGCAAATGCAAGGGGCGCATTGATCCAACCAATTTTTTCCATTGGTCATCTGAATAATTATTAGCAACCTTTACCGGTTTTGTTTTTTCATTTCTAGGATTTTGAATCATGACCATTGCTGCCTTAAATAGGCTGAATTGTTTGTTTTTCTTGTGTACATTGACTGTTTGATTCTGGTTGTTATCGGCAATGTTTGCAGCAGCTGGGGCTAGGTTTCCTTCCATTGAGATGAGATGTACGTAAAGTAAATTTAGAGAGAAAAGTATAGTAGATAATTAATATTCCCTTAGTCCCAAATTATTAATTGCTTAGTTTTGATTTTTTAAAGTTAAATTGACCATTTTTAAAACTATTCTTTTTACTATTTTTGCTAAAATATAGGTGAAGAGATTATAACCAAAAGAAAGTATATACAATTTATTACTAATCCCAATTTTTATAATTTTAGAAATATATTTATATATGCTTAATTATTAATTCTAAAAATAGTCAATTTAACATAAAAAAAGTCAAAACTGAGCAATTAATTTAGAACGAAAGAAATATTAATTACTCCCTCCGTCTCATGATAAAAGTCCTTATTACTATTTTGGGTTGTCCCATGTTAAATGTCCACTTTCTTTTAATAACTAAACTTTTACACATTTTTTTCTATTATGCCCGTAGCATTAAATATCTCATACTTTTCTTATTCTAATTCTCTCTCCATATTTAATGACATTATTATGGACAATTTTGTCATTTTATTTCTCTTCTTAATATGCGTAAAAAGTCCACCAGAACTTTTATCCTGAGACGAAGGGAGTATATGTTAAATTAAAACTCGTGATGCTAAATGCAGGGCGAGTGAGGCCGGGGTAGAAAAACGTTGGATGGGGACAATATTTTGGGGCTGTTGAAATATTTATACAGTTTCTTGATTTAATGGTTTTTAAAGCGGATGACTATTTAGTCATGGTAATATTAATATTCTGAGGTTCACTACTCAATTTGGTGAATGACTAGAATACCCGTAATATATTCCAATCAGTTAGAAGTAACTTAATGATAATAGAGATAATGAGAGTCAACAACTTGTAGCAACTAAGAGGGGTAAAATTGGAATATGGAATGATATGGAATATTGTTGTTCACCATTGTTTTACCAGTGTTGGAGGCAAATGAATTGGAAAATTTGTGGTGTTGCTGCTTTTTCATGCGCCGTTGCCATTGTGTTTGATACCAGAAAATTCTCACCTCTAAATTAAATGTACAATTAGAATCACAAATTTTAAACAGAATATATTACTCATTAATTGGAGATAACAAATTTGGATATATATATATATATATATATATATATATATATATATATATATATATATATATATATATATATATATATATATATATATTCCATGCGAGGAAGGGTTAGATGAAGTTTATTTTGGGATAAGTTTCAATAATTAACTAATAGAATAGTAGCCATATGCATGCGGTTTGTATGTATATTGGCCAATTAATCAACTTAACAAAAAAATAACTTCATACTAACTGGATCCACGTACATAAATATATATTTACTTATTTAGTGGTTATTTTAAAATTTTCAGTACGAATGAGTTTCTTTTCTGAATGCATATGAGAAAGTGGATTTTCATTATGTGCATTTATTACATTAACGTAACCAAGGCCCTAGGGATATGTCACGATTAATAAAAAGTACTAAACTCTTATTAATTTGTCTATGAGAGCTACTTTTTTTTTTTACCCCGGAGCTAGCTATAGTTACGAACTGATCGAACACATGATAATTATATAGAGAGTAGCTAGACAACGTACGTAGACACAGTAGTACGTACGTGAGAATTAATATTGCCAATTTGACCGTCAGGGGGATGTAGAGATCCAAGTAATAATTCAATTTGTTGCAGGACGAGCTTGAAATTGAAATGGAGAGGATTAGAATCACATAAGAGTAACAAAACAAGTTTAAAGTTGGCAATATATGCATTAATTTGTTTAATTTAAAGCAAGATGAGAAGCAACGTAGGCTGAGGGCATTGTTGTTGGACTAGTTAAATTCTGGTGTTTCTTGTAATTTCCACTTAATTAGTTGGTTAATCCATATATAGTTTCAAAATTAGAGATCGATACATGCATTTTTTGTCAATTGTGACTTGACTTGAAGTGCTAATATATCATTACTTGTATTTTATTTCACAACATCACAACTAATAGTAAGGATTAATTTGAAAATATATATGATCTTAAAAACATGCATGGTTTTAAATATATCTATAGTTTTATCACGAAAATAGCCGTTATTATAACCACTGTAATCACTTTCCAGACAATTCAGTAAAAAATGATACTACATGTCTTATGTCTCTCTTTGCATTGTTCATTAATTATAGTGCTGACCATTTATCCAACATCTTTTTAAAATTTTGGTATATAAATTTAAAATTGGTAAAGTTGCATACATCTCAATATAATACCCTCTGGGCTGTGGCCCTTCGCGCACCAGTTATCAACATGAACACGAATTTAAATGCAATCAAACTACATATATAAGTACTCTGGAATGATTTAGATGAACAAATGATCAACTGGGAGTGTGTGAATACATACATATTGCTGGACGTACGTACAACCAGATAATTATTTGAAGGAAAAAAAACAAAAGGAATTGAAGAAGAAGAAGAAATTAAAGCACTATCATCCACCCCTAAAGCATCACCATTGGGCGGCGGAATGAATGTACAATCGTATTAATTTGAAATTTTACTCTTTATTCTATTTTTCTCCCCCACTAAGCAAATACTAAAGGTCGATGATCATCAGAAGTACAACTACAAATTAATTTTAAAAAAATGGTAAAATATAAATGACATATAAATAGCACATTTATGTCTCATATTACAACAATTATTACCCAATCCCTCTTTTTCATCATCGATCCATATACTAATATTTATATATTCCCTTACCAACAATATATATATATATATATATATATATATATATATATATATATATATATATATATATATATATATATATTTCTTTGTGGTCTCTTTCACGTCTTTATCCATCTGCACCTAGCCCTGGACAAAATTTTTATGCCAATAATTGTAATAAAGAGTAAAAAAGGTTTTTTTTTGTTTAAAAAAGTTGAGAATTAAAAAGTATTTCGAAGGTAAAACTTATTAGGAAGAGAAAATTAATTAAGAACCACAGTATCAGCGTTCGCGCGCGGGCGTATGCATGCCTGCACTCACTCAAAGCCATGCAGATATTTACGTACGTAATTTTGAGTGCTCTCAACGCTTTCCCTTATGTTGGCACCTCATTTGCTCGTAAAATTGAGCAATGAACTCGTCCGCCTTGGTATCAATCATCACATCTGCCGCGTAATTTTCAAGCACCTTATCACTCTCTTCCTCATCCTCCTCCTCCTCCTCATCCTCGCCATCGAGTAATTCAAGAAGATTAATAGCCGATGCATATTGGCTCATGCTGCCCGACATTTTCTTTAAATTATTCACGGACGCACTTTGACTCATCGTGCCCGTGCCCGCGAGTTCTTGGAGATTACAGGCCGATGAACTTTGGCTCATGCTGCCCGTGCCCGCCAGTTCTTGGAGATTATTAGTTGATCCATATTGGCTCGTAGTGCCCCATGATGAAGAGGGGGAACTTGGGAACAATTCATCAACCTCTGATCTCTCGCCGGTCGGAATTACTACAGCCCCGGCTATGGCCGGATTCCGAGGCGGCGGGGATTGATTGTCTTGCAAATGCAACGGGCGTATTGATCCCACCAGTTTCTTCCATTTGTCGTCAGATGAATTATTACTATTATTATTAGTCACCTTTATTATTTTGACCGGCTTAGGTTTTTCATTTCGTTGATTTCGTAGCATGACCATGGCGGCGTTAAATAGGCTAAATCGTTGCTTCATTTTCTTGTCCCCATTGATGCTTTGTTTCTGGTTGGTTGCGGCGGCTACGTTGTCAGTTGATTTCTCTTCCATGATATATACAGAATAATTAAGTAATAATTAAGATGCAAAAGTAGATAAATTAATATATATATAGGGTGGTTAGATGGTTCTAGTATATATATATATGTTAAAGCCCGCCCTGCAGAATGCAGGGTGAGAGGTAAAAAAAAAGTTGGAAATGTATTTTGGGGCAATGGAATTATTTATACCTAATTAATTTTGTTTTAGTTAGATTATTTTTAGACTGCATGACTATGCAGGCATGAGAATATTCTGATCGAGGTTTGTTACTGTATTTGTTGAATGACTAGAATACCCATGCATGCTATATTTTGATCGACTAAAAGAAATTTACTTATAATCGTAAGAGAGACAAATTTGTAGCAAACTAGAAGGGTTAAGATTGGTAAGGAAATTAAATTAATAATGCTGAATGAAATGAACCATTGTTCTAACCGGTGCTGGAGGCAAATAAATAGGGAAATTGTGTGGTATTGCTGCGACGGCGGCTGTCACTCAAATTGATACCATAAAATTCTCAACTATATATTGACAAATTAAATAGAGAATTGGCTTGCGTTTGAGTGGAATACAGATTTTCTGGGAAACTTCCTTTTTACCTTTATTCATTAATTCAAGTACCAGATACATATATACATGATATCGATCGATCAGCTTGCTGTCTTCTTATATTTTACTACTATTTGTTTTACTACTATTTCTTACATTAAATGCTTCATTTGTTAATAGATCAGAAAACATATAGCAATGGACAATTAATGATTTAAGCTTCACTTTATAACCAGAAATATGAAAGAAATAGACTTTGCAAAGAAGAAACTTACAAGTCAGGCAATCAAACTAAAGATTAAAGAAGGTTTCCTGGTAAAATTAAAACTCGTCAACCTTTCTTTTTGGATTCCTTAATTTCCAAGAAATTAAAATATATAGGCTACCTCCAGCTAAAATTCAACCCAAGTGTTGTTGGATTCAAAGAACGCGGGCCCTTTCTTTTCACATGTATATGTTTTTGCATCACCATATATAATTAATTAATAATTATGACCTGACACTTCGCTTAATTATATCAATATATTCTATTAAATTATGATATATACTTTCTTTTTTAAATAAAAAAGTGTAATAATTTAATGGGTTGTTCGTCCATTAATTGCTTATAATTTAGAAGTTTAAACTTTGGAAGGGGTTCGTTCATAACTCAAATTGTATCAGATAAAAAATGCAGCGTCTTTATTTCAAGTATGTTAATAGATTTATAATGAACCCTATTTTCCCTGGTCCAACCGTGTCCCCTACGGCTCCACCCACCGCGCCCATTGACCTCAACCAGTTTCATTTTCCACAAACACCACCTACTCTCTCTCTCTCTCTCTTTGTCTCTCTCACACACACACACACCAGCGCCCGAACTAAGTATATTCTAAATTTTAAACATTTGTTTTTGCAACATATATATATATATATATATATATATATATGGTGTCAGGATCAGGTAAGGGATCCCTTATTTTCTTAAAATGAGAACTTTTTTTTTTTTTTTTTGCTTTTTTTTTTAAAACAACTAAAAAAAAAGTTTAATATTTATGGAATGAATTTTTTTCATAGTTTTAGGTGTAATTTGAGTGCATATAACAAAACATGTATATATGGTGCATGCAGACTTGTCACACCACTTTTAGTATAGGTATTCAAAACACGCCTAAAACATTGTATTATGGAAAATTTCGGTTCCATTAAATATTAAACTTTTTTTAGTTGTTTTAAAAAAAAAAAAAAAAAGTCCCTTATTTTAAGAAAAGTAAAGAATCCTTCTTGATCATTTCTCATGTATATATATATATATATATATATATAATTGTTAATTACATACTATGTTTGAGTTCATACATAATATTGTATGTATAGCCTTTGTCTTCTCCTCTCTCCCCGCTACCTAAATCCCCAAACCAAAAACAAAACAAATCTCTCAACCAAGATAACTAGCCGGCCCCAAAAGTATTCTCTCTCCACCACTTCTCCATTTGTCCACTTTTATCAGTCCCTCAATTACTACTAAAAAAACCACATTTCCAGTTTGCCTTGAAAATGCAGATGAAATCAAATATAGCTCGTAGAGCATGGAACTTTTTACGTCTAGCCGTTATGTGGGCAAGAAAAGGTCACGTTTTAAGAAGACTCGTGCTCAACCTGCCCAAATACATCAAAAGCCTCCGTCACACGGCCAACTCCGGTCGCCTTGGCGCTCTCAGGTACGGCGAGCGCCAGCTGTCCTTTGACGACAGTCCCGTTATCCACATCAAGATGCATCGGCCGTCTTCCTTGCGATTCAAGTTACTTGATCACATTCCATGCATTAACCGGGCACAAGTTGATTTCGACTTTGATATTGATGATGGGTTTTACTACGATGAGACGGCGAGAAAGAGTTTCTTAAAAAGCGCAAATGAAGAAGAATATAATTATGGTTATGGTGAGGACGATGTGAATTGCGATGATCAAGGGATTGATGCGAAGGCGGAGGAATTCATAGCTAACTTTTATGAGCAAAATGAAGCTGCAAAGACAAATTTCATATCTTCAATACCACGAGAGACATTTATTAACAGTATATCAAACTGCATAATTACAACAATGGATCCATTGTTTCTTACAAATCTCAATATATATATAGAGAAATATGGAGGTACACAGCCGTGTAATTTTTAAAGTTATACGGTCTACAACGATCATAAAGTAGTCCCCAGATAGTAGAGTGAATTCACTCTATGATCGTAGAGTAATCCACGATCATAGAGTGAATTCACAAATCGTAGACTACGATCATAGACCGTGTAACTTTAAAAATTACACGGCTGTGTACCTCCATTTTTACCATATATATATATATATATAGTTTATATTGTGTTTTTTTATTTATAAGAGAGGAGGCATTCCCTCAATTTTTATAGAGATAATGGCGGCTTCAATTCTTTGGAGGTGTGTTCAATAATTATGGGAATAAAAGGTTTGAGTTTTTCCATTTTCATCTTTTAATTTTTATTGTTAATGAAAAGAAATCCATGATGAAGCTGCCTAAAATATTTGGAAACCAACAAAGTACTTGAATACAGTTCACTCCGATCAACTTAATACAGCCAGCCATCAGTTCGGCTTCATTTGATTCATTCAAGTCTGAAGAAAGAACCGAAAAACAACGCTGGAGCTGTGACCCCAAGAGTGACATAACACACTGCAGGAGCTCAGTCATAGCCGTCAGCCTAAAATGCTACGTCAGTCTTTTAAAAACCAGCCAAGGTAACAACTATTCAAACTTTGTACATGAGCTAGGCCCTAGGGCATAATTATCCTAGTTAAGACTCAAATCAAACCAAATTAAAAGTTTCAATGAGAAGGATCCAACTGTGCACTGACATGTTCTTGCAAAGTCCAAACTGAAGAATCGCATGACCAGAGGGGCACCAACTTCACGAATTTAAACAGTCAATGGAGCTAACAAATTTAATGCTCTCAGAAACTACAGTGCCTTGTTTGCATATTTAGGACTGATGAAACAGTTCCATGTTGCTTATAGACTTCTATTCTGTTGTTCACTGAGATAAGCTCCTAACTGCCCTGTTGCTGCCATTATAAGAACTATAATACAACAATATAAATGTTAAGAGAATAACGAGAAGCTGAGTGCCTCAGTCAAGAAAGCTTACGCACAAACACTGTACAAGTCGACCAAAACCTCTTCAAAAGACAATGCAAGGAAAATAAATAGTCTAATTATGTAAAGACTATGCCAAACTGTATTCTGTCACCAAGTTTTAAAAGATATATTTCTCTTTTATCACAGTAAGAGATGAGAGTGAAATGCACACAACCATTTAAACTGAGCAGTCACCAGTAGACCCCCTCCGATCATTCTCCCTCATTTAAAATAAAAGAATATACAAAAAAAAATTATATGAAAATGCACTTGTACGCTGAAGCTCGAAAATATTGGCTTTTATTTAGTACAAGTCTGAAGGCCTAAAAATATATAAACATAATTAACCCACAAGTACCTATAAATGGAGCTGAAGGCCTCCCAGGCTGCGACTTGAATTCTGGATGAAACTGCACCCCCACATAGAATGGATGATTTGGAAGTTCTAAAATCTGCACAAGTGAACGTGGGAAATAAGAGGATTAAAAAAGTAAGCTTGAAGATAATCATTAAAAAAGTCAATTATTCTTCTCAAGAAGATTAGACTAACTGCTCGCTCAAGTAGGAGGAAAAGGAATTATTTCAAGTTTTTGACATTTTAACCAACTCAGTAATATGCTCAAGCTCAAAGAATCTTATAGGCAACCCATGTAAGAAAACAAACCTCCATTCGCTGTCCACTTTCATCCTTCCCAACAAATTTTAAGCCAGCTTCTTCTAAAATGCCAACCATCTCCGGGTTCACCTGCACCATACATGTCAGCTATGAGGATAAAACCAGTATGCGAGATAAAATTATATAAATCACATGTTTCCCATTAAATCAGTACTCTTTAGGAACCTCGTATCTATGCCGGTGCCTCTCATCTACATACTCTAAATTACGGTACCTACCAAGAAATGGAAAGTAGGGAATTAGCTGTACACTCAGATATATAAACATTAGATAAAAGAAGAAAGTTTATGATGTTAAATACTGAGCACACTTCACCATCACAAGCATCAAATAAACTTTATTAGATTTTTTATTTTGAGGAAAAAATAAAAAGTGAAGCGAAGCAGAACAAACACAACCTGGTAATATCTTTTTTAGTCTTGATTTACAGCTCACAAGATATGCTGTTACAACTTCCAGTTTCACAGGATATGCTGTTAACGCTAAAGCACGTAGCTTCAGTAGTTCTTACATTAGTTTGGATGGATGATGTTGGCATGTTGCTCAGTAATGACTAATGAGCAAAGGCCTAACCTAATTAGATGTTTCAAGCCATTTACATGTATATCTTTTCGTAGACCTTCACATCTTTTCTAATATTGGAACTATTTGGATTTAATTCCCACCTTTACTATAGAATGATGAACCAAATCGTCAAAACTCTAGAAATCTGACAAGGAAACATTCCCCCCACCTCCCCCCAAAAAAAAATAAAAATAGAATCAAATAAGGAACGAAATCCAAAAGGCTAATGTTTACTTATTGCTTTAAAAAAAAAAAAGAAGCAATGACTAGATCCCTAATTAATGCTGACTTGAACAGAATCGATGTATCTTTCTTATTTTTTTATTTTTAGCAAAGGATACCTATTGATAAGTGCACAGGCCCAAAGTGCTTGTGCAAAATTTTGAACCCGAAGTGTTCAAGAAGCTCACAACCACTTGAACTACCACACCATTGTATCTCCTTTATGACGAGCTAAATTAATATATTCTCTAATTCAAGCACATCCACAATCTGTGGAGCTCAATTTTGGCTATCAGGCCTCCTAGATCCATGAGATTAGCCATCTAGGTTGTACACACTCTATACAAGCATCATTATGGGCAAGTAGAATAACCTCTTACGGACAGACAGGACCTAGAAAATTTCCACATGGCATCTCCTTGGTACTTAGTAAAGGCATAATTGCTCTTCCGTGGTCCTAGGAATAAGAGCTACAAGCGCGGACATGTCCACTCCAGAGCAGTGGAATCACAACAAATCCCATTCATGTGGGACTTTCCACTGCAAACTTGTGTAGGTCAAATTACCTCTGGAGGACATGTGCCTCATTGTAGTTCCACAGTGAAAGAATGATTTCAAGTTACCAATTCACAGAGGTATCCTTTGTCAAATTTATTTGCTTATTTGCCTTGCTTACTCAGTCTCCCGCTCCATGAATTGGTAACTTGAAATCGTTCTTTCACTCACTCTGCTCAGCAAATTTGACCACGGAATCTCTTGTGAGATGTACGCGTGGCTTAACACAGTTCACTAATATTAAATAATAAGCAGCATCTGCAAATTTGACCACAAAATCCGCGGATTTTCACCGAATAATTTCTACATTCGTAAAGACGCAAATTTAGAGCAGGACCAAAGGCCTTGTTTGGAGAATTTGCTGACTAAGAGTGATCCTAATCATCTTCAAGATAAGTTTCAAATCTCATTCAGATGGGATTTTGCCATTTTGGGAGTGACAAGCTGGACATGTCCAATATTATTTGCCAGTAATTAATTAAATCTAATGACATACAGCTTTGCAGTGATACATTCAGAGGTCTGGAATAACGTTCTTCGAGTACCAAGTCTCATCGTGCTTCCCATATGTGTTCTTGAACCCTGTATGTGCACGTAAAAGCAAATAATTACTAATAGAATGTATAAGGTGTTTGTTATAGCCCATCAAATGTCATTAGCAAAAGGCAAGTACCTCCGGCATAAAAATTACAACAGGATTGGGCGTCTGAGCATCAAATTCTGAACTGTTTGCCCTTTCCAAACCCAAAACCTATAAGAAGTGTTTGAAGTAATGCTAGTCATTATGATTATACATTTGTAGTGAACTGGTACTTAATATATTGCCGGATAATATTTTAAACTAATAACTTACAGATCGAGCATACTCAATTACGGAAATCTGCATGCCTAAGCAGATCCCAAGATACGGTACTTTATTCTCTCTGGCATACTTTGCTGCCTGCATCATTCCCTTCACCCCACGGTCTCCAAAACCACCAGGAACCAAGACACATGCTGCACTCTGAAAAAATTGATTTCATAAATAACAGTTTGGATGTTAAATTTGGTATCGTAAACCCTCCCCAGCTACCACCAGCACCACCTTCCCCTACCAACTCGACCTTCAGTATCTTGCACCTTAAATTATAATTTGTACTAGTACAAAGGACAAAAGTTTGATAGAGTATTTGCTTTTGTCATAATGAGCATAATAAAATTAAAGATTTAAATTATATTCTACATAAATGTAGAAAGACAGAGGAAGACTTCCTTCGTCTATGATTTGAAAGCCATAGGGATGAAAGCCTTGGTCTTTAATAAGGTTAGCCACAATGGGCCTAAGACCCTTCTAGCTTTCCTTCACCATGTTAGTATCTCATCCCAAGGTATCATTTCTAATACACCAATGGAGCAGGCTCGGACACATCGAGTACATCCTATACATGTATCATAAATCTTTACTGAATGTGACATTGGATCTATACATTTTTGAACGTCATAAATTTTAGATATAGTAAACTGTAGAGCCAAAATAATCATAGTATTATATTTACGTCTTAGGCAGCAACCACCTGGATGGAGATACACATGTATATATACATATATATGGGAGTGAACGGTAATGGTGTCTGTGTGGTGATGCTGTTGCAACAAGAGAAGAGGACAAGAGAGGTAAGGTTGATTTCTTCTCTTCAACAGTAATTCTGCAAGCATACTGTGTGCTCTATTGCATACTCGCACGGGCCCATTTGATCCATTTGATGATGAGAATCCTTAAAATGTCAAAATTTGGCATTGGAGATTGAGTGATGATGGGGACGCAACAAGAGGGAAAACAGTACGATGGTATGGATGGTGGTTATGGAAGTGACAAAGTGAAAAGAAGACGGGGATGAAGAAAGACCGTCTGAACTTTAAAATATAAACTCTCGCTTTTGTAAACCAGGATTGAAGGAATTAAATTTAGAATATAAACAAAACAGAAAAGACAGAAAAAAAGGTGGGGGAACATTTTATTTAGTTTTGAGTCATTAGCCATCAGCCCAACAAGATTTTAAAACATAAAAATACAGTTCTAATGAACAGTGTTTGGCCAAAACTTAAAGTATGAATTCCTTGGAAATGTAAAATGAATTATTTTTAAAAAATTTAAATCAGATGTTTGCAATACTCCTTCCCTTCCACAAAAAGATTCTCATTTGTAAAAAAAAAAACTTGTTCCACAAAAGAATCCTCTTTTCATTGATGATAGTATGAATTAACATAATCTCCTTAAATATAACACAATTTCACTATCATACAGCCACTACTAAACTAAACACTCATTATATTTAGGGATATACATGGATGAAAAAATATATCCTTAAAATTTGCAAATGGGGCTCTTTTTGAGGAACATAGTAATTAACATCCTTAACACTTGTGTACTTTATTTAAAAATAATTTCATAAAAGTAAAATCTAAAAATACACTAAACATTTAAATTTCATCTAAATATTTTTAAATGATTATTTTAACTTTTAAAATGTTCTGGAATAAACAACTCATTATTTTTCATTTAAATCATTATTAAAATTCCAAAGCACTTAATTTATTCTTAATTATATAATTTAACTCATAAGTATCGATTAATTATATAAAGAAAAAAATCAGGGTTTTAAGCAAGTACTTTTTTTGGGATGTATCCAAATATGATTTATTTAGTTTTTTAATAAATTGGTATATTATACAAGTACTCCAGTTATTGTGGTTTAAATCAAAGTTTGGGCGGTGGGGAGGTGGTGCAGTGCCACTGTTGGCACCGCCTAGGTGCTTGACTACTATAAGAATAAGGTCCCTAGTATTATAAACCATAAACATTAATAAACATCATAAAAGTTCTTATCAAGCTGAATCAAAGTTACAGACAGCCCTCGATAATTGCAAACAAGAAAAAATAAATTGTTTGACTGAGAATTTTGTGGAACTCTGAATAAACAAATAAATAAATAATATCTGTGTATCTTAAGAGTAAAATCTCCACAAAAATCCTGACAGTATGCAATAATAAAACGTGGAGTATACAATGACATGAATCAAGTATCAGACGACGACATGACATGTACATGTATCACACTTCTATTTATCAACCATTATTGCCCAAAAGCCCAAACTTGACCAGTGGCATATTCATGTGGTTCAGTCGTCTACCTGATCTAGTAGGCTTAAAAAATGGAATTATTCACATTTTATGAACTTCATATGATATGTTTGATTACTAATTATAAATTGTCTTTAAAATTAGATCTGATATATTAGAAAGTAGCAGAAAAATATAATTAGAAACAAAAACCAGAGAAAAACTTACCTTTAGAGTCTTCCATGCTGCAGCGTGAAGCTCTGGTGTCTGAATGAGGATAAGATTTGAGTCAAAAGGTTTTCCTCAAAGCACAGACGTAACAGAAAAATATAAAGATTAAAATTGATGCAACTAATAGAATCTCAATACCAATTTGGCGCTATCATCTTCAAGGTCAGAAGCAGCAATCCAATCAACTGATGGCTTTAGTGAACATGCAAGGCAGGCATGGAGAAGTGCCTGTGTGCCAAAGGAAGAGAAACAACAACTGCTGGTTGAAATCAAACAATACATTGGAATTTGAAGTAAAAATATTCCACAACAGAAATAGAAATGATGATTTCTCAAATAATATTTAAGGCTAACAGGTATACAAGGACTTTCGAGCTTTTGTTAATAAATTAATGCCATATGAAACCTGTCTAAAGTTTTGATCATAGGTTCAAAGCAGTGATAATCCATAAACCTATAACTGGAACACAAATTAAAGAACACTGAGCAACTTTAATATCTATTCTATTCTATAAAGAGAGTAGCTCATTTGTTGTTTCTTGCAGAATTGGTGAAAGTGAAACACAATTTCTTGATTCACTTGTCAAATTTGTGAGGAGTTTGAAAAGGTGTAAAAATAATCGCCGCAATTTTTAATTTTGTTAAATATCTCCTTGAAAAGAGAGAAGAAAACTGCTCGTAATAGTTTTCGGTTACAAGCGAATCAACAAACAAACAACAATGCACTAATGATCACACATGTTTAGTTTTCAAATTAATCATGGAGGTAAAAGTTTTGCTTCACCTTCATGACAGACAAACAAGAATCTGTTAGGCCAACATATTTCCCAACCATTGCAATACTCACCTGCAAAAAGCAGCATATTTTTAAATCACCAAGTACAAAATATTTTGACCGCAGTCACTAATTTTGGTTGATACTAACAGAATCAGTGAGGCCATCAAAATTCTCGGCCCTGTTGGTCCACTCTTGTAAATTAGGTGGTGTAGCTACGCTGAAACAGAAGTCTCATCATTAGTCAGAATCGTCAGATACTAAATTTGTAATCTTGTTACCCCCTACATATGCATAAATAATTATTAGAAGAAAAAAAAATATTTTTCAGCAAAAAAAAAGGTCCAAGTTAGAACCCCAAGACATGGGAGAAATGGTAGAGGCCTTGAGGAATAACCTCAAAACAACTAGTTCCAATCCCCATACTTGAGGCCAAACTTAAATGTCCAAGATAAAACCTGACCCATACTCATTTCAGTAATTAGGAACATAAGTAGATCCTCTTGTTCAGTGTTACAAATTTCAACCAAAAGCTTACCTAAACAAGTCTAATTGCTTTAGAATGACATCATGGGCTTTTTGGTTCTGGAACGAGAATATAGTGTTAGAAACCTAATAGAACCTTGAAACATGATATAAGGAATATAGAAGAACAAACCAGATATAAAGTGAATATTACCCACCTGAAGTAAAAGAGGAACATGCCAAATGTTTGGAACATCATAGACATTAAGAATGTTACCAACCTGTGAAGATAAAAATCATGAAAATTTTTGTTTCTGAGAACACAATTCATTTGAAAGGCTGAAATCTAGACAAAAGGAAAAACTTGGCAAACAACTTACAGGAACATGGCAAAATTGTGAAAGTTTCTGTTTTGTGCTCTCCAGTAATGGCTGCAATATCATTATAAAGCATAATTTATTCCTAAAAATATTGACCACAGCACTTTTAAAAAATGAATATTTAAATTACAAAGCAACCAAATTATGAAAAGACACTTAAAATTCATTTTTACAGGTGATGCAACACATTGTTTTCTAATATTTTGCCAAAACAAAAATATAAATTCATTTCCTTCAAATTCATTCTGAAAAAAAATGGAATCAGTTATGCTGTTATAACATGATCAAGTTCCATAACTAGGATGAAGTATGCAAGAAACATTGCATCCACCAAATATGACTTGTATTGAAGTCTATCAATTACATCAAATCCCTTAAATGCATATAGTAACACATATTATAGATATAAGAACATACCTGAGCAGAACGACATGCTAAAACATGAGGAGTCAAGCCTAGTGCTCTTAATTCCCGCACACTGTGTTGCGTAGGTTTTGTTTTCTTCCGGCCAAAGGCAAAAATAGGTGGAAACTAACTTCAGATAATGTAACAACCTTGGGGAATATAATTAGATCAAAAGACCAAATTTAGGTTAAATTTAAAGATAAATGCTTCAGAATATTACTTGCTCTCCCACCACACCCAATACAGGTATAAGGCTCACGTGAATGAGGCAGAAATTATCTTGTCCTGAAGAAAAGATTGAAGTGTAACATGAGAAAAAGCTTATTTAACATTTAAATAAAAAACCAGGCAAATTTATACACTTGAGAAGAGGCTTCTATTTACATATATAATAGGCACTATTTCTACAGCTATATAGCATGCAATGCAGAAACATTACAGAACGTAACAGAAATAGACAAGCTCGATGACCATAGGAAGATATCATAACAACAAAAATCCAATAAACTATCAACTACACATCATTATGCTCAAAAGATATCTCATCTCTACACCACCAAGCTAAGCTAGTAAATGCTAGAAAAAATGAGTGGGAGCTAGGTCCCCTAGTAAGAGATCTTTCAGAACATCCCAAAATCTCTGTGGCACTAAATGTTATAGAATAAATTCACATATCATATGACACCACAATGAAGATTATAAAACAGTAACAGAATGAGCTCAATCAATCTTTCTGAAAAGACAGAAAACAATGCAACCTTACCAACTGAGAAGAATAGTTGTCGCAAAGCCTCTATGAATGGCATTGATTCAATGTCACCTAATAATTAAATAAAAAATATATCACCTCACAAATGGTAATGAAAATGGGTAGTCAAACTTTGAGAGAGCTCATACCAACAGTCCCTCCCAATTCTATCACACAAACATCAGCTGGGCCCTCTTTCCCATCCACAGGAATAATAGAGACCGATTCAATCCAATTCTTAATGGCATCTGTAATGTGTGGAACCACCTGAAAAATCCACCCAAATATGCAAATGCACAAGGAGCAGCTCTAATCTTTCCAAAAAATAGAAATTATATAGTATGTATACACAGCATCACCTGAACAGTCTTTCCAAGATAATCGCCTCGACGTTCCTTATCAAGGACAGACTAATAAAAAACAAAACAAACTGATTACCTTTATGAAAATAATAGAATTCAGGAAGTGATAGATCAAAACAAAAAACACCACTAATCAAAGGATTCAAGCACCTGGTAAATCTTTCCAGTGGTAATGTTGTTATCTCTAGTAAGTCTCACATCCAAAAACCGTTCATAGTTACCCAGATCCAGATCAACCTATCAAAGCAGAAAACTGATATTTAAGAAATAATATTTATAAAGCTAGAACAAATTATGAACCATTAAAAAATACCTACTATAAAAATGTATTAGAGTTTAACTAATGATAGAACTGATGGTGCGTGATTGAAATAAGAAATCATATCTACATAGCTGACTTTTTAAGTTTTAGCATTTTCCCTTTTACCACTTATCATCTAAAAAATCCATTAAATAGCTCCCCGCATGAAAAGTTCCATAATGCCTCAAAATTATCCACATATCAACATTTTCTACCATCAGTTTAAATTTAGCTCCATCATTAAACTAGTGATTTGACAACATTATAGAAGTCCTTGGTATTTGTCACTTGTAAGGCATTGGTAGGAAGAGAATTATAGCCTATCATTAGATCCAGAAAAGAGAGTATTAGATATATGTAGAGAAAGATTATAATGCTGTAAACCTTTTCCCTTCATTCTTGTGGTAACTGAAAGACCTATAGCAATATGGTAAAGAAATATCAATATAAAAGTACAAAGTTTACAAATTTTTATAGGTAGTTTCCGCAAAGAATATGGCTTCTGCTAGCATACAGACTTGTACATGTAAAAGGTTATGCTTTAAATGTTCATTAAAAAGGATAAATTATTTTACAATTGAAAATTTCCCCCAGACCCCAGGCAACACAAATACATTATCGTGAGGACTTTGCATGAAAATAATTTATAGAGTAATCATCATAATAAAATTCAATTTTGATGACTGACAAGTGCAACTTCCTTCTCAACTGTTGTTCTATGTGCATAAATGAGCGTATCAAACTAACAAAAGGAAAAGAAAACCTCTCCACCATCATCAAGAACAAAAACCTCCCCATGTTCAAAAGGAGACATGGTACCAGCATCTGTGTTCAAGTACGGATCTGCAATTACAGGAAATCATCACTGCAACTGAGATATAATAAAAGATATAAACAAAATATTGTAGTTACTGTATAACATCAAAGTTGACATACAGCATCAGAATGCCATGTACTTGAGGAAAACCAAATGAAATAATGAACCAAAAATATGCAAGTATAGAAAAAGCTTGTGCATGTTACTTGTTTAATAGTAGTGTGTATTGTCAATATGCAATTGCAGATCAGTATGCAATGACCAAACATAATTTGCTAGTTAATAGTCCAGCAACAAAACAAACTAATTGCAGTCCTGTAATAATAGTAATATTTAATATATATATATATATATATATATATATATATATATATATATATATAAAGTCAGAATTAGAAAATAAAAAAATAAAGTCAGATTCTGGAAATTATGAAATAGATAAATCCGAGTCCTCTGAATTCACAAAGTCTCCTTAAAGCAAATTTATTCCCTCACTGGTGCTAAGGATTAATTGAATAATTGCTTCCCAAGATAAAACGGATTTCCAGTTCTTAATTAGAAACACTTCAAAATTAAGAACACTTCGAACGCAATTCTATGTTATGTACTGAACCTAATGAATAGTAATGATGCATTCATGAAGAAAAAACTGGGAAAAAACTTACTGCACAGTGTTTGTCTATCAAACTTGCAGAGAACGAGAATACTGAAACGGGAAGGAGCAGAAAGGGAAGAAACATAAACAGGAAAAACTTATGCAGAATGGGAAAATAATCTATATTCTTTTAGGCGCCCACATGGATTATTTATAGGAATAATTTCGTGGTTTATCAGTTGGGATATTACCGTTGGCGCATAAAACCGTTGGCAAAACTACGTAGTATCATGATAATCATTTTAACAAAATCTGATAAAACATTAAACAGATTTTGTCCAAAAAATATATACCCGACCCACCCGAACCCGAAGCTCGGCACCAGCTTGCCGCCGCTGATTCTCGGGCCAGACGTGCACAGTGTTGGTTTGAACCAAGCCTTGGCTAGGTCCTCTCCCTTCCACAAAAGTGGGGTGCCCCTTGGGGCCCTTCCCATTGAGCAAACATCCCATATATATGTTCTTCATTTTTCCCTCTAATGCCCTATGTGAGACTTTTGCAATTTACAACATTTCAAGTAGATGACTTTGGAGTCAATTTTCTCATTCAATTCTTAATGGATTTGAACATATAAATATACCACGTTATACTCCTCGCGGAGGAGAACGCATAGTTGCATGGACCCGACATTTCCGAAGTGTGGGTCCCACATTAAATTAAGCCTCAAAATACTTTAATATTTATTTTGTCAAACCCATTTCCAACAATCCCCCACATGAATGT
Organism: Panax ginseng; assembly: GCA_020205605.1. Taxonomy (NCBI): domain Eukaryota; kingdom Viridiplantae; phylum Streptophyta; class Magnoliopsida; order Apiales; family Araliaceae; genus Panax; species Panax ginseng. The sequence goes on along the minus strand of CM035138.1, from coordinate 3,826,692 downwards.
AAAATTGGCTTTACAACATGGAAATTAAAATAAAAATGTTATGAATATGCAGACTCTAGTTCAGTACATGAGAAAATATACTTCATCGTGGTTAAGTGAGGCTAGTGACTTTGAACTTACTTATAGCAAAATCTATCGGTTTACTTTCTTAATCAATGAACTTGATGTCTTTGAATCATCGACTTTTTTCGTGTAAAAGCAAAGACAATAGAATTCACAAAATATTTCTTGAACATAGTTGGTTCTCACGTTTGTGTTCATTTTGGCCTTGAAACACCTCTTGGTTCCGTGAGTATATTAGAAAATTCAGCCTTCAAATTCTCATAGAAGTGGCCCCCTTCTTACTCACGTAGGTGAGTTACATAAAGAGTATCCTCGCAATACTCCACTTGACGTATTTCAAGATATAGAAGTCGTTAAAAGCGTAACTTATCCCGATTACTCATGGCGGATGTGCCTTTGTCTCATCGTAGGAATGGTTAGGAGTAAATATCTCCTCGATGCTTTACTAAGTACTACATAGTTCGGTTTGCCCATTGAACTGAGATATTGGGATCTCCAAATAACTAGGTTGGGTTTCCTTATGACGACTCTTAATTAAACAATAGGCTTTAAACTCATTCCTTGATGAACTTTCCACTTGTTAAATCTTTCGTAAGCGGATCCATGATATTATCTTTTGACCTTACATAATCAATTGAGATAATTCCATTTGAGAAGCGATTGTCTAACGGTATTATGTCTTCGTCGTATATGGCGTGACTTACCGTTATATAGATGATTTTGTGCTCTTCCAATTGTTGATTGGCTATCACAGTCTATACATATAGCTGGCACAGATTTTGACCAATTTGGAATATCCTCTAAGAAATTACGAAGCCACTCTTTTCTCCTCGATTTTGTTTAAAGAATGAATTACGATTCCATTGTTGACCTTGCAATATGTTGTTTGTTTTGAGGATTTCCAAGATACCGTTGCACTACCAAGTGTAAAAACATATCCATTTGTGGATTTTGAATCTTTATTATCAGATATCCAATTAGCATTAGTATATCCTTTGATATCTTTCTTGAATATCTTGTATAGTCTGATCCATAATTTTGAGTATGTTTTAAATATCCCAAAACTCTCAAAATAGCTTTCCGATGATTTTTACGGATTACTCGAATCTGACTTAGCTTACTTACTTGAATAAACTATATACGTCATCTAAGACAACCTGACTCGTAGCATACATTAAACCGCTTTATTATACGAGAATATTCTAGTTGAGATATCTTTATTACCTTCATTTTGGCTAGATGAAGATTAATATCAAGCTGAGGTCTTATTTAGAATTATATTATACTTATTAAAATTTTCAAGTATTTTCTTTATGTAATGAGTTTGAGATAATATAATTCCATCGGATGTTCTCGAAATCTTGATTCTAATATTATATCAATGAACCCCAAGTCTTTTCATATCAAATCTATTTGCCAACATCGTTTGGTAGAATTGATAACTTCATTGTTCTTCTACTCATGATTAACATATCATCCACATAAAGACAAACAATAACATATTCTTTTTGAGTGCTTTTGACATAAACACATTTGTCACACTCATTGATTTTAAATCCATTTGATAACATTACATTATCAAATTTCCCATGCCATTGTTTTGGAGCACCCCATAATTTGTGGGGGGGAGCTTTGCTTTCTGCAAATTATATTCTTAACAAAGTGCCTCATAAGAAAACTCACAAAACACCTTATGAATTATGGAAAGGTCATAGACTTTCTTATAAATACTTAAGAATTGTGGGGGTGTCTAGCAAAAGTGATGGTTCTAAACCTAAAAAGGTTAAGATAGGACCAAAAAACCATTGATTGTGTATTCATTGGTTATCTGAATATAATGATAGTGCTTTATCGCTTTTTTGTTCATAAATCAAATTCACGATATTCATGTATTATCTGAGTTAGATTGAGGTGAATAAGGAGCGGTAGTTTGGTGAATTATACCATGAGTAGAGCATATCTCTTCAAATGGTGATTCATATTCACCACCTATATCGCTTCTTATTGCTTTAATCTTTTTATTAAGTTGATTTTCAACTTCAATTTTATTAAATTGAAACATTTTTATAGCCTCATCTTTTTTTCTTAGCAAATATACATAACAATATCTTGTGCAATCATCAATAAAGGTAATGAAATATTTTTTCCCACCTCTTGCTTGCACAAACTTTAAGTCACATATATCAGTGTGAATTAAATCTAGATGTTCAGTTTTCCTTTCAACAGAATGAAAAGGTAATATTGTCATTTTTGATTCCACACAAATTTCACATTTATGTTTTTCATTAATATCAAATTTAGGCAATAATTCTAAATTAATTAATCTACGCAAATTATTATAATTAACATGTCCTAATCTAGCATGCCATATATTTGAAGATTCTAACAAGTAAGCAGAAGAATTAATTTTATTATTATCAATAGACTTGATCTGCAACAAATATTACATCCATCTTAAAGAGCCCATCAGACATATAGCCCTTTCCTACAAACATATCATTTTTGGTAAGTACAAATTTATCGAAACCACAAACACCAATTTGAAGCCATTCTTGCTTCTGTCACGATGACCCGAGACACTAGATTTTTACGGATATCTCGACCACACGAAGCACTTCATTCAGTCGATTCTTTGCCGGAGATGTCATTTTCAATCTGAATCTTTCCACGTCCTTGAACCTTTGAACTTGAGGAGTTTCCCATGAAGAGGTGCTCATCATTTTCTACTGATTTGTAGGTAGAAAACATCCATTTGTTGGAGCAAATGTGGCGAGTAGCGCCAGTGTCCACCCACCATTGGTGTTTCCTACCGAGTTGCATTCGGATACAACTGCAGAGAGATTAATGTCTGAAACATTTTCAGAAAGTTTTTTCAGTACTGTCACATTTGCTTGAGCCTTTTGTTCTTTCTTGAATTTCTTTGGCATGCGACATTCATTTGATTTATATCATGGAATGCCACAATTGAAGCACTTGCCTTTGAATTTCATCTTGGCTTTGAAATTAGAATTTCTTTCGCGCTTCCTTTTGTTGTTATTGTTTGGCCTTTGTTCTATCACATTAGCATTTGCTTCAAATAAATTTTTCCCACTCTTCTTCTCGGATACTCGATTGTCTCTTGATCCTAAGTCGCATTAATCAGTTCTTGAGATTCATCTCTTTGCGTTTATCTTAAGATAATTCTTGAAGTCTTTCCAATGATGGTGGAAGTTTACCGATCATTCGCAAAGACTTGAAATGAGTCACTTAGTGACATTCCTTCGAGAATGAATATCATGTAGAATTACTTGTAATTCTTGAACTTGAGTGATATTTGCTTTAGAATCTACCATCTTATAGTCGAGAAATCTCTGGTATGAATTTCTTCATGCCAAAGCATCTTCGAGGTTTATATTTCTTGTCTAAGTATTCCCAAAGTTCCTTTGCATTTTGAAATGTCTGATACACATTATCTGATGTATTGTCTAATCCATTCAACACATAATTTCTGCGAAAAATCGAAGATGTTTTCACGTCGTCAATGCAACCAATTTATCCTTATCAGTTTCTCCTTCAACAAGAGTTGGACAATCCTCTTGAAGAAACTTTGCCAAGTTTAATGTTGTGAGATAGAAGAGCATCTTCTGTTGCCAACGTTTGAAATCAGTTCCATTGAACTTTTCAGGCTTTTCTCCATAAGACAAACTCACAGCAGGGACGGTGCTAGTAGATGCCATTTCTGTTATACAAAAAATAAAACTATGAATAAACAAAAACAAATTTCTGTTATACAAAATTTAACAGAATCAAACAACAAATTGTGTTTACAAAATTTTTGTTGTAGAAAATTTGTTTACAAAATCTGTTTACAATTTATTTCGCAGAAAATTCTATTTATAGAATTTCTGTTTTCCAAATTTTATTTACAACTTTCAATTTACAAATTTCTGTTTAACAGATTTGTATTCTCTAGTTGGACAGGTTTTGTTAAATTCCAATATGATGAATCACATGTTATTGCAAATTTGCATTAATTTCTTACTTCTACAATACACAATACTGTACTTTCATATAAATTTAAACAATAACAAAATTACATAATATTAACATGCAAACATGGAATTTATATAATAACAGAATATATAAATCAGTTAACATGTAACAACAGAATAGTATATATTTCATGCAATCAATTTCCAGAATACTGTGTACTAACATAAAACCGATTTTCTGTTTACATAAATAAACATATTAAATAATACTATAATTACAGAATCAGTAAATTTGCTTTAAGATTGTAGTCTGTAATAATAATAATATTTAATATATATATATATATATATATATATATATATATATATATATATAAAAAGTCGAAATTAGAAAATAAAAAAAAAAAGTCGATTAAAATTATGAAATAGATAAATCAAAGTCATTTGAATTCACAAAGTCTCCTTAAAGCAAATTTATTCCTCATTTGGTCTTTGAGGATTAATTGAATAATTGCTTCCCAAGATAAAACGTATTTCCAGTTCTTAATTAGAAACACTTCAAAATTAAAAACACTTCGAACGCAATTCTATGTTATGTACTGAACCTAATGAATAGTAATGATGCATGAATGAAGAAAAAACTAGGAAAAACTTCTTTTGCATGTGTTTGTGCATCACAAACTTGCGGAGAACGCGAGAATCTTTACCAGCGGGAAGGAAGCGAAGGGAAGAAAGCGAAGCGGGAAAACTTATGCGAGCGGAAAATAATCTATATTCTTTTAGGCGCCCACATGGATTATTTATAGGAATAATTCCGCGGTTTATCAGTTGGGATATTACCGTTGGCGCGTAAAACCGTTGACAAAACTACGTAGTATCATGATAATCATTTTAACAAAATCTGATAAAACATTAAACAGATTTTGTCCAAAATATATATATATCACGATTCGACCCACCCGAGCCCGGCCCGCCCTCCCGCCCGGACGGCGCGCTTGTTTGAACCAAGCCTTGGTTAGGTCCTCTCCCTTCCACAAAAGTGGAGTGCCCCTTGGGGCCCTTCCCATTGAGCAAACATCTCATATATATGTTCTTCATTTTTCCCTCTAATGCCCTATGTGGAACTTTTGCAATTTACAACATTTCAAGTAGGTGACTTTAAAGTCAATTTTCTCATTCAATTCTTAATGAATTTGAACATATAAATATATCACGTTATACTCCTCGCGGAGGAGAACGCATAGGTGCATGGACCCGACATTTCCGAAGTTTGGGTCCCACATTAAATTAAGCCTCAAAATGTTTTAATATTTATACAAAAGCCTAAAATAGTTTGGGGAGTGTGTGTTTGGTTGGGTTTGGATGGATGGGTGTGGGGGGTTGAGACTAAGAACAAATAAATTAAAAATTTGTTTCTAAACTCAAGGCAAAACCTTCAACCATCCGTCTGAAACCGCTGATTTTACTGAAAGAACTCCTGGCAAATGTCTTTTTTGAAATATGAGTGTCACCACAAGGATTCAACTAATTACAAAAGCTATTTCCAGTTTTATTAAAATAAATTCATTTAAAGGTAACAACATAACACGGTAGCACTAAAATGTCCACCTTGCTGAAGAAAAATAAAGAAAATTTGATAAATAATAATAATAATTTAAAAACAAAAGAACCAAACCGATTTTAATGGAGGTAACCCGAAGGCCGCAAGCTTTGAGGACGACGCCGATACTACTGGCTGTGACTCCCTTGCCAAGTCCACTCACCACTCCACCGGTCACCAGCACATATTTCATATTGTCTGTCTTCTGTTTGTGTGAAATAGTAGTAACTGAAATTCCCGCTTTAGGTTTTAGTGTTACTCGTCTGGTTTGGGAAAATGTCCGCCAAATGCTTGTTTTAATGCCAGAGCGGGAAAACATGTATGTTTCGTCTTAAGTAACCAGGGTTGACGACGCAGGTTTAGTCGGCTGTCAAACCTCTTTCAAATTTATCACAACCTCCTCCACCGAAGAAAGGGCAAGATGGAACTAAAAGAGTCACGGTGTCTTTTTTTTAATAGAAAATGTAATTTTTCATATATAGAGAGAGAGATTAAAACCCATATTTAAGAATACTTTATATAAGAATAACCTCTACAATATTATAAAAAAATTTGGTCTCAATTTGGACCAGTTATAAATAGGAATAACCTCTAAATTGTAATATGTTATATACTTTTTAAGTCCCGTATTAAGAAACTATACCTCTATATAGTAATAATTTCATATATATATATATGAGAGAGAGACAATATTAATTTTAAAAGACTACATTTTCTATAAAATACTACATTTCCTATAAGAGAACTACATTTTCCTATAAAATACTACATTTTCTATAAAGGACTATATTTTCCTGTAAAAAACTACATTTTCTATAAAAGATCACATTTTTCCTATAAAAGACTACATTTCCTATAAAAGACTATATTTATGTTTTCTTTAACTTTGCATAAATATTTTTTTAATAATAATTATTAGGGAGTTCTTATTGATATTTTTGTTAAAGTGGATATTTTTGGGTGTTTCAGAAAATATTATGTACCAATACCTCTATTTAGTAATAACCTCTCAATTAGAATAGAAATAGTTTGGTCCCAAGTCTATTCCTAAATAGTGATTTTCTTGTGTATATATATATATATATATATATATATATATATATATATATATATATATATATATATATATATCAGTCACCCAAAATTGTATTAAAATTGTCTAAATAATTTCTCAACTAAAATTGTATTAAAAATTACGTTCTAAGTCATGTCGATCACTTATGTTTTTCATAACAGTTGGATTAGGAGAATATATTTTTTACAAATATTTTTTGTTTTTTTATAAGATTCATTGTCATATTAAAAATATACACCTAAGATGCAATTCCAAAAGAGTACAATTTAATAATATTATAAGTTTATAAACTTCTCTTATGAATGTGACTAGAGGTGACAAATGGATTGATTAGACCGATAATATGTAATAATTTTAGATAGGTGGGTAATTTTAAATGGATATGAATATAACTCATTAACCCAGAGGAGAATTGTTTATTAGTTACTTTTAACCCAAATGTATAGGTAGTGCCTTAATCTGAACCGTCTTATGCAAAAAAAGCTAATTCTATTATTAAGGCCATTTTATTTAGTGTATTAGTTGTAATTACATGGAGGAACTTTTTCCTTGTAGGTAAATTAGGGGGGCAGCAAGCAAGCAAATACAAGTAAAATAAACAGTTTAAGAATAACGTTGCAAGTAATTTCTGAAACGAAAGATGCATTCTTAATGATTTATATGCATACATACATTAAAAACCCATCTGACTCTGAATTATATGTTAAAGATAAATGATTTATATATCAATACATTTTTATGAAGTTAAATTGGTATTAACATAAATTTGTAGTGATGTGTAACAAGACTATATTAAAAAACGATGAAAAGAAAAGCCTTGATATCCAAATTTAAATTTAATATATTTATTATTACGGAAAATGGGGTGAGGGACTGCGCCATTAGTGTTTTATAATTTTTCAAAACATTATTATTATTCGAATTGTTCATATTTAGAATCGAACTTTTAGTCGATCAAGTACAAAATTAAACCCGAACTGTTTAGTTTATTTTACAGGAAATTACAACCTTACTACCAAGACTGAATAATTTGTGATGCGTAATTTATTACAACTTTAACCACCAATTTTCGACGAAATTACAAATTTTTACTACCAATACTCGACAAAGTTCTCCTCAGAGCCTTTCCCTTCAAACAATTTATATAGCTCCATAACTTTCTTCTTTTGCTTAAATGTAGCACCTAAGAATTATATTTCAATGTTTCATTTCAATTTTTGCAGTCTTGGGATGATATTGCTTGTAAGACCCCAAATTTTTATTAATAAAATTAAATTTTTTCTATTTATTATTTTGATATAGTAAGGGTTAATTTGATTAATGTGGTTAGTTATGGGTAAAATGCGTAAATATTTCAAAATAAGCAAGTGGTTATAAAATATTCATTATTGTCGGGGAATATTAGTTTGGTCGTGGAATATTACGTATTGTTCGAGGAATATTAAATGCTGACGGCCTTGACCTTATTATTGGGCCCCATAACGGAAAGTGATTGGAGAAAGAAAATGACAAGAATAAGTTGTTTATAAATAATCTGCGTAGTTATTCACAGATTATCTTGTTGGAATACCCGTTGGTTAAAACACACTAATCTGGCGTTGTTGAGCAATGAAGCACGGTATTGCACCAATTATTGATTCTTACGTGAAAGGCTTTACTCTAATAATTATTACACATAATTCTTGCTCAAATATTTTATTTTATTGATTCAATAATTCTTTCTTTGATATTTTATATTCTTTGTTGTTTCATAATTGTCATTACACGTTATTTTTTCATTATCGAAGCAATAATTCATATTATCTGAATAATATTATTAGAAAACATTATTGGCAATGTCTAGAAAGTTACATCTAAGGAGAGGTTTGGTCACCTAATTGCTTGGCCAGGTAAGAGAAATTCTTATTGAAAAGCCCTCTTTCACAGGAGCGGCGCTTGTTGCTTAAAGATTTGTGATTCTCGAATATTATTTATGAATAATTAATTATTGATTTATATGATGAGGAAAATATTGATTTTATGTGGATATAGATGGAGAAAATTTTTAATGTGACAATTGTTGAAAATTAATATTTTATCTTTTTCTGATAAAATAATTAATTTAAATATATTAATTTAATAATATATTAACGGTGATATTTTTACAATGAATGTGGGATATATGGGTATATGAGGAGGAAGAGTATTTTTGTGGTATTAAATGTTTAACACATATTTTGTGTGTTGGTGGACACAATTATTGACCGAAATTTGATTATAGCCTATAAAATTGCCCGTTTGTGGATTTCGGTCAATTTCTCTTTGGAATTTGGAAAAACTTTCTTCTGCAAAGTTGTAGAGAATTGAATTTCCTATAAAAATTCGCGAGATTCGAATTTTCTGGCAAAAGGGCTATTTATTATGAATTATTGAAGTTTCGGAGTTCTAAAATAATTGATTTTTGGAAGTTTTAATTATTTTAAATAATAAAAACGTTTTTGGTGAGTGTTCCACATGTTATAAATGTGTCATGTTGCTGAATTCAGATCTAGGAAGGTTGGCGTAGAAAACTTAATATATATATTATTAATTTATTAAATTTTCGCTTTGGTGTTCTAAAGCGTTTTCCTATAAATAGGGTCTTGGGTTAGAATTGAAAATCACACCGAAACCGAAGTTTTCTTTCTATATTATCGGCGTATTCTTGTGAGTATTTTGAGTATACTTTGAGTATTGCTATATATGGTGCAAGTTCAAGTCATAAATTTATATCCTGTTTTTTTTAGAAATCTTGTCTTTTCGAGGTAAGGGATATTATTTTTTTTAAAAATGATATTATTTCTTCAATATCATTATGCCAAAATATTGGTTGAAACTTTTTATCAAATTTGGAACTTTTTCATATCGGGTTCTTATTCATGAGTTCTTATTCACGATTTACTATTCACGATTCTTTCTTATTCAGATAAATCTTATTCACGCGAAGCGTGAAGATGTTTTTTTGAAATTTCTATCTTTTGGTGTAGATTCTTGTTCACGTATATCGGCACTATTCACGTATATCGACCTTATTCCCGAATAATCTGGCCTTTATTCATCGAAAAATGAAATTTCTTCTTTTCGTCCAAAATATCTATTCTCGGATCTTGTTTGATTGTATCCATGTTTTGATCATTCTTGAATTTTACACCACTATGATTATTTTGAGGTATTTTTGGATATGGATAAAACAAAGTCAATCCTTAATCCTTAATCCTTGTCATTTTGTTTCACCGGATTCGTTTATTTAAAATATTTTTCATCATCCTCGGTCTTAAATGATGATATTATTGAATATCTTTGGCACAGTAGCAAAGATGAATGATTTATGATGAATATCTTTGACCTGTAGTGCAAAGATGAATAATTTCTGATGAATATCTTTGGCCCGTAGTGCAAATATGAACATGTGTTTAGATGAACATGACCAACTGATGAATATCTTTGGCCTATAGTGCAAAGATGAATATTTGATTCCAGATATATATTGATTGATGTTACAGGGATAAAAGATGAGACGATGAACTTTAAAATTGATCATAGAAGATAGTAGTTTGCATTCTCTACTTAACTCTTACTAATGAATTATTATTTCCAATCGCTTGAATATTGATTTAAAACTTGTTTGTCATATTGTATTCTATTAGATTTTTCCCTGTTGAAAACTAACGATAATTTTGTTGTATATTATCTTAGTCATAATATTCTTTCTTTGGGCTAGTTGAGCTCACCTTTTTCATTTTTGTTCTATTTTTCTTCTCGGAAGACGAGAATATAGCGATTCTTAGTGGGGGTATGGAATGAAGGTTACAGAGAGTTGTTTAGTAGTTCTCACCATTTTTGTAAAATAATGTATCAATAATTATGATGGGGATTTATTTGCGTGTGGATATTGTCTAGATGGCAATATCTGTATTTAAACTCACAGTTTATATGTTGTAATAATAAAGTTGTAATTATTTCTGTACCATGTATTTGGCGACTCAGAATGGGTTGGATGGAATGGACCTATTTTGGGGGTGTCACATTGCTATTGAATGGAAATGTGTTCATTCATTAAGAAGTCGAGGATGGAGAAAAGTTAACACGGTTATGTGTATTTTATAATTCTTAAATCGTATTCAAGTAATCACGTGTCAATTGTTTCTTTCTTGCGATATTACTAACATTTTGTTTTCTCTTATAAATTAATAACAGATTTTTGTTATAAACAATATTTGTTGGTCGTGGACGTTGCCGATGGATAGTCTTTCTTTTCAAATGTTTATGTACCGAAGACATGGTAGAGCTTGACAGATCTACAAGGAAAATGTTGTTATATGTATTTTTAAGAACATAGTTTATTACAAGTGGTAATATTTTTTGGATGATAATTGGAAAATAGATTGTTGTAAAATAAATTTTTTGGTACATTTGGATGTTGTTTATTATGGTTGATCAGGCATTCAGAGCTTTGTTTGTTTATTTGACATGATTAATTAATGCAATTTCTAGAATGTCCAAGTTCTCTTGTTGATAAAAGGTATGCAGGTTTGTATGGAGCAGTAAATATCTTATTTTTCGTAAACTAATTTGCTAACTTTGTTGGTTATAGGTTTGCTAAAGTAAATGTATCAGGTGTTTTCATTTGTTTTATTTTTGGATAAATTATTGAAAGTAAACCAGAGTTTTGATATGTCTAGTTGTGCTGTGATTTCTTTTTTATATCTACTTGAGTTGCTTCTAGGAGCATGTAATCATGCTTTGGAATTGAATTTGGAGACGAACTTTTCTTAGTTTTGAATTCGGATTTCAGTTGAGATGTGAGGGCATGGTTTTGTATCTACATGTTGTTTTCATGCTTCTGGTGGTTTGTTTTCTCATAAGATAGGTTTAGATCTCAGCTAAATTTTCTCAATAGTGGTGGCAACAGGAGACTATATTTATATTGGTGCTGTCAATTTAATGTTTTAGGTAAATAATGAGCATGTAGCGAATTTTGATGGACAAGTAAATAATGAGCATGTAGATACAATTTGTGGCAAAATTTTTGACTTCTTTACTTTTTAGGTGAGATGTCTATCTTGATTAGAAATTTTCTTATTTACAACAAATAATTACGAAATTTTCTACTTTTTATCAAATATATACTCTTTTCACATTGTTAACTCACATTTTTCATTTAGATTCATCTTTATGTATTAAATAATTACACGAGTAATTGTAGTGCCGTAAGCACGGGTTAACCCTAGTATATATATATATATATATATATATATATATATACAGAGTAATTTATAACATCATTTTCAACAGCTTTTTCAACCACTTTGAGTTTGGGATATTTAAATAGGTGAGTCACATGTTCTAAGAGCCTTTTCAACTTTAGAGCATCTCCAATAGTAGTAGCAAAAAAAAAATTCTTCAAATTGAAGTTTGTTGACCTACGTGACAATTTAAATAACATTATTTATTACTTTAATATTTTCTCTCGGCAATCTCTTCAATTCAATTAATGCAATATTTGACTTAAAACAATAATAATTGATAACTATACATCAAATAAAATAAAAATGAGCTGTACATTAAACTAATCGAGTAAAATAAATGTTTTTAGCCTTTTTCATATGCTTTTGATTCTCCCAAAACAAAATAAATGTTTTGAACATGTAAGGTAAACTTACCAGTTCTGAAGAGGGAGAATGAGGTTTCAACTTTATAAATTCCTTAGATGGGTAGTTCTGATAGAAAGTTGCAGTGCTGAAAAATAATTTGTTGAACTACCTTGTTGATAGCGGAGTCACTCTTAGAGTTAATTAGAGTACCCATTGCAAATGAAATTAGAATGAATTTAGCCACTGACATTTTTACATGCCTTATATGTTTCTCCAATTGTAATTCTATTGTTGTAAGATGACCGCAAATAATAGAGCAAATAGTGAATACTGTCTAGAACCTTATTCGTAGCAAAAAAAGAACAACTTCCAATACAACACTAAATTCTTCTAAATTAATATAGATATTTCATCAGTATAGGCTAAAAGAAAGTAAAACACCTTAAAACCTCGAAGAGGATAGAAGTGACAATATCCAGTGGCGGAACCAAAATATTTTTAGAGGGGGATCAAAATACATCAATAAAAAAAATTATTTATTGACGTTTGCAGTACTTCTTTCAAATTTATTTTGCCCAATTATAGTATTTCACAACATTCTATTTCAACCATTGTAAACCTATGAGTTGTGAGTCTAATAACTTTAAATATATATATATATATATATATATATTAATTTCCCCCGAACTATGATACTATTAATTAGACTTTGAATTTTTTAGTCAACTGATTAGCTACTTTTATAAATAAATTATAAATTATAATATTATTTATTCAAAACCTTATATTGTAGTTCTGGTCATCTTCTTTGGAGACGACTGAGAGTAGCCACTCAAAGCAAGAAATTGAATTAAGTTATTCTCATTTATAAAAAAATTGATACCAATGTATGAATAAGTCAGTAAGACAAGTGAGTGTAATATTAATTAAATAATTATCAAATTTATTTAATATTATGTTATCTTATAGTAATATTGTTAATTTATTATAAGTGAAAAGACATGAAAAAATAAATAAATTAATACCATCTCATAACAAATATCAAATTTAACTAATATTAACATGCTTCAGATTCCACGGTTGGGGGGTCATATGACCCCCCTAGTTCCACCCATGACAATATCATTAAAGACAGATGACATAACGACCATGTTTAAATCAAGTTGCAAGATATGACTTTCGTAAATGTTGTGTATCTTCCTACAAAAGTCAAAATTAGGTGGTAGAGCAGTTTGCAGTAATTGTAAAACAATTCATAAGAGGCCATATTTTTTTCTTCACTCTTTAGCAAACTAATTCATTTTATACAAATTAAATCATTGTCATTGTTATTTTATTTTATTTTATTTTTAATTATATTATATGATATTATATTTTTAAATTAATAAATATAAAATTGTAATTAAGTTAATTAATTAATTTCATTTTATAATTTATTTTATTTTCTTTACTTTAATTACTTTGTATTATTTTTTGTTATATTAATTATTTTATTTTATTTATATGTTATTATATCTAATTTAATTTAATATTTAATTTATGTATTTTAGGTTAGTTTATTATATTTTTTTATTATATTTTTAATAATGAACATTATATTATTTTAATTAATTTATGTTTAATTAATTTTAAAAAATGTATTATCTATTATATTATTTTAATTTAGTTTATGTTATATATATATATATACACTTGTACATACATAGAGATATATAGAGACTGAGGGAGGGCTTTACGTATCTTGAGTATAGTGGAGGAAAGACAATGACCTAGAGCTAGGGGTGATAACCGAGCCAAGTAGTTCGGTACTCGACTCAAGATCGGCTCGAAAATATGATCCAAAGCTTGAATTCAAAGTTGATCCGAGTCGAATCTGATCCATACTCGTTTTCTGTTTAATAATACACGAGTCGAACTCGAGCAGACCAGTGTTCGCTCGTATTAAGGTTCGAGTATTTCATTTTTTTCTCAAACCATACTCGATACCTACTCGATGGATTATATTCGAATATTGGTCTGATCCATACTAGTAAGCTAAATATGTGATATTTATATCAATCTTTATAATTTATAAATTGTAGTATGAAATTGTGTAAACTTGTACTTGAATAAATCAATGAATTAAATGTCAATTTATATTACATTCTTTATAATTTCAATACATAAATAAAAGTGAAAAAGTTTTATATATAAATATTAGTTAAGTAACCAATTTAGTATGTAGTGGTTCATTTTTAAGTGAAATGGTTTATATTCGAAACTTCAATTTGAAGGCTCATGAAGAACTCCGCTTTTGTAACGAATTCGAGTACTTACGAGCCGAGTAGGTCCGAGTAATGATCCGAGTCGAATTTGGCGCGAAAATATAAATCCTTTATCGAATCCGAGTCGAATCCGAGCTCAATTTTTTTGAGTCGAGCCGAATTCGAACATGAAGGTGTTCGCTCAGATTCGACTCGTTTGCACCCCTACCCAGAGCATACCGACGTCAGTTCGGCTTCCTCTCCCTCTTCCCCTTCATTTCGCGTTATGCCTTATTTCCTCTTCTATTTTTGTTCTGCTGGACTGATTGTCTGCTGATAGATTTAAAAGAATCAGGGACCGCTATCTCTGACCATATATGGTCGCTGTTTTTGATTGACGTGGAATTTGTAGTGACCGACAACGGTCTCTATTAGGAATCAATTGCAATAAGTCTCCCACCGAAACGTCAACACCAAATTTAAGTGCTAATGAAAATAGATTAACGATTGTTCAACGATCAAAGCGACGCTAGGAAGTCTGATGACGGGTTTGAGTTTGATTCTTTAATAAATACCGCTATATTGAACATTAACGATAGAATAAAGGCGATCAAGATAAATCGTCATTGATGGAACATTTTCTTGTAGTGTGCCCCCTATGTTATTTATAGGAGAGTTTAGTGACCCATCAGAATGGACACAACCCCTTGAAAAGACACATTTAGCCAAAAACGATGTAGTTTTTGGGCTTGCGTAAAAGAGTGGTGCATTACGGTAAAAATGTGACGTAGTTTTAGGCGTCTGCTTCGGATATATAAATATTCCCCAAAATGACATAATTTTGATAATAAATAACGCTTCTCAAAACGACACAGTTTTTATAACATAACTAAAAAAAATAAAAATAAATTTTAAATAAATTTTGTCCAAAAAATATAAAATGACCGCGAACTCGGCCAAGTCTGTGACGCACAGGTTTGTTGTTCTGTGACACGCGTGTGAGTTTAAACCAAGCCTCAACTAGATCATCTCCCTTCCACGAAAGTGAGATGTACCTTGGGGCCCACACTTAATAGTAACTTAATAGTAATTTATGAAATCTCTCATAAATTTAAATTTTCAAATACTTAAAATTAGGCTTAAATTCTAACACATTTTACTATAATCGACAAACTTAAAAAGGGAGTGTTATGAGAGGTCTATATCCCTTAAGAGGAGTGTCAAAATTACTGACTGGGTAAATTTACCGGATCCCACGCACACCAGAATTGACAAATTGTTGAAGTAGCATAGATATATCAAGTTATATATGTGGAAGAATGATACAATTCTATTTTTTTTTCTCTCCTCTTAAAAAAATCAATTTGTCCCTTAGTATGTGGAATGAGAGGGTTTGATCCCCAATTTGCTATTTAGATACTGTATCAATTATTGATCCAAAATTTAATTCATGCTCAAACACACATGATATGAAAAGGTGCTCCAACGCATTTAATTTTATTAAAACAATTAACAAACCTATATTGTACATTTTTATAGATATACACAAGGTGGAAAGTTCCACTAGTGCAAACCTATAGCTGGAGATTTATTCTTATGTTCATTCTTATTTCATACATTCCATACTATATACAACCATATCATTTAATTAATTTGTCTGTCACAGTCGTCTATCTCACTCTTCTGTAGTAGTATCTTACTAGTACGTACTACGCACAATCTCCCTCTCGTCAGCTTTATCATCCCACAGCCACGACAACATCTTGTCTCACTGGGTGTTCCATAATTCCAGTCCTTCAACACCACCATGATCCCAATCCCAATTATGATCCCAATTAGCCCAGCCCATCATTTCTAATTCTTCATTTATTATGAATGAATTAGTTGAAGAACAATAGTAATAGTAGCATTGATCAGAATTAATCTCTGGATTATTTGATACTGAACTCAGCTGCAGGTAATTAGAAATCTTTAGATCTTCTTCTTCACTTATTATTGCTTTCAATTTATTGGGATCCATGGGGGGGCCATTCTGTGTCTCCTCCCGGCCAAAAGTTTCATGTAACAGTACTCCATTTGGATCCACCTCTAGTATTCCATCCATCAGTACCATAGGATCAATATTGAAACATGAGTCCAAGAAAATGGCACCCAAACTGCTTTCCTCATCATCTTCATGAGAGTCCAAATGCATGCTAGTTTTAACAACAGTATTAATATTAGCCTCTTCCTCCAAGCTGGTTGGAGGCAGGGGGACTAATAATATTCCTCCGTTTTCAAACTCATGACCAGTACTAGTTGTTTCCAACAACTTGGGAGGAGGATAATTATAATGTTTTTTGGAGGGAAAAGAGTTGACTTTGTTCTTCTTCATGGCGGATCGACTTGTTCGACCGCTTCTTCCCTTGGGGGCAATATTATTACTATTACTGCCTCCGGGCTTCAGTAAATCCACAACACTAATTGGTAGTGGTTGTTGGATAGGGTTGGAGATGGGCCTCCGAAAGGTGTGAATTTGTCTGCTCAAATGAGAGTTCCAGTAATTCTTTATCTCGTTGTCTGTTCTACCAGGTAATTGACCAGCAATTATAGACCACCTACAAATTCATCATCAAAGTTTTTCATGAAAACCAAGTAGCTACAACTATTACTAATAAATATTGCATCACTTTTCCTTGAATTAATTAAACACCACCCCCCAAAAAAAAAAAAAAAAAAAAAAAAAAAAAAAAAAGTGATAGACATGCAGCATACTCCAAAGAGAGTAAAAAAGTTCATTTGTAGACACATGATTAAGATGGCAGCCTTCAACTTTTTCTCAATTAAACCAAGAAAAATTAAAGAAGAAAGGAAAGCGGGAAAGTGCCCGACCAACCTATTGCCCAAAGATGCATGCAACTTAATAATGATTTCATCCTCCGCCGAAGAAAATCTGCCTCTCTTCAAGTCAGATTTCAAGTAGTTAACCCATCTTAGTCTGCAACTCTTTCCACACCTCAATAATCCTTTAAACATCATCAATAAATTATATATTTAGATAAACATATAACTGCGGATATATATACCACATGATATATATATATATATGGAGTCGATTAAATTTAATTTGATTACGTCCGTACCAGCATTCTTGGGTAATGATCTCCAGGAGCCTTCACCATGAGTTTGAATGTATTTAGTCAAAATGTCATCTTCTTCAGATGTCCATCTCCCTCGCTTCAAACCCACTTTCTCACAACAAGGTGCTCTCCCCATTTCTGATCACTCAAACACCATCACTCGATCTCTCTTGGAAAAATTAAGTCAAAGCCTTATTTATAGATCGATCCATGATTATTTATATAGCGACAAAAGCATAAATAGTATATATATATATATATATATATATGATAAAATGGAGATCTGCGGTATATAATTTTTTTAAAGTTATGGCGATGCTACGATTGTAGAATGATTTCACTCTACGATCATAGAAGTAATCTATGAATAGTAGAGTGAATTCACAAATCGTGTGGGGTGATTACTTCTGCGATCGTAGAAGTGAAATCACTTCTGACGATCGTAGAATTCAGAATTTTTAAAATTACACTATTATCTTGTCTATATTCTCCTATATATATATATGAGAAAAATGTATGTATATAACTGTGTAGTTCACTCTCGATTATAACAACGAATTTTTGAGCTATGACGACCAATAGCCCGACTACTATATAGTTGACGAACTGTGAGGACTGCTTGCATTAATTTTTATATACATATAAAAATATATGCACGTACAGTAAACATACATTTAGATTTTCTACAATAGTAGTATGATACTCCCTCCGTTCTTAAAAGATTGTCGTTTTAGGAGAAAAAATTTATTTCAAAAAGTTTGTCGTTTACAACTTTCGAAAAGAATAAATTATTTAATTTTCTATATTACCTCTACCTTCTCTCATTGTCCTAAGATATTCTCTCCTTGTATTAATAGTTTTCAATTTCCCATAAAGGGATAGTGATGTAATTTCAAACAAATTTTACTTAATAAATAACATTTTTTTAATCCATGTGCCAAAACCTTAAACGACAATATTTTAAGAACGGATGGAGGATATGTGAGTAATTAATGACGTACTACTTACTAATGTGGTTGGCCGAGGATTGTGCCACGGCTAATTAAAAACAAGGACACTGTCGTGGCTACTCCACTGTCGAGAGCTTCATGACGGGGCCTCCAACTCCCACGTTGTTGTTGACCGATCCTTCCTCGTAAGACCTCCTTTTTCTTTTGCAATATAATTGTTCGTCCTTGTACAAAATCTCAGTCAACCGATTTAAATTTTATACGCCATATATCCCGTTTTAAAATTTGAGATATTAGAGTATTTTTTTTATAAAAAAATTTAAAGATATATTTTTAGTTTTACGCCATCATTAATATATCTGTATTATAGGTTGATTGATTACTATTATACAGCGACGGCTAAATTCCTAACAAAATATAAGAAATGTTGAGAATCTTTTTTTGTTCTAGAAATATAACAGTGGTTGCATGCAACACTGCTTTCATGAATAATTGTTTCTATATGCTACAATATCTGTTTCTCGTGCTGTGTTCGGCGACTTAAATAGTATATATAAATAAACATTATTAATTTTTATACATCATAGATCGATAGGTACATACCCCTCCTTACACTTAAATGTTTGCACTCTAAAATAACATAATGCACTATGAGCGACATCAAAATATATGTAGGGTGTACAGTAATTTGCATGTATATCTCAGTAATGTGCATCATAATAAGTTGGATTAATAAGTTGAAATTAGTTATAATTAAATTCTTTCTTCTACTTTAATCTTTTAATTTGTGTTATTGTGTAAGATATATGTATATACTTGATAAATCTTTACCAGATTGAGATTGCAAGGGATCTTACTGTTAGATTTTAAGATGAAATCACAGAACAATCACACACAAAATATAAAAAGAGGGGAAGGGGGGGTATAAAAAGGGGGGAAGGGAGGGGAGGGAGGGAGGGAGGGAGGGAGGGGGATAAGAACATACTAAATGTTACCAATAAATACATTAATCAAACCTAAGATCGGACAATTAATAAAATTCTCAAGCTCAAATAAACATTATGCTTCAGCTTGGCCACATGGTCGGCTTCACATAAGTATAAACCAATCTCAACATTTTCAATATATAATAATATCTATATTTAATAATTGTTTCTCAATTCTCTCGACAATGGAAATGTATGGTTCGTCTTTCCTTTGATAGCGCTAGTGATATGAACTCCATACTAGACCGTAAGAAATAGTCTCACATCGGTTGTAAATACAATTTGATGTGAGTTGATATAGGTCTTATATAGTCTCTCATCTTGAGTAATTAGCTTTTCAAGATGGGTCAAAGGGCTAAAGTTTGTATCAAAGTTAAGTAACAATACATTATTTCCGCACACAAAAAATTAAGAAAGAAACCATGCAACCATAGCATTTTTCTTAATTCTCAGAGTCGATCTCACTCTCTAGTAGTATATATATATAACTACTTGTAGCGCAATCTCCCTCATCATCCTCCCACAGATCCTCCCACAGCCAGGACAACATCTTGTTTCCTTGATCAGTGCTATCCCGTAAGTCCTGCTCTTCAACAGTACCATTATTCCAATCCCAATTATCCAAGTTATCCCAATCCCAACTCATCATTTGTTCTTCATTAATGTATGAATTTGATGAAGAAAAAAGGTACCCATTATTATCAGAAGTCTCTGGATTTTTAGAAATTTCTACATCTTCCTCACTTAATGCTTTCAATTCATTGGGATCCATGGGGGTCCCATTTTCCGTCTCCTCGGTTTGGCCTCCTAAACTTTGTAACAGTACTCCTCCATTTGGACCTACATCTACTCCATCAATCACCATATCATTAAGACACGAGTCCAAGAAATGCATGTTACTTTTAGCAACAATATTAGTAGTATTATTAGTCTCTTCATCCAAGCTTGTTGGAGTTGGTGTTGGGGGGCG
This sequence comes from Panax ginseng, assembly GCA_020205605.1. NCBI lineage: Eukaryota > Viridiplantae > Streptophyta > Magnoliopsida > Apiales > Araliaceae > Panax > Panax ginseng. The sequence goes on along the minus strand of CM035138.1, from coordinate 3,806,103 downwards.
GTCCGGTACACTAATTACCGGTACCGTCCGGTACTCTTTGTTAATTTTTTTTTTTTTTAAATTTTTTTACTACAATTATAAGAATAATAAATAAAAAATAATAAAACAAGTTTGAACATTATAATCTTTTGTTCAAACTTGTTCTATTATTTTTTATTTATTATTCTTATTATTGTGATAAAAAAAAAATTTTAAAAAAAAATTAAATTAACAAAGAGTACCGGACGGTACCGGTCATTAGTGCACCGGACCGCCCCCAATTGTAATAGTATTCCTCCGTTTTCAAACTCATGACCACTGCTAGTTGTTTCCAACAACTTGGGAGGAGGAGTATAATGTTTTTTGGTCGGAAAATAGTAGAATTTGCTCTTTTTCATGGCAGATCGACTCGTCCTGCCGCCTCTTCGCATGGGGGAAATATCATATTATTGCCTACGCCTACGGGCTTTGGCAAATCCGTAATATTTGGTGGTGGTTGTTGAATAGAGTTGAAGATGGACCTCCTAAAGGTGTGAATTTGTCTGCTCAAATGGGAATTTCAGTAATTTTTTATCTCGTTGTTTTTTCTACCGGGTAAACAACCAGCAATGATGGACCACCTACAAATTCAGACACAAAAATATCATTAAATTTCTCATAAAAAACCAAGCACTACTTGTACTCCCAAAATTACTACAAAAGAGTAATTAGGTATACATCACTTATTCGAATATCGTCAAATAGATTAGACAAAAATACAAATCTAAACAACTACAACTTTATTATTACAACGATAAAAGCTGTGAGTTTGAATACAAATATTATCTTCTAGACAATATCTATACCCAAATAAATCCTCATCACATTTATTGATACATTATTTTACAAAATGGTGAGGAATACTAAACAACTCTCTCTATAACCATCATTAAAAATTACCCTAAACTACTATAACTCATTACATTACATTCTACGCCTCACGAGAAGAAAAATGGAACAAAAAGGAAAAGGGTGAGCTCGATTAGCCCGATAAAGAATATTATGACTAAGATAATATACACAAAATTATCGTTAGTCTTGACGAGGAAAAAAATCTAATAGAATACAATAGACAACAAGTTTTAAATCAATATTACATGTGAAATAATAATTCATTAGAAGAGTTAAGTAGAGAATGCAAACTACTATCTTACATGTATGAATTTTAAAGTTCATCGTCTCTCTTTTATCCTGTAACATCAATCGATATATATACGGAATCAAATATTCATCTTTGCTTCTGAGGCGAAGATATTCATCGATTAATCAAGTATTCATCTAAACACTGTTCATCTTTGCACTACGGGCCAAAGATATTCATCAAAATCATTAATCTTTTGCTTCTGAGGCCAAAGATATTCCATAATATCATCATTTAAGGCGAGGATGATGAAAAATATTTTTTTAAAAAAGCGAATCCGTTGAAACAAAATGACAAGGATTAAGGATTAAGGATTAAATACTTTGTTTTATCCATCGTCAAAAATACCTCAAAAATAATCATAGTGGTGTAAAATTCAAGAATGATCAAAACATGGATCTGATCAAAGCTAGTATCCGAATATAGATATTTTGAGACGAAAAGAAAAATTTTTATTTTTTGATGAATAGTCTTAGTATTAAGTGAATAATCTAAGTATCGTGAATAGTGTAATATCGTGAATAGTAACTCAAACACTAAAAGTTCCAAAAAAAACTTCGGATCAATATTTGACATAATGATATTGAAGAAATAATATCATTCTGAAAAAAATAATATCCACTTACCTCGAAAGATTTATACTTACAAATTTGAAACAGGATATAAGCTATGACTTGAACTTGCATGCCTTAGTATAGCAATACTCAAAGTATACTCAAAATACTCACAAGAATAAACTCGATAATATAGAGAGAAAAAACTTGATTTACGTGTAATTTTCAATTCTAACCTAAAACTCTACATTTATAGGAAAATGCTTAGAACACAAAGCGAAAAATTTAATAAATTAATAATATATATATATATATATATATTATCAAATACTTTTACCAACTGATTCAGATCATTTCTAACACATATACGCCACTCAATTGCAACAAAAAAAAACGTTTTCTTACAAAAAACATTTTAAACTCAAAAATCAATTATTTGAACTCTGAAACTTCAATAATTCATGATAAATAGCTCTTTTGTCGGAAAATTTGAATCTCGCGAGTTTTTATAGAAAATTCAATTCTCTACAACTTTTGAGAAAAAAGTTTTCCAAATTCCAAACAAAATTGGCCAAAATCCATAAGCAGGCGATTTTACAGTATAATCAAATTTCGATCGAAAATGGGGTCCACAAACATGTTTAACATGTTTTAAACATTTATTACAACAAAAATACTCTTCTCCTCGTATACTCATATCCCACATTAGTTGTAAAAATATCACCATTATTATATTATTAAAATATAATAATATATTTAAATAAATTATTTTATCGAGAAAAAGATAAAATTTCAATTTTTCAACAATTGTCACATTAAAAATTTTCTCCATCTATATCCACATAAAATCAATATTTTCTCATCATATGAATCAATAATTAATTATTCACAAATAATATTACTGAGAATCACGATATTGACACCAGGCGGTTCAGGAAGAGAGGGCTTTCGATAAAATTTCTCACTTCTTGGCCTTGATTAGGTGACCAAACCTCTCCTTAAGCGAACTTTCTAGACATTGCCAATAATGTTATCTAATAATATTATTAGGATAATATGAATTATTAGCCGATAATGAAAAATCTTGTGTAATGACAATTATTGAAACAACGATGAATATAAAATATCAATATGACAATTATTGAATCGATAAAATAAAATCTTTGAGCGATAATTCTTTGTAACCATTATTGAGTAGTGCCTTCTTACGTAAGAATCAATAATTGGTGCAATCTGGTATCTTTCTTCTTGTGTTTTAACCAAAGGAGTATTTTAACGGTATTACTTGATAACTTACTTCTGTAGTTATTTTTAAACAACTTATATTTGTCGTTTTCTTCATCGATCGCTTTTTCAGTTATGGGGCCCACATGGCATTTAGCTGGCAAATCGTGCGAATATTCACAAACGGATCTGAATATTCCACGACCAAACGAATATTCCCAAATGAATGAATATTTTATAACCAACTTTGCTTATTTTGAAATATTTGCGTATTTTACCCATAACTATCCACATTAATCACATCAACCCTTACTATTTCAAAATAATAATTAGGAAATTAAATTTCATTTATTAATTATTTGGGGTCTTACAACCTCCCTCCTTATGAAATTTCATCCTCGAAATTGACATACGTACACAGTGTTTGAAAAGGTGAGGATACCTCGCTTTCATTTCCGTTTCCAATTCCCGGTCATTTCTCTATATAGCATGGTTCCTCCACAAAACTTTAACTTGTGGTATGACCTTTGTCGTAGGACATGCTCCCTTCTATCCAAGATCTTGGCAGTACCTCCTCATCGTTAAGTCTTGGCTATCTCGTCTGCAGTTACAACTTCGATAACGCGTGGTTCGGTCTTTCACATATTCTGAAATACGAGATATGTGAAACACATTATGAACACGAGACATACTTGGAGAATAGCTAACGAGTCTATAGGCTACATTTCTACTTTCGGTTAAGAATTTGAAATGGACGATAAATGCGTGGATTGAGCTTTCTCTCTTCCCAAATCTTGTAACTCCTTCCATGGAACAACTTCATGATACATGATCCCCTATACTAAATTCCACGTCCTTTCGATGAAGATCCGCATAACTCTTTTGTCGATCTTGTCTTGGTTTGTATATCGTTGTCGAATCATTTGGATCTTTTAGGTGATCATACGTCTTAACTTCGGGTCCCAACAATGTTCTTCACCCACCTCATCCCAACATATTGGAAGCGACACTTTTCGTCCATATAATGCTTCAAATGGAGCCACACCTATACTTGCACGATAAGCATTGTTGTTGTAGGAGAATTCCACCAATGGTAAATACTTATCAAGCGCCCTTGAAATCTAGGACCACGAGTCTTAATAAATCTTCAAGAGTTTGAATAGTCCTCTCGATTGTCCGTCCAGTTTGAGGATGGTATGCTTGAAGCCCAATCATAAAATCCGTGCCCATAGCTTTTTGCAAGCTAACCCAAAATCTTGAAGTGAATCTTGGGTCGCGATCCGAAACTATGGATCTTGGCATGCCATACAACCTCACAATCTCATTTACATATATACTAGCAAGATGTTCAAGGAATAAGTCTCCGTATCGGCAAGAAATGAGCGGACTTGGTTAATCTATCAACAATAACCCAAATAGCATTGATGCCTTGAAAGCCGTGGGAAGACCCAAATGCTTGAAATCCATGGTAATGTGTTCCCACTTCCATTTCGGAATCTCAAGTGGTTCTGATGGTCCTTTAGGCACTTGATGCTCGCCTTTACCGTTGACAAGTTAAACATGTTGAGATAAACTTTGCAATCTCTCTTCATATTGTTCCACCAAAATGTATGTAGAAGATCACGATACATTTTAGTACTTCGAGATGGATTGCAAATGGTGTATTGTGTGCCTCCATCATGATCTTGTACTTCAAATCGAGTCGTTAGGAACAAAAAGTGCAGGTGGACTCAAAGTATTCCTTCTTCATCAATTCTAAACTTAATAATAGCACCTTCTTGTACTTTCTTCTTCATATGCATCGAAATTTCGGATTCGGTGGCTTGAGCAACCTTAACTTTTCTATTAAAGTTGGCTCTGTCATATACTTGACATCATCGCTTTTCGTTCCTGCGTATGATCTTCTACTCAACGCGTCATTTTACACGTTAAACTTTTCGGGATGGTATTGAATAGTGTGGTCGTAGTCTTTCAATAGCTCGAGCCAGCGTCATTTGCCGCGTGTTGAGTTCTTTTTGAGTGAAGAAATATTTAAGGCTTTTATGGTGCGAATATATCTCCACTTTCTCCCCATATAGATAGTGCCTCCATATCTTTAAGCCTTGCAGCTTATTGCTTTGAACTCTAGATCATGAGTAGGATAATTCCTCTCATATTCTTTAAGTTAATCGTGAGGCATAGGCTATGACTTTCCCGTTGCATGAGAACACATCCTAACCCTTTTGCTGAAGCATCATTGTAGATAACAAATCCATCCGAACCGGATGGTATTGTTAGAAACAGTCTTAAAATAAGTCTCCTCTTAAGCTCTTGAAACTCTTCTTGCATTCCTCGCTCCATAATGAATTTTATATCTTTCCTAGTCAAAATTTGAGTTAATGGAGTAGCGATTCGAGAAAACCCTTCCACGAATCTCCGATAATAACCATTAAGCCAAAAAACTACGTCTTTGATCCACCAACTTGGTTTGCTCCCACTTTGTATTGCTTGATCTTGGCCGGATCAACGGATACTCCATGTTTTGACACCACGCGTGCCCAAGGAATGCTACTTCTTCTCGAAGCGAACTTGCATTTCTTCAACTTGGCATAAAGCTTGTTTTCACGAAGTCTTTGGAGTACCGACTTCAAATGGTGCTCATGATCTTCACGACTTTTGGAATATATGAGGATGTCATCAATAAAGACAACAACGAACTGATCCAATATTCCTTGAATACTCGGTTCATCATATCCATAAAAGCCCATAGGAGCATTAGTCGATCAAAAAAGACATGACTAAGAATTCATAATGCCGTCTGGGAGTTACGAAGGTAGTCTTTGGAATATCCTCAGTTCTAATTTTCAGCTGATGATATCCAGAACGAAGATCGATTTTTGAAAAGAATTGTGCTCCTTGCAACTGGTCAAACAAGTCATCAATACGAGGTAGAGGATACCTATTCTTGATAGTGACATGGTTCAATTCGATAGTCGATACAAAGTCGCATACTCCGTCTTTCTTCTTTACAAATAAAGCAGGAGCACCCCGAGGAGATGTCTTGGGGCCAGATGAAATCGATGTCCAACAACTCCTGTAGTTGGACCTTTAACTCCTGAAGTTCAATAGGAGCCATTCGATATGGGGTTTTAGAAATGGGCTTTGTGCAGGGAGTTCAAGATCAATAAAAATTCAACTTCACGTTACGGGGGTAGGCCAGGAAGTTCTTGAAATCGTCGGAAAAGTCGATAACAACGGGAATATTATTCAAATTTGGCGTGTCTTTATTCAAATCCATAACATGAGCTAAGAAAGCTTGACATCCGTTTTTCAATAAGCGAATAGCTTTATGATTAGATATGATAGCGGTGATTGATTTTAATGGTTTAGTTGCTTGAATTTGAACAACGGGTTTGTTTAGGAATATGAAAACTAACAACCTTACGAAAACAATCAATTTTGGCATGATGAGTAGTTAACCAATCAATCCCTAAAATTACATCAAAAGCAAGTATCTTTAAAGAGATAAGGTTAACGGTAAGGTGATGGTGCCAACTTGAATCAAACAAGATTTATAAGCAGTGGATGTGATGAAAGTTTCTCTAGCGGAGTTTCCACAGATAGGTCAAAGTCTAATTTCTCGAGTCAAGTTTAAGCGTTGAGCACAAGCGGAGAGATAAATGAATGGGTAACACCTATATCAAGTAAGGTATAAACTTCGCAAAATTTATAAATAGCTTACCCGTGATTACCTCGTTTGGGTTCTCTCATTTTGACCGATCCTGACAAACTCTCTTCGAGGCAGTTGACTTTGACTTTTTTACGGGACGATCTTTTGAGTCATCGTCCCCATTGAACTAGGTTTTATTCTGCGTATAGATCCGGCGATATGTCCTTCCTTTCCACAATTATAGCATACCTTGAACTATTGTGGGCGGTTTGGTGATATATCCCTCTTTTTAGCATTTGTAGCATATGACCGGTGGTCGTTCTCCTCCCTTAGAACCGATTCTTTGCCGAAACCTTTATCGTCTTCACATAGTCGTTGTTAAATCTCCTCTTTTAAAATCTCCTCTGACTTTCGCTTCTTCTATTTTCATGGCCATGATTACCACCAGTGATTGGTTACCATTTTGTCCGTCTTTTTTTTTTCTCATTTGGTTATCGTTGTTTTGTTGTTGCTATCTCGGTATGATCCTGATTGTGGTACCTCTCGGTTGGCCGTACTTTCGTTATCTCGCTCTAACAATTGAGCCACATTTTAACAACATCTGAATATAGAGAGAAAATTTATGAGAGATGAGATCTTGGCGTATCTTGGGGTTTGAACCTCTCGAAACATCCAGCGTCATCGTTCCTCATTCTCCACCAAATGAGGTGCAAACACAGATAACTCTGCAAACTTTGCCTCGTCTTTGAGACAAATCGTGTTGTTATTACTCTCGGTCTAATAAACTCCACTTCCTTCATATAGCCGAACACTTTTAGGAAAGTATTTGTCATTAAATAGTTCTGAAATGTCTCCCCAAGACATCTTTGAGTCTTGGTGGATGGAGTGCAGCTTCACGAGACTCCCACGATGATGCGCTTCCACACCAGAACATAAAGGTGGCGAAAGGAACCTTCTGTTCCTCAAATGCATCCCAAGACATCGAATATCTTGGTAATTTGCTTGACCCATGTTTCCGCATGATCGGATCTGGCTTTCCATTAAATTCTGGTGGTCCCAACTCTTTGAAGCTAACTTGGGCATTTGTGACAACCCGTGAATTGCTATCATTTCCTCCTGTATTTTGAATCTGAGTCTCCCTCGTAAATGCGATTTTTCATGAGCTACAAAAGCTTACAAACATCCCCTCGTTCATCATCTGCTTTCGATGGTGTTGTTCACGGGAGGAACATTACCCGACTGTTGCGTTCTCCTCGTTGGTGAGTCTGAGCGTCTCCACGGTCTCATTTCCACAGTTAATATTCTCGATTCGACATTCTCGAAATCTTTGTCGTAAAACAAGGGTTAATTAAGCAAATCAATATATCACATAATATCCTTATATCTTGACCAACTAACAAATAAGCTTAGGTAGGACACACTTTAGCGAAGGATTTACTCGTCTCTCCCCTCCTAGTTCTATTCCCGATCTCACTTGAAGATCATATCCCTAAGCTTTGATACCAAGCTGTGGCGCCCCCCCAAATAGGTATACATCACCCATTACGAGTTGTCAATACATGGTGCGAAAAACAACTATAACTTTATTATTACAACAAGATAAAGCTGTGAGTTTGAATACAAATATTATCTTACAGACAATATCTATACCCAAATAAATCCTCATCACATTTATTGATACATTATTTTACAAAATGGTGAGGACTACTAAACAACTCTCTCTATAACCATCATTACATACCCACAGGCTACGTACTTTCATTACATTACTCGCCTCACGAGAAGAAAAATGGAACAAAAGGAAAAGGGTGAACTCAAACTAGCCCGATAAAGAATATTATGACTAAGATAATATACAACAAAATTATCGTTAGTCTTCAACGAGGAAAAATCTAATAGAATACAATAAGACAACAAGTTTTAAATCAATATTACATGGAAAATAATAATTCATTAGAAGAGTTAAGTAGAGAATGCAAACTACTATCTTACATATATATGAATTTTAAAGTTCATCGTCTATCTTTTATCCTGTAACATCAATCAATATATATCTGGAATCAAATATTCATCTTTTTCTTACTTTCTGGGCGAAGATATTCATCGATTAGTCATGTTCATCTAAACACTGTTCATCTTTGCACTTTCTGCCAAAGATATTCATAAAAAATCATTAATCTTTGCACTTCTGGCCAAAGATATTTCATAATATCATCATTTAAGGCGAGGATGATGAAAATATTTTTTAAAAAAGCGAATCCGATTGAAAAAAAAAATGACAAGGATTAAGGATTAAGGATTAAGTATTTTGTTTTATCCACGTCCAAAAATACCTCAAAAATAATCATAGTGGTGTAAAATTCAAGAATGATCAAAACATGGATACAATCAAAGCTAGTATCCGAATAGATATTTTGACAAAAAGAAAAATTTTATTTTTCAATGAATAGTCTTGTCGTATTAGTGAATAGTCAGGTATATCGTGAATAGTCTTAAGTATCGTGAATAGTAACTCAGACACCAAAGTTCCAAAGTTCCAAAAAAACTTGAGATCAATATTTCAAAGATAATGATATTGAAGAAATAATATCATTACGAAAGAAATAATATCCACTTACCTCGAAAGATTTATACTTCTAAATTTGAAACAGGATATAGGCTATGACTTGAACTTGCAAGTATAGCAATACTCAAAGTATACTCAAAATACTCACAAGAATACGCTCGATAATATAGAGAGAAAAACTTTATTTACGGTGTAATTTTCAATTCTAACCTAAAATCTCTATTTATAGGAAAATGCTTAGAACACCAAAAGCGAAAATTTAATAAATTAATAATATATATATATATATATATATATTGTCAAGCCCACTTTTACCAACTGATTCGGATCATTTCTAACACATATGCATACCACTCAATTGCACAAAAAAATGTTTTTCTTACAAAAAACATTTTAAACTCAAAATCAATTATTTGAACTCTGAAACTTCAATAATTCATGATAAATAGCTCTTTTGTCGGAAAATTCGAATCTCGCGACTTTTTATAGAAAATTCAATTCTCTACAACTTTTGGAAGAAAGTTTTTCCAAATTCCAAACAAAATTGGCCAAAATCCATAAGCAGAAGCGATTTTACGGTATAATCAAATTTCGATCAAGAAATGGGGTCCATGACATGTTTAACATGTTTTAAACATTTATTACAACAAAAATACTCTTCCTCCTCGTATACTCATATATCCCACATTCGTTGTAAAAATATCACCATTATTATATTATTAAAATATAATAATATATTTAAATGAATTATTTTATCGAGAAAAAGATAAAATTTCAATTTTTCAATAATTGTCACATTAAAATTTTCTCCATCTATATCCACATAAAATCAATATTTTCCTCATCATATGAATCAATAATTAATTATTCACAAATAATATTACGAGAATCCCAATATTAATGACCGAGGCGGTTCCCGAGAAAGAGGGCTTTCCAATAAAATTTCTCCTTCTTTGGTAGCGCAATTAGGTGACCAAACCTCTCCTTAGACGAACTTTCTAGACATTGCCAATAATGTTATCTAATAATATTATTCGGATAATATGAATTATTGCTTCGATAATAAAAAATCTTGTGTAATGACAATTATTGAAACAATAGCAATATAAAATATCAACGCATGAAATTATTGAATCAATAAAATAAAATCTTTGAGCGATAATTACTATAACCATTATTGAGTAGTGCCTTCTTTACGTAAAAATCAATAATTGGTGCAATACCGTAATCTTCTTTTGTGTTTTAACCACCAAGGTATTTTAACGATATTAATTGAGTAACAACTACGTAGTTATTTTTAAACAACTTATATTTGTCGTTTTCTTCATCCAATAAACTTTTTCATTATGGGGCCCACACATATTTAGCCTTGCGTCGAATATTCCCAAACGGTCTGAATATTCCACGACCAAACGAATATTCCCAAACAACAATGAATATTTTATAACCACTTGCTTATTTTAAAATATTTGCGTATTTTACCCATAACTATCCACATTAATCACATCAACCCTTACTATTTCAAAATAATAATTAGAGGAAATTAAATTTCATTTATTAATTATTTGGGGTCTTACGTATAGAAGTCAAAACTTTAACCAACCGAGTATAATAAGGAATGGAATAACAAAAGAAATCACCAGGCGTGAGATAGGCCTTGCATGCGAGTTATTCTAACAGTAATAATAAATAACGGAATCAGGTCCGGCATAAAATGCACAGACAAGATATTTCAACAAAATAATAAAGACGGAATCAGTCCTACAGTAAAAGCGCATGAGCACGTGATATTCCAATGTAATAATAAAGATTTTAATCGAGTCCGGCGTAAAAGCGCATGCATGTGATATTCCAACGAGAATAATAAAGGCGGAATCGAATCCGGCGTAGAATGCATGCAGATAAGATGTTCCAAATGAATGATAAAGAATGGAACAACGTAAGAATTTTACCAAGTATAGGATAACTCATTACACTGGGTTATTCCAATGAGAATAATAAAGAATGGAATAACGTAAGTTCTCTTCATGGATAAGAAAAAAATAATACTCCCGGAGCCTTAAAAAATCGGATCTTTTGGAATAGTGAGGTAGTAGACTTCTCTACTTTTTTCTATAATTTTTCTCTATAATAATCGCTCTAAAGCTTTTGTGAATTGGTGAGAAATGAAGGAAGAATGACCTTCTATTTATAGAAAAATATAGTTTCGATAATTACGCTTTTGGGGCTCGAAAATTACGATCTGATACCTCCAACTTTTCCTTTATTTTTAATTTAGTCATGGAAGTATTATCAAACTTGCACCACCTCCCCTAATAGTAAATAATGTGATTTAATAGTAAATTATATGAATCAATAGTTCTAGATATATGAAAATACAAATTACAGTATAATACCTCCATCTATACCTCCATTTTTAACTTAGCCATGCAAGTATTATCAATCTTACACCAACTCCCCTAATAGTAACAAGAATGTGAAACAATAGTATACACATGTGAACAAATAGTTATAATCATGTGAAATAATAGCAATCAATTGCTCATTTATCCGTTAAATACTGGAATTAATCAATATAACCTCCAGGACATCAATTATTATCGAAATAATTGTCGATTTTCACTAACACAAATAATTTCAACACAATAAAACTATTTTATCAAAAATATAAATTTTGAAATTTCAAGTTTGACTTTTCCTAAAAAGTCAACTGTTGACTTTTGACCAAATAGTGAATTAGAAAATTTTTGTGTTTATAGACTATTTTTACTAATTTCATCGTTTTGACTCAAATATCACGTCCGTGTCTCCAAATTCAACTCCTAACACAACTTTAATTTTAATAACATTCATCATTAATATTAAAACTCATAATATTTATCAACCATGTCGCTCCTTGAAGGAAGGGGCTTTCCAATAAGATTTCTCCTATCATCAGCCGCAATTAGGTGACTAAACCTCTCTCGATGTAACTTCTGACATTGTAAATATTGTAATTTAATAATATGAATAACTTTGTCGTCTCAATTATTGATTTAATAAAATAACATATTATCGCGGATGATACTTATGATAATAATCGAATCAATAATATAGAGAGAGAGATACGACGCAAGAATTATCGTAGCAATAATTGAGTATAACCGAAAGTGACTTCTCACGTAAGCATCAATAATCAATACTGGTGTCTTCTACTATGCAACCACGCGTACATCGCACTTTTCTACTATCGGGTAGTTCAGCGGTTAACAAATAAAACAAGTTTAAAAATTAATTTATCCGAAACTAATAACGTCCAAATTGTCAACACGATCATCGCTTTGTAGAGTAAAATTCAAGAATGCTCGGAAGAATATTTCCATGAAAGAGATTTGGATGAAACGCAAATATCAAGGATATTCCATTAATTTCATGGAGTATAGAAGTCAAAACTTTAACCAACCGAGTATAATAAGGAATGGAATAACAAAAGAAATCACCGAGTACGCGATGAAGGCCAAGAAAATGGCGCAAGTTTAATCTAATGTAATAATAAATAACGGAATCGGTCCCGTAAAACGCATGCATGTGGGATATTCCAATGAGAATAATAAAGATTTTAATCAGTCCTACAGAAACCATTATGACATGATATTCCAATGAATAATAAAGATTTTAAACGTGTCCCACAAAACGCATGAGCAGTGATGTTCCAACAGTAATGATAAATAATGGAACCGGTCCCGCCAGTACGCACTTGCATGTGGATATTCCAATGAATGATAACGAATGGAATAAAAGAAGAATTTCACCAAGTATAGGTAGCCACAGCGTATCTGAGTTATTCCAATAGAATAATAAAGAATGGAATAATGTAAGTTCTCTTCATGGATAAGAAGAAATAATACTCCTTACCTGAAAAAAAAATCGGATCTTTGAATAGTGAGGTTGCAGACTTCTTCTTCTTTCTATAATTTCTCTCTATAATAATCGCTTAAAGCTTTTGTGAATTGGTGAGAAATGAAGGAAGAATGAGCTTCTATTTATAGAAAAATATAGTTTCGATAATTGCACGTTTGGGGCTCGAAAAATTACAATCTGATACCTTCAACTTTTCTTTCCTTTTTAATTTAGTCCCGCAAGTATTATCAAACTTGCACCACCTCCCCTAATAGTAAATAATGTGAATCAATAGTTCAATCATGTGAATCAATAGTATAATCATGTGAAAATACTTAATTACGTTATAGTACTTCCATCTATACATCCATTTTAAACTTAGTCATGTAAGTATTATCAATCTTGCACTAACTCCCTAATAGTAAATAATGTGATTCAATAGTGCACACATGTGAACAAATAGCTATATAAATATGAATTAAGTAGCAATTAATTGCTCATTTATCCGATAAATTACCCGATTTATCAATATAACCCTGAACATCAATTATCATCTAATAAATGTCGATTTTTACTAACACAAATAATTCCAACACAATGAAACCATTTTTATCAAAAATATAAATTTTGAAAATTTGAAGTTTGACTTTTCCTAAAAGTCAATCGTTGACTTTTTTGACCAAATAGTGAATTACGGAAAATTTTGTGTTTATAGACTATTTCTACTAATTTCATCGTTTAGGACTCAAATATCACGTCCAGCGCTCCAAATTCAACTCCTAACACAATTTCAATTTTAATAACATTCATCATCAATATTATAACTCACAATATTTATCAACCAGTCGTTCCGGGAAGAGGGGCTTTCTGATAAGGATTTCTCCTATTAGGCGCGCAATTAGGTGACGAACCCTCTCCTTGATGAACTTCTGTATACATTGTAAATATTGTAATTTAATCATATGAATAACTTTGTCGTCTCAATTATTGATTTAATAAAATAACATATTATCGCAGATGATCTTACGACAATAATCGAATCAATAATATAGAGAGATATGATGCAACAATTCTCGTAGCAATAATTGAGTATAACCGAGTGACTTCTCACGTAAGCCTCAATAATCAATACCGGTACTACTTATGCAACCACGCCAGCGATATTCTTTTCTTTTAACACCGGGTGTTTCAACGCTTAATCTGTGAAACTTCCGTCGTTATTTTCATAAAAAGTATTTTTGTCGTTTTCTCGATCCACAATAATTCCGTTGTGGGGGTCCACCAATGATTGTGCCATTGTATGCGAATATTCCCCGTTAAAACGAATATTTCCCAGACCAATCGAATATTATATAACAACTTGCGTGCACTTTGCAAAATTTGTAAATATTACCTACAACTATAACATTATATCAAATTCACACCATAAAATTCAAAAATATATTTCGAGAAAATTATTCTTTATTCATAAAAGTTGGGGTCTTACAACATCGGTACCATAATGTATACAAATCAAATCGGATAGTACGCACGACACATACGTCACTAATCCGCTAAAAAAATCGAATCAAATCAAATCTTTGGGTTAGAATCATACATATCCGAACAAATATATCAAATGGCCAAAGCTCATACCTGGAGCATACAAAAGGATCGCCATGGATGATCACACACCGCCACGATTATCATGCCTTAATGTCGAGAGGACGTGCGTGGTACCCCCAACAGTGGTTAAACAAGTATACCCTAAGGATCAAACTACAAAATGTAAGCGAAGGGGTTCAAATCACAAGGCTTACATGACCATATTCAAATGAAATCGAATTATCAAATACAAACATTATTGATTATCACAATATATCAATGATCAAAATGACTCAATCTTGTGAACGAAAATATACGAAACAATGGTATAAACGAATAAAGTCTCCAAAACATATCGGCATGATTAACTAGTTCAAGGAGTACAAATCTAATTTTAATGTATATGCTTAAAACGAAATTGTCACAATAAATTGGACAACAAAAATAATCTTAAGAAGCAATACAAAATTTTAAGCGAATAACAAAACGAATCGAATTATATTTAAAAGAGTCTCATTTGAAAAAGTACGAATTGCATACCTTAATATAGTACCAAAATAATTCAAGAATCCAACTATCACCCGCTAAACTCCCTCAATCCGATCTAATTATCAAAATACAATATAATACATATAATTAAATTATGAACTCATACAAATTATATTTTCATAAATTCAATAATTTAAATATACTATATTCAGGTTTGTACTCAAAAGATACATTTTAATTATAATAACAATATTATTATATTATTTATTACTATCCCTTTTTAAAATTTCTGTATATCTTATATATATATAAAATCTACAGTAATAAAGATATATATATATATATTACGAATCAAGTAGCAGTTATACTTATATATATATAGGTAACAGGTTATAAATATATATAATATATATAACTAAATTAGGTAAGTATATGTATATAAGATGAGCTGCAGTACTACTATTAAAACTTATTATACTAACTTGCAGGTTATGTAATTATATATATAAACGTAAAGCGGCATAATATATATATATATATATATATATATATATATATATATATATATATATAAAACTAATATGCAGGTTACCGCACTATATATGAAAATATAATTATCATAGTCATGCCTGCTCCTTCATATTCATAATAGAGACTCTTATATTGGGACAACTTGGAACCCCTGACGCAATATAAGTAAGGAAAACTTCTCATTCAATTAAAAAGAATTTTAATAACTTACCAGTTTGATCCAATTTCCCCACTTTCTTTTGTGCGGTTGAGTTCTCCTTTTTTTTTCAATTGGTTCGGATAGATATAATAAAGCAGTTAGGGTTTTGATTTATTTATTAATTAATATATTTTATTAATACTCCTAATTTAAATAGGATTTAAAATTAGACAAATATAATTTAGACTCAATTAATTAAAAGACCCAATTAATTACTTTAAAGCTCACATAAATATTTTATTATTATATTATTATTTTTCGGGTATTACATCACCTTCTCCTTAAAAAGGATTCCGTCCCCAGAATCAAAAAAATAGAACGTACCTAATTATTGAAAAGATCCGGATATTCCGCTCGAATAGACTCCTCCATTTCCCAAGTAGCTTCTCGCTCCGAATGGTTTTTTCACAAGACTTTAACAAAAGGAATTGTCTTCCTTTTCATAATCCGTTCTTGACGATCTAGAATCGTCTCGGCTTCTTCCTCATAAGTAAGATCTTTAATGAATCTTGTATGTGGTACAACATGAAGCGGATGATAGTTATATTTTCTTAACACCAAAACATGAAAGATACTATGTACATGAGATAACTGTGGAGGCAAAGCCACCCGATATGCCACTTCTCCAACTCTCTCAAGGACTTCAAAAGGGCCAACGAAACGCGGACTAAGCTTCCCTTTCAAACTAAACCTTCGAACACCTTTCCATGGAGAAACTTTCAAAAACACGTGTTCACCAGACGTAAATTCAAGAGCCTCTCCCATGAATATCAAGATAACTCTTTTGCGCGATCTAGCTTTTTCAACTTTTGTTTAGCCAACGCTTTACCTTCCGTGTAGTAATCCTAACCAAATCGGGTCCTTCATTACCCTTTCTCCAACCTCATCCCAACAAGTCGTGGCTCGACACTTTTCTTACCATATAATGCTTCAAAAGGAGCCATACCAATACTAAACTTGCGAATTGTTATTATATGCAAACTCCACCAAACTCAAATAATCATCCCGGTTTCACATCCTTTCTAAAGCACAAGATTGCAACATGTCTTCTAATGTCCGAATAGTTCTCTCTGATTGTCCATCTGTCTGCGGGTGAAAAGTTGTACTATAGTTGAGTCGCGTTCCCCAAGCTCGTTGAAATCCTTTCCAAAATCGAGAAGTAAACCGCGGATCTTGATCCGAAACAATAGAAACTGGAGTCCCATGAAGCCTAACAATCTCACGTTGAAAAATATCTGCTAACTTATTTACCGAAAAATCTTCACGAATAGACAAAAAATGAGCCGATTTAGTCAAACGATCCACTACCACCCAAATAGTATCATTCTTTTTAAGAGTCCTCGGCAACCCAGTCACAAAGTCCATCGAAATGTCATCCCATTTCCACACAGGAATCTCTAATTATTATAATAAACCACCAGGCTGCTGATGCTCTATTTTCACTTGCTGACAAGTAAGACATTTACTCACAAATTCAGCTACATCTTTTTTCATTCCACTCCACCAAAAATTCTCCTTCAGATCCTTATACATCTTTGTAGACCCCGGATGAATAGAAAATGGCAAACTATGAGCTTCAGTCAACACTGCCTCACGAATCATTAGATCCACTGGAACACATAACCGTTTACCAAACCATATCATACCTTGCTCATCAATACGAAACTCCTGTTTGCTACCTCATTCATATTCTCACTACATATCCATAACTTCGTCATCCTCCTTTTGGGCTTCTTTGATCGCAAAATAAGAGAAGATTCCACCTCATACCTGCTACCAACCCATCGTAACCACTAGCATATAGCTCCAAACCCACACGCCCATATCCGAGAGATAAGTTGAGGTTGTGTAACCAAGGCATTACACTCCTCGAACTTTTTCTTGCTAAGAAGCATCTGCAACCACATTAGCACTTTACCGGGTGATCTTCGAATCCTAGCATCATAATCCTTGAGAAGCTCCAACCAACGCCTCTGTCTCATGTTAAGCTCCTTCTGAGTAAAAATATATTTAAGGCTCTTGTGGTCGGTGAAAATGTCACAAGTCTCTCCATATAGATAGTGCCTCCAAATCTTTAGGGCAAAAATAACTGGTGCTAACTCCATATCGTGGGTAGGGTAATTCACCTCATAAGGTTTAAGTTGTCTTGAAGCATAAGCAATTACCTTACCATGTTGCATCAAAACACACCCTAATCCCTTCTTGGAAGCATCACTGTAAACCTGATAACCTCCTATCCCCGACGGTAATGTAAGCACTAGAGCCGACACAAGCCTTTTCTTAAGCTCCTCAAAACTTTTCTCACGTTCCTCATTCCGCACAAACTTTATGCCATTCTTCATCAACTGAGTTAATGGCAAAGCTAACAAAGAGAAACCTTCCATAAATCGTCTGTAGTACCCTGTCAAACCCAAAAAACTCCTTATTTCAGTTACCGTGGTAGGTCTTGGCCAATTAGTGATAGCCTCAACCTTCGCAGGATCGACCTTAATACCTTCAGCAGACACGACATGTCCCAAAAATGCTACCTGTTCTAACCAAAACTCACATTTGGAGAACTTAGCATATAACTTATTCTTTTGCAGAACCCCCAAAACAGTACGAAGATGCTCTTCATGCTCCTCCATAGACTCAGAATACACCAAAATGTCATCAATGAAGACAATGACAAATTGGTCCAAATACTCGTTAAAAACCCGATTCACCATACCCATAAACACTTTCGGAGCATTAGTTAACCCAAATTACATCACCAAAAACTCATAGTGCCCATACCGGGTACGAAAAGCTATTTTTGGAATGTCCTCTTCCCTCACCCTCAACTGATGGTACCCCGACCTCAAATCTATCTTTGAGAAGAACTTCGCCCCTTGGAGCTGATCGAAAAGGTCATCTATCCGTGGCAATGGATATTTGTTCTTGATAGTGATCCGATTTAGCTCCCTATAATCTATACACAATCTCATAGATCCGTCCTTCTTCTTCACAAACAACACTGGAGCACCCCATGGCGATACGCTTGGTCTAATGAATCCACGATCTAACAACTCCTGCAGTTGTTCCTTCAACTCCTGTAACTCTAATGGAGCCATTCTATAGGGTGCCTTAGAAATAGGTTCCGCTTTCGGGAATGAGCTCGATAAGAAACTCAACTTCCTTGGCGGTGGCAATCTGGCAGATCTCAAGAAATACCTCGAAATTCTCGCTCAACTGGATACTCAACAAGTTGGGGCTCATCCCTCGAGGTATCCTTCACATAAGCCAAATAACAATCACGTCCCTTAGAAATCATTTTGCTCGCCTTCAAAGCTGAGATCAACTTTACAACACCATTCGACTTGGAACATTGAAACTCAATTCGGAGCCTCTAATGTTCCAAAATATCCTTCCTCGCTTTGACAATCAATAAGGGCTCGATGTTTACTCACCCAATCCATACCCAAGATGATATCAAAATCATACATCACCATTGGAAGTAAGTTAGTTAGCATACACCTCCCTCCCCAACTTCAAAGGACACTCGTAAATTGCTCGAAATAATCACGAAATTCCCCATCGGGGAAAGCAATAGATAAATGAGGATCTAATATACGGTATGTACTCCAACATAACGAATAAATGAAAGTGCAACAATAGAGTGTGTAGATCCAAATTGTCAAACAAAACTGATGCCTCGCGATTTCTACAAGAGGATGCACCGAAATAGTTACACAGTGCTTGGTCACTTTGATTAGTCATTAATGCAAAAAACTCTCCACCGGCGTTAACACCGCCATTATTACCGATTACTGCCTCCCCATTACCACGTTGAACTATGCGGTCCTCGATCTATGTCCCATCCGTCCACATAAGAAATAAGCCCTCAGTATTTCTATAGACGCCTACCAAAGATTTGATACCCACCACAAGTAGAGAAATGGAGCAAGTGGAAGTGGCAAAAGGTTCGGATTGCCCCACTCTGCCGGTCCCGGATACATACTTGGATTTGACCACATTGGCGTCGACCACGATTTTGATTTTGTTGGAAATCCTGCTCGCTGAAATCCCCTATTTGACATCGCCTCCAACACCATGCTTGACCTGCTGGCGACCTCCACGACCACCTCAACGTATTGGGTAAAGCAAAATCCTTCGAGGATTAAATCGGCCGACCGATGGAGGCTCATTCCAACTATTTTGCCTTCTATTCTGATTTCTGCCAAACTGTCTCATTCCTTGCCATTGTTGGTCATCTCTATCTCTGTTTTGACTCCCTTCTGATTTGGAAGCTCGAAAGTCCTTGTGCTCCATTTCCACACATTTAGCTGCATTAGCCACCTGTGATACATCTGTAAATATCGTGTGGATGATCGATCTCCTATACTCATATTTCAAGGCCTATTTGAACTTTTTTGCCTGTTGTGCAGCTGTCCCAGCTATTGAACCCGCAAAACCAGACAATCTCGTAAACCTCGCTATGAAATCAGTAATAGTCTCATCATCCTTCCGCTGAATGGACACAAATTCCACGATGATGCATCCTATCATGTTTGGGAAATCTCACGATAAAAAGGTCACAAAATCCGCTCCATATGAGTCCATCCATAAATCCATCTCCCCGTGTGTAGCCTTCAACGATTTCCACCATCACGAGCATCATCCTCTAGCTTATAAACCGTTAATCTCACCTTCGATTTTCAACACCCAATCACATCAAAAATCTTCTCTCCAGTGGGCGATCCAGCCTTCGCGATCAATTGGAGTGAGCAAAACGAAAAAGAATTGAGCTTCGCTTAATGAACCTCTCTAATAACACATACAACTACCGCACTTGTGACATTGACCACTTGATCCTTGGGAGGAACATTCTGCTTTATGTTGTGGTATCTCCGCATTATCCCCATACCATTTGCATGTTGATCTCCTTTATCTGCGAATACCTGCATAGCTTTGCCCGGCGACAGAATCGCTTCTCTCATTCACTATCGCCGCAACCATACCGGGTTATTATCGCATTACCACAGATTTCCATCGTTTCCACCACAGTTAATGACCAACACAGAAATTTCGCCTCGACCCTCTCTACCGTTATTACCCCGCTTCCCAAAGAATTCTCAAGACTATGAGCCATCTACGATACAAAATCAAATAGACGAGAATAAATCCCGAGTCCGAAACAAATCTTGTGACGCCCCCAAAATAGGTATACAACACTCATTCTGAGTCACCAAATACATGGTACAGAAAGAAAACTAAAACTTCAATAATACAATTGTCGTGCAAAATACGACAACACATAATGTGAGTTTAAATATAAATATTGTCTTCTAGACAATATCCACACTCAAATAAGTCCTCGTCACAATTATTCAAACACTATTTTACAGAAATAGTGAGGACTGCTAAAACATCTTTCTAGAACCATCACCTGCACTACCCACTTTAGTTCTGCTATGTTCTCACCTCCTGAGAAAAATGAAACCAAAAGGAAAAGGGTGAGCTCAACTAGCCCAGTAAAGAATATTATGACTAAGATTGTAAGACCCCAACTTTTATAATAAAGATGAATTTTCTATAAATATCATTTTTGAATATTATGGAGTAAATTTAATATAATGTTATAGTTGTGGGTAATATTTATAAATGTTGCAAAGTACGCAAGTTGTTATATAATATTCGATTGGTCGGGGAATATTCGTTTTAACAAGGAATATTCGTACAATGGCACAATCATTGGTGGACTCCATAACGGAATTATTGTCGATTTTGAGAAAACGACAAAAATACTTTATAAAAATAACGGCAGAAGTTTTACATCGTTAACTCGTTGAAACACCCGGTGTTAAAAGTAGAGTAATGTCTGGCGTGGTTTGCATAAGTATATTACCATTATTGATTATGAATCTTTACGGAGAAGTCACTCGGTTTTGTTCAATTATTGCTTATAAGAATTGTTGTTAATTTTGGCATATTATTATGGACCCCATTTACCCATTTTTTTTTTAAAAACTACTAGGGCAAAGTTATCTCAGGTTTTATTATATATATATATATATATATATATATATATATATATATATATATATATATATATAAGTGGGTGTGTATTAGTCAATTTGTGTGGGGGGAAGGGGAATTAGCATTTATTTATAGAGAGAAGTGGTTTTATGTGGTGGATGGTTACATAATGTATGATTATATATATATATATATATATATATATATATATATATATATATATATATATATTATGGCCCCCCAAAATTAGGTATCGTCACCCATCTTAGGTCGCCACTTACGTGGTACATAAATTCAAATACAACTTAATAATACAATCGCCGTATACAATACGACAAAAAACATAAAATTGAGTTTGAATACAAATATTGTCTACTTAGAGATTATAAAAACTCAAAGGAGTCCTTATTAAAATTATTATTACACTATTTCACGAATAGTGAGGACTACTAATCTTTATCATCTCGTCCGTCATCACTCGCTTTCTCGACTAGTCCTGCTACGTTCTCATTTCACAAGAGAAACAATAAAAGTAAAAGGTGAGCTCAACTAGCCCAATAAAAATATTATGACTAAGATAATACGAGAATATATTATCGTAGTTTTCAACAGTGTTAAACCGATACAATATAACAACCATCAAGTTTAATCTGCGGTGAACAAGCAATCCATTAAAAGAAGTCAGTAGAGAATAAAATCTAATATCTTTTATGATTTAAAGGTTTTTCATCACTTTTATCATTGGGACTCGACAATAAATAATCCACATCATCGAATCACCCATGCACTACTGGCCAAGGATATTCTTTAGTATCACGACCACAATTATCCATGCACTACGGGCCAAGAATATTTGTGTATTCAATAATGGTCATGATCATGCCAACAACTGTCCATCAATGCACTACGGGCCAATGAGGACTTTTATCACATTATTTGTAACATTACGGTCATGATTACACCTAATAATCCCTGGTCATAATCATATCAAGTCCATCTATGCACTATAGGCCACATATGACTTTCAACAAAATATAAACATGAGGATGATGACAATGATATAAGAATTCAATAAAAAAAGTTCAAGAATTATTTTATCCATGAACTAATAACGTCCAAATTGTCAACATGATCTTCGCTTTGTAGAGTAAAATTCAAGAATGCTCGAAAGAATATTTCCATGAAAAGATCTTCGGATGAAGCGCTTGAAATATCAAGGATATTCCACTAATTTCATGGAGTATAAAGTCAAAACTTTAACCAACCGAGTATAATAAGGAATGGAATAACAAAAGAAATCACCGGCATGCGATAGATCGCCATTGCAGACGAGTTATTCTAACGAAATAATATATAATCGGAATCGGTCCGTGTAAAAGCGCATGCATGTGATATTCAAACAAAATAATAAAAGGCGGAATCGGTCAGTCCGTAAAAACGCATTGCATGGATATTCCAATGTAATAATAAAGATTTTAATCGGTCCCAAAGAAAAACGCATGCATGAGATATTCCAATAGAATAATAAAAGGCGGAATCGGTCCCATAAAACGCAGCCATGAATAGGATATTTCAATAGAACAATAAAGATTTTAACCGAATCCCAAACAGTAGAAACGCATGACGGATGTTCCAACAGAATGATAAAGAATGGAACAACGGAAGAATTTCACCAAGTATAGGGTAGCCAGCGTATCTGAGTTATTCAATGAAATAATAAGAATGGAATAATGAAGTTCTCTTCATAGATAATAAAGAAATAATACTCCCTACGAGTACAACAAATAATATTCCCTACCTTAGAAAAATTGGATACTGGAATAGTGAGGTAGCAGACTTCTCTTCTTCCTTCTATAATTTCTCTCTATAATAATTGCTCTAAAGCTTTTGGGAATTAGTGAGAAATGAAGGAAGAATGAGCTTCTATTTATAGAAAAATATAGTTTCGATAATTACACATTTTGGAGCTCGAAAAATTTCAGTACAATACCTCCAACTTTTCCTTTATTTATAATTTAGTCCTGCAAGTATTATCAATCTTGCACCAACTCCCTTAATAGTAAATAATGTGAATCAATAGTTCAATTATGTGAATCAATAGTATAATCATGTGAAAAATACGAATTATAGTATAGTACCTCCATCTATACCTTCATTTTTAACTTAGTCATGCAAGTATTATCAATCTTGCACCAACTCCCCTAATAGTAAATAATGTGATTCAATAGTACATATATGTGAACAAATAGTTATATAAGCATGTGAATTAGTAGCAATTAATTGCTCATTTATCCGATAAATTACCCGATTTATCAATATAACCCCTAGACATCAATTATCATCTGAATAAATATCGATTTTCACTAACACAAACAATTCCAACATAATGAAACTATTTTTATCAAAAATATAAATTTTGAAATTTTGATGTTTGACTTTTCCCGAAAAAGTCAACTGTTGACTTTTTCGACCAAATAGTGAATCCTGAAAAATTTTGTGTTTATAGACTATTTTACTAATTTCATAGATTTCCGACTCAAATATCACGTCTGCGTCTCCAAATTCAACTCAGAACAACATTCATCATTAATATTATAACTCACATATATTTATCAACTAGTCGTTCCTGGGAAAGTGGGGGCTTTTCAATAAGGATTTCTCCCTATGGTAAGCTCATGATTAGGTGACCAAACCTCTCGACAGAACTTCTAGACATTATAAATATTGAAATTTATAATATGAATAACTTTGTCGTCTCAAGTATTGATTTAATAAAAAAATATTTTATGCAAATGATCTTTGTGACAATAATTGAATCAATAATATGATAGATATGATGCGGCAATTCTTCGTAGCAATAATTGAGTATAACCGAGTGACTTCTCACGTAAGCATCAATAATCAATCTGGTGTCTTATTATGCAACCATTGCAGACATCTTGTACTTTTAACACCGTGTTTCAACAGATTAACAGTAAAACTTCCAAATAGTTATTTTCATAAAAGTATTTTTGTCATTTTTCTCAATCAAATAATAATTACATTGTGGGGTCCACCAATGATGTGTCATTGTTATAAAATATTCCTGTTAAAACGAATATTTCCCAGACCAATCGAATATTATATAACAACTTGTGTACTTTGCAAAATTTGTAAATATTACCCACAACTATAACATTATATCAAATCCACACCATAATATTCAAAAATTTATTTCGAGAAAATTTAATCTTTATTCAAAAAAAAAATCCGGGGTCTCACAATCTCCCCTCCTTATGAAATTTCGCCCTCGAAATTTACGTACGTACCTGGTATGCTGAACATGTGAGGATACCTTGACCTCACTTCAAATTCTAACCCTTGAGGTATAACCTTTGAGTGTCGATATAATCCTTCTTATCCAAGATTTTAACACGTATCTCCTCATACGTTAAATCATCCGCTATCTCGTCCGGTTCTAAATTAATAATGTGATTCGGGTCATCCCCATATTTACGTAACGTCGATACGTTAAAAACGTTATGAACACATGACTTACTTGGCGGTAAAACGAGTCTATAAGCCACAGTTCCTACTTTATCGAGGATTTCAAATGGACCAATTAAATCGAGGGTTAAGATTTCTTCTCTTCGTCGATTCTTGCTTCTAGAATAACGCCCTCTTGAACCTTCTTAATTCTTCACATTCATCAGCTCCGGGTGTATAGCTTGAGCGGCTTTAACTTTATCGATTAAAGTCGATTAATTCTACTCGTATATTCGTTATCTTCACGTTGGTTCCTAGAGTCTTTAACTCTATCTTCATCATTTGTAAGTCGTACGAAATAGGTCTTTGTGTTAACAACATCGCACTCGTAAATGCATACGATCTTCTACTCAACGCGTCAGCTACCACATTCGCTTTCCCACGATGGTATTGAATGGTACGATAGAAATCTTCAACAGCTCAAGCCAATGTCTTTGGCGCATGTTACGTTCATTTTAGTTGAAGAAATATTTGAGGGTTTTAGAAATGGGTTTTATCTTTGAAATTCAATACAAAATTTGATTTCACGCTTTTCTGAGGGTAGGCTAAGAAGTCTTGAAGAATCGTAAGAAATTTATTAACAATAGAAATATCATTCAAAAACTCGTGACTCTCATCCAAGACTTGGGTAACACGTCACATTGATACCTATCAACTTGTCATCGTCATTCACAGCGTCGCCTACAGAAAGTCTGGCTTCGGTGCATTCCACACAAGGAAGTCAACAACGAAATGACCGGGGCTCTTTACTTATGGCTTGATATGACCATGATTGACTTTAGTGATTTGGTTGCTTGAATTCGCATAACAGGTTGGTTAGGAATATGAAAGCTAACAACCTGACGAAAAGCATGATGAGTAGTTAACCAATCGATTCCTAAAATCACATCAAAGGCAAGTATTTTCAAAGTGATACGATCGACAGGTAACGTAAAAGTATTGATTTGAACAAGATTTATAAATAGTGGAGGTAATGAAGGTTTCTCCCAATTGAGTTTCAACGAGATAAATCAAAATCTAACTTCTTCTGAGAGTTAAATTCAAACATTGAACACAACTAGGTGAAATAAAAGAGTGAGTAGAACCAGGTATCAAACTGCGGTATAGACTTCACAAGAGTTTATGACTAACATACCCATGATAATTTTATTCGGGTTCCTTGTCACGAAAAAAAACGTTCTCTCTTAAACTACCTTTTTGACTTTTTGGGGACTGACCTTTGGTGCCTCCATCCTAGTTGAACTTGTCTTGGTGAATGACAAAATCGGGCTAAAGTGACCTTCTCTTCCACAATTATAACATGCTTTGGATGACATCGCGCAGCTTTGACCGATGTGTCCCTCCCTCCGCATTTGAAGCATATGATGGGTGGTCGTTCTCCTTCCTTAACAACGGGTCTTTGGTCTTTGACGTCTTTCCATCATTGTTGAATCTCCTCTTCTTGAAATGTCTATTCTTATTATTTTGACCATGATTACCACCAAGTGGTTACCATTTACGGCATGTTGATTCCTCGCTTATTGTCACCGCTTTGATGATGACTATCATCCCGTTATTATCATTTTACTTGGATGCTCTCTTTGGTTGCGTTGAATCGTTATCGCGCTCCACTAATCGAGCCCTATTTACAATATCTCGAATACAAACCACGGTTTATCGAAATAAGATATTGGCATATCTCTAAAACTTCAAACCTCTTAAAACATTCGCGTCATTCGCTCCTCATTATCGACCAAATGGGATTCAAACCGAGATAACTCCACAAATTTAGCCTCGTATTGCGACACGGTCATATTGTTTTGTTCCAACTTGATAAACTCCACCTCCTTCATGTGAGCGAATACTTTCGGGAAAGTCTTTGTCATTGAATGACTCTTGGAACTTCTCCCAAGACATCTTAGAAGGTCAGTGGGTATGTTTTACGATTCCCACCAATGATCCGCCTCTTCACGCCTTGACATAAAGGTGGCAAAAGAAACCTTTTGCTCCTCGGAAGATCCCAAGACATCAAATATCTTGGTGATCTGCTTTAACCACGTCTCCGCCTTAAGTGGTTACGCTTTCCCAAAAACTCGGTGGTCCCAGCTCCTTGAATTGCTTAAGCGGTGACCAACCTGTGGGTTACCATTGTTTCCACCGCATTATGGACATGAAATTTGCCTTCGCCCATTGTTGTATGAATTGCTCCTTAAACCGCTTAGCGGTGACCGGCCAAAGAGAGTTATCGATATTTCTACCGCATTTTGGGCGGAGGCTGTCTTGCTTATTGTTGCATGAATTACGTAAAAGCATCGACCATCCCATCATTCACCATTTCATCGGTGTTATTGTTTTCATGAGGAGTATTGTCATCTGGTTGCACATTATCCTGATTATTGATCTATGGAGACTCAACGGTCTCCTATGCTCCATTGATGTTCTCAACATTCTCGGATGCCATTTTTAAATACTGCCACAAAACAAGGGTTAATTAACATATCACATATTATCCTACTACTCTGACCCGACCAATTAAATACCAAATAAACTTAGGTAGGTCATAGTAATGGGCGAAGGAATTCCCGTCTCTCCCTCCTAGTTCTAGTGTCACATCTTGCTGGGATCATATCCTAAGCTTTGATACCAAACCCGTGGCGCCCCCAAAATTAGGTATCGTCACCCATCTTTAGTCGCCACTTACATGGTACATAAATTCAAATACAACTTAATAATACAACTATAAAATTATGCAATACGACAAAACATAAGTTGTGAGTTTGAATACAAATATTGTCTCTTAGAGATTATACAAACTCAAAAGGAGTCCTTATTACAATTATTATTACACTATTTCACATAATAGTGAGGACTACTAATGCTATCATCTAGTCCGTCACTCCATTCCCTGACTAGTCCCTGCTACGTTCTCATTTCCTGAAGAGAACAATAAAAGTAAAAGGGTGAGCTCAACTAGCCCAGTAAAAAATATTATGACTAAGATAATGCAGAATATATTATCGTAGCCTTCAACAGTGTTAAACTGATACAATATAACAACCATCAAGTTTAAGCTATGCGGTGAACAAGTAATCCATTAAAAAGAGTCAAGTAGAGAATGAAATCTACTATCTTTTATGATTTAAAAGGTTTTTCATCACTTTTATCGTTTGGGACTCGACAATAAATAATCCACATCATTGAATCACCCACTGCTTTTATGGCGAGGATATTCTTTAGTATCCGACCACAATTATCCATACCTTCTGAGCGAAGAATATTTGTGTATTCAATAATGGTCATGATCATGCCAACAATCGTCCATCAATGCACTACACGGGCAATGAGGACTTTTACCACATTATTTGTAACATTACGGTCATGATTACACCTAATAATCCACAGTCATAATCATACCAAGTCCATCATGCACTATAGGCCCGCAGATGACTTTCAACAAAATATAAACATGAGGATGATGACAATGATATAAGAATTCAATAAAACAAGTTCAAGAATTATTTTATCCGAGGAACTAATAATGTCCAAATTGTCAACATAATCTTTGCTTTGTAGAGTAAAATTCAAGAATACTCGGAAGAATATTTCCACGAAAAGATCTTTGGATGAAGCACAAATATCGAGGATATTCTACTAATTTCATGGAGTATAAAGTCAAAATTTTAACCAACCTGAGTATAATAAAGAATAGAATAACAAAAGAAATCACCGAGCATGCGATAGGACCCATAGCACAGCGGTTATTCCAATGAGAATAATAAATAACGGAATCGGTCCCGTAGTAAAACGCATGCAGATAGGATATTCCAACAAAATAATAAAGATTTTAATCGAGTCCGGCGTAAAAAGCGCATGTGACGAGGATATTCCAATGAAATAAAGAGCGGAATCGAGTCCCAGGCGTAAAAGCATTGAACGAGATATTCCAATAGAATAATAAAGATGCGAATCGAATCCGGCGTAAAACGCATGCATGTGATATTCCAATGAGAACAATAAAGAAAAGCGGAACCGTCCCATGTAGAATTGCATGAACAGGATGTTCCAAATGAATGATAAAGAATGGAACAATGAAAGAATTTCACCAAGTATAGGGTAGCACAGTATCTGAGTTATTCCAATAGAATAATAAGAATGGAATAACGAAGTTCTCTTCATAGATAATAAAGAAATAATACTCCTACGAAAGTCTGACAAATAATATTCCCTACCTTAGAAAAATTGGATACTGGAATAGTGAGTTAGCAGACTTCTCTTCTTCCTTCTATAATTTATCTCTATAATAATCGCTCTAAAGCTTTTGTGAATTGATGAGAATGATGAAAGAATGAGCTTCTATTTATAGAAAAATATAGTTTCGATAATTGCACGTTTTGGGGCTCAAAAAATTTTAGTACAATACCTCCAACTTTTTTTTTATTTATAATTTAGTCCTGGAAGTATTATCAATCTTGCACCAACTCCCCTAATAGTAAATAATGTGAATCAATAGTATAATCATGTGAAAAATACGAATTATAGTATAGTACCTCCATCTATACCTTCATTTTTAACTTAGTCATGCAAGTATTATCAATCTTGCACTAACTCCCCTAATAGTAAATAATATGATTCAATAGTACTCATATGTGAACAAATAGTTATATAAGCATGTGAATTAGTAGCAATTAATTGCTCATTTATCCGATAAATTACCCGATTTATCAATATAACCCCTAGACATCAATTATCATCGGAATAAATATCGATTTTCACTAACACAAACAATTCCAACATAATGAAACTATTTTTATCAAAAATATAAATTTATGAAATTTTAAAGTTTGACTTTTCCCAAAAGTCAACTGTTGACTTTTGACGAATAGTGAATCCCAAAAAATTTTTGTGTTTATAGACTATTTTACTAATTTAAATCGTTCCGGACTCAAATATCACGTCCGCGTCTCAAAATTCAACTCTGAACAACATTCATCATTAATATTATAACTCACAATATTTATCAACTAGGTCGTTCCCAGGAAAGAGGGGGCTTTCTAATAAGGATTTCTCCACATAAGTAGCCTTGATTAGGTGACCAAACCTCTCCTCGACAGTAACTTCTAGACATTGTAAATATTGAAATTTATAATATGAATAACTTTGTCGTCTCAAGTATTGATTTAATAAAAAATATTTTATGCAGATGATACTGTGATAATAATTGAATCAATAATATGATAGATATGATGCAGCAATTACTATAGCAATAATTGAGTATAACTGAGTGACTTCTCACGTAAGCATCAATAATCAATAACGTGTGCTATTATGCAACCACGCGTATTATTGTACTTTTAACACCGGGTGTTTCAACAGTTAACGGTAAAACTTCCGCCGTTATTTTCATAAAGTATTTTTGTCGTTTTCTCAATCCGAAATAATAATTACATTGTGGGGTCCACCAATGATTGTCTTGGTTATACGAATATTCCTGTTAAAATGAATATTCCCAGACCAATCGAATATTATATAACAACTTGCGTACTTTGCAAAATTTGTAAATATTACCCACAACTATAACATTATATCAAATCCACACCATAATATTCAAAAATATATTTCAAGAAAATTTAATCTTTATTCAAAAAAAAAAAACTGGGGTCTCACATATATAAATTGATAGATTGCAAGGAATCTTGAAATTGAGGTCTGCCCATTAATCTGTGACCGTCCCGTTCATGTTTCGTCTGTGAGAAGGAAAGAAAAATTTGTCAGAAGAATTGAATTATTGAGTACTATGATTGTTATTATTATTATATATATTATATTTTATTTAAAAGATTTTGCTTTAAATATGGACCGTCAGATTAAAGTAAATCGATCTGCACCGTTCAGGAGTTAGTTACTATGCAATCTATTTTTCTATAAATAGAAGCTCATTCCTTCATTATTTCTTACGAATTCACTAAAACTCTAGAGAGAGAAAGTATATAGAGAAATAAGAAAAGTATTCTGCTACTTCCCTACTTTTATATTCAGCTTCTTTTTACTGTAAGGGATATTATTTCTTTTGTATTCATGAAGAGAACTTACATTATTCTATTCTTTATTATTCTATTTGGAATAACCAAGATATCACGATCTACCCTATACTTGGTGACATTCTTCATGATTCCGTCTTTATTATTTTCTCATTGAATATCACATGCTCGTGAGTTTACGCCGACTGGTTCCATCTTTATTATTATTCATTGGAATATCCTCATGCATGCGTTTACTGGGACTTCGGTTCCGCTTTATTATTATTCTGTTGAAACATCCTCGTGCATGCATGCGTTTTCTGGCGGGACTGATTCCGCTCTTTATTATTTTGTTGGAATATCCTCGTACATGCATGCGTTTTACTGTGGGACTGATTCCGATTATATATTATTCTCGTTAGAATAACTCGTCTGCATGCGTCTATCGACGTACGGTGATTTCTTTTGTTATTCCATTCTTGATTATACTCAGTTGGTTAAAATTTTGACTTCTATACTCCATGAAATTAGTGGAATATCCTTGATATTTGCGCTTCATCCAAAGATCTTTCATGAAAATATTCTTCCGAGCATTCTTGAATTTTACTCTACAAAGCGAAGATCATGTTGACAATTTGGACGTTATTAGTTCCTGGATAAATTAATTCTTGAACTTTTTTTTATTGAATTTTTATATCATTGTCATCATCCTCATGTTTATATGTTGTTGAAAGTCATCTGTGGCCTGTAGTGCATAGATGGACTTGGTATGATTATGACCACGGGTTATTCTTGTTGTAATCATGGCCCGTAATGTTAGAAATGATGTGGTAAAAGTCCTCATTAGCCCGTAGAAGCATTGATGGACAGTTGTTGGCATGATCATGACCATTAATGAATACACAAATATTCTTGGCCCGTAGTGCATGGATAATTGTGGTCGTGATACTAAAGAATATCCTCGGCCAGAAGTGCGAGGGTGATTCGATGATGTAGATTATTTATTAATTCGAGTCCAAATGATAAAAGTGATGAAAACCTTTTAAATCATAAAAGATAGTAGATTTTATTCTCTACTTGACTCTTTTAATGGATTGCATGTTCCACTGCAGTTAAACTTCACCCTTTTACTTTTATTGTTCTCTTCAAGAAATGAGAACGTAGCAGGGACTAGTCGGGGAACGGAGTGACGGTCCAGAGGATAGCATTAGTAGTCCTCACTATTTTGTGAAATAGTGTGTTAATAATTATAATGAGGACTCCTTTTGAGTTTGTATAATCTCTAGTAGACAATAATTGTATTCAAACTCACGAGTTATGTTTTGTCGTATTGTTATTACGATTGTATTAGTAAGTTGTATTTGAATTTTGTACCATGTATCCGACGACCCAAGATGGGTGATGTATACCTAATTTTGGGGGGCGTCACGGTTGGTATCAAAGCTTAGGGATATGATCCCCGCTAAGATGTGAGAATAGAACTCAGAGGGAGAGACGGGAATTCTTTCAGCATTATGACCTACCTAAATTTTTGGTATTTGATTGGTCGGTCAGAGTATAGGGATAATATGTTACATGTCAATTAACCTTTTATTTTGTGGCAGTATCTGAAAATAACATCCGAGAATGTTGAGAATAGCAATGGAACACAAGCGACCGTTGATTCACCACATATCAATAATCAGGACAATATGCATCAGGAAGGCGACAATCCTCATGCAAACAACAACACTGACCAAATGATGAATGATGGATTGTTCAGAGGCTTTATGCAATGTGTTCCCACTTCCATTTCGGAATCTCAAGTGGTTGTAATGGACCCTTTGGCACTTGATGCTCCGTCTTTACACGTTGACAAGTTAAACACCTCGAGATAAACTCCGCGATCTCTCTCTTCATATTGTTCCACCAAAATGTATGTCGAATATCATGATACATTTTGGTACTTCCAGGATGGATTGCAAATGGTGTATGACTCTATGCTTCAAGTCAGAATCATTAGGAACACAAAGTCTGGAGTTGAATCTAAGTATTCCTTCTTCATCGATTCTTGCTTCTGAAATAGCACCTTTTTGCACTTTCTTCTTCATATGCATCAGCTCCATGTCCGTAGCTTGAACAACTTTAACTTTATCGATTAAAGTTGGTTCTACTCGTATATTCGCCATCATCATGTGGGTCCCTGGAGTCTTTAATTCTACCTTCATCCTTTGTAAGTCATACGAAATTGGCCTTTGCAGATTGACAATATCGCACTCGTATCGCATATGATGATCTTCTTCAATCGTCCACTCTTACGTTCGCTTTTCGGGATGATATTGAATAGTGTAATCGTAATCTTCAATAGTTCAAGCCAACGCCATTGCTGCGTGTTGAGTTCTTTTTGGGTGAAGAAATATTTGAGGCTTTTATAGTCAGTATAAATCTCCACTTTCTCCCCATACAAAGTAGTGTCTTCAAATTTTAATGTGAATCATTGATCACGCCAACTCTAGATTATGAGTAGGATAATTCTTCTCATATTCTTTGAGTTGTCGTGAGGCATAGGCTATGACTTTTCCATGTTGCATGAGAACGCATCCTAACCCTTTGCACGAAGCATCATTGATATAACAAATCCATCCATACCAGATGGTATTGCGAATCAGTCTTAAAATGAGTCTCCTCTTGAGCTCTTGAAACTCTTCTCGCGTTCCTCGCTTCCATAATGAATTTTGTATCTTTCCGAGTCACTAAGTTAGCTGAGTAGCGATTCGAGAAAATCCTTCCACGAATCTCCGATAATAACCAAATAAGCTTCTGAAAACTACGCACTTCGGTCACCGACTTTGGTTGCTCCCAACTCTGTACTGCTTCAATCTTTACCGGGTCAACAGATACTCCATGTTTTGACACCACGTGCCTAAGGAATGCTACTTCCTCAAGCCAGAACTCATATTTCTTCAGCTTGGCATAAAACTTGTTTTCACGAAGCCTTTCAAGTATCAGCTTCAAATGGTGCTCATGATCTTCATGGCTTTTGGAATAGATGAGGATGTCATCAATAAAGACAACAACAAACTGATCCAAATATTCCTTGAATACACGGTTCATCATATCCATGAAAGCGGCGGGAGCATTAGTCAATCCAAAAGACATGACTAAGAATTCATAATGCCGTGCATCGGAGTTCCGAAGGCGCTCTTTGGAATATCCTCGCTTTAATCTTCAAATGATGATATCCGAGCGAAGATCGATCTTTGAAAAGAATTGTGTTCTTTGCAACCGGTCGACATGTGTCATCAATCAACGAGTAATGGATACCTATTCTTGATGGTGACATGGTTTAATTCTCGAATCAATACAAAGTTGCATACTCCCGCCTTTCTTCTTCACGAATAAAAGAAGAACACCCCAAGGAGATGTACTAGGAAGAATGAAACCTATGTCTAACAATTTCTATAGTTGGACTTTTAACTCCCGAAGTTAATAGGAGACATTTGATATGGGGTTTTAGAAATGGGTTTTGTACGGTTCCAAGGTCAATAAAGAATTCAACATCACGTTACGGGGTAGGCAAGGAAGTTCTTCGTGAAATACATCGAAATTCTCTAACAATGTAAAATATTATTCAAATCGACTTGTCTTTATTCAAATCCATAACATGGGCTAAGAAAGCTTGACATCCGTTTTTCAATAAACGAATAGCTTTATGACTTGATATAATAGTGACTGATTTTAGTGGTTTAGTTGTTTGAATTCGTATGATAGGTTGGTTAGGAATATGAAAACTAACAACCTTACGAAAACAATCAATTTTGGCATGATGAGTGGTTAACCAATCAATTCCTAAAATCACATCAAAAGCAAGTATCTTTAAAGAGATAAGATCAACAGGTAATGTGATAGTGCCAACTTGGATCATGCAAGATTTATAAACTATGGATGTAACGAAAGTTTCACCCAACGGAGTCTCCACTGATAATCAAAGTCTAATTTCTCCGGAGTCAAGTTTAAACGTTGAGCACAAGCAGGAGAGATACAAGAATGGGTAGAACCGGTATCTAGTAAGGTATAAACTTCGTAAGAGTTCAATTTTAGCTTACTCGTAATCACCTCATTTGGGTTCCTCGCATTTTGGCCAGTCACGACAAACGCTCTTCCAGGAACCGCTGATTTCGACTTATCCGGGACAACCCTTGGAGTCACCATCCCCGTTGAACTTGGTTTTGCTATAGAACAATCCCGAGCTATGTGGCCTTCCTTTCCACAACTTGTAACATACCTTGGATTGTTGTGGACAGTTTAATGATATGTCCTCTTTCCCGCATTTGTAATATCTAACCAACTGGCGGTACGCTTCTCCTCCCCTAGAATTTATTGTTGGTCTTTGGTCTTCATTGATGTCTTCCGTCATTGTTGAATCTCCTCTTTCAAATTTTCACTTGACTCACCTCTCCTATTATCATACGATGACCACCCGAGTGGTTACCGTGATTTTTTTCAGATTTTTCCTCCTCGTTGGTTATCATCGCTCTCGATGATCTAACATCACCGGGTGATGACCACAGTTGTGGTCCCTCGGTTGCATATACTCATTATCTCGCTTAATAATTGAGCCTGCTTACAACATCTGAATATAAAGAAAATTTATGAGATATAAGATATTCTTCAAATCTCGAGCTTTAGACATCTCAGAAACATCCTTGTCATTCGTTCCTCATTTTCGACCAAATGAGGTGCAAACCTGGATAACTCTGCAAACTTCGCCTCGTACTGGGACACCATCATGTTGTTTTGTTCCAATCTGATAAACTCCACCTCCTTCATATAACGAATACTTTCAGGAAAATACTTGTCATTGAATAGTTTCTGAAATGTTTCCCAAGACATGATGAGTAAGCGGTTGGTGGAGTACGCTTCACAGACTCCCCACCAAAGAGTCACTCACCGCGAACATAAAGGTGGCGAATGGAACCTTTTGTTCCTCCGCATCCCAAGACATCGAATATCTTGGTAATTTGCTTGACCCACGTTTTCGCCATGATCGGATCCGGCTTTCCCTTAAATTCTGGTGGTCCCAACTCTTTGAACTGCTTGGTTGTGACAAGCCGCGCATTGCTAGCATTTCCACCTGTATTCTGTGCACGAGTTTCCCTCGTCTGGTTTTGCATAAAATGCAAAAAACTTTTGAACATCCCATCATTCATCATTTGTTCGGTAGTGTTGTTTACAAGAGGATTATTGCCTTCGCATTGCGTTCTCCCGATTTGTAACTAAAGGTTGTTCCATGCCTCATACACTCCATTGTTAACGTTCTCGTGACCATTTCTTAAATACTGCCATAAAACAAGGGTTAATTAAATAAATTAACATATCACATAATATCCCTATATTATGACTGACCAACAAATAAGCTTTGATAGGACACCCTAGCAAATGATTTACTCATCTCTCCCCTCCTAGTTCTATTCCCCGATCTCCGCCAGAGACCATATCCCTAAGCTCTGATACCAACTGTGACGCCCCCAAAATAGGTATACAACACTCATTCTGAATTCGCCAAATACATGGTATAGAAAGCAAACTACAACTTCAATAATACAATTGTCGTGCAAAAATACGACAAACACATAATGTGAGTTTAAATACAAATATTGTCTTCTAGACAATATCTACACTCAAATAAGTCCTCATCACAATTATTCAAACACTATTTTATAGAAATAAATGAGGATCGCTAAAATATCTTTCTAGAACCATCACTCCGCACTCCACGACTAGTTCCTGCTATGTTCTCACCTCCCCGAGAAAAATGGAAGAAAAAGGAAAAGGGTGAGCTCAACTAGCCCAAAGATAAAGAATATTATGACTAAGATAATATACAACAAATTATCGTTAGTCTTCAACAGGAAAAATCGATAAAATATAATAGACAAACAAGTTTTAGATAAACAATCGCAGTGAAACAACAATCCACTGTAAGAGAGTCAGTAGAGAATGAGTTCTACTATCTTCTAAGATTTAAAAGTCCATCATTAGTATTTTATCCCCCGTAATAACAATCAATATACATCTTTAATCAAATATTCATCTTTGCACCACAAAAGCCAAAGATATTCATTTTATCACCAATTGGTCATGTTCATCTCAACACACTGCTCATCATTGCACTACGGGCCAAAGATATTCATCGATTAATCAATCATCTTTGCACTACTGTGCCAAAGATATTCAAGAATATCATCATTTAGGACCGAGGATGATGAAAAATATTTTAAAGAAAACAAATCCAAATGGAGACGGAAGGACAAATAGTAAGGATCTCAGATAATACTTTATCCAAGATCAATAATACTCCATAATAACCAATTTTGAAGCAAAATTCAAGAATAAAGA
The DNA here is from genome assembly GCA_020205605.1 of Panax ginseng. Taxonomy (NCBI): domain Eukaryota; kingdom Viridiplantae; phylum Streptophyta; class Magnoliopsida; order Apiales; family Araliaceae; genus Panax; species Panax ginseng. The sequence goes on along the minus strand of CM035138.1, from coordinate 3,768,373 downwards.
TCAAAACATGGATACAATCAAAGATAGTAACCATAATAGATATTTTGGACAAAAAGAAAAAAATTTCATTTTTCGGTGAATAGTGTCGTATACGTGAATAGTAACCCCGACACAAAAAGTTTTAAATTTGATAAAAAGTTCATACCAACATTTCGGTATAATGATATTGAAAAAAATATCATTTTAAGAAGAATATAACACCCCTTACCTCAAAATATCAAGATTTCCGATGGAATATCTAGATAAAGATCAAGGAAACTTGCACTGATGAATAGAAACTCACAAAGTATCTAAATACTCACAAAATACACTCAATAATCTAGAGAGAGAAAGCTTATGTTTCTGGTGTGATTTTCAATTCTAACTTAGCCCTCTATTTATAGAAAAATATTAGCAGACTTGACCTGCAACCTGATGGCTTTACCTGCTACTATTCCAACCCACCACATTTGAAATATAATTCAGCACATTTCTTCACCAACCACAAGTGGGGCCCACTCAATTTTAGAATTTTCTACCAAAATGCTAAATTCGGATACTTCAACAATTTACGAACCAACACCTCTTAAAATTCATAACAAATCATACGTTCATTTTAACGGTTCAAAATTTGTGGACATATACTCAACTTATATATGTATAACATATCCAAAAATTACAACGATCCAACTAGGTCGGATTAAAAAATTATAACTCACGCAATATATCTCAAAAACACTTGGTTTAATTTTTAATACCTTCATTCCAAACAAAAATACTTGATAAAACACCTCAACATTAACTCTTTCATTTTTAACCACAATAAATATATCCAACATTTATATCCACATAAAATAAATATGTCCTTATCATATAAATCAATAATTAATTATTCACAAATAATATTACAGAATCACATTTATAATGACCATCTGTTCCGGAAAGAGGGCTTTCGAATAAGAATTTCTCTCATCTTGGCCAAGTAATTAGGTGACCAAACCTCTCCTCGACAAAACTTTCTAGGCATTGCCAATAATGCTATCTAATAATATTATTCAAATAATATGAATTATTGATCTGATAATGGGAAATACTATGAAGTGACAATTATTGAAACAACAATAATATAAAATATCAACGCAACAATTATTGAATCAATAAAATAAAATATTGAATAAGAATCTATCGTAATAATTATTGAGTAGTACACTCTTCACGTAAGGATCAATAATTCATCAATACATGCATCCACGCGTATTCGATGATTTTAACCACCGGGTATTCCAAATGATGTTAATTCAGAATAACTATCCGTTATTTAAAAAACTTAAACTTGTCGTTTTCTTCATCCGACAATTATTCTATTATGGGGCCCATAAATGATCTGCCATTAAATTTAATATTCCCAAACAACAAGAATATTCCACGACCAAATGAATATTCCCAAACAACAATGATTATTTTATAACCACTTGCATATTTTGCAAAATTTGCACATTTCACCCATAACCGAAAAATTATATCAAATTAATACCTTATTATTCACAATAATAATTAGAGGAAATTCGATTTTATTTATAATAAGTTGGGGTCTTACAAATCTCGAGTCAAATCCTGAGTCCGGAACAAATCTCGGGTCAAATCCCAAGTTCGAATCGAATCAAATTCATCAAAATAAGTCCTCAAACTACTGGCCCAATAGTATCTTCTTGGGTCATCTTAGCCCACCACAGGCTCCCAAAAGGTCATGACTTGAAGGTACTTATTGGTAGTTACTTAATTCCTTATATCGCAGATAAATTTTTCCTATCTTTCGTTGTGGGCGGGTGTTATAAACTCCCCACTTAAATTTTCGACGTCCCGCCGTCGAATCGATCACACACACGACCCAAAGATCTTTGCCTCTCTAGCCATTGTGGGATAATACCGGCTGACTTTGTGTCCCCACCTACCACCAGCCTTCGTGTCCCCACCTCCGAAAACCCGATCGGATAATCCGACCCTAGCTTTCGAGAGTCGGCTTTGATAGTGTTTTTTTAATAAAAAATATACTTTCTTTTATAATTTTTTTGTTCAAACTTACTCTATTATTTTTTATTTATTTTTCTCATAATTATAGTTTAAAAAAAAAATTTAAAATGTACCGGTCATTAAGCCTACCGGACCTCCCCCAACCCACAAAAGAGTGTCATTTATAAAAATTACAAATATATATATCATATAGTAAGAATGTATATTTGTTATATATTTATCCTTAAAAGTTGTTAGGCTAGTAATAGCATACAGTACGTAGTAAAATTATAATGATAAACTTAAAAGACATATTATTTTTACTATCATCAGTAAAAGAAGAGAATTCTTTTGTAGAACAAATTTTATCAATTTTTAATATATATGGAAGAGAATTAAGTAGTAACGGTTTGTCCGCTCAACTTAATATATCGCTTCAAATTCATGTAACAGACACACAGCATATATATGGACAAAAAATACTCCAAAGAGAGTAAAGAAAAGATTTGAAAGAAAATTAAACTACGTACTTGAGTTCAGTTCGGTAGCTAGACACATGATTAAGATGGCTGCTAGCTTAACTGGCAGGGAATTATAGCCTTCACCTTTTTAACCACAACTAAAAGAATATATAGGAAATTAGAGAGAGTGAGCATTCACCTATTGCCCAACGATGCATGCAGCCTAATAATGATGTCATCCTCTGTTGAAGAAAATTTGCCTCTCTTCAAGTCAGATTTCAAGTAGTTAACCCATCTCAGTCTGCAACTCTTTCCGCATCTCAATAATCCTTCAAAAACGTAAATTCATGATGAATTAATATAGATGAACATATAAGTACGAGTATATATATATATATATATATATATATATATATATATATATATATACTCTCTTCGTTTCTAAAAGATTGTCGTTTTAGAATAAAAAATTTGTTCCAAAATATTTGACGTTTATAACTTTCGAGGAGAACAAATTATTTACTTTTCTATATTACCCCTACTTTTTTTTATTGTCTCAAGAAATTTTCTCTCTTGTATTAATAGTTTTCAACTTTCTATAAAGGGGTAGTGATAGAATTTCAAACAAATTTTACTTGGTAAATGATACTTTCTTAATCCATGTTCAAATTAAAACCTTAAACGACAATCTTTTAGGAACGAATGTAGTAATTTTTATGGAGTAAATTTAATTTCATTAATTACCAGCATTCTTGGGTAATGATCTCCAGGAGCCTTCACCATGAGATTGAATGTATTTAGTCAAAATGTCATCTTTTTCAGCTGTCCATCTCCCCCTGTTTAAACCAACTTTCTCACAACAAGGTGGTCTCCCCATTTCTAGATCGATCTCTCTAGAGTGTCATTTCTAGATCGATCATGTTGGTGTGATGTTGAAAATTGTCTGTCGTTGCAACTTAATTGTATTGTACTGAGGAGTTGAGAAAGTTAACGTTTGTAGCATTGATGAGTTAATGCCCTTATCGTTGCAACTTGTATGGGGGAGTTGAGAAAGTTAAAGTTCATTTGTACCATTGATGAGTTAATTAGAAGCTTCAAGTTTGTAATAATTGATGTGGTTCAAATTAATGATGTACGTACAAGTGCCGGTGGCCATGGATGGGGCCACGGCTAATAAAAAAAGAGAGGCCATTGTCGTGGCTTCTCCACCGTCAAGAGCCTCGTCACGGGGCCTCCATTTCCCACGTACGTTGATTATTCTTCGTAAAACGTCTTTTCAGACAAAATCTGTCACCCGGCTGAAGGTTCTAGTTTTAGAATTAATTTCTTATAAAAGCTAGGTGTGGGCTATAGCTAGTTTCAATACTGTAAAATAAACCAAACGATCAAACGGTCTCAGCTTGATTCGTGTCATCTCGATTAAACGTTTGATTTGAGCTTGATTCAAAATATAAATAATTTAAATATGAATAAATATTAGAATTTAGTAAATTAATTATTCGGGCCTTTTGAAATTATAATTTTATGCTAATACTCGGATCATATTCGCTCGAAAAGTTCAAACTAAACAAGTTGAATCGAAGCAGAGCTGCTCGAATTCGACTCAAAACATTAAATTCATAGTCGAATTCGAATTGTATTTGAAAAATTATACTCAGATTCGACTCGACTCGAATCAAATATTTATTACTCAAATTCGATCCGAATTATATTCAAACTACTCGCGAGTTTCAAATTCAAAGTCGAATTCCAGTCTCCGCATAATAAATAACTTTATAATAAATATAATTATAAATTGAATTTGTTATTTTACTTAGAAATGAGAAAATATATTTACAAATATAAAATAACAATTAAAATTAAAAACAAACTTAAATAATAATAATTAATTATCCTAATTTGATTTAATTTTGTATATATTATAAGATAATGTATCAAGTATCTAATCAAATATGTATCAATCGACTATGTATCGAATTACAATTGAGAATTCGAGTAGTTTGAATCTTAAATGAGTCAAGTATAACCTTACTCATATTCTACTCATATTTTTTTTTCGAATTATTTTTTATGCTCAAATTTAGATTATATTATTAACGAATCCGAGTCTCACTCATATTTTTTCGAATCGAGCCCAAACTGTTTGGTTCGTTTACATTCTTAGTTCAAAACGTTCAAACTCGATTCGAGATTGTGCTTTATTCAATACTTAATTAAACAAACCCCAATCAAAACTTTATTTCAGACTCGATAAATTTTACAAGTCAAACTTAAATCACTAACTACATCTTCAAAAGTAGTAGCAAAAAAACTCTTCAAATTGAATTTTGTCGACTTATAGCAAGTTGAAAAACATTATTTGTTGTAAGACCCCAAATAATTAATAAATGAAATTTAATTTTCTCTAATTATTATTTTGAAATAGTAAGGGTTGATTTGATTAATGTGGATAGTTATGGGTAAAATACATAAATATTTTAAAATAAGCAAGTGGTTATAAAATATTCATTATTGTCGGGGAATATTCGTTTGGTCGTGGAATATTAAATCTTGTCGGGAATATTAAATGCGGCGATTTACGCGATAATATGGGCCCCATAACGAAAAGTGATTGAAGGAAGAAAAGCGACAAGAATAAGTTGTTTAAAAATAGCAGCGTAGTTATTCACAGTTATCTTTAAAAATACTAGGTGGTTAAAACACGATAGCATTACGTATTGCACCAATTATTGATTCTTACGTAAGAAGGCACTACTTCGATAATTGTTACGATAATTCTTGCTCGATATTTTATTTTATTGATTCAATAATTGTTGTGTTGATATTTTATATTACTTGTTGTTTGATAATTGTCCTTCTACGCGTTATTTTTCATTATCGAAGCAATAATTCATATTATCTGAATAATATTATTGGATAACATTATTGGTAATGTCTAGAATGTTACATCTCAAGGAGAGGTTTGGTCACCTAATTGCATGCATGATGAGGAGAAATTCTTATTGGAAAGCCCTCTTTCACAGGAACTACACAGGTTGTCGATGTTGTGATTCTGTAATATTATTAAATGAATAATTAATTATTGATTTATATGATGAGAAAATATTAATTTTATGTGGATATAGATGGAAAAATTTTTTAATGTGACAATTATTGAAAATAAAAATTTTATCTTTTTCTTATAAAATAATTCATTTAAATATATTATTATATTTTTAATAATATAATAATGGTGATATTTTTACAATGAATGTGTGATATATGAGTATACGAGGAGAAAGAGTATTTTTATTGCAATAAATGTTTAAAACATGTTAAACATGTCGGTGGACCCCATTTCTTGACTGAAATTTGATTATAGCATATAAAATCGTCCGTTTATGGATTTCGGTCAATTTCTATTTGGAATTTGGAAAAACTTTCTTCTGTAAAGTTGTAGAGAATTGAATTTTCTATAAAAACTCGCGAGATTCGAATTTTCTGACAAAAGGACTATTTATTGTGAATTATTGAAGTTCCGAAGCTCCGAAATAATTGATTTTTGAAAGTTTAAATTATTTTAAATTAGAAAAACATTTTTTTTGTTGTTAGTCTTGTGTAGTGGGCTGGTTGGTGGCTGATGTTGGGCAAATTAAGTGTGCGTTAGAAAAATATATATATATATTAATTTATTAAATTTACTTACTTTGGTGTTACAAGCATTTTCACTATAAATAGGGTCTTGGGTTAGAATTGAAAATCACACGAGAAATTGAAGTTTTCTCTCTATATATTATCGAGCGTATTCTTGTGAGTATTTTGAGTATACTTTGAGTATTGCTATACGGTCTGAAGTTCAAGTCATAGCTTTATATCCTGTGTTTAATCTAAAGTCTTGTCTTTTCGAGGTAAGGGATATTATTTTTTTTTAAAATGATATTATTTCTTCTAATATCATTATGTCGAAGTATTGATCTGAACTTTTAATCAAATTTGGAACTTTTTGTGTCGGAGTTATTATTCACGTGTCACGACCTTTATTCACGAATCTGACATTATTCATCTAAAAATGAAAATTTTCCTTTTCGTCTAAAATATCTATTGTGGATACTAGCTTTGATTGTATCCATGTTTTGATCATTCTTGAATTTTACACCACTATGATTATTTTTGAGGTATTTTTGGACATGGATAAAACAAAAGTCACGAATCCTTAATCCTATCCTTGTCATTTTGTTTCACTTTGGATTCGTTTCTTTAAAAATATTTTTCATCATCTTCGATCTTAAATTGATGATATTATTGAATATCTTTGGCTTTAGTGGTGCAAAGATGAATGATTTCGATGAATATCTTTGGCCGTGTGCAAAGATGAGCAGTGTTTAGATGAACATGACCAACCGATGAATATCTTTGGCTGTAGTGCAAAAATGAATATTTGATTCGGATATATATTGATTGATGTTACGAGGATAAAAGATAGAGCGATGAACTTTTAAATTCATACATAGAAGATAGTAGTTTGCATTCTCTACTTAACTCTTCTAATGAATTATTATTTCCGCTGCGAATATTGATTTAAAACTTATTGTCTATTGTATTCTATTAGATTTTTCCCTGTTGAAGACTTGCGATAATTTGTTGTATATTATCTTAGTCATAATATTCTTTACTGGGCTAGTTGAGCTCACCCTTTTCTTTTTTGTTCCATTTTTCTTCTCAGGAGGTGAGAATGTAGCGAGTACGAGTCGGGGTATGGAATGATGGTTATAGAGAGAGTTGTTTAGTAGCCTCACCATTTTTTGTAAAATAATGTATCAATAAATGTGATGAGGATTTATTTGGGTGTAGATATTGTCTAGAAGATAATATTTGTATTCAAACTCAAAGTTTTACTATTGTAATAATAAAGTTGTAGTTGTTTCTGTACCATGTATTGACAACTCAGAATGGGTGATGTATACCTATTTTGGGGGCGTCACATTTGTTACTTTAATTTTTTGTGTCTCATCACTCTCTTCAATTCAATTAATGCAGTATTTGACTTAAAATAATAATAATTAATAACATTTGAAATAATTAATATCATTTATTTTTTAAAAAGTTGGATACATTGTGAAAAATAAATTATATTTAATATTTAATATTTAATATTTAATTAAAACTAAATTCTCTTTTCAATGAAAAACAAGTTTATCTTATCATGTTGACATTGCAAAGATGAGTAACCAGCAAGCAAACTTGATTATTGAAGGTCATTGGATAAATTTTTAATTCATGTGATTATCCAAAGGGTTATATTGGATAAAACAAAGGGTCATGATTAACATGATTATCCAAAGGGTAATCAAAATAATATTTTATCCAATATGATAAATTAATTAATTAATTAATTAATAAGGAATGATATTAAATTTTAAAATGAGTTGTACATCAAACACATCAAGTAAAATAAATATTTTTAGTCATTTTCATATGATTTTGATTCTCCCAAAACAAAATAAATGTTTTGAAGAGGCAATGTCATTTTACCAATTCTGAAGAGAGAGAATGAGATTACAGATTTGATGACTAAGGTTAAAAAGGTTGTTGAATACTCTATCCGTCCCATTATATATGACGTTTTAGTTGATTTTATTTGTCCCAAATTATTTGACGTTTTAAAAAATTTAGGATAATTAATTACAATCTTTCCAAAATAATCCCTCATGGAAAAATGTTACAGATGAGAGAGAGTATGATATAAGTATGGTAATAAATGAGATTTTAAGGGTATTATAGACAATTGATACTATATTTAATATTTTTCAATTATTTCCTTAATTCTTGTGCCTAATTCTAAAACGTCCATAATATGAGACAGATGAAATATAATTTTTTTGATATAGTTCACCTATTTAAATATCCCACAATAATTAAAGAAACTGTTAGAGATACTTTTAACTGGACTGATTCATTTAGTAACTAGCATCGTTGTTTTTAATACTACTCTTAACCCGGTTAGTGTTCATTATATACTTAGTCAGCCAAAAATATACATATAAAAGTCATGATATATTTGTCCCAGTCAATAGCGGTATTATTGTTGCAGAAATAATTAGCAATAATTCTCTTCGGGTGAGAATGTACCACAGGCTAGTATGTGGATAAAAAATTGTTTTTCTCATTTATTTCACTTTGATAATTATAAATAGATAAATCCTAACAACCCTTCAGCAACTACAGTCGAAACTAAAGGTTCTTAACGTTACAATGCAAACAAAATTTCAAATTACAAACAAAAATATGAATAATGCGAAATGGCTACTTTATTTTCTCCTACTTCTACTTTGACTCCTTCTTACTTCATGTGGCCGTTGTTGCTCATACACGTGTCCCACATGCAAGATACTTTGGGTTTTTTCTTGTGACACGTTGGGTTCTTCGTGGCAACTCACCATGTTGATGCGTATCATTACCCCCTCCATTAAGTGGACGCTTGTCCCCAAGGTCCAAGCTTGAGATCTTTGCTTGATGACTCTGCTGCTTCCATTATGGCATCCTCTGCAGGTAATTGGCTCCACTTCACCAAACTCTCCTCAATGAACCTTGACCCACGCTTAATCCAACGTGTGTCCAGAATAACTTCTGGTTCTACTACAATGGTACCCTCATCATTAATAGGCAGAAGTCCCAAATTAAACTAGTGTCTGCTTTATCACCCAGCTTCCTTTTGAGCAATGAGACATGAAAGACCGGATGTAAACGTGTACCCTCATGAAGCTTGAGTTTATAGGCCACAACACCTACTCTCTTTCAATTGGGTATTGTGACGCCCCCAAAATAGGTATACAACACCCATTCTGAGTCGCCAAAATACATGGTATAGAAAGCAAACTACAACTTTGACAATACAGATGTCGTGTAGAATACGACAATACAACTGTGAGTTTGAATACAAATATTGTCTTCTAGACAATATACACACCCAAATAAGTCCTCATTAATTATTCATACACTATTTTACGAAATAGTGAGGACCAGATTAAAACATCTTCCTAGAACCATCACTCCATTACCCCGACTCGATCCTGCTTATGTTCTCACCTCCGAGAAGAAAAATGGAACAAAAAGGAAAAGGGTGAGCTCAACTAGCCCAAAAAGAATATTATGACTAAGATAATATACAACAAATTATCGTTAGTCTTCAACAGAAAAAATCTAATAGAATCACAATAGACAACAAGTTTTAGATCAACAAATGCAATGAGCTTGAAGAATCCATTAGAAGAGTCACGTAGAAAGAATTCTACCGCTCTTCTAAGGTTTAAAAATCCATCATCAATAGTTTATCCTGTAATAACAATCAATATACATCTTTAATCATCTTTGCACTACAGCCAAAGATATTCATTTTATATCACCAATTGGTCATGTTCATCTCAACACTGCTCATCTTTGCACTACTGAGCCAAAGATATTCATCGATTAATCGTTCATCTTTGCACTACAGGCCAAAGATATTCATTTATATCACCATTTAGGGTGAGGATGATGAAAAACATTTTTAAAAAACGAATCCGATGAAACAAAATGACAAGGATTAAGGATTAAGGATTCGTACTTTGTTTTTACCCATGTCCAAAAATACTTCAAAAATAATTATATTGGTGTAAAATTCAAGAATGATCAAAACATGGATCTGATCAAAACTAATATCCGAATAGATATTTTGACAAAAAAAGAAAAATTTTTATTTTCGGTGAATAGTGTCGTGATTCGTGAATAGTGTCAAGATCGTGAATAGTGATATTGAAGAAAAAATATCATTTAAGAAGAAAATAATACCCCTTACCTCAAAATAACCGTATTTCTTATCGAATTTCGGTATAGTCTTGTAAACCCATGACCGTATATAGCAACACTCAAAGTATACTCACAAGAATACGCTCGATAATTTAGAGAGAGAAAGAGAAAAACTTTTTTTACGGTGTGATTTTCAATTCTAACTTAGCCTCTATTTATAGGAAAATGTTAGAACGCATGAAGGAGACTAAAATAATAAATTAATATTATTTATTTTTCAAATCCACGACATGCTTTGAATATTTTGGGCAGACCATGTTGGAAGAATTCAAGAACCCATGTGTTTTTACTCACTAACCAAAAAAAGTGGGTCCCACCCATTAATTTAATAAAAATCATTTTATCTTGAAAACTTCAATAATTAAGAAAAATAGTTCGTTTATCGTAAAAATTGAAACTCGTGAATTTCCATGGGAAATTCCATTCTCTCTAACTTTGCGAAGAAAATTTTTCCAAATTCCAAATAGAAATTGACCAAATCCACAACCAGGCGATTTTACGATCTATAATCAATTTTCTATTAAGAATTGTGTCCACCGACACACAAAACATATGTTAAACATTTAATGCCACAAAATACTCTACCTCCTCATATACTCATATATCCCACATTCATTATAAAAATATCACCGTTAATATATTATTAAAATAATATATTTAAATGAATTATTTTATCGAAAAAGATAAAATATTAATTTTCAACAATTGTCACATTAAAAATTTTCTCAATCTATATCCATATAAAATAAATATTTTCTTTATCATAATAATCAATAATACTTATTTAAAAATAATATTACGTAATCACAAAGATCTTGTAACCGGTAGTTCAGGAAAGAGGGGCCTTCCAATATGGATTTCTCCTTACTTGTAGCGCAATTAGGTGACCAAACCTCTCCTTGATGTAACTTTCTAGACATTGCCAATAATGTTATCGATAATATTATTCATATAATATGAATTATTGATTTGATAATGAAAAATCTTGTGTAATGACAATTATTGAAACAACAAAGAATACAAAATATCAATATGAACAATTATTGAATCAATAAAATATAATATTGAGCGATAACTCTTGTAACAATTATTGAGTAGTGCTTTTACTACGTAAGGATCAATAATTCAATAATACTATGCGTATCAAGTGTCTTCTTTGTGCGACCCACGCCATTCATCGTATTTTAACCACCGTAAAACCCAACGGTGTTAACGGTAACAATTTACGTCGTTATTTATAAAACTCAATCTTTGTCATTTTCCTTCATCCAGTACCGCTTTTCCGTTATGGGGCCCACCAATGATCATGCGCCATCGCATTTTGGGAGATTCCCCGACAAAAAGAATATTCCACGACCAAACGAATATTCCCAAATGATAATGAATATTTTATAACCACTTTGCTTATTTTGTAAACTTTTGCACATTTCACCCATAACCAAAGAATTATATCAAATTAACCCTTATTAATTTAGAATAATGAATAAAGGAAAATTCAATTTTATTTATAATAAGTTGGGGTCTTCTGAACCTCCCTCCTTATGAAATTTCGTCCCTCGAAATTGACGTCGATACTGGTATATCGAAAAGGTGAGGGTACCTCGTTTTCATCTCCGATTCCAACTCCCATGTCATTTCCTCAATTGCATGGTTTCTCCACAAAAACCTTAACTTGTGGTATAACCTTCGTCAGGTAAGACACGCAGCTTCTTTCTATCCAAAATCTCAACAGTATCTCCTCGTGGGTTAAATCTTCACTATCTCGTCTCGTTCTAATGCAATAATGTGGTTCGGGTCTTTCACATATTTACGAAGCATAGATATGTGGAATACATTGTGAACACGAGACATACTTGGAGGTAACGCGAGTCTATAGGCTCGTTTCCTATTCGGTCGAGAATCTCAAATGGACCAACAAACCTTGGATTGAGCTTTCTTCTTTTCCCAAATCTTGTAACTCCTTTCCATGGAGCAATACGTAACAATACATGATCTCGATATTAAACTCCACGTCCTTTCTATGAAGATCGGCATAACTCTTTTTGTCGATCTTGTGAAGTTTGAATACGTTGTCGAATCATTTGGATCTTTTACGTAGTCATGCGTCTTATTACGGTCCCAACAATGTTAACTTCTCCCACCTCGTCCCAAAGATCTTTGAGAACGACATTTTCGTCCCATACAACGCCTCAAATGGAGCCATGCCTATACTTGCTTGATAAGCTGTTGTTGTAGGAGAATTCCACCGGTGGTAGGTACTTATCCCAACTTCCTTTGAAATCTAGGACACGAGTCTTAATAAATCTTGAGGGTTTGAATAGTCTCTCGATTGTCCGTCTGCTTTGAGGATGGTATCTTTGAATCAATCGTAAATCCGTGCCCATAGCTTTACAAGCTAACCCAAAATCTTGAAGTGAATCTCGGGTCACGATCCAAACTATGGATCTTGGCATGCCATGCAATCGTCTGATCTCATTTATGTACATACTGAGCAAGACGCTTCAAGGGATAAGTCTCGTGTATCGGTGAAGAAATGGGCGACTTGGTTAATCTATCAACAATAACCCAAATTGCATCTACGCCTTGAGAAACTTTGGGAAGACACAGAAACAAATCCATAGTAATGTGTTCCCATTTCCATTCCTAATCTCAAGTGGTTGCAATGGACCTTTTGGCACTTGATGCTCGCCTTTACACGTTGACAAAGTTAAACATCTTGAGATAAACTCCGCAATCTCTCTCTTATTGTTCCACCAAAATGTATGTCGAATATCATGATACATTTTGGTACTCCCGAGATGGATTACAAGCGGGGTGTTGTGTGCCTCCATCATGATTTTATGCTTGGTCGAGAATCGTTAGAACGCATGAAAGTCGAGAATTGACTCAAGTATTCCTTCTTCATCGATTCTTGCTTCGGAATAACACCTTCTTTCACTTTCTTCTTCATTTGTATCGCCCTGGTCCGTAGCTTGGCGAATTTTTAACTTTATCAATTAAAGTCGGTTCTACTTGTATATTCGCCATCATCATGTGGGATCCTAGAGTCTTTAATTCTATCTTCATCCTTTGTAAAATCGTATAAAATGGGCTTTTTTACGTTGACAATATTGCACTCGTCTTGCATATGATCTTCACTCAATGCGTCGACTTACTACGTTCGCTTTTTCCGGGGATGATATTGAATAGTGTGATCGTAATCTTTCAATAGCTCAAGCCAACGTCATTGCCGCGTATTGAGTTCTTTTGGGTGAAGAAATATTTGAGGCTTTTATGGTCCGTATAAATCTCCACTTTCTCTCCATACAAGTAGTGTCTCCATATCTTCAACGCAAACATTTATCGCCGCTAACTCCAGGATCATGAGTAGGATAATTCCTCTCATATTCTTTGAGTTATCGTGAGGCATAAAGGCTATGACTTTCCCATGTTGCATGAGAACACATCCTAACCCTTGCCGAAGCATCGGCGTGAATAACAAATCCATCCGAACCGGATGGTATTGTTAGAAACAGTCTTAGAAATGAGTCTCCTCTTGAGCTCTTGGAAGCTCTTCTCGCATTCCTCGCTCCATAAGAATTTTGCATCCTTCCGAGTCACCGAGTTAACGAGTAGCGATTCGAGAAAATCCTTCCACAAATCTCCGATAATAACCAAATAAGCCCGAGAAAGTCTGCGTCTTTGATCACCGACTTGGTTGCTCCCAACTTTTATTGCTTCAATCTTGGCGGGTCAACAGATACTCCTTGTTTTGACACCACGTGCCCAAGGAATGCTACTTCCTCAAACCGAACTCGTATTTCTTGACTTTTTGGCATAAAGCTTTTGTTCACGAAGTCTTTGTAGTACCGAACTTCAAATGGTGCTCATGATCTTCACGGCTTTTGGAATAGATGAGGATGTCATCAATAAAGACAACAACAACGAATCGATCCAAATATTCCTTAAATACACGGTTCATCATATCCATAAAATCGGCAGGAGCATTAGTCGATCCAAAAGACATGACCAAGAATTCATAATGCCCGTATCGAGTCCTCGAATGCTGCCTCTTTGGAATATCCTCGGTTTTAATCTTGGTGATGATATCCGAACGAAGATCGATCTTTGAAAAAGAATTGCGCTCCTTGTATCGCTGGTCGAACAGTCATCAATGTGAGGTAGCGGATACCTATTCTTGATGGTGACATGGTTCAATTCTCGATAGTCAATACAAAAGTCGCATACTCCCGCCTTTTATTCTTTACTGAATAAAACAGAGGAGCACCCCAAGAGACGTCTTAGGGGCGAATGAAACCGATGTCTAATAACTCACGTAGTTGGACTTTTAACTCCACGAAGTTCAATAGGAGCCATTCGATATGGGGTTTTAGAAATGGGCTTTGTATCGGTTCAAGGTCAATAAAGAATTCAACATCACGTTACGGGGTAGACCAGGAAGCTCTTCAGAAATACATCGTGGAATTCTCTAACCACGAAATATTATTCAAATCGACTTGTCTTTATTCAAATCCATAACATGGGCTAAGAAAGCTTGACATCCGTTTTTCAATAAGCGAATAGCTTTGTGACTTGATATGATGATGGTGATTTTAGTGGTTTAGTGGTTTGAATTAAATGACGGGTTGGTTAGGAATATGAAAACTAACAACCTTACGAAAACAATCAATTTTGGCATGATGGTGGTTAACCAATCAATTCCTAAAATCACATCAAAAGCAAGTATCTTTAAAGAGATAAGATCAACGGGTAATGTGATAGTGCCAACTTGGATCATGCAAGATTTATAAACCGTAGATGTAACGAAGGTTTCACCCAACGGAGTTTCAACAGATAAATCAAAATCTAGTTTCTCCGAGTCAAGTTTAAACGTTGAGCACAAGCGGAGAGATAAAAGAATGGGTAACAGGGTGATCTAGTAAGGTATAAACTTCGCAAAAATTAAAGATTAGCTTTTTGCGTGATCACCTCGTTTGGGTTCCTCACGTTTTGTCCATCCACGACAAACGCTTCTTCCGAGAACCGTGATTTTCGACTTATCCGAGATAGCCCTTGGAATCACCACTCCTGCTGAACTTGGTTTCGATAAGTACAATCTCGGCGATGTGGCCTTCCTTTCCATAGTTGTAACATACCTTGGATTGTTGTGGACGATTTGGGTGATATGTCCTCCTTCCGCATTTGTAACATCTAATGGCGGTTGCGTTCTCCTCTAACATTTGTTGTTGGTCTTTGGTCTTTGCTTGATATCTTCCCGTCATTGTTGAATCTTCTCTTTCTCGAAATTTCCACTTGAGTCACCTCTCCTATTATCATGTCCACGATTACCACAGAGTGGTTACCGCTTTTGTCCGTATTCTTTCCTCCTCATTTGGTTATCATCGTTCGATGACTACCTCGATTGTGGTCCTCGATTGAGTATACTCACTATCTCGCTCTAATAATCGAGCCCCATTGACAACATCTCAAGACAGAGAAAATTTATGAGAGATAAGGTATTGACGAATCTACGGTTTTAGACCTCTCGAAACATACGCGTCATTCGTTCCTCATTCTCCACCAAAATGAGGTGCAAAGCACGATAATTCTGCGAACCTTGCCTCGTCTTCGAGACACCGCGTATTTGTTCGCTTAAAGTCTAATAAACTCTACCTCCTTCATATAGACGAATACTTTCTGGAAAGTACTTGTCATTGAACGATTCTGAAATCTTTCCCAAGATATGTTAAGTTCATCCGGTTGGTACGCTTCACGATTCCCACCGATGTCTCGCTTCACCACGAAACATAAAGGTGGCGAATGGAACCTTCATTCCTCCGTGCACCCAAGACAACGAATATCTTGGTAATTTGCTTGACCCACGTTTACGCCTTGATGGGATCCAGAACTTTCCATGGAAATCTGGTGGTCCCAACTCTTTGAATTGTTTGGGCATGTGACAAACCGCGCGTTCTTATCATTTCCTCCGTATTTTGTACACGAGTCTCCTCGTGCGATTTTGCATGAACTGCAAAAAGCTTCAAAACATCCGTCGTTCATCATTTGCTCAAGATGGCGTTGTTCACAGAGGAACATTGCCCGACTGTTACGCGTTCTCCTCGTTGGTGAAATGCAAGGCGTCTCCGCAGGTCTCATAAACTCCATTGTTAACGTTCTCGTGACCCATTCTTAAATCTTGCCATAAAACAAGGGTTAATTAAACAAATTAACATATCACATAATATCCTATATTATGACCGACCAACAAATAAGCTTAGTAGGACACACTAGCGAAGGATTTACTACTCGTCTCTCCCTCCTGATTCTATTCCCGATCTCCGCTTGGAGATCATATCCCTAAACTCGATATCAATTTGTGGCGCCCCCAAAATAGGTATACAACACCCATTCCGAGTCGCCAAAAATACATGGTACGAAAAGCAAACTACAACTTTGACAATACTGATGTCGTGTAGAATACTGAAAATACAATTGTGAGTTTGAATACAAATATTGTCTTCTGGCAATACACACCCAAATAAGTCCTCATTAATTATTCATACACTATTTTACAAAAATAGTGAGGACAAATAAAAACATCTTCCTAGAACCATCACTCCATACCCCGACTAGATCCTGCTTGTATGTTCTCACCTCCCGAGAAGAAAAATGGAACAAAAAGGAAAAGGGTGAGCTCAACTAGCCCGAGAAAGAATATTATGACTAAGATAATATATAACAAATTATCGTTAGTCTTCAACAGGAAAAATCTAATAGAATACAATAGACAACAAGTTTTAGATCAACAAATGCAATGAAACAACAATCCATTAGAAGAGTCACGTAGAGAAAGAATTCTCTTTGTCTTCAAGGTTTAAAAATCCATCATCAATAGTTTATCCTGTAATAACAATCAATATACATCTTTAATCATCTTTTTGCACTCTGAGCCAAAGATATTCATTTATATCACCAAGTTGGTCATGTTTCATCTCAACACACGTATTCTTTTTGCTGCTACGGGCCAAAGATATTCATCGATTAATCGTTCATCTTTGCACTACATGCCAAAGATATTCATTTATATCACCATTTAGGATCGAGGATGATGAAAAATATTTTTAAAAAAGCGAATCCATTGGAAACAAAATGACAAGGATTAAGGATTAAGGATTCGTACTTTGTTTTACCCATGTCCAAAAATACTTCAAAAATAATCATATTGGTGTAAAATTCAAGAATGATCAAAACATGGATACAATCAAAACTAGTATCCGAATAGATATTTTGGACAAAAGAAAAATTTTTATTTTTTTGTGAATAGTCTTAAATGATAAGTGAATAATTAATCGATATCGTGAATAGTCTTGTATCGTGAATAATAACTCCAACACAACAAGTTCCAAATTTGATAAAAAAAAAGTTCACCAATACTTGGCATAATGATATTGAAGAAAAAAAATATCATTTAAGAAGAAAATAATACCCTTACCTCAAAATAACCGTATCTTGACATTTTTCTTTATAGTCTTTGTAAAACCCAAGACCAGATATAGCAACACTCAAAGTATACTCACAAGAATACGCTCGATAATTTAGAGAGAAAGAAAACTTTGTTTACGGTGTGATTTTCAATTCTAACTTAGCCTCTATTTATAGGAAAATGTTAGACGCATGAAGAAGACTAAAATAATAAATTAATATTATTTATTTTTAAATCCGCATGCTTTGAATATTTTGGGCACCATGTTGGAAGAATTCAAAGAACCCATGTGTTTTACTCACCAACCAAAAAGTGGGTCCCACCCATTAATTTAATAAAAATCATTTTATCTTTCAAACTTCAATAATTAAGTAGAAAATAGTTCGTTTATCGGAAAAATTGAAACTCGCGAATTTCCATGGGAAATTCCATTCTCTACAACTTTGCGAAGAAAATTTTTCCAAATTCCAAATAGAAATTGACCGAAATCCACAAACAGGCGATTTTACGATCTATAATCAATTTTCTATTCGAGAATTGTGTCTCTGCAAACACACAAAACATATATTAAACATTTAATGCCATAAAATACTCTACCTCCTCATATACTCATATATCCCACATTCATTATAAAACTATCACCGTTAATATATTATTAAAATAATATATTTAAATGAATTATTTTATCGTAAAAAAAGATAAAATATTAATTTTCAACAATTGTCACATTAAAATTTTTCTCCATCTATATCCACATAAAATAAATATTTTTTATCATAATAATCAATAATACTTATTTAAAAATAATATTACGAATCACAAGATCTTGACAACCCGTGTCGTTCACCAGGAAGAGGGGCTTTCCAATAAGGATTTCTCCTTCTTGGCAGCAATTAGGTGACCAAACCTCTCCTTGAAGCAGAACTTTCTAGACATTGCCAATAATGTTATCGATAATATTATTCAAATAATATGAATTATTGATTTGATAATGAAAAATACGTGTAATGACAATTATTGAAACAACAATACAATACAAAATATCAACGCAGTGAATTATTGAATCAATAAAATATAATATTGAACAATAACTCATCGTAATAATTATTGAGTAGTGCCTTCTTACGTAAGGATCAATAATTCAATAATATTGTGTAATACTGGTAATCTTCTTTGTGCAACCACGCCAGTATTCAGTATTTTAACCACAAGAGTAACCCAACAAAGTGTTAATTGGTAACAATTTACGTCGTTATTTATAAAACTCAATCTTTGTCGTTTTCCTTCATCCAACCGTTTTCCTTAGTTATGGGGCCCACCAATGATCATTTACTGTCAGTCGTCTGGAGATTCCCGACAAAAAAAGAATATTCCACGACCAAACGAATATTCCCGAAATAATAATGAATATTTTATAACCACTTTAGCTTATTTTGTAAACTTTGCACATTTCACCCATAACCAAAGAATTATATCAAATTAATCCTTATTAATTTAGAATAATGAATAAAGGAAAATTCAATTTTATTTATAATAAGTTGGGGTCTTACAATATTGTCGAGCAGTCTTTGAAATGAGTCTCCTCTTGAGTTCTTGAAAACTCTTCTCACATTCCTCACTCCAATCAACTTTGTATCTTTTTCGAGTCACCGAGTTAATGGAGTAGCGATTCGAGAAAATACTTCCACGAATCTCCGATAATAACCAAATGTAATCCGAGAAAGCTACGTCTTGATCCATCGATTTAGGTTGCTCCCAAATTTTGAATAGCTTCAATCTTTCTTTGGAGTCAATAGATATTCCATGACTTGATATCACGTGCCCAAGGAATGCAACTTCCTCGCCGTAACTTGCATTTCTTCAACTTGGCATATAACTTGTTTTAACGAAGCTTTTGGAGATGTCGACCTCAAGTGTTGTTCATGATCTTCACGGCTTTTGGAATATATGAGGATGTCATCATGAAAGACGACCACAAAATGATCCAAATATTCCTTGAATACTCTGGCTCATCATATCCATGAAAGCGGCGGAGCGTTGTTAGTCAATCCAAAAGACATGACTAAGAATTCATAATGCCCGCACTCAGTTTACGAAGCGGTCTTTGGAATATCCTCGGTTTAACCTTCAAATTGATGATATCCGGAACGAAGATCGATCTTTAAAAAAAAATTGTGCTCCTTGTAACTGATCAAACAGGTCATCAATACGTGGCAATGGGTAACTATTTTTGATGGTGACATGATTCAACTCCCGATAATCAATACAAAGTCGCATACTCCCATCTTTCTTCTTCACGAATAGAATAGGACCACCCCAAGGAGACGATCTTGGGACGAATGAAACCAATGTCTAACAATTCTGCGAATTGGGTCTTTAACTCCACGAAGTTCAATAGAGTCATTCGATATGGGGCTTTGAAATGGGTTTTGTACTGGGTTCAAGTCGATACAAAATTCAACTTCACGCTGAAGGGTAGGCCAGGAAGTTCTTCGTGAATACGTCAGAAATTTATTAACAATAGAAATATCCTTCAAATCGACGTATTTTTGTTTAAATCCGCGATGACATGAGCTAAGAAAAGCTTGACATCCGCTTTTCAATAAACGAATAACTTTATGGCTAGAGATGATCGTGATTGATTTTAATGGTTTGGTCGCTTGAATTAGCATAATAGGTTTATTAGGAATATGAAAGCTAACAACCTTACGAAAAACAATCAATTTTAGCATGATGACTAGTTAACCAATCAATCCTCTAGAATCACGTCAAATGCAAGTATTTTTAGGAGATAAGATCGACGAGTAACGTCATGCGGTTACCGATTTGAATCAAACAAGACTTATAAACAATGGATGTAATGAAGGTTTCTCCTAATGGAGTTTCAACGAGATAAGTCAAAGTCTAATTTCTCCGAGTCAAATTTAATCGTTGAGCATGCAAGTAGGAAAAATAAAGAATGGGTAAAACCGGTATCAAATAAGGTATAGACTTCGCTAGAGTTTATGATAAGTTTACCATGATGACCTCGTTCGTTCCTTGCTTTCGGGAGGTCACAAAAACGCCTCCCTTGCACTACCGGGCTTTGAATTTTCCTGGGAATGACTTTTGGTGCCTCCATCCTAATTGAACTTGTCTTCGGTGAACGACAAAATTGGGCTAGGTGACCTTCTCTTCCACAATTATAACATTTGGATGGCATCGCATGCTTGGACCGATATGTCCTCCCCCTCCGCATTTGAAGCATATGATGGGTGGTCGTTCTCATTCCTTAACCACTTGTTCTTTGGTCGACGCCTTTCCATCATTGTTGAATCTTCTTTTCTTGAAATGCCCATTTTTACTGTCTTGGCCATGATTACCACCGAAGTGGTTACCATTTCTGGCATGTTGATTCCCTCCACGCTTGTTGTCACCGTTTCGATGACTGTTACCACTGGTATTTTCATGCTACCGATTGCTTTCCCTTGGTTGCGTTGACTGCTATCACGCCTCCAATAATCGAGCCCTATTTACAACATCCGAGTACAAACACGCTTTATGAGAAATTAGATATTGACGTATCTTCGGTTTCAAACCTCTTAAAAACATTCGCGTCATTCGCTCCTCATTATCGACCAAATGGGATGCAAACCGGGATAATTCTGCAAATTTAGCCTCGTATTGCGACACGGTCATATTGTTTTGTTCCAACTTGATAAACTCCACCTCCTTCATGTGACGAATACTTTCGGGAAAGTACTTGTCGTTGAACAGCTCTTGGAACTTCTCCCAAGACATCTTGAGTGCGTTAGGCTGGGAACGTTTTACAGATTCCCACTAGTAATCTACCTCTTCACGCAACATAAAGGTGGCGAAGGGAACCTTTTGTTCCTCGAAGCATCCCAAGACATCAAATATCTTGGTTATCTGCTTTATTCATGCTTCCGCCTTAAGTGGTTTTGGCTCTCCAATAAACTCCGGTGGTCCCAGCTCCTTGAAGCTGTTTGGCGGTGGCCGTCAAAAGTTCTTAGTGTTTCCACTTGCATTTTGGATGTGAGAGCCCTTTCGCTTTGATGTTGCGTGAAGCCTTGGAACATTCCATCATTCATCATTTGGTCGTTGTTGTTGTTTACATGAGGATTATCGCCTCATGCACATTGTCTCGGTTATTGATCAGTGGAGACTCAACGGTCACCGTGCTCCATTGATGTTCTCAACATTCTCGGATGCCATTTTCAAATCGCCACAAAACAAGGGTTAATTAACATAAAACATATTATCCCTACACTCGATCGACCAATTAAATACCAAATAAACTTAGGTAGGTCATAGTAATGATAAGGAATTCCTCGCTCTCCCTCCTAGTTCTAGTCTCACATCTTAGCCAGGATCATATCCCTAAGCTTTGATATTCAACTATGGCGCCCAAAAAAAGCAGTATAAATCACCTATTCAGAAATCGTCAAATACATGGTACAGAATACAAATACAACTTAATTATACAACTGTCGTGTAAAGTACGACAAAACATAAGCTGTGAGTTTTAATACAAATATTATCGTCTAGACAATATTCAAACTCAAATTCAATATTATTACAATTATTTTCCACTATTTCACTGAATAGTGAGGACTACTAATGCTATCATCTGGTCCGTCACTCCGATCCCCGACTAGTCCCTGCTACGTTCTCATTTCTTGAAGAGAACAATACAAGAAAAAGGGTGAGCTCAACTAGCCCAGTAGGAAATATTATGACTAAGATAATGCGTAATATATTATCGTTAGCCTTTCAATGTGTTAAACCGATACAATATAACAACCATCAAGTTTAATCTGCAGAATCGGAACAAGCAATCCATTAAAAGAGTCAAGTGAGAATAAAATCTACTATCTTTTATGATTTAAAAGGTTTTCATCACTTTTATCATTTGACTCGACAATAAATAATCCACATCATCGAATCACCCCGTACTACTACGGCCAAGAATATTCTTTAGTATCACGACCACAATTATCCATGCACTACGAGCCAAGAATATTTGTGTATTCAATAATGGTCATGATCATGCCAACAACAAATCCATCAATGCACTACGGGCCACGATGAGGACTTTTACCACATCATTTGTAACATTACTACCATGATTACACCGAATAATCCACGTCATAATCATACCAAGTCCATCTATGCACTTTATAGGCCACAGATGACTTTCAACAAAATATAAACATGAGAATGATGACAATGATATAAGAATTCAATAAAAAAGTTCAAGAATTATTTTATCCATGAACTAATAACGTCCAAATTGTCAACATGATCTTTGCTTTGTAGAGTAAAATTCAAGAATGCTCGTAAGAATATTTCCATGAAAAGATCTTTGGATGAAACGCAAATATCGAGGATATTCCACTAATTTCATGGAGTATAAAGTCAAAACTTTAACCAACCGAGTATAATAAGGAATGGAATAACAAAAGAAATCACCGGGCATCGATAGATCGCATGCATGAGTTATTCTAACGTAATAATATATAACGGAATCGGTCCGTGAAACGCATGCAGACGTGATATTCAACAAAATAATAAAGATTTTCGAATCCCATGTAAAACGCATGATGTGATATTCCAAATGTAATAATAAAGATGAATCAAGTCAGACGTAAAAAACGCATGCATGGATATTCCAACGAATAATAAAGACTTTTAAATCAGTCCCACGTAAAACTCATGCAGCAGGATATTCCAATGTAATAATAAAGATTTTAACCGGTCGTCAGAAGTAGAACGCATGCATGTGGATGTTCCAACGTAATGATAAAGAATGTAACAATAGAAGAATTTCACTAAGTATAGGGTAGCCTACAGATCTGAGTTATTCAGCAAATAAATAAAGAATGGAATAATGAAGTTCTCTTAATGGATAAGAAAGAAATAATACTCCTACCTTGTAAAAAGCGGATACCGGAATAGTGAGGTTTGCAGACTTCTCTTCTTCTTTCTATATAATTTTCTCTATAATAATCGCTTCTAAAGCTTTTGTGAATTGGTGAGAAATGAAGAAAGAATGAGCTTCTATTTATAGGAAAATATAGTTTCGATAATTACGACGTTTTGGGGCTCAAAAAATTACAAAGATAATACCTCCAACTTTTCCTTTATTTTTAATTTAGTCCTACAAGTATTATCAATCTTGCACCAACTCCCCCAATAGTAAATAATATGAATCAATAGTTCAATTATGTGAATCAATAGTATAATCATTTGAAAATACTGAAATTACAAGATAAGACCTCCATCTATACCTCCATTTTTAACTTAGTCATGCAAAGTATTATCAATCTTGCACCAACTCTCCTAATAGTAAATAATGTGATTCAATAGTACACATATGTGAACAAATAGTTATATAAGCATGTGAATTAGTAGCAATTAATTACTCATTTATCCGATAAATTACCCGATTTATCAATATAACCCTGAGACATCAATTATCATCTAATAAATGTCGATTTTCACTAACACAAACAATTCCAACATAACGAAACTATTTTTATCAAAAATATAAATTTTGAAATTTCAAAGTTTGACTTTTTCTGAAAAAGTCAACTATTGGTGAATCCCGGAAAATTTTGTTTTTATAGACTATTTTTATTAATTTTGTCGTTTTGGACTCAAATATCATGTCCGCGTCTCCAAATTCAACTCCGAACAACATTCATCATTAATATTATAACTCACAATATTTATCAACCAGGTCATTCCCATGAAAGAGGGGGCTTTCCAATAAGGATTTCTCCCTATTGGCGCGCAATTAAGTGATCAAACCTCTCCTTGACGGAACTTCTAGACATTGTAAATATTGAAATTTATAATATGAATAATTTTGTCGTCTCAAGTATTGATTTAATAAAAAAATATTTTATGCAGATGATATTGTGACAATAATTGAATCAATAATATGATAGATATGATGCAAAGAATTCATCGTAGCAATAATTGAGTATAACCGAAAGTGACTTCTCACGTAAGCATCAATAATCAATACCGTGTGCTTACTATGCAACCACGCCAGACATCAGTACTTTACTACCGGTAGTTCAACAATTAACGAGTAAAACTTCCGCCGTTATTTTCATAAAGTATTTTTGTCGTTTTCTCGATCCGACAATAATTCCGTTGTGAGGTCCACCAATGATTGTGCCATTATGTATTTAATATTCCCCGTTAAAACGAATATTTCCCGACCAATCGAATATTATATAACAACATGCGTACTTTGCAAAATTTGTAAATATTATCCACAACTATAACATTATATCAAATCCATACCATAATATTCAAAAATATATTTCGAGAAAATTTAATCTTTATTCAAAAAGTTGGGGTCTTATAGCTTTTGGGTCTTACCATTTTTGGCCCCACCTTTTACCACCTCCCATGCTTTTTTTTTATATTTTTTTTAAATAAAATGTAACTACTTGTGGGTTGTGAGGCTTGAACACAAGATTTGTAAGTAAATAAATAAGAGTTCAAACCAACTGAGCTACAACAACTATTTGTTTTTAATGCAATCTTCAATATATTTTAACTATAATTGAAAATTATAATTAAGATATATGTAGTTAATGTAGGTAATTAATTAATAATACTAATTTATAATACTATTAAAATTTTAATTGATTGAGATATGTAGTTAATAATTTCAAAGTATAAAATTATTAAACTAACAATTATTAGTTTAAGTTAGATAATATAATTATAAAATTTAAAATTATCTCAGATATTAGTATTAATTATAGTATTTATTATTTTAAAAAGTTAAATAAATTATATTAATTTTAAAGAATCAAATTTAATTATATATACTTTGAATTACTAACAATATATAATCCGAATCAACCACTAATTTTTTAGATTGCACGTCCAAAATCTGTAACACAATAATATAGATAATTTTATCCCTTAATTATGTAATCCCCCTACTTATTGTAGTACATTTGGAAAGTAAATCAATTATTATCCTTTAATTATGCATTTCTCTTACTTATTTGGAAAGTAAATCAATCATTATCCCAAATCATGTCTTTAGAATAATATCTAAAATTATAATACTATTAAAATTTTAATTGATTGAGATATGTAGTTAATGTAAGTAATTAGAATTATTGTTTATTATAAACTATTTTATTATTTTTAATATTTATTATTATTACTATTTTGGTGTATCAAGATTTTGTAAAAAAAAAGAAGAAAATGCCAGTGGTAAGTAAATAACCATGCAACAAGAAGCCTACTCAATGCCACACCCGCAGACATAATCATGAAATTACCAAAACCCGAGCCATTTTAGCTCATTGTGGTTGCTGACCAATTTCACCTTTCCCACTACCGTCACAGTGTTCACTTGAACTATCGTGAGAACGTGAATTACGAGATCCGGTGCACTACTAAAAGTTGCGAAAACTCCACAAGAAGGATAGCGTGTCATCAAATGAAATAATTAAATATATTGTTTTATTCAACTATCATTTTGACTAATTTCACTCATAAATAAATTATGTAACCAATCAAAAAGAAAATAGTGTCAGAAAAGAAAATTGAACTACTAATTAAATAATAGGTAGTATTACTAGTGGCGAAACCAGAAATTTTGAGGGGGGGGGGGCAAAGTATACTTGCAAAATCATGACAACGGCGATACGAGCTACAATCCGATCCGATCCGATCCAAAGAAATTCATCTTGCAAAAGTACTGTAGAAAAAAATCTTGTGAAAGATAGAGAGGCAATATTTGAGTTGGAAAAGCCGAAAGAAATTCCTCTTCCGAAGAAAATGAAGTTGACGAGGTGAAATTGAAGGAATTGAAGCGAAAGGAGTAGATGACTAAAAGCTAAGCGAAAGCGTTGAGAGGAATAAAAGTTAAGACTGAAAGTTACGTAAGAAGTCGCCATAGAAGCTCGTAAGAATCAAAAGAAACTCTAGGAAATTACTTGTGTATCCACACATTTCAAATTTATATAAACAAGAAACTTGGTGTCGGACTTACAACAGATGAAATTTGTGTTTTTTTTAACTGATGACACACTCAAACTACTTGAGTTAACTTATAACTCATGCATGTACATCAATTTACAGAGAGAACCCATTAATTTTAATGTTTTAACCAAATTAACCTCTTTATAACATTTATACAAACACGTGGTATGCAAGTTTTAAAAATCATAGTTTCATGAAATCCAAACATATAAACACATAACCTCCATACATTATTCCATCCTTATATCATCTGAACCCTTCATGGTTCCATAATCAAAACTCCCACAACCATTTTCACATCAATAATAAATATATTCCATCTATTTTCTAAAAACTTGTTAAAAAAAGGTAGAACATCATTTGTTTGGTAAATTAATTGGTTGAAGACTAATTACCTTAACTTTAATTGTAGTTGAATTGAATTCCTCTCATAATTTCTTTCGATTCACGAATCTTCTTTAATCATAATTTAGACCATCAATTGCCCCCCCCCCTCCCCCCCCCCCTCCCCTCCCCTCCCCTTTTCCCTTTTAACAATTTAAGATCATCGATGATGTGGTTATTATTTTAAGGACATATTATTTAATTACTACTTCCTATATATGTTAAACAAGAGTACTCATACTAGCTCTTAATTATCGTCCATTTTATAAAAATCATCATGTTAATAAATGTTATTTTATTTTTACTTTACTTTAATCACAAACAAGAGACTCTCATTTTTGATATAGAAAACAAGAATTAAAATTGAGAATTCCAATTTTAGAAGAGAAGAAGTATTCTAAAATTTAACACTAGTACCATTCAAAAGGCCAGTCATCTTCCAGAACTACTCCACTCAATTTGGGGTTGGGGGTTGGGGGGGCGTCCAGTGCATGTGTTAATTTTATTTTATTTTCGGATTTTTATCACAATTATGAGAAAAAAAAATTAAAAAATAATAGAGCAAATTTGAACAAAAAACTATAAAAGAAAGTACATTTTTTATTGAAAAAACACTGTAAACCAAAAATAAAAAAATAAAAAATTTTAACACATGCACCGGACGGTCATCTATTCATTAAGATCAGTCATGAAATTATCGTCAATTTAATAAAATCAATCGATTTACCTTGAAAAAAAAAATTGCTTTATAATGTAAGGTAAATTTTAAAAATTTTAAATATTATATATAAATTGACCCCACTAAAATTTTATAAATTTTTTATTATACGGGGTCAAATTGAAAATTTATAACTTTGTCAATCAAATTTTAATCACATATGACTCAAATCCTTTCAATATATGTATCTCTCTATAATATTTTAAACTAAATAATAATCTACTTTATATTATTTTTAAAAATAAATAATAACTTACTTACTTATGAAAAATTGTGATTAAAAAAAATCTATTTTGAGTCAATATAGTATATATATATATATATATATATATATATCATATATTATTACTCATTATATTTTTATTGTAATATAATATGTATATATATATACCCGAAAGTATAAAGTATTTAAAAAATTGTCTCGGGGGCAGCCCCCACAAAATTTTTTGTAATTTAATACTAATTTCGATCCCACATATATAAATTTCTAGCTTCGTCACTGATTAAGATGTACCGGACCGCCCCCAATTACTCAATTTGTCCTTGCATGGCTGACAAGTAATCGGATGAGTTTACGTTATTACTCTTGGTCGTCCAATTAAGTTGTCTTGCTGCTAACTTGCCAAGCCAATTAACTGCTTAGATGAATAACAGCTCGAGATTTTGAAAATGGGCACACATGATTAAATTAAATAAACAATTGAGTTGGATGGTATAAATAAAATTAGTATTTTTTAAATAAATAGAATCCGTCGTCCTCAGGTAAAAAAGTAACTTGTAAAATTAATAGTATATCTATTTGTATAAATATCAATTGAATAAAAATAAATAAGCTAATGAAAAATTCACATAAAAGCCCATACGCATGATTTTGTTTAGCTCCACGTAGGTGTCTCTGACAGTAATATCAAACCTCACTCATTCATAGTCATTTGCAAATAAATGTCGACAATTCAAATTTTAGATATACTAAATGTCTTTTTAATATTTTGGACACTTGGCCGTAGTTTTATGGGGCGTGTCATAAGATTTGGGTAGACGCAACACTGTAAAATAAATAAATAATTTGGATTTGATTTGTACTCGTTTGATTAAAAAAATTTAAACTCGACTCGAAATATAAATGAGTCAAATATAAGTAAGTTTTAAAGTTCTATAAATTACTCAAATTTTCTCAATTTTTTATTAATATTCGGATTATATTCGTTCGAAAAATTCAAACTGTTCGGACTCGATTCAAAATTATACTTGACTCCATAATTAAATAAATCTCAATCAAATTTTATTTTATTCTCAATAAATTTTATGAATTACATTTGCCCAACTCAATATTCAGATCCAATCCATTTATTTACGTGCTTAGGTAGACGGGGACGGGGTCACGACTCACGGGAGAGTCTCGTTAACTGAAAAGGTAAACGTGGAAAGATTAGAAAGTCTTTAGTCGACACGTCACGTACCTTTTATAGTTGATCTGTACTCATGACGTGGCATTCGCACAATATCCCCTCGAAAACTGGAGCCCAGCAATCTTCTACTTGTTGTGGGACCCAATTCTCATCGCCCACGCGCTTTCTCTTTCCCGTGAAATGCTGCATTCCCCCCGACACGATGGAAGTCTGTATCTGTACCAAATGCCCACGTGAGCCAGGTCCAAGCAACTACACGACGACTTATAGATTGTACATCTTAACGACGTCGTTGGATCATACATTTGTATATATCAGCGTTTTATTCCGTTCCAGATTTGAATTCGGTAGTTGGGGAAAAAATTGTAGAGAGAAAAAATCCTGAAAACAGAGAAACGAAGACGACGACGACGAGTGAGGAAATTGCTGGATTTCAAAGATTGCAGCGTACGTTAGCTCCTGCGCACCGGAGTTTAAATTTATAACCCTCTTCCCAATTTGTATATATAAATAATAATTTAGCAATTTATAAATTACATAAAGAAGAAGAAGAGTAAAATGGATGGATTCTGTCTGAAGGCAGGGCTGATGACGTCACCGATCACAGCCGCCGTGGGGACGTCGGCGGCGGCGGTGAATGCGATATCGTTGGAGAAACCGTCGGCTTCGGGGGCGGCGACTGCACCTCAGAGGACGTCGCCGTGGGGGTTTTCTTTTAAATACCCTCTCAGATCTCTGTGGCCTGGAGGTCGGAACAGGTTCGAGGCTATTGCCGTGGACGACGTTGTTTCGGTGGATCAGAAGGAAGAGAAAAAATTGAGTCTTGGAGATGGTGAGATCGGTGTTGGGGAGAATGGGAATTGGGTGTTGAAGATTCTGCATTTAAGATCTTCGAGGAAAGAAGAAGATAGAAATAAAAGTGAGGTTGGACAATTGGTGGAGGAGGAGGAGAGAAAATGACAATGATGTTTATGATGATCAGAGAAGTAATTGTTCTGGTGAAGAGGCGTGTAATGTTTGTAATGAAGATGATGATGAAAAAATTGAATTTGACAAGGATTCGTTTTCGAAACTGCTTAGAAGGGTTACATTGGCCGAAGCTAGGCTCTATTCTCAAATGTGTTACTTGGGAAACTTGGCCTATTCCATTCCCCAGATCAAGGTACAAATTTTATTTGTTCTATGGGTTTATTTCAATAGAATTATGAAAATGCCTTGACTTTTTTATTTTATTAAGATGAAGTCATTGATGAATCTTTTGGAGTTTCAATTTAAAGGTGTCCATTGTCTGCAATTTTTGTTCTATTGTAGATTTTGTTAGTCGAATTCGATTTTCAGGTGAAATTTAAAATTAATTAGTAGACATTGTTGATTGGATGATTTACCCCTTAGTTAACGATGTAGATATGAATTTGGATGATATCTTTATGTTATCAGAGACTTGTTGTCAACTTGTCATGAGGTGCAATTGTTTCATTTCTCACCGAGTTTCAAGTTAATGGTTTGATGGTCTGTTGTGACATTTTCCTGAATCAAAGATACTATATTTGATGCATTTCATGCCTGAATAACGTTCTAGGATTTGATTGTTGGCACGTGGAATATTTTAATTATGCTGTTGATTTGTGGATCATGAGCATCATTTAGTGAATATTTCAATGTATAGCTCATTTAAGAAGTTCCCTAAATTTGATCTTATCAGCTCAATTTAACATCCAATGAGCATCATTTAGTGAATATATGAATGTGATTTAGTTTCATTCTTGGGGTGGTACAGCCAGGAAATCTCTTGAGATATCATGGACTTCGTTTTGTGACTTCATCATTGGTGAAAAAAGAATAGGCGTTGAAGGCTGAGAAAGAGAAGGTTTCAGCTGTTGCTCAAGAGGAACAGAAGACTTTGGCTGATGTTCAAGAGAAAATTGAGGTTTCACATGATGTTCAAGAAACAGAAGGAAACCCAAAGGAGATCGTCAAAGCCAATGAAGAGAAGACTGATGAGAATCGAACAAGTGCATCTGCTGCTTATCGTGTTGCTGCATCTGCTGCTTCTTACCTGCATTCTCGTACAACTAGTCTTCTTACCTTCAAATCCTCAAAAGCAGAAGTGAGTGAAGGCTTGTCTGAACGAGGCAGAGGAAGTATTGGCTATGTTGATATGATGAACAATGTTGATGTGATAAACGGAGACATGGCCTCTTTTATTGTAACCACTGATTCAGTGACATCAGTGGTTGACGACAAAGGAGGAAGTGAAGCAGGCTGTTGATAATGATCTCAATTCAACAAGTTCTTCACCTTGTGAGTGGTTCATATGTGATGATGATCAAACTGCCACAAGATTCTTTGTCATTCAGGTAAGGCCGAAAGTTTATTCATTTATTTAGTATTTACATATTGTTGGAAATGGATTTGGAAAATAAATATTAAAACATTTTTTAGGCTTAATTTAATGTGGGGCCCATACTCCGGAAATGTCGGGTCCATGCACCAATGCATTCTCCTCCGCGAGGAGCATAACGTGGTATACTTATTTGTACAAATCCATTAAGAATTGAATGAGAAAATTGACTCCAAAGTCACCTACTTGATATGTTGTAAATTGCAAAGTCTCACATAGGAAGTTGGAGGGAAAAGTGAAGAATTTATATATGGGATGTTTGCTCAATGGGAAGGGCCCCAAGGGGCACCAGATTTTTATGGAAGGGAGAGGACCTAGCCAAGGCTTGGTTCGAACCCCGCGCGCCGCCACCGTCTGTCGGGGCGGGAAATTTGTTTAATTTTTTATCATCACGATACTACGTTGTTTTGACGAATGGATGTGCCAACGGTAATATCCTGTATTAACCGTCACGAATTTATTCTATAAATAAACTATCTGGGAGCGCACTTAAAACATAAGTTTTTTCCCGTTCTGTTCTTTCTTCCCGTTCTGCGTTTGCAGTATTTGTTTTGTTCGTCCCGTCTGCGTTTGCAGTGTATGTTCTTCCATTCATTCCCAGAATTCATAACACAACAACATCATATCATCTCAGTAAGGTTCGAGTATAGAACATAGAAATTGTGTTCGAAAAATTCTTAATTTCGAAGTGCTGCTAATTAAGAATTGGAAATCCGTTTTATCTTGGGAAGTAATTATTCAATAACCTTTAGCACTAGTGAGGGAATAAATTTGCTTCAAGGAGACTTTGTGAATTCAAAGGACTCGGATTAATCTATCTTGTATTTCCAGAATCTGATTTGTTCAAGTAAATATAATTTACATTCTAAATTCTGTTTTGTTTATACTGAGTTTGATATTGTATATTATATAAACTATATTTACAGAATAACACATATTCTGGAGTAGATGAGGTAACTTGGCAGTGGTTATTCTTTGTGAAGAATTTCTCATCTTGAAAGATGAATAAATTATCTATTCAATTGAACTTATTTTAATTTGCATATATGATTTATAACAGAGCATACATTTATCCACTGAGATATTCAAGTTGCTAGTTGTTGGCATACTTATTTCATTGCTGCAAATTATTTTATTTGCAGGGGTCTGAGTCACTGGCGTCATGGCAAGCCAATCTACTCTTTGAACCAATCCAGTTTGAGGTAGTACACTTTTTCAAAAATCCTTTAGACACCCTATTGGTTTTTCAGCTTAGAGTTGGTTTTTTAATGTTAAGAAACTCCGAATTGATGTGTTGCATGTTCCTTATCTTTTGTCTAGGGACTGGATGTGCTTGTTCATAGAGGTATATATGAGGCTGCGAAGGGGATTTATGAGAAGATGTTGCCTGAAGTCCGCGATCATGTAAAAAATCATGGTGATCATGCTATGTTCCGTTTTACTGGGCACTCTCTTGGAGGAAGTTTGTCTCTGTTGGTGAACCTTCTGTTGCTGATCAGGGGTGAAGTCCCGCCTTCTTCGTTACTCCCTGTGATCACTTTTGGGGCACCATCAATTATGTGTGGAGGAGATCGTTTGCTTCACAAGCTTGGATTTCCTAGGAGTCAAGTCCAGTCTATCACAATGCATCGAGACATTGTACCCCGAGCCTTCTCTTGCCATTATCCCAACCATGTGGCAGAGCTTCTTAAGGCCGTCAATGGGAACTTTCGGAATCACCCATGTCTTAAAAATGAGGTAATGTTTAAGAGTTTTCAGGAATAATTATAAACTAAAGTTTTCATTAATGTTATCATCTGAATCTTACTTCCAAAATTTACCAATTAGTATTCTTATGTAACAGGGTCTGTTGTATGCTCCAATGGGGGAGTTTCTGATCCTACAGCCAGACGAGAAATTTTCTCCACACCATGACCTCCTTCCTTCAGGCAGTGGTCTATATGTATTAAGCTGCCCAATTTCAGATGCCAGAGAGGCAGAGAAGCATATCCGAGCTGCACAATCTGTGTTTCTAAACTCACCACACCCACTTGAGATCTTGAGTGAGCGCTCGGCATATGGTTCTGAAGGAACCATTCTAAGAGATCACGACATGAGGTTGTACTTGAAATCCGTTCGAAATGTTATCCGCCACGAGCTCAACCAAATGAGGAAAGCCAGAAGAGAACACCGACGCAAGGTTTGGTGGCCCCTTGTTGCACCACGTGGCGTCAATGCCGGTATAGTTGTGGGTAGGCCTGTTGTATTAAGTAACATGGAGCAAGTCCAGATCAACTTTGCAGGTGTTTTACATACTGGGAGAGAGTCTTTGAAACGATTCAGTAGGCTTGTGGCATCGCAGCACATGCATTTGCTGGTTGTGTTCTTGTTTCCTGCACGTATGTTAATCTTGGGGGCCTACAGCATTATCAGTTTTCATTAACCAGTTTCAATGAGGTTGGCATCTTATTGTATAGGTTTGAATCCTCCCTAGCTGGCAAATGGGCAATGGCAGCCGCATACATAGATGATTCATTTTATTTCTTTAATGGGTATATATGCAATATCAAACAACCGATGTTCCCTTTGTTTAGTAGATGGGGAATTTCAAACTACAGATATAGAAAAACCACAGATGAATAGCAGTCAAAAGAAACCAGTTTACATCTTGAATTTAGCAGTGTATCATCTTCATACTTCTTTATCTATTCTGCATTGTTCTCATGCACATTAAACAAATTACTAACTTGAAACTAATTTTGATTCCTGAAAACTTGATAGTCCTGTGGATTTTATTACACATTCTTTCGAGTAAAATCAGTTGTATAAAAGATTAATAATGATCAACGGAGGGAGTACTCCATAGTTTACTTCTCTATAGCCGAGTAGTATTCAACCACACCGGGGATGTGAATTTAGCACGGAGGACCACCCAACCCATCACATCACCACACGCAAAGAACATTCAGTTGATTCATATGTCGTCAATCCATGACAAATATTGGTAATGCATGCTAAAAGGAGGAACCATAATTAGTGACAAAATAGAGGTCAGGTCCTGTACATAAACACAAACTAAAGGCCTATCCATCCAACAAGGCAACTAGTCGTAGCCAACTACGTTATCAAATTCAACTTGTACAAGATTTTGTGTTTGATGCCGCCATGTTTATCTTTTCTTCCAATTTCAACATCCACCCAACAATCCATCACTCTTGAGTTTCAAGGTCTTTCTTCCCTTTTTGTCAATCCATAACTACTCAATAAGACACCATACTTGACTCCAAGGAAAGAAACTGGAAAGTTGGAAATTTACAATTTATGGGACCATATGTAGCATATGGCCGAAGTTATGAATATGACAAAAAGAAAGGCAAAGCACACTGCATATAATTGCATTGTGTTTTATGTAATTAAATACAAGGTCGTAATTCTGATTTCAAGTACACATTATTTTACGCTCCAAAGCAATCAAATACTTCCACTGTTGATGTTTATGACCTGTACTTATTCGTTCGTTGTCAGGTGATTCGACGAACGCTCAAATTTTGATGTTAACATATATACAGTAATCTCCACTGATCAATATATGAATAGGGTTCAGATTTTAAAATTTATACAACTACCTGTAAGAAATTGTTGCCTATGAAAATGGTTGTGGATTTATGGTGAGATGAACAATTGAATATATGATGGACGTTAAACGCATGTCATGCCACTCGCTAATTAGCTATGGTTCACCTTTAGTTTGTTTCAATGACATTTTTTGTTCAATTTCTAATATTTTTTTTAAAAAAAATACAATGTTCAAGAATAATTTTAGTCACTATAAAAAATAGTTCCCTTTGTTACACAGCTTTGCTCACTTCTACAATGCAGCCCACAGCCCCAACAAATATTCTATCTGTTGGACTAATAACGTAGATCCAGCTAGTGGCAAAGGGATACCATACAAACTATATAGGCAGTCGGTATTAAGCTTTTAATTGGGACAGCTACAAGCATTGTGGAAAGGTCCGGTGTTTGAGTATGCCGGGAAAGATGCTAACAATGAGAAGGAGAAGGGTAGTATAAACTGTTTTCACCGAAGACAATTCCTGTGGAGGAAACATCTTACTTACCCTAAACTTGAAGACAAAATTAACGGTTCAAAGATGAACTACTACTATCCCAGATTCTTAAGACTGCTAACCTTGCTGGGGAAATGGATGCCAAAACTCTATTCAAACAATCCGAAAATGAGCTCTTGTCCTAATTCAGTGCTTTCATTCCGCGAAGGCAACTCCTATGTCTATGCAATAGCCAAAGGTGGATGTAGTTATAGTAGTAATTTCTTAATTATGATGAAAATTTATTTTCCCAAGTGTCGACTTTGTAGGAGCTCATACCTCAGACTTGTTTCATTTTAATGATAGCTTAATCGGGTATTAATAAATAAATAAAAAACATAAATTATAAACTTACAAGTAATGCCATGTATACTACTTTAATCAGCAGCAAAACCTTAATTTTTTTTTGGAAAATTAGCCAGAAGCAAAACTTTTAGTAACCTCAGAACAACAGAATAAGCACTTTTGTGTCCTTGATTAGATTCTGATAAACATTGCTCACGGAACTCAGTTACCTATATGTATTAAAACAATCATTTATTGAAACAACCGACTTATTATTCTAAATATGTTAACGTTTTCATTTTACATAAATCTGCATGGTACATTGACATCAAAGTAAAGAAACAGAAACAGGCTAGACAATTTAGTGTCAGCATCAAACCGTAGCTAGATACATCCTTCTCCATGACACTCAAATGAAGTTTAATCTAAAGATCGATTTTACCTGCCAAGTACATGCATGAATGCATCACGAGACTACCAAAAGACATGATATTAGCAAGAGAGGATAATCCCAAACTTCTTGTTCATGGCAGCAAGCTTAGGATTCTTCTTTGCAACTTTTCTTGGTTCTTAGTCCATCCAACTTCCTCTCCAATGTTTGATTCTCTCTCCACCTTGTGCCTTTGCTTCATCATCTACACCCACAAAATAAAAAATAAAAGTAGTCAGATTAAGCCAAAACCCAATAAAGATAACAGAAGACACAACAGGACTTGGAATGAAGAAGAAAATAATACTAGTATTGTTTTTTCATAGTCACCGACATTTGAATACAGAAGGGACCAAAACCTTTTTACACATGAGCAGGAAGTGCCAATGCTATTATTTGTAAATATAAATGAGCTAAACATAAATAAACTATCATTAGTCATTAACCAAATTCGAGAACCAACTAATCTTAGTAATTACTACCACACACGTATAGTAGTAAAGACTTAGGAATGCTTGTAACAACTAACAAATCTTTTTGCGACAACAAAGATATTTGTTTACCTCAATGGTCATAGGAGTAAAGACAAAGAGATTAATTGCTAAGATTGAACGCAAAGGCAGATAGCAAAAACCCCAGCCTCAGCAGAACAGGCCACCGACGCCGCACAACAAAGACCCACCATCGAAAAATATGCCGGGAACATCTTCCAAACTGATGCCTAGGAAGATTCCTAAATCAAAAATTCCCTGTATAACACAAATAATCAAAGTTCACTTTAAAAATTATAACTATCCATGAATTATACTGTATATAAGGAACCACTCACTTATATTTACATTAATTGAAGAGATTTAATAGCTCACCAGATATAAAGTTCTAACTATTTGTTTATATTTCTTGTATTAGTAATGATTATCATGAATTTTATTATCTTTCATATTTGTTTACATAAAATTGGAGAGAATTGATGATTTTTAAGAAGGTAAAATTTAATATATACATTAAATATAATATACATTATCTTAAACATAAATAATTTATTATAAAATGAGGTACATCACGATTTTAATAATATACCCCCAACCAAAATATACAATTTATAAAGAATAAAAATTATACGGTTATATCCGTCACAATAAATGGAGCGGAGCCCCAAGTAAATACTCACTCGGTCGGTCTCCAAATAATAATCCCGATTCCCGCCGAACGAAAATCAAAGGGAAAAAGAAATTAAAAATAAAATAAAATTCCCTCCTTTATTCCCCCACATATATCTGCCTCATTCTTCCTAGAGAAGTTTAATTATGTAGTCGTCATTCTTCCCCGAGAAGTTTAATAATGATACATAAGACAGACAGAGGAACACTCTCAGTTTTTCCACTCAAATCATAAAGTTTATTGACTTTTTGGCAATTCTGTATCTATAATTCTCTGCTATTATTACAGGGTTGGGTTTATCACTTGTCGCCGACTCTTCACATAAATTGAGAGCTTCTTCCCCCAATTCTTTTTCAAAGAGTTTCAGTTGCAGAATCATTTAGGGATTTTTATCAATGTTGGAAGGTTTACAATATGACCGACCGTCCAAAGTTTTCAGCGACGTCCGCTTTGTTCTACTTGGATTTGACCCCATTAACAAACCCATGGTATCTTTCTAAATTTTCTTCTTTTGCCTTTTTTCCAATGCTAATTTTGTTGGTTCATTAAACGTCTTCTTCATTTGATGCTTCAATTGAATGCAATGGAATGAGTAATTTAATGGCTTGTGATTTTTAGGTTTTGTCTAAGCTTGTTGATGGTGGTGGAGTTGATGTTGGTCAGTATGGTCCTATTTGCACTCATGTCATCGTTGATAAGCTTCTTTATGTAATTTTCTGGGCTTTTACTTGATCATTTTGTTTTTGTTTTTTATGGTTTGATTTATTTTTTATTTTTAAAAATTTTTGTCATCATTTTATGTGAATGATTTTCATTAGTGCCATTCTTGGTTATCTAACAGGATGATCCTATATGTGTTGCTGCTCGAAGTGATGGAAAGACACTGGTCAATGGCTTATGGGTTGCTCACAGTTTTGATGTGGGAATGCCTGTTGATCCCAACTCTGTAAGTTACTCTATCCAAATCACCTCTCCATACGTTATTCTTAGTCCGAAAGAAATGTTTTTCTATTGTACTTTAAATTCCCAACTGAAGTTTGAATCACCAACAATCAAGGGCGGAGCCATAAATTTTTTTCCTCCTGGGCTACCAATTGCCATTTAGATTTCCCAAATAATAACAAACCATTACAGGCCAAACACCCCCCTAGCTTGCTCAAAAACCAACTTTTCCTACTCTCAGAACTTTTATCGAACACCTTGAGGGCGCTGTTTTATAGCCCCTTTCTCTCCCTTGTTTGAATGTTCAATAACCAGTGCAGAAGCACCCAACAATCATAATAGATAATAACAAACTTGAATAGACTAAATTAAGCCCCAACTCTCCCAAAACTGTCAAAACCAAACTTTGTTCAATTTAATTCAACACCCTTTTTTCTCTTCAAAATTTAGAGAAATTCCAAATAAAAATATATTACAAAACATAAGCACACACTAATCAAATTATGCAAACAACACAAATCATGAAATCACACAAACTGAAAAACGAAAAGGATGACAAAAGATTAGTTTTAAGAACTATAAGCAGTTTTCTCAGTGTCCAGACAGTGATTAAGTAACGAATAAATTAGGTTTATGTAGGGAACACATACCTGATCGGAGAATTGATCGCCGGAGACAACTCGCTGAGTCAGTCCTCCCTTGTATAATTCGTGGTTAGGCAGCAGTTCCTTAGTGCAGTTGGCAGTCCCAAATTTGGTGGCTAATTGCACCTTCTCTCTCAATCCCCCCTTCTCCTTCAATGCCTGCAATTAATTTAACCCCCTCAATTCCGTAATGGTCCTTGGCTAATTGGCTCCTTGCTCGATTGCTCACTTGCTCCTCTTTCTAAGTCCTAGATGTGTTTAGATTATTTGTACAAAAAAAAAAAAATTTGAACCGGGCTACAGCCCAAGCCAGCCCCTGCATGGCTCCGCCCCTGCCAACAATAAACCTTAGGATTAATATTTTTATTATTTACTATCTACGTCTCATAATAAGTGTTTTTTTAATTTAAATCACACATACCAATACACAAGCTAAAATGATAAAAATATCCTTAATATATTTTTTTTGAAGTTGAAAAGTTAGTGAGTGTCATTTAATTGTAGTGATGGTAAGATGCAATAAATACCATTGAATGCATAAGGGCATATATGAAAAAATATTGCAAAAATTGTATTGGAGTTCTAATACATCACTTATTTTAAAAAAAAATATTAAGCCTAAAAAATCACTTATTGTGGGACGGAGGTAGTAGTATTTTTTTCACATGGATACTTTCAAGAATCCAACTTTCTGTCTTAGTGAAGAGTTTTTCAGACCACAGAGCCAAATACATTTTTTAATTGGTTGTACAGCTTATGCTAACATATTAAGTTGGCAAGCTTGTGATCACCCGTTTTTTTTAAATAGTTATTTTAACAATGAATGGTATTGACAAAAAGAAATAGAAAATAGAAAAAAAAAATCTGATGCACTCTTACATGTTGCTTTTGATAGTTTATTTAACCTTTTTATAATTTTCATTTCGTGTTAGTGACACCTCATATATCCTTGTTTCATGTAACATGGACAAATGGTGATTATGCTATTTTTAAAATAGTTCAGATTATACATCAATACATCATCATACATTATATTAGCAAGCAGTTACCACAACTTTGACCCTCGCATGAACGTATT
The DNA here is from genome assembly GCA_020205605.1 of Panax ginseng. Taxonomy (NCBI): domain Eukaryota; kingdom Viridiplantae; phylum Streptophyta; class Magnoliopsida; order Apiales; family Araliaceae; genus Panax; species Panax ginseng. Next base: position 3,728,073 of record CM035138.1, on the reverse strand, counting down.
TCTGTTTTGTGCGATTACCTTAACTGCTTAAAGAATATTACCAAGTTACTTTATGAAACTAGTGGTAATTATGATTTCTAACTTTTTTTGTTGGCAACCTAGACATTAGGAGTGAAGTATGCTTGGAGGTATTGTTTTTGTTTGACTTTTTTTTGCTAATTCCTCTCTCTATGTGTGTGTAGTGTTATAAAAATTTCCGCCTTAGTCCGATTAATTCCTGCCTAGGCGTTAAGTGATTCTTTATCGTCTTGATTTGGCTAGGCGCCTAGCCCTTCGCTTAGGCAAAATCAGATCTATACTTATAAACTTTACAATACTTGAATGAATTTGTTAAGCCTTAATACTGTGTTTGTAAGTTTTTTTTAGGGAAAGAGAAGGGAATGGAAAATTATTAAAATATTCCGAATCTCATGTTTGCGAGTTTTTTTAGGGAGGAAATGAAGGGATTTGGATGTAAAGTTGATTTCATATTGGTTCAAAACTTTCTACCCAAAAGTGGGAGGATTTGGAGGGATGGAAAATGATGAGAAAGTTAGATATTTTATATTACCTAAAGTAACCTTTCAAAATAAGTCATGTCGTTTATTACATTAATATATAAAGGTAATATAGTAAGTGTTGTTTAAAAATAGAAATATTTTCCCTTCCTTTCTTTTAAACTCACAAACAAAGAAAAAAATAATTAAAATCTCATTCCTTTCTTTCATTTTTAAAACTAACAAACATGACGAGGAAAAATTATAATCCCTTTCCATCATTTCTCCTCCTATACTTTTTCTTATCATCCCATCCCTCCAAACTCACAAATGCAACGTAAAATATTGTTTTTTTGGTAATGTTTCATATAAATTTTTAAAAAATTATATATACCATATGTTTTATGTAGTATAACAAGTATATACAATCAAAAAATAAATAAATGAGAGTGCTTAACAAAACGCCTAATCCGCGGCCTAGGTGCTAGGCAACCCTCCACCGCCTAGGTCTATTTCTTATTTTACCTTCTGGGTTTCTTTTTAGATTATGTACAGACCTCCAAGAGATTTGAAAGGAATTCCTGGTGCCAAATCTCTAGTTGTATGCTTAACTGGATACCAACGCCAAGATCGAGAAGACATTATGGTTTGAAGCTACCCACTATATTCTTAATTTTATTATAATCAAACATTGTAAATCATCTCTGACCTTTGAAAGTTATGATCCTGTGGCATCTTACCTTTCTGTTTTCTATCCAGACAATGGTTAGTTTGATGGGAGCAAACTTTTCAAAGCCGTTGGTAGCAAACAAAGTTACTCATCTTATATGCTACAAATTTGAAGGTATGCTATCATTTTATTGTTTGCCCAGATAGATTATTGGATAGTTACGGGTGATATGCATTTGTAATTTGGCAAGCAATTTATGTTTTCCATAATGTTACTTTAATTTTTTTACAAATTTTCCCTCAGCAATAAAGCATTCCTTTTACATATGTATATTTGTAAAAGTAGTATAGTGCCATTTCCTCCTATCTAATCTGTTACATAAGTTGTGTCTTTTGTTAAAAACTTCCTATTGGCTTGTTAGAGAACCGGAAATTTTGGTTAATGGATCCCTGGGAGTGCAACAGGAATAATGTTTAGTATCTAAAAGGGATGAATGATACCAATCATACTTCTAGTAACTTTCATCCATTGGTTTATGTTGTTGCAATTGCACCTCTAGCTGCGTTATGTGATGCTACACATCTTCCCTTGGAGTTATATTAGTCTATTAGATTGGCACACAGTATCTGGTTTATGATTTGTTATCCTGTATCGTGTTTGCTATTTTGAAGATAAATTTGGGTTATGCAAAAGTTGCGTATAAGTTACCACAGAAGTTTCTATATCAATAATTAATTTTATAATGGTCCATTATGTGACTTCCCTTTAAGAACTCTCTTGTCTAAAAATCCTAGAATAACATGATTTTATGGCCTACACATGATTGTATAATTCACTCAGGTATTTAAGCTATATCCAGTTTAATCGGAAGACTTTCACTGTGATAGGTGAGAAGTATGAGCTTGCCAAGAAAATGAAGATAAAGCTTGTTAACCATCTGTGGTTGGAAGATTGGTACGGCTTAGCTTCTCTGAGTTCTCTCTCTTTTATGTGTTTGTGTTTGCATGAGGAGCATGTGTTACTTGCTCGTTCAAATCCTACTGGAAATTGCTATGAACTGACCTACCTTTCTGTTGCAGTTTGAAGGCTTGGGAAATTCTTCCAGAAGCGGATTATGATAAGAGGTGAGAAAATACATGTATTGTGAAGTTGTTAAGATATGCATTTTAATATTTAATATCCTCTATCTTGCATTTACCCCTTTGCTTTAAAAGAGTCACAAATGATCTCTCTCTATTTATGCGTATATCTGCTTATAGTGGATATGAGCTGGAGGTGCTGGAGGCAGAAGCTAAAGATTCTGAGGAAGAAACGGACATTGCTTCAAAGCATTACGAACTTCTGAATCCCAATCAGGAGTTGAGAAGAAACCAGCTTGATTCAAGTGCATCTAAAGGTTGGTCAAATGTAATCGATACTAATGACATGGTGTCTACCACTGGATACGAGAGAATATCTGATCAAGACCCGTGCCACCCTAAAGTGCTTGATTCTCGTGATGCTAGAGCATTTGGGAATGTTAGTTGTGGCGAGCCAGTTAAAACATATGAAAGAACAGCAGTTCCTGTAACAGTTGGAAATGACTTGGCTAGTACTTCTAGAAATGTGAGGTCTCCCCATTCTGATGCAAGAAAATTAAGCCCCAAAAGTTACTCTAGGAAGACAATGTACTTGGGGGGAATGGCAGGCAACTTGGGCACTACTCCAACAGTAAGCACAGGTAACTACAATGTGAGTTATGGTTTTGACATCTCCTCCATGACAGGGAAATTGAAGGATGGAACTGATATTAATTGTTTTAGAACTCCCAAAGGAACTGTGTTACGTCCTGAAGAGCAAAGTACTATATTAGATGAAAAGAGGAAGATGAATGTTTTTTGTGGTAACTCCAAATCACAAAAGACAGGCCACAATTCAGAAGCACACATATCAGCAGGCTCAGTGGAGATGACTAGAAGTGAACTGGTGAAACCTGCATCTTTGATAAGTGGTCCGGTTGAGACAAATAATCGTCTTTTCTCTAACAATGATGCCCATTATTCAAGTTTGGCTACTGCTTTGCATACCCCACAGAGATCCTCTGCTATGATATCTTCAAGTGTTGGCAGGAAATCACCAACATCTGGTACGCCTTTCTCAAAAACTGTCAACTCAGAGATTAGGCATGATGGCAAATTGGAGGAGGCACTTCAAATTAATTCAGCGGGATCAAATAAGGACAGCTTGGGAAGCAAGTCTGTGGGCAAAGATGTAGCCACCGGTGAAGCTCCAAAGCTTTCATCTCCCAGAAGTAAAAGATTAGAGATTGAGAAATCCAACGATACTCCTAACCAGAGCTTGCATTCTGATGCATATCTGAAACCACCTACGAGGAAGATGTTTGTTAGAAAGTCTTGGAGTAAGAGTAATACAACAAATCTGAAAGGTTCATTTACTTGGATAAAAGTGTTTCAGAAGATGATCCTGCAATTAATTCAATTGCAGGGCATGAGAAGCTTGTGATGGTCCCTCCAACAGTTAATCTTACAGTCTTGGTGGCACCAACAAATGGTGTTTCACAATCTAGAAACAAAATTCAGCAGCACTCTATGTCAACGGATGATGAAACTGAGGCTCCAGAAGACAATGAGCAAAATGTGGTTAGGGAAGCAGTTAGTGAAGAGAAGTATGGAGAAGATGAACCTGACATTATAGGGGAAGATGATAAATCAGAGGACCTGCAGACTAATGAAACTGATGGTAATGCATTGGGAGTTCATAGTCATAACACAACAGTTGGCAAAGATAAAGATGGAACTAAGCAGCAAAAGGACACTTGTGGTAAGGCAAAGCTGGGTGAATCAACCCATATGCAGAAACTGGCGAAGGAGAACATAAGTGGAGGGAAAAAGCGCCCTCTAAGTAAAATCAATAAAACAACTGTACCTTCTAAAGTTCCAAAGACCAAGGAGGTTCCTGAGGTAGTTAGTGAAGAGAACTATAGCGTAGTTGAAGCAGAAATTATTGGTGTAGAAAAGGCATTGGGAGTACATAGTCATAAAGCGTCTGCTGAAGAAAAAGATGGCAGTAAACAGACAAAGTCCACTTGTGGTAAGAGAAAGCTGGGGAAATCACCCCATATTGAGAAAGTGGTGAAGGAGAACATAAGTATGGGGGGAAAACACCCTCCGAGTAAAATTAATAAAACAACTATTCCTTCTGAGGTTCAAGAGGGCAAGGAGGAAAATGAGGTTCCAGGGGCACTTTGTGAAGAGAAGTATGGAGAAGTTGAACCAGATATTGTAGGAAATGTAGGAGCAGAAGATAAATCAGAAGAAGTGCAAACATACAAAACGGACTGTAATGCATTGGGCGTGCATACTCATAAAACATCTGTTGCAGACAAAGATGGCACTAAACAGAAAAAGACTACTTGCGGTAAGAGAAAGCTGGGACAGTCTACGCGTATGGAGGATGTGGTAAAAGAGAAGAAAAATGCAGGGGGGAAACACCCATTAAGTAAAATCAGGAAAGGAACGGGTCTTTCTGTTACTAAGATAGCTGTCATTGAGGAGGCTGAAAGTCAGAAGAATGAGGGTAGCACTCCACATCCGGCAGGTAAAACAAAGAGGACTCGATATTTAAATAACTTGACCCAATCAGTGGAAGTGGAGAAGGAAAATATGGCAATATGTGCTGTAGATCAAAGTGTGAATCATGGTAAAAAGCGGGTGGGAAAATTGGCTTCTAAAGCATCTAGAAAAATTGATACAGAGGCCAGCAAGTCAAATCTGGATAAAGTGCAAGTGCAAACAACCCCAAAACTTGAACCTGTATGGTTTATACTGAGTGGGCATAAGCTGCAGAGAAGGGAATTTCAGCAGGTAATAAAAGCGGTTGAAAGGAAAGTATGCAATGTTTCTCACCAGTGGTCATATCAGGCAACACATTTTATTGTCCCTGATCCAGTTCGCAGAATAGAAAAGTTTTTTGCTGCTGCTGCATCTGGAAGGTATATTCCTCATCTGATTGACTATTTTGGCTTTCTCATTTCGATTGTTTATCCAATGTGGCAAGGATATCAAACGTTAGCTGTCTTTTATTCTCATAAGGTTTAAATTAATTTTCCTCCTCTTACAGGTGGATTCTGAATACTAATTATCTAAGTGATAGCAATCGGGAAGGAAAGTTCTTGGCAGAGGAGCCTTATGAATGGTACAAGAGTGGCCTAAGCGAAGATGGTGCTATTAACTTAGAGGCTCCTAGAAAGTGGCGCCTTCAGAGGGAAAGAACTGGTCATGGTGCCTTTTACAAAATGAGCATTATCATATATGGGGAATGCATTTCCCCTTCTTTGGTATGCTCTTCAGTTTGATATTCCTCAAGTCTTTTCATTCTTATGCTTGTTCTGGGACATATATATATTACTTTATAAATAGAAAGCTTAAAGAAATTTCTTCAGTGGCATGTTATTGATTTTCTGGCTGGAATGTTGAAGGCCATCTAATTTAGTTGCTTTATAGTATGTATTTTAAATCCGTATTTTTGGTAACAGTATATATTTTTGTCATACATTATACTCTTAAGCGTGTTGCAAAGGCTGGAGATGGGAGGATATTAGCTACTTCTCCCCCGTATACTCGGTTCTTAGATTCGGGAGTTGATTTTGCAGTTGTCAGTCCTGGTATGCCACGTGTTGACATGTGGGTCCAAGAGTTTTTAAGGCATGAGATACCCTGTGTCGTAGCCGATTACTTGGTTGAGTTTGTCTGCAAACCTGGATACTCACTTGAGAGACATGTTCAATATAACACTCATGTTTGGGCGGAAAAAGCATTTAAGAACCTAGTGAAGCAAGCTAAAGAGGTTGTTGGACCACCGAATGATGATGGTGGTAGTGGTTTACCATGTTATGAGTTAGTGACGCCTCCAGATGATTGTAGTGATAGTGATGATCTACCATGTCAAGCGTGCGGGTCATATGATAGAGGAGAGGAAATGCTAATATGCGGTGATGAAAGTGGTTTGGTTGTGGCATTGGCATGCATATTGATTGCTGTGATCCTCCTTTGGCAGATGTACCCGAGGAAGACTGGTTTTGCCCCAAGTGTAGTGAAAGTAGACGTAGCAAGAAGGCCCCAAAGAGTACCAAGAAAGGTACTCCTGTACCAAAGAGGAAATGATCTCTCTTCTAATTTATATATTGTTAGGTAAAGATTGATTGATTTCATATAAATTTTGTACATGGTAGTGCATATATATTGGTAAAGTTTCGTGTGGTTGCCTTCTTTGTAGATGTATCTCCCTAGAATACAAGAACGGGTCATTTTTTATTTACATTTTTGGGTTGTTTGGTATAGAGTATGGTTGATTTTTAATGTTAAGTAGGAAACTTTATATGTGGACTTTTTTTTTTTATTGCGTTGGATAAATTTAATTCATTATATTTTTATAATGTTTTTAGTACAGTGAATCAATCAAATTTAGTATAAAGAAGAAACATAATGATGTCTTAGGCAAATTTTCATATTAAAAGAAAAGCAAAATTCTTAAAGCCCATGACCGACGGGCCGAGTATGACTTTGAGAGCCTGTTTGGTCCAAATCTTTTCTTCCCTTAAATTTTATTTATTTTATTAATTTTTTTAAAAAATAATTTACCAAACTATTGATAATTTTAATTTTCAATTTTTTTTTTTATAAATCATTTTACGTTTATATGATGTATATTTTTCGGTAATTTCTTTTAGTTTCTATCATATTTAATTGTTGTATTTGACAGAATTTTTTTTTTATATCATTATAGTTTAATTTTTATTTACAAGTATTATTTATTACAAATCATTTTATTATTTCTACTTTAAGATTTTCAAATTTTAGTTTTGCAATTTTTTTTGTAATAATTTTACTTTTGAAAATTGAACTTTTGCTACTAGGTTGCATTTTAAAAATTTTGAAGTTATTTATCAGTTTTGGAATGTCTTGGTAAACACTGGCAGAGGAAGCACAAGGGTTCCAACTACTTGTAGAATTATAATCATACCATTCTTCATCAAGCACTTATTTCTGGATTTAATACACCTATGTACATACATCATTTGTAATAAGGAGTATATATCATTTATGGAGAATTAATATTTTTATAAGTAAATTTGATAATTTTATAAGTTTCTTCTCACCTGAATAGTAAGTTAATATTTTTTTTTCATTAGTCCAGGCTGGGGAGATTAGTCGGCATGCGGGTCGGATACTACATATTATCAAAAAATTAATAAATGGAGTTCACTTCATGTGAGAAAGTATCTTATGGAACTATCAAATTTATTTGTGGAAATATCAATTTTTTATTTCTATTGCACATAAGTAAGATCGGGCTCTTATTTATAATTAAATAAGTCTTTCATGTATTGAATACATGATATATAAGAAAAATGATATATATTACGAATGTTTATATTGAATTTTTGATTGTGGACAAGTATTAATGATAAAAAAAATTAGGGTGATGTGTAATAAGTGGGGCCCTTTTATAATTAATACCAATTTTATATATTAATAAAAGAGTAATACGACCATACTCAAATTGTATATTTTAATTAGTGCATGAAATTCGCCAAAAACTACGCTGTTTTTAAGATTTGTTTTTTTTAAAAAAACAGATATATTGTCTAGCTACTCCCAAATCAGAAATCAAAAATAAATCTGTTAAAACGATATAATTTTGACAGATTGTGCACAAATAAAACATACACAACTGTATAGAACTATTATTCCCTTAATAAAATTTATAATTATAATTAAACATAAATTTATCTTTCTATATAATTCCACCGTGTGACGTATGATGATGTATAAAAGAAGGAAGTGGTTAGCATAATTAAAGTTCAGTTTTTGGGTAATTTGATCAATTGGCCAATAGAGTACTGATATGCAGACAAGACTATGTGTATCAGTATTCTATTGGCCAATTGACTAACTTATCATAAAATAAACTTCATGCTAACCGGATGAATAGAAGAAGGATCAAAATTCTAAAAATTGTGGAGACCATTACATTTTGCATCACATCACAATATAATAAGCCAAAATTGACAGATGAAGAAAAGAATTTTTTTCAACAAAATCCGACCCAACTTATAATAATAATAGTGAGCATTTCATTGTCTTGGGAATGTTGTTGGCACGTGCTAACATGATCTCAAAAATTCAAAATTTATGAAGGGGAGACAAATATTAGTCTTACTGATCAAATATATAATATCTTCAACAGCTCCATCTCAATCTTCCTACTAGTACTGGCTAGTAGTATTACATGTTTGCGTTATAATTTAATGTCTCATTTAATTTGCAGAGTACTGCATGTCTCAAAAATTAACATTTTAGTTTCATACTTGTGACAAAAAATTCTGAATATCCATCGAGCCACATATATGATATATATATATATATATATATATATATATATATATGATAATGATGAGTTGAGTTGAGTGGCGATGAGATACCATTATACCAACACCATGTGAGGAATCATGTGCGTTCGCTCTCTCGTCTGATCATTACGCCACTTCTCCATACTGCTGGATATATATATATATATATATATATATATATATATATATATATATATGGCCTGGCCGGCCACGACTTAAACTCTTTCCTATATATGTTCCCAACAGTCAAACAATCCCTTCCTCCCTAGCTATTCTTTACCCTAAATCCACTCTAACCCCCGGCCCTCAATTCGATCTATTCTTCTCCTTTAGCTAGCTTCCTTATCCTACACCATATATACTTCTCTTTTTCTCAAAGTAACTAGCTAGCTAGCTAGCTAGGTTCAAAACCATACCAAAAAGGGTGCTTGAATTAATTCAGCTTGGAAGTTTAACTTGAATTTCAATTAAAAATATTATATATTGCTCAAGATTAATTAGGTTTTTCTCGAATTTTTTTTACTCAAATTCAGTTATGTTCGAGTCAAATTATATATATAGTAATTAAGACTATTCGAGTCATGCACATGATACTTAGTTTTGTAGTACAACTTTATAAGTATATAGAGTTATAATTTTATATATATATATATATATATATATATATATATATATATAAATTAATGAAAAATAATTGATGAATGGTAAGGGAGCCAAACGTACCGTTTGATTTAATTTTCATCTCTAGAAGTAGCTTTGTCTTAATTTGTTTATCTTAAGATTATAGATCAATCTTTAATTTCATGCTACAACGTACGCAGGAATTCAAAAATTAACACCAGTCTAAAAATTAAAGACGCGAACTAGAGAATAATTGGCAAAATATGAGCCAGAACAAAGAGAGAAATGCCATTGGAGTGGTATACTTTACTACTAATTCCTCGTACGTGAGGAATTACCCCTTTTCTTTTCTTTTCTTTTCTTTCTTCACAAGGAATTAAAAAATGCTATCAAAAGTTGATGTATCTAGCTAGCTAGCTATTACGATCGATACTAATAAATAAATACTTTAATATAATAAAATTAAAGGATTCATTCATCGATCGATCATATATAATGGGCAGTTGTGAATTACAAAAATAACTCACTTTTGTTCATATTTTTATCTGTTATTCGATCTGTCATATACATACGTACATACCTAAAAGAATATCAGTATTTATAAAATCGAGCAAGAGACTCATGAGATGTGACGGCATATTTCCTTTCCACTTTTCCCCCACTAACACTCTTCCACAGTTCACACCTTCGGTTTTTTATATATATATATATATATATATATATATATATATATATATATATATATATATATATATATCGATCATCAGTATACATTTATCTTATTGATCTCACTGTTACTCCACTTTTTTAAGCGACGGTTTTGAATTCATACAACCGTCGCTCATACTTTTAAATGACGCTTATATATGTTGTCAGTTAAAGTGATGTATACCACGGTTATTGATCGAAATTGTCGCCTAAAGGAGGGTGAGCGCAGAGTAAAGTAAGATAAGTAGTATGCACTATCCCTTCGCTTTATATATATATATATATATATATATATATATATTTTTATTTTATTTTTTTCTCCTCAAAGTTAATTTTTATTAATTAATATACAATTACATTTGACAGCTCATTTCCATGCATGTATGGAGTCTGTAGTAGCCATGTGTAGGGATCTAGCTAGGTTATACAACAGTTCCAGCTATATAATCCTATAACATTAGGGAAATTAAATGTATGCAAAATGCCATTTATTTCATTCATCATACCATTTATTCTTGTTCTTTTAAATTTTGTAAATAGTAGTACAAAATTATTAATATATTTACTAATATTCGTACGTATAGATTGATTAATATTAACTGAATTTAAAATAATTTTGAATTAAAAATATTTAAAAATTAACTTTAAATAGTGAGAATCAATCGTATATTTTAAAATATATAGAAGGACCAAGAATTAATTATATATATTGTTGGATGACCATATATATTTAATTTGTGCAACTCAATTTGATAAATGCGCTCCAATTTTAGATATATACAGAGAGCTTCTTATGCAGGTGGTCTGCATGCGGATCACCTTTAGCGGCGAACAAAATCGTCGCTAAACTCGTCGTCATATGGTCTAAACTGTTGCGATAGCTTAGAACCGTCATTATAGTCCGATTCAGATACTATGACAACAGATTTAGTGATAATTTTATCTCGTCGTTAAAGGTGATCCGCATACGGACCACTCGCATAAAAAGCGGAGTGTGTGTGTGTATATATTTATATATATGCAATTGATAAAAATAAGTTGTACTGTATTTATAAAATTTTCAAGAAAACAAAAATATCCTCCAATTATTGTCGAGTCGATCCCTATCCGATCCCTAGGAGTGTAAACGAATATACACGAATTTGGATACAGTAGTATCCGTATCCGTATCCGTTTATTTGCGAATACTTTTAAACCGAATACGGATAATATCTACTTTTTTTAAAATATGAATAATATTCGTTTTTTTCTGAATACGGATGCGGATCGACGAATGCGAATTTTTCAGTTACCATTTATAGCCCTAAAAATAACTAAAATAAAAAAATAATGAGTTTTAAAATATAGTTTATTAATGAATGAATATTTATTTATTTATTTTTAATAAATATTTAAATATAATAATCAATTTTCTAAATTACAATTCAAATAAGTTTTTATCTTTTTGAAATTCTAAATTTTAAAATGAATGCTCTACGATTAATGTTTAGATGTCCATTTTATGTGTATGAATATTTATAATTTATAGTTAAATTCAAAATTTTACATTGAATATTTAATTATTTTTTCTCAAATACTTGATTAAAACTTTAATAATATGTTTATGAGAACTTTTATTTATAATTTATCCTCAATACATAGATTACAACTTACATAGTTATAAAAAGTTTATTTTATTTTAAGAGTGCGAGTTATAATGTATATGTGACAATTGACAAGTAGTTAATCCAACTTGATCTAAAATTTACTTTGGACTTACTTTAAATATTTGAACTTCTAATTTTTAAATAATTGGGCAAATGAAAATTTTAAATACTCCCTCCATTAATTCAAAAATTCATAAACGTAAATTAATTATTCAACCCTCTTCTAGATTATTTCTAAATTAATTCGAACTTAACACATTTTAACAATAAAATTATATTGTTTATTGTTCTCGCCTCCCAAAAATGCGAGTAAGTTTTGAAAATAAAAAACTTACAACAAGCTAATAACTATAATTTTGTTCTTCTAGTATATAATTTTCTTGGTAAATGATACATTTTAAATATTTTAACTTTATAATAGTAAAAATCTAATAACTATACTGAAATCAATTTATTTCAATTTATTAATATTAAAATAAAAATGTTATTTCCTACTTTTTAGAAGTGAAATGATATATTTTTAAAATAATTTTCGTATGATAGTAAAAACTAATTATTATATAAGGAATGCTACTTTAAAAAAATTATTTAGCTTATTATCCGAATATCTGTTATTTGTCGGATATATTTATGGTTGGATGTTAAACGAATACGAATACGTTTATATCCGTATTCTTATTCGTTTATTTACGAATACTTTTAAATTTAATACGGATATATTTGTTTTTTTTAAATATAAATACAGACAAATACAAATTTTCCGATTATGATTTACGGCCTTACCGATTCCTATGGATAAACATGGCCGTCCAAAGTAGTTTTATATTTTATATATTATTTTTATTACTAATTTGGTATTTTTGAAACATTAAAATCATGCAAAAATATTAATTTATTTTTTACTGGAATTTCTTTGGGTGCACGTGAAAAAGAAGGATAGGACCATCCCAGGCTTAAAAGTGAGCAGTCATCATGATTCACAAGAGCATTTTGAGGTTCATAGGTACTCCATCCACCGTTCTATAATAATTGGAACAAAAAATATGTTTTAATTTAATTATTATATATAATTTTTTAGGAGAATAAATTATTTATTTTTTTATATTATCCCTAATTTTTCTCATTCTCCCAATAAATTTTCTCCTTTACATTATTAATAGTTTTCAACTTTCCATAATTTGGTAGTGATGAAATTCATACAAATTTTAATTCTTAAATGATACTCCAATATTAAATGACTTTCTTAATTCATGTGTATGAAGCTAAAAAGACAGTTATTATGGAACCGAAAAAGTACTAATCTTTTGGTCAATTAATCAATACAATGTCGATATGCAGATTGAAAAGTGATCTTTTTACTTATCTATCAGTACTGTATTAATTAATTGACCAACTTACTTCATCATAACCGAATCCACTAACATAGTTATCGTCTATATCCTCGATATTTGTACGAGTAGTATCAAATACAGAATCACATGAATTAATTAAAAATTTATTGATAAATTCTTCTTGCTACCGAACATTTAACAAATAACCAAACTAAACGTCAAAAATTTAATTGTTAATTGAACACATATAAATGTGTGTGTGTATATATATATATATACGGGATCGATCCATAATAAATATTATAAAAAAGAGTAGTTTTATACAGGGACGGAGCTATGTGGTGTTTGCAGAGGGCCATGCCCCCTCCCCCAAGATTTTAAATTTTTTTAACTAGTACTTACTATGCTTTCTTTTTCACTTTGAACTCTTGACAAAATGATTTTTTTTCTGTGTGTTGTAGTATATATTATGACATGTACTAATCCCGATGCTTAATAGTAATAGCCTTTGCAAAAAGACAAATAAATATATGCTTCTTGTTAGCAATCAAACAGTTGTTCTTAACGGCTTGTAGATATCAAATACAGATATATATATATATATATATATATATATATTTATATTATGTATGTATGCAAAAAATAAATTGGGATAGTTAATTGAATTTTTTGTTTTAGAGTAATGAGAAAATCACATACTATTGAGTCATTTTTCAAGAGAAAACAATCAAATCATGTTTTAGTAAAACGTCAGCAATTCGATTAAAAGCTTTTGATATGTTCTAAAAGGTTTTTTTTGTTATGTTTTGTTGTCTTTGTCAAAGTAATTCTATTCCTACATTATTTTTGTTTTAATAAAAATATATTTTATAATAGTGGACGAATATATATTTTTTTGACCCCTTCTAAAAAAAAATCCTAACTCCGTCAAATCCTGACTCCGTCCCTGACTTTATAACAAATCAAAAGTCGAGCAGTAGAGTAGGGGAATTAAAAATTTGTTGATTAGAGAGGGAGGAAAGAGCACACTTTGCTATAATTCAAAGATACGAGTAATTAATAAAAAGGTTTTAAGTCACTTGCAAGGGATCGAGGTTGGCACTTGGCACATAATAAAATAATAATACTCCACGCACTAGCTAGTGCCTAGTACTAGTAGTATATTTTTTGCTTTTATTTTATTGTACTTAATTTATAGTAGTAATATTTTATTCCATTCAGTTATCGATTTTATATATGAAACCACTAAAATCAAAAAGTAAATATAGAAATTATGTGGTCACCTCGAGTAAAAAGTAAAAAAATATATACATATATAATGGACTATATATATATGCCATCAAAGTTTGCCCCTCCTTTCTACAAGAAAGCCTTTGTCCCACTCTTAATTATTTTAAAGAATACAGTAGTAGTAAGTATTCCACCAAGAAGCCTTGCCAGAATATTTGTACTTGCATCGGTTTTGAGGACAATAATATTATTATCACATAAAAAAATCTTACATAATACTCACTCAAGTGGAGCACACAATAGGTATATATGTGTAGGTAAACATTATATGAAATTATTTATATGATAATAACATTATTATTTTGAGGATCATAACCCAATATTCTCTATCTTATGATATCAAATGCAAGTTTTTTGACAAATTTGCTCTCTGTTTTGGGGGTAACAATATTCAACAGTAATTTTTTAGGAGTAATATATGTTGCATTGTGATACTTGGCATGGCATGGTAACATCATTTCAGCAGCAATAGCGTAATGATGCTACTTTTTTCATCATTTTCTCGAGTTGCAGAGAACCCATGCTCAAACAAAGAAATACTCCTACATTACTAGTAGCATTTAAAGGTTTTTGAATTCATACTTTCTGATTCCCCCACCAAACCAGTGCCAGAGAACTACTGCTAATGCAAAAAAATATAAACAACACGGTCATTTTTCTTGAATTAAATAAACCCCTGTATAATCTTCAAGCCATTTGTATTATTAACTTAAGATTAATTAAATCCCATTCTTGGATTCTTCATCCAGAAGCACAGAGAAAACAGACAAACCCCTCCCACATCCATCCTATTCATTTGGGTAGGGTAGATGCCAAACAGATTAATGCTCTACTGTATAGTGTCCCATACGTTTCATACACGATAAACTGAGGAATGATACAAGTACAAAAGAGCATTTGAAGCAGATAATTTGCAGAAAATAGCAAAAGTGAATATGAATCTTGTGGAATTCAAGGCTTGGACGTATAAACCTGTAAAATTGAACACTAGTGGAGCTGTAATAGTAATTGCAAATACCATACCTACTGCAGCAGATAAGTCATGAGGGAGAGAGTTCCAGCCTTACTTTTTCAAGGACTTGAAAAAACTGACAGGTTAAAAGTTAAAAAGATGAAATACCCAATTTTTAATAGTCTAACAAAATCCAAATATGAAAAGGTCTGGTACTGAAATTAACTATGTACATGTAGATAGAAAAAGGGACAAGGAAAAAGTAGCAAATAGGTGACAAAATTTTGGCCGGCAAGCAGTAGTAATATTACTACCATTTATACAAACAAGACAATACTATTAGATTCCCCTGCCAGTAACATCTGATTATCTTCAGTCGATCCACATTTAACAGCTCAATGCCTCGTATTTCACAGCGATTGGAAGATTAAACCCGGTCTGTGATAACAAATTCCCAACTGCTGCAATGTCTCTACAGAACACTCCTTGAAACACTGATGATGCAGCTGCTGCTGCTGCAGCAGCTGCAGCAGCAGATGTAGTGGTTTTGTTATCTACCGGATTGAGATTCGACACCTCGGAAGTAACCATCTTCATTGAAGTTGTATTGCTCGATTCTGCTTCAAATTTTGCTCGGTCTGGTGCCTGCTGAACTTGCTGCATTGCTACGGCAGCTTGCAATGCAACAGAAGCCCTTTTCCTTTGTCTATCCGTGGCTTCCTCATCCATGATCGTACCCATTACACTTGTGTAACCCTTCTGAATCAATCTATACAACAACAATGAGGACATCTTTGCCCTGTCCCTAATGGAATCAACATCCCGATCATTCGCAAACTCACACCTATCAATAAAAGTATTAGACTTATCCGGCTTATGTCTCAAAGTAAGCAACAAATGGGCTCTTTCTAATTCAGACCTCGAACATCCCCTTCTCAAACCAATCAATGCATAGTAATCCACATTCCCAGTTTCTCCCGAAGCAACCCTTTGCTTTAAAGCTTGAATCTTTGTGGCTAATGTACACAACCTTCCCGGGATTTCTCTGTAATGTACATATTGACGCTTCCAGGCTGGACCAGGTAGTTTTCGATCACGTAAGATTGTATTGTATAAGAGCTTCAAGTGTTCAAGATCATGAAGAGAATCAGGCAAACATCTAATAGTCTCAAAAAGGGCAGCTCTAGTACTAAGGGCATCAATGCAAGATGGGTTTAGGGCCAAAGTTCGATTACAATCTGCCAAGGACTCGGCAATTCTACCAGCAGATCGATAAGCCGAAGCACGGTGCACGTAGCATTCGGCCAGGAAGCCTTGTGGTGCCCCACGTCGGCCATCTACAATCTTGGAAAAGTGTCTTATGGCTTCGGCATATAGTCCAGCATCAAGGGCGGCAATAGCTGAGGTCTTGCGGCGGAGGAGGAGCTTAATGTGGCTGAGGAGTTGGGTGATTGTTTCAAAGTCGGTTTTTGGTGGCGTTGGTGGTTGATTATTAATTACATTTTCCCCCGAGATTGGGAATTTAGAGAAGGAGAAGCTGTCATCTGACCAGCAAATGCTTTCTCGGCGGAATGCCGCAGAGGCCAGGCGCTTTCCAGTCTGGAGGAGTACCATGGCATCTTCCATTAATCCTAGGTGGCAACATGCTTGTCCCAAAACCAAGTACCTGAAATTGAAAAATCATTAGCATCGACCAAAACCAAGTATCTGAAATTGAAAAATCATTAGCATTGACGAGACTGAGTTATACAAATCAAAGCTAGTTAGTTAACTCATTTTAAATTCTAACTATTTACTATCACTCAAATACCTTCTAATAAATTTTTTCGCAGCTTTTTAACATCAAACTTATGTCAAAACCATGATCGGATATACATTATATGTATATAGAGCTAAGGTGATTGTGTGATTGCCATCAAACGTATGTCACTTATGTGCAATTGTGTCCAAAAATAACCGTCAACCAGAACCTAGTTGACTCTTAGGTATTGTTTGTTTACATCTGATTGCCTCTTAATGAACCGTCTCTTATTTGCTAAGAGGCATGATGCTGTTTGTTTGTTTTCCTGTTATGTCTCTTAATTCCAAAGATGTTTAAAACGAAATCTTAATAATTAAGAGAATACTCTTAATGAAATTTTTTAATAATTTTTTTTAGATAAATATACTCAACAATATTATGCACTCATTTTTATTAAATTGAATGTTTAAAATTATTAAATAAAATTTTACCCTTTAAAATGGTAAAATAGTGTCATTAAGAGACAACTTATTTTTAAGTTATCAAATAATTTTTTAGATTCAGACTTCATAACCATTCAGATAATCTAATTTATTAAGACATCATAATTATTCATATCTTAATTCTCATCTTTATCAAACATAAGCTTAGATGGAGCATATATAAAACAAACTAATCCAAGTCTAAACCAGCTAAGAAATACAGATTTGACTTTTTGAATTTCTAATTTAAAGTGTGACTAGTGATTACATCATTCATTCATTAATAGCTGGCGGTGGTTCGCGTAATCTACAAGCCAATGTTCTGTATCTGACTTATAAACAAATAAAATAAAATAAAATAAATAAATTACACAAATAGAAGAAAGGAAAATTACCTCCATTGACCTTCTTTTTCGCAGTTTTTACAGAGTCCGGCCATGACTTTCTTCTTCAAATCGGAGACTGAAAAGCACTTGAAACTGTGTTCATCGCGACTCGGTGAGTCACCGGAGGAGAGAAGCTTGACTCGCTCTCTGGAGAACTGTAGAGACCAATTGTCGGAGGAGAGAGAAGACGAGGAGAATGAATCGTCCAAAGACGACATTTTCAGGCTCGGAATGTAATCCTGTAACATATCGGCGACGTCCTTAAATCGCCGGAGATAAAGCAAAGATCGAGCCTTTAACTCGAGTGCCGGCTCAAACCTCGGCGAAAGCGTTAGAGCCGCGTCGAGAATGTTGAGAGCCGAAGTGACTTCACTCTGTTCTTGGGTCGCAAAGAGAAATCTTGCATCTTTCACATATTTCTCTACAATCTGTAGATTCAAAAATCAATGGGTAGTCAAGAAATTGATCAACAATGAAAATATAACAGAAAGACTGAATTTTCATACATTCAAAATCAATGGGGGACGCCCTGAAATGTACATAACAGAAAGTTGAAATTTTTCTGCATTCACGATTGATGGGTAGTGAAGAAAGGAGATAAGTAATGAAAAATATAACAAGAAAGTTAAGATTTTGATATACAATCAAAATCAATGGGTCATGGGTGGTAAAGAATAATGATATATAGAGAGAAAATATTACACAAAGTTGAGATTTTGATGGAGGTTTATGGGTTAATGAATTACCTTTCTGTTGCTAAGCCACCATGGCTTCTTTTCTCCACAGGAGAGAGATGAAGATGGAGATGAAGGCATAGTTGATGTGCAAAGATCAACCATCAATTTCTCACTCACTCTCTCTCTCTCACTTAACTCTGTAATTGATTTGTATGTATGTATATATACATATATATATATATATATAACAAAAGAGAAGATGGAAGAAATATGAGAGAGAAATAGAAGGTGGGGAAAAATAAGATTATAAATCCTGGTAATGGTAATGGTGGAGAGAGAGAAGCTAGCCCAAAAACTAGCGCCAGCTTAGAGCTGAGAGAAAGCTTTGATCCTTCTATTTCATCGCTGGCACTACAGATTCTCTCTCCCCCTAGCTCTGTACTAATTTTCATCATTTATTAAGCTCCAACCTTCCCACATTAAAATCTAAGGGACCGGTAAAATGAGAGAGAATTACGCAGTAACTTTCTACATTTGTTTCCGGTTTTGGCACGGGTCATCGGGTTCAACTACCGGGGAAAATGATAAGGCGCCAACAAATTGCCCGTTAGATAGAAAACTCATTACGGAGTCTATTTGATCTTTAAATTTACTGCTTTTGTTGTTGTTTGGATTCAAGTGGTATGGCATTAATTTTAGGAGAGTGTTTAACGTGAAGTTAATTTTAGGTAATTGATTCATACAGTATCAACATGCAGACGGGAGATGATTTCTTTCTTTACGTAGCACTATATTGATCAATTGATCAACTTACCATGAAATCATAATAATCAGATCCTAATTTCACAGTCTAACTTGCACATAAAAGTTTTTTATCAATTCATTAAAAGTGATATGAATTTAAGATCAAAATTTTCATTATTTCGACATTGGACGGCTTTTAGAAATGAGGAGGATGATGATGATATTAGCTGTGGATCTTTAAAATAATGTACTAATGAGTTAAAAATGTAATTTAGTATGGATTGATAAAGGTTTTAACTTTTTTCACTTGAATAGTCATATTTTTAATGTTGATCAAAGAGATTAGAGTTTGTGTCATTAATACTTTCATTAAGAACCCACCCACTTACTTACGGAATGACTTAGCTTAAATAGTTAGTAACTTTTTTAAATGAGTTAATTAACCTAAAATTTGTATAAAAAATCATAATGAAACCTTGAA
The DNA here is from genome assembly GCA_020205605.1 of Panax ginseng. Taxonomy (NCBI): domain Eukaryota; kingdom Viridiplantae; phylum Streptophyta; class Magnoliopsida; order Apiales; family Araliaceae; genus Panax; species Panax ginseng. The sequence goes on along the minus strand of CM035138.1, from coordinate 3,708,457 downwards.
TATCGAGAGAAACAGAAATACTTAATGACATGAGTTAAAAAAGGGAGTGAAAAGTGAGAACCGAGAGAGGAATGGAAAAAAATGGGGTAATTGAGTGATAAGAGAAAAGAGATCAATTGAGTGAAACAAAAAGAAAAAAAAGAAAGAAAAAGGGAAAGTCACAACCACAATCACACGGATTCGATTAGCATGAAGTTATTTTTTTAATAAATTGATCAATTGACCAATAAAATACTGACACACTATTCATTTCATTTTTTAAAAAAAATTTTATTTACAAACTTCATTAATATTAAAAATATATTGAATGTTTAGTTAAATAATAATGTCCTATTGTATTGTCGTGGTAATATATTATAATGATAAATTAAAAAAATATAATATATTTTTATATTATTATAAAGACTTAAATATCAATAACAACCTTATAGTAATATATATTTTTAATCCAATTAGATATTTTTTTGTGGGAGATAGAAATATTATTTAGGGAGGTAGGAGACAGCGACCCTTGATCTCGTAAACAACAAGAATCATGCTTTTTTCTTTTCCTTTTGGGTAGAGAATAGAGATGGGTTGGGAGGTTCCTTTGGCATTGCATTTCGCCCACATACTCCCTCCTATTCATATTAAATATTTTTTTAGAGAGTTTTATTTTATTCTATATAAATATCGTTTTAGAATCCCTATGCAATATTACACTATTTTTTTCTAATTTACCCATTTATTTAATATGCTTAGTAAATGAAATTCCATGGACCATTGTGAAGAGAGAAATAATTAATTAAGAATACAAAAGATATTTTGTGTTATTTTTTAATAAATGTGCTCAACTCTAAAAAGATATTTAATATGAATAGGAGGGAGTACTAATTTTACTTGATTTCTTATGCGTATTAAAAAAGAAAATTAAATTAAATAAACAAATTTATTTATATTTAAATTTTTATTTAATTATATAGATTTTTATACATATTCTATAAATATAACAATTAATACTAAATTTACTATAGATAAATTATTATGAGAGGGGATGCACATGAATTATAGATGGATGGATGGATACATGTCCATATGGTTTTTGTCTTAAAGTTCCTCTCCTTTCTCTCTCCTCCTTTTCACCCAATTAAAACACTCCCCTTGGCTCTTTATAAAGGCACACTTCCTACAATCTCGTGCATGGTCCCACCTCTCCAGCCACATCACTTAATGCGTCTTAGCCTGTTTCCACGTGTCACTCACCATCTAGGGTCCCCACCTTACATGGATTCCTACTTCTATGTACAGGTCAGCCAGCCCTTTGGAGAATTGATTATTTTGGGTCTCTTTTGTAAATTTACTTCTTTACCCCTAACTTATATATTTTTTTCCATCCATTTTTCAATTTCATGTGTTGTTGTGGCATGTTAATAAATCTACCTCCCATTCTTTTTAAAATTAGAGGTATTATTTAATTTTTTAAATTAAATAAGGATATTAAATTTTAAATTAATATAAATTTATTTAATTTTAATGAATACAAATACTATAATTATATAATATATAATAAAAATTATTAATTATAAATTTTATTTTATTCTGAATTTTTATGAGTCATATCAATTTTAAAATTTATTATATTGTCTTTTGACTTCAAAAATTAAATGGTACGAGATAGTAGTAATTATCTAGTGTCAGTTTTGTAAATAAGTAAAAATTATGCATAGGGTAGAGGAGTGTTGATGAGAGGTAGAGCAGATAAGGTCTCGAATTATTTCCACATTTTTTTATTCCCTCATTTTAATTATCTCCATTATTATTATTATTATTATTATTTATTAATTATTCCAACATACATACGCTTCTCATTAGGGGTTCAATAATTTAAAAATGGCATATATATGATTAACTAGTGTATGTTAGTAGTAATATACTACTACTACATGATACATCCACTGTCCCACCGGCCCTTTGATCGATCATCAATTCTATTCATCATGTGTTTCAGACATAATTTGGTGCACTTAAAATCATTATTGCAAATGAAAAACAAATTACTAGTCCCTAAAATCCAAAAGAATAGGAGGAGGGAGCCTGCCAGCTAGCCAATTATTCAACATTTAAACTCACATTTATTGCTTAATTAAATTATGGGCACCTGACAAAAATTAATTGTGATCTAGTAATTAGAACGTTGAATACCTTACTTGATTCTGCATTTGTGTAGAGGGGGACAATTGTAGCCATCGGCAACAACTAAGGGTGTTTGTTTAGAATCGAATGAAATTTGAATCTGAATGGTTGAATCGGTCCAAATCGTTTATTTTGGTGCGAATGGTTGAATCCAGTAAGATGAATGTTTGAATTCATTTATGTTTCGATTTTTTGAAATTTGGATGACTGAATGAATTAAAAAAAATATTAACTATTATATTAAGTAATATTAAATAAATTTATAATAATTTTGAATTTTTTAGAGGGGGTAAAATAATAAAGTTTTGTCATTCAGATGTTTCAGACATGTCAATTATCAAACAGCTTTTTTCATTATTCAACTCATTCAGATTCAGATTCAAATTTATACAATTTTTATCAAACACCTCCTAAACTACTCAATGGTAGGTTAAGGTTTGTTGCAGCAGCCATATATATACTCCATGCCCTTGTTACAGCTAAGAAGGTTCCAGGTTAAGGTTTGTAAATTGTTGTTATAAGATGGTATTAGTAGTATCTTGTGGGCTTATGGTCCATTCATATTTATCTTTTTTTACAGTTGAACTAGAAAGTCAAAGAATTCTCAACCTCAGATAATTAAAATTGATTTAAGAGTTGTACATGTTGTATACGTCTGATATATATATATATATATATATATATATATATATATATATATATATATATATATATATATATATATATATATATAAGGCTAGTCATGTCCTCCTAATAGTAATATATAGATAGATAGATATAATAGCTCCAGTAAAATTTATTGCATGGCAATGGCCTAAACTATAATTAATTTTCAACTTTTGGATCCGAACGTACAAGTACTACTACGTACGTACGTACCTTGTTAATTTCTTGCAGGATTAGTGTCCTAATAATTGTACTTATGCTACAGTTATACGTTAATTAACGCTTTGGAGAAACCAGCATAGAAATGTTGCACGGCGCAAAACACATTAAGTAATACTACTCCCATAGGGCATCAAACTTAATTCATCGTCATGTCCCTACCTGCATGCACTACCTATTTAAGTTTTATGGTCTATATATATATAATTGCTACTCTATATGCATACATCCTTTTGTTTCTATATTTAATTACTTGTCCTGCTTCACACTTAATTTACTTAGAAAATTGATATTTTTATAATATTTTTTGATATTTTCACATGACAAATGTCGTTGTAGATGATTTTCAATTTTTCATGTAGAAATTATATCATTTTCTATTGTAGATTTATTAGTTTCCTTTACCTATTACACCAATTGTAGACCTATATATATATATATATATATATATATATTACAGATTAAAGTTATGAAATTAGAATACAAGTATAATGAAATAGATTAGATTTCTTTCAAAAGATATTCGTCTTTAATCAAGTAAATACTCCTTCGTTCTGTTATACAACAGCAATTGTATTGTCAAATTTCTTGTTAGACAAAGAGCTAGTACGTCTCATTTTAATAGTACTATATATCACATAATATACTATTAATATATATGTATATATTTGTAAAATTCTTTTTTATAGAAAGGATGGAGTAATATTTAACATTTAAATTTTTATTAAAAAGTAGTAAGAATTAATAATGTTGATTTGAATTAAAATAGATTTGAAACGAAAAGGGGGGGTTACGTACGTACAGGCAACAGCAGACCAGCCTAACGCTTACAACGAGATCCTTATTTAATGGGAAATGATCAAATAACATGGGATGATCTCTCTCTCTCTCTCTCTGTCTCTCTCTCTCTCTCTTTCTCTCTCCACAATGTAATCTAACTTGCTAGACACTAATTACTGCTCCTTCCATTTTTATATGTAAGCCGTTTTAGATTTTTTTTTGTTATTCTTAATTATTTGTCATTTATGATTATATAGGAGAATTGATTATTATTTTTCTCAAATTACCTCTTATTACTCCACCTAATTTTTTGATCCATATTTATGAGATAATGTGAGATGAAGGGTATTATAGACAATTGATAATATAGTTAATGTTTTTCAATTATTTTCTTAATTCTTGTACACATGTCTAAAACGACCTATATTAAAGAAGGGAGGGAGTAGTAACTAATTAAGTTTAATAGATTCACAGATGCGGATAGATTAATTAATTAGGAGTATAAATTAATGAATAGTAGTAGCAAGTATAGCTGGTAGTATTAATTTGGTTAATGGGGGCCGACGCTCCCATCACCTAGACATGTTGGTATCCAAGGAGGCATTGTGTGACGTGAACTAAACTCCTACATTAAGATTCTACTATTGACATCCTAAACTAAATGAAAAATAAATAGTACTATCAACTTCTCTCTTTCCTTTATATTTTATATATATACACTCCTTTTCTTCTTCTCAATAATTATAACATCAGTATTAATTTTTCAAAAATCAATTTCAAACTCAAAATTCATAACATGAATTCATGTAATTTATGTGAATACAATTATTAATATCGTAAATTACTTTAAAATTATTACTAGTTATAAAATTTATTATTTTCAAAATTTAAATTATTCATGTCAATTTTAAATTAGAAAATATCTCAAATTTATTTTTAAAAAATCAATATTAATCTTATAATTCCAAAAGAGGGAGTATATTATATAGAAACTTATAAATCAGTCATTTCGATCACTTTTTACAAGAGGGGTTCATGACTACATTGTAAATGTTAGGTAATTAGTTAAATGTTAGGGGTTCACTTTCTCGTGTGTATATATATATATATACACACGAGAAAGAGTAGATATATTTGTAATAGTAGTATAAAATAACACATAATTTTTGAGTTTAGTTGTTTTGCCACTGTTAAACCAACAAGTTTATTATTTTTTTGAAGTATATATAGAACAAATATACATATAAGACTCTAGCCAGCTTTATATAAATATGTAATCAAAATGGAGAGGCCAGGTAATACACTCAAAAGAGATAGATAGTACGTAATTAAGTTGGCATGCATGAGTCACCCATTTTGTTTAAATATTAATTTCAGTTTGTAGTTGGTTGGGATAGTAGTGTATAAGTATATTGTATGTACATGCTTGCTTGCTACCAAAATTAAAGTCCATCAAATATTTAATTATGAGATACATTCCATGCATTGACAAACTGTGGAATGATGATTTTCTGCTTCTGGAGGATTCACTTCAGCATGCAGTACTACTGTACGTTGCTGTATTTGTCAAACCTTGCGGATTTATAGCTTCTTGTTCCCAAGGCCAAGGGCTACGACTTTTTTTGTTTAATATGTTGCCGATTACTAGTATTACTAGTACTAGTATATATATATATATCAGACCCACCACTACATTAGTACATTTGACTCTCAAAACTTCCACTCTGTTACATGCCATGCACATTATTTCAAATTTTCACATGCATGCATGCAATTTTTATTAATTTTTCATCTCCGCCAAGTCGCCAACTTAGATTAGTTGATTTCACATGTATCAGATCAAACTCAGAACAACCCAAATTAAACACCAAGATATTTAAAATAAAAATTGAGGTCAAGGCCTCAGAAACTTTATAATTGTATTTTCTACTTTCTGCAACCATTTTTATTTAGGATTCTTTACATAAATATACAACAAATAGAAAGTAATTACAAGAAAAGTGCATCAAATAAATATTTACAAAAAAATTGTACATATTACAAAAATAGTACAATTTACATTAATAAGGAAACCTAAAATCAAGGACAAATAACTGTCATACTTAATAATTCTGTAAGACCCCGAATTTTATGAAATAAAAGTATTCAATTTTTCTTATAATTACTATTCAGTAAATGGTTAAATTGATAAAAGTTAAAGTTAAAGGTGATATATGAATTTTTTTCAAAATACACAAGTGATTATAAAATAATCATTGTTGTCGGGGAATATTCGTTTGGTCGTGGAATATTCTTGTTGTGCTTGAGAATATTCGCATTTACGCACGCAGATCATTTATGGGCCCCATAATGTAATAACCGCTTGATGAAGAAAACGACAAGTTTGAGTTTTTATAAATAATCTACGTAGTTATTACCAAGAATTAACACCGTTGGAATACCCTTGGCTTAAAATAAAATAATACGTGTGGATGCACAAAGATTGATGAATTATTGATCCTTACGTGAAGACACTACTCAATAATTGTTACGATGAGTTACTATTCAATATTTTATTTTATTGATTCAATAATTCTCATGCGTTGATATTTTATATTATTGTTATTTCAATAATTATCAACGCACAATATTTTTCATTATCGATCAATAATTCATATTATTTGAATAATATTATTAGATAACATTATTGGCAATGTCTAGAAAGTTCACAAGGAGGAGAGGTTTGGTCACCTAATCAAGGCGCCCGAAGAGGAGAAATTCTTATTGAAAAGCCCCTCTTTCCGGGAACTACTGGTTGTCATAATTGTGATTACGTAATATTATTTGTGAATAATTAATTATTGATTTATATGATAAGAAAATATTTATTTGATGTGGTTATAAATGATGGATTTATTTATGTGGTTATAAATGAAGGAATTAATGTTGAGGTATTTTATCAAGATTTTTTTCGAATGGAGGTATTAAAAATTAAACCAAAGTTTTTGAGATATATTGTGTGAGTTATAATTTTTAATCGTATCGTTGGATCGTTGTAATTTTTGGATATGTTATACATATATAAGTTGAGTATATGTCCACAAATTATGAACCGTTAAAAATGAACGTATGATTTGTTATGAATTTTAAGAGGTGACTGATTCAGAAATTAGGTTTATAAATGATTTTGGTGGAAAATTCTAGAATTGAGTGGACCCCACTTGTGGTTGGTGAAGAAATGTGCTGAATTTTGTTTCAAATGTGGAGGGTGGGAATAGTAGCAGGTAAAGCCATTAGGTTGCAGGTCAAGTCTGCTAAAATTTTTCTATAAATAGAGGGCTAAGTTAGAATTGAAAATCACACCAAAAACAAGTTTTCTCTCTTTCTCTCTCTAGATTATTGAGTGTATTTTGTGAGTATTTAGATACTTGGTGAGTTGATATTAATCAGTGCAAGTTTCTTTCAATGTCATATCTGATATCCAATCGTAAGTCTTTGCTTCTTTGAGGTAAGGGATAGTAAGGGATTTTAAGGTTACTATGTTTTTCAGGGTTCGTACTTCTTCCCGATCTTCGAAAATTCTGGAAATATTTGAAATGATATGTTGATGAGTTTTATTTATTGTGTCCAAAAATGGTGATTTTTGGATGTATAGATTAAGAGTTATGAATTTTATGAGAAAAGACTATTTTAAAAGTAACCGCTTATAACTCCTTGTGGTTAACTCCAAAATTGATGAAATTTTTATTGAAAATACATCTATATAATATCAGTGTACTCTGTGAATTTTGGAATTTTTGGATAAAATTACAATTTATGATAAATGTCTAAATATTCGGTAGTTTTAGCCATATGAAAAATAATAAATAAATTTTAAAAATTCTAAGAAAAATATATGTTCAATATGGGACTATATTCTACTAAATCCCAGAAAAGAAATATTTTTGGAACTAATTTGGTATTTTTCATGAAAATGGACTAGTTATGAATAAATGAGTTAAATATGTTATGTGAAGGAAAAAAATTGAAAAATATGATTTTATGGCTTGAAAATCATATATGTGGTATATGCAAATTTTTGATGAGGGTTTTGGTTATTGGTGATGAAACCTTATAAGTTTGGCATTTTATGATGATTAAATGCATTATTTAGTAAAGTGTAAACAATTAAAATAAATTGTTTATAAGTTTAAGAAATGTTATTCTTTCAATATCATTATACCGAAATATTGGTATAGATTTTATTGTGAAATTTCAACCTTTTTGTGTCAGGATTACTATTCATGAGTTACTATTCACGAGTTACTATTCACGAGTTACTATTCACGGATACTATTCACTACAAAATTGGTTTCTTTTTCTAACCAAATTATAGTTGATTTATGAATATTACTCTGGAGATTAAAACTATATATTGATTATATTGATTTTATTATCATATATAATATTTTTATAACCCTGATGTTGAAATTCTTTTTCACTAGAGTGTAAAAATGAGTAGATTATTGGAATGATCATGACTAGGGTTCTCTTTGGCCAAGAAGGTGAAAAGTTGAATTATGATGGTATGATCATGACCATTGAATTTATAATTGAATATCTTTTAGCTTAAGTCTGAAAGGTGAATTGATCAACATGGTTATAATTATTGTTTATATAAATTCTGAAATGATTATATATTTCTTTGAGATATTAATATCTTTGGCCTGTAGTGCAAAGATGAATTATTGATGAATATCTTTGGCCAGTAGTGCAAAGATGAACTGTTAATGAATATCTTTGGCCCGTAGTGCAAAGATGACCCGTTGTTGAATATCTTTGGCGTTAAGTGCGAAGATGAACTGTGGATGAATATCTTTGGCCCGTAGTGTAAAGATGAATTTATTAGTATGATTATGAACAGGAACTATGATTTGGTATAACCATGATCTTTGATGTTTCAAGTAAAGACATGTGATGAAAATTATATTCGTCCTGGGTACGAAGAGTAATTTAGAATCACAATTATGATCATGAGATATTCATATAATTGTGGAAAGGAACTGTTGATTGATGTTACAGGAATAAAACATTGTTGGTGGACTTTTAACATGGAGAAGATAATGTAAGACCCCAACTTATTATAAATAAAATTGAATTTTCCTTTATTCATTATTCTAAATTAATAAGGGTTAATTTGATATAATTCTTTTGTTATGGGTGAAATGTGCAAAGTTTACAAAATAAGCAAGTGGTTATAAAATATTCATTATTGCTCTGGGAATATTCGTTTGGTCGTGGAATATTCTTTTTTTGTTCGGAATCTCTAAAATGCAATGGCGCGATCATTAATGGGCCCATAACTTGAAAAAGCGGTTGGATGAAGGAAAACGACAAAGATTGAGTTTTATAAATAACGACGTAAATTGTTACCGCTAACACCGCTGGGTTACCCGGTGGTTAAAATACTGATGTCTGGCGTTGCACAAAGAAGACACCAGATTGCATGCGTATTATTGAATTATTGATCCTTACGTAAAGGCACTACTTCAATAATTATTACGATGAGTTCTTGCTCAATATTATATTTTATTGATTCAATAATTCTTTGCGTTGATATTTTGTATTCTTTGTTGTTTCAATAATTGTCATTACACGATATTTTTATTATCAAATCAATAATTCATATTATTTGAATAATATTATCGATAACATTATTGGCAATGTCTAGAAAGTTACGTCTAGGAGAGGTTCATCACCTAATCAAGCTACCAAGAAGGTGAGAAAAATCCTTATTGAAAGCCCCTCTCTTCCTCGAACCATTGGTTGTCGATCTTGTGATTCTCGTAATATTATTAATTATTGATTATTATGATAAAGAAAATATTTATTTTATGTGGATATAGATGGAGAAAATTTTTAATGTGACAATTGTTGAAAATTAATATTTTATCTTTTTCTGATAAAATAATTCATTTAAATATATTATTTTAATAATATATTAACGGTGATATTTTTATAATGAATGTGGGATACATGAGTATATGAGGAGGAAGAGTATTTTATGGCATTAAATGTTTAACACATGTTTTGGGTGTTTGTGGACACAATTCTTGAATAGAAAATTGATTATAGATCGTAAAATCGCTTCGTTTGTGTATTTCGGTCAATTTCTTGGAATTTGGAAAAATTTCTTCAGAAGTTGTAGAGAAATTGAAATTCCTATGGAAAGTCGCGAGTTTGAATTTTTGATAACCGAGCTATTTTCTACGAATTGTTGAAGTTTCTAAAATAAAATGATTTTTATTAAATTGCGGACCTACTTTTGGTTGGTGGATTAAACATGTGGGCTCATTTTTGGTCCAAAGATGGCTAGTCTTATTTTCCAAAGAGGCATGCGAGGAAAAGAATGAATAAATAATATTATTATATTAGTTTAGTCTCCTTTATGCGTCTAACATTTTCCTATAAATAGAGGGCTAAGTTAGAATTGAAAATCACACCGTAAACTAAGTTTTCTCTTTTCTCTCTAAATTATCGAAATATTCTTGTGAGTATACTTTGAGTGTTGCTATACTGCTGGTTTTCACAAGACTATATCTAGAAATTCAATCGAAGATTTGTTATTTTGAGGTAAGTATTATTATTTTCTTCTTAAATGATATTTTTCTTCAATATCATTATGCCAAGTATTGGTGAATTTTTTATCAAATTTGGAACTTGTTGTGTTTGGATTACTATTCACGATACGGCAAGACTATTCACGATACTACACTTATTCACTTATCACGGCCTTTATTCAATTTAAAAAAATAAAAATTTTTCTTTTTGTCCAAAATATCTATTCGGATACTAGCTTTGATTGTATCCATGTTTTGATCATTCTTGAATTTTACACCAATATGATTATTTTCAAGTATTTTTGGACACGGGTAAAACAAAGTACGAATCCTTAATCCTTAATCCTTGTCATTTTGTTTCAATCGGATTCGCTTTTTTAAAAATGTTTTTCATCATCCTCGGTCCCTAAATGGTGATATAAATGAATATCTTTGGCCCAGTAGTGCAAAGATGAACGATTAATCGATGAATATCTTTTGGCACATAGTGCAAAGATGAACAGTGTTGAGATGAACATGACCAACCGGTGATATGAATGAATATCTTTGGCATGTAGTGCAAAGATGATTAAAGATGTATATTGATTGTTATTACAGGGATAAACTATTGATGATGGACTTTTAAACCTTAGAAGACAATAGAATTCTTTCTCTACGTGACTCTTCTAATGGATTGTTGTTTCATTGCATTTGTTGATCTAAAACTTGTTGCTCTATTGTATTCTATTAGATTTTTCCTGTTGAAGACTAACGATAATTTGTTGTATATTATCTTAGTCATAATATTCTTTACCGGGCTAGTTGAGCTCACCTTTTCCTTTTTGTTCCATTTTTCTTCTCGGGAGGTGAGAACATGGCGCAGATCGAGTCGCCTGGGTATGGAGTGATGGTTCTAGGAAGATGTTTTAGCATTTGTATCACTATTTCGTAAAATAATGTATGAATAATTAATGAGGACTTATTTGGGTGTGTATATTCTCTAGAAAATAATATTTGTATTCAAACTCACGGTTGTATTCTACACGACATACGACATCAGATTGTCAAAGTTGTAGTTCGCTTTCATACCATGTATTTTGGCGACTCGAATGGGTGTTGTATACCTATTTTTGGGGCGTCCACAGATAATATGTAAGACCCCGAATTTTAGGAAATAAAATTATTCAATTTTTCTTATAATTATTATTCAAGAATGTTAAAATTGATAAAAGTTTAAAGTTATGGGTGAAATATGCAAATTTTACAAAACACATGTTGGCTATAAAATATTCATTGTTGTTTGAGAATATTAGTTTGGTGCGTGGAATATTCTTTTTGTGGGAATATCCGTATGCGATGCCAGTACCATCATTTATTGGGCCCATAACTTGGAATAAGCTGTATCGGAAGAAAATGACAAGTTTGAGTTTTACTGTTAACACCGTTGAATACACGGTGGTTAAAATACAATAATACGCGTTGTTGCATAAGAAAGACACCCGGTATTACACGATATTTTTGAATTATTGATTCTTACGTGAAAGGCCTTTACTCGATAATTGTTACGATAATTCTTTATTCAATATTTTATTTTATTGATTCAATAATTCTTTGCGTTGATATTATATATTATTATTGTTTCAATAATTGTCATTTGCACAAGATTTTTCTATTATCGGATCAATAATTCAAATTATTTGAATAATATTATCGATAACATTATTGGCAATGTCTAGAAAGTTACATCTAAGGAGAGGTTTGGTCACCTAATTGCTTGCCAAGTAAGGAGAAATCCTTATTGGAAAGCCCTCTATCCCGGGAACCACGGTTTATCGATCTTGTGAGTCTGTAATATTATTTGTGAATAATTAATTATTGATTATTATGATAAAGAAAATATTTTTGTGGATATAGATGGAGAAAATTTTTAATGTGACAACTATTGAAAATTAATATTTTATCTTTTACTGATAAAATAATTCATTTAAATATATTATTTTAATAATATATTAACGGTAATATTTTTACAATGAATGTGGGATATATGAGTATATGAGGAGGAAGAGTATTTTTGTGGCATTAAATATTTAACATATGTTTTGGGTGTCGGTGGACATAATTCTTGACCGAAAATTGTTTATAGACTGTAAAATCGCTCGTTTGTTAATTTCGATCAATTTCTGTTTGGAATTTGGAAAAATTTTCTTCTGCAAAGTTGTAGAGAATGGAATTTCCCATGGAAAGTCGCGAGTTTTGAATTTTTCTGATAAACGGGCTATTTTTTATAAATTATTGAAGTTTTAGAAAATAAAATGATTTTTATTAAATTATATGGTGGGACCCACTTTGGTTGGTGTTAATAACATGTGGGCTGCTATATTTTTTTTCGAATTGGCATGCTTGGATGGCTGGTCTTGGATGGTTGGTGTGTAGAAAAGAAAAATAATATTTTATTATTTTAGTCTCTCTTTTTTAGTTAAGCATATTCCTATAAATAGAAGCTTAAGTTAGAATTGAAAATCACACGAAACTGAAGTTTTCTCTCTATTTCTCTCTCTATATTATCAAGTGTATTCTTGTATCTTGAGTGTTGCTATCTGATTGCAAGTTAGATTCGGCGTTATTCCATCAAATATCTTTTTCTTTTTGAGGTAGGGGATTTTAAGGGTTGTTATATTTTTCATGTTTCGTAACTTTTGCAGACCTTCAAAAATTCTGGAAAAATTGGAAGTGATAATTTGATGAGTTTTGTTGTTTGTGTCCAAAATGGTGATTTTTGGATGTATAGATTAAGAGTTATGAATTTTACTACGGAAAAGACTATTTTAAAAGTAACCGCTTATAACTCCTTGTGGTTAACTCCAAAATTGATGAAATTTTTATTGGGAGTACATATATATAACATGGGTATATTCTATAAATTTCAGAATTTTGGATAAAAGTACAATTTATGATAAATGTTTTAATATTCAAGTGGTTTTGGCCATATGAAAAATAGTAAATGAATTTTAAAAATTCTGAGAAAAATATATGTTCAATATGAGACTATATTCTGCTAAATCT